>JACGCM010002444.1:0-600000 GCA_014058105.1 Kingdonia uniflora | reverse complement strand
ATGGCCGATGATCTGATAAGTGAAGAAGACTGAGTTGATGACGAGGAAGCTGGGCTCTGTAAGAATTGCCCTGTCTACAAATAGGGGCTTCTTGGTTATGGTAAAAATACAGGCGTGGGGTGGTGATGGTAAATAAGGTTTTTAGTCTTCTGTTCCTTGGGTAGAGTGCCTTGCAGGTTATCATAGTTTTCCTTGGGTTATGGGAAAAAGGTTGACATGACGCATAAGTTTGACTTGACAACTTTGGGCAGGGTACCAGAAGGTTCAATTCGGTTAATATAAAATTGTTAAATGTGGGCGTGGGATGCACACATGGGAGTAGTTGAGGGTAAAAGCGTCAAAACACAACTCAGCCGAAAAGTAGGGGGCATGGCAGAGTGGTAATGATGGAGGCTTTGGAAATTAAGGCAGTTTATTATTATTTTGAGGAGGTATATATAGAAGGAGAAAGAAGTTATTGTTCTCAATTATTCAGTGACAAAGAAAAATAAAGAGGCAGAGAGAAAAACATACTCCATTGTTGAGGTAGGGATTGTTGGAGAGATAAAACTGTCGTTATTGTTGCCTTAATCAGTCACACAGGTACTCTTCTAACTATCTTCATAGATAGGCCATTTGTATTTTGCCTCTGCAGTTTTGTCTGCTGTAAATGTAATAAGGGGTAGGTACTATTAGGGTTTGTATTGGCAAAGGCTTGACCGAGGGAGAGGGTAATCCAAGAGGTTGGAAGTTCAGCCCAGTAGGAAATTAGGGATAATTAGGTGGTTACCAGAGCTGCAATCGAACATTCGACTATGGGTTGGAGAGGGTAGATCAAAATAACTTATTGAAACGTAATAGTCGAATATATCGATCTAATTACATGCCTCTTCTTCTGTAGGGTATAATGGGTACCCGTCAATCTTTGAGGCTGAGGTTGAGGCTGACAGATGAGGAGGTCGAGGTAAATGAGATGAGTGCATCTGGTCGTGGCTCAAGGGATGAGAGCAACGACGTAGAGGTATTAGACGTTATAACAAATGTTCCTCTGGCTGTAGTAGTACCCAAAGGTAGGGCTTCGAGTAGTAGACACCGTTAGGCTCGAGTGATCAGGGAGAAGGATGGAGAGGAGATAGAGGGAGGAGAGAGAAGGGGACATGAAGGTGGTGTCGAGCCTTCGGGGGATGAAAGGGAGGAAGAGGAGAAAAGTGATAGTAGTGAGAGTTGGACTGGTTCAAGGGGAGCTGCGGGGTCAGTCTTGGCTCAAGAGAAGCTTAGACTTGATCGAGTTATGGCTAAGCTGGAGCTGTCAAAGGTAGGGGTGATATTATATACAGTAGGGTCTGAGTATACGTTCAAGGCTACCCCTTAAGTGGGTTTTATGGCATTTAGAGGCCAGATTTGGCTAGGGATGCAACTACCCCTTCGAAGGCTTGTGAAGGAGGTATTGAACTTCTGGGAAGTTGCCCCGTGCTAGATGAATGGTAACTTCTATGAAATGATGAGGGCGGTAGAGGGTATGAATGTAGAACTGAAACGTCAGATGTGGGGTTTGATCAAGTGGTTCAATATTGTATCGTTCTACTTGAAGAAAGCCAATAAGAAGGTAGACACGTACCATATCTAATGCTAGGCAGATAAGCCATGGTTATTTGATTTGTGCTCGACTGGTCGAGGGTGGGATAAAGATTTGGTTGTGGTGTGAGGTAATTATGAGAATGTCGAAGAGGAGGACATTTATAAGCTGCAGCATAGGGTCTATAATCCAAGTAAGTTGACGGTCGAAGGTTTGTTTTTGAAATATTAATCGAATAGATTGGTAAACATGTTTTTGTTTGTTTTGCAGAACCTGGTAACTATACTTTGATGAATCCAGGGAGGTACATTGACGAACTTATTGACTTTGACGAGGAGTGGATAAACCGGGTATTCAAGAAGCTAGGTATCAAAAGGAAGAGGCAAAAGAGGACAAATTCATTACTTTGAAACGTTCCTGTCGTGTCTAGGCCTGCGAAGAAGAGGGGAGAAGAAGGCTCTTTGAGAGGGGTCAAAGAAATGGAAAAAGTGAGATTAACTCGGAAAGTAAATTATCTAACGGGGTAGCAAGCAGCACCAGTGCCTGAAGTAGTTCCTGAGGCGTCGAAGCAGGCTGACAAAGGTAAGGCCAGGGTCATTCCGGAACCTTCAAAAGTCTAACAGCCAAAGACTATTCAACGTAAGAGGCATAGGGAGCTGGGGGATAATGATATGGAAAAAACAAACAAAGCGCGACAGGAAATCGAGCTAGAGGAGCAGGCTTGAGCCACGGCCGCATCGATGGCAATACTATGTGGAAATGACCTAGAAGAGGCTGGGAAGCAGATGAATAACTCTCTGCATAAGGTAACTATTTTTTAAGATTTTAAAATTTTGCTAAAATCTACCATTCTTTGAGAAGTACTGATGGTTCGTATATTCTAGCAGGTGCATGCTTGGTCTTAATCTTTTATCAAGGCCCAAAAGGTAACAACGAGGCAACTGAAACTGGCAGCTGACAATTTGGAGCTTGCCCGAGGGATCGAGATGTCGCTGGTATTCGAGGTTGATACACTAAAGTGAGAATAGTTGAATATCAGAGCTGATTGTACGAGGGGACTTGAAGCTCAGTGTGACAACAATGCTCAAATGCGAAAGGTATTGGAGTTGAAGCTTGCTGAGAAGGGGAAAGAAATGGAAGAACAGAGGGAAACCTTCCAAGGGAAATTCGATGAGGAGTGTGAGACGTCCAAAAAGTTGAAGATCTTCATCGTGAGTTTGGGGTATGATCCTATAACTCTGAAGTGCTTTCCTACGTCCGAAGGGCCTCCTATCGAAAGTGTTGTGCAAACAAAAAGGATGGACATGGATCCCATTGGTGGAGGTGTGGGAGAGGGCGTGGAAGTTCCTGTATCTGAAGATGTTACTGCTGGTGTGGTAGTGGATGGGGTATCCGAAGGTGCTGGAGGTGTTGCTGTGGAAGAACCTGTGGGAGGAGGTGATGTGGCCACTCCTGTATGAGGTTCTATAGCTATCTTCTTACTGTAACAAACTCTTTTCTCTTATCTTGTTATGGATTTAGGATATTTGAAGTAATGGTTAACATTCGAACACTTTATACCTTATTTGAGCTAGAACTGTCTGTTTGTGATTGATTTGAATTGCTCTAGCGTAATGAACTTGAGTTACTAATATATATTATACTAGGGTGTCGTACCTGTAGTTGAATTGATGATATTTTTGTATACTTGTATTTTTGTATGTTGGAAGTATGGAATGTTTGTAACGGGTTTGAACCAGAACCTTGAGGATCTTTGAGGTCATCCTCGAGTATCAGTTTAGTAGAGGGATAGACATGATACTGAGGTTAGGCCAAAAATTCACTAAACTTTGAAGGTCGCCCCCGGGTCTGTCCGCGGGATTGAGCCCAAGCAAAGCATAATGTGTTCGCCCCCAATGCATTCCCGAGGGTCTGGTTTGTCAGCCATTCATGCCCTTTGAGTTTACTCGACTTTGAAGACTTGAAAAACTTTGAGGTTTCTCCCAAGTATCGGTCTGGTCGAAGGGCTGACGTAATACTTAGGTTTGGCCCAAAAATTCACTGGACTTTGAAGGCCTGAGCCAAAATGAAGCATAACGTGGTTGCCCCCAATGTATTTTCGAGGGTCCAGTCTGTCGACCATTCATGCCCCTCAAGTTTTGCTTGAATTTGGGGACTTAAAAAAGCTTCGAGGTCGCCCCCAAGTATCAGTCTGGTCGAAGGGTTAACGTAATACTTAGGCTTAGACTAGAAATTTACTGGACTTCGAAGGCCTGAGCCGAAACGAAGCATAGCGTGGTTGCCCCTAATGCATTCCCGAGGGTCCGGTCTGTCGACCATTCATGCTCCTCGAGTTTTCTTAAATTTAGGGAAGTATCAGTCTGGTCGAAAGGTTGACGTGATGCTTAGGTTTATCCCAAAAATTCATTGGACTTCGAAGTCCTGAGCCGAAACGAGGCATAACGTGGTCGCCCCCAATGCATTCCTGAGGGTCCAGTTTGTCGACCATTCATGCCCCTCGAGTTTGCTCAAATTTGGGGACTTGAAAAACTTTGAGGTCGCCCCCAAATATCAGTCTGGTCGAAGAGTTGGCATGATACTTAGGTTAAGCTAAAAAATTCACTGAAAGAGAGGATACGAAGTTTAGGGGAAAAATATGTTTATTGATTATACTGTATTTACATCAGTTGAACAAGGTGGAGGCCATGGCCTATTGTATGAGACTAACTGCATGGTACTCCAAGGATTGGGTAGAGGCTCTTCCGCTTCTATCATCAGATAATAGGAACCTTTGTCAGTTTTTTCATACACGACATAAGGTCCTTCCCAGGATTCGGCTAACTTGCCAGTATTACGAGGTTTTGATGAGGGTGTGACTCGCCGAAGTACCAAATCTTCAACAATGAAATTACGTGGTCAAACTTTTTTGTTGTATGACTTCTGGAGAGAGAGATGGTAACGGCCGGGGTTTGCAATGGCTCGGTCTCTAGTTTCGTTGATCCATAACATATTGCATCTGAGTTCAAACTCATTATCTTCGTCTGGGAGGTTGGGGCTGCGTGTTGGCACTTCAAATTGAGTAGGTAGAACCGCTTCAGTACCATAGGCTAGAAGGAAAGGTGTGCAGCCCGTTGCCTTTTGTGGTGTTGTTCGGTAAGCCCAAAGTACATATTATAGTTCCTAGACCCATCGTCCTTTCTTCTCATTGACCCACTTCTTAAGACCGTTGACTATAGCTTTATTGATTGGTTCGACCTGACTATTCCCCTGGGGGTAGTAAAGTATTGAGGTGGAGAGGATGATGTTATACTTTTTGTAGAAATTATGGACTTTGTTTCTGACAAACTATAGACCATTGTCATATCGAATCATGTGAGGATAGCCAAAGTGTGTAATGATATTCTCCCATAAGAACTTGATGACTTTTCTTCTCTGGTTTAACATAAAGGCACGGCTTCGACCCATTTAGTAAAGTAATATGTTGCCATAAGAATATTTTCTCGGCTACCCGATGCTTTGAGAAAAGGACCCACAAGATCAATGACCTACCGCTTGAATGGTCGAGAGACTTGACTGTAATAAAGATCGTTTCATGGGCTATGAATGTCGTGGGCATGACGTTGGCATTTGTCTTAGTGTTTGGCGTACTCTTCAGTTTGTTTCTTCATATTGGGCCAAAATAAACCTTGGGATACGGCTCGAAGGGCCATAGATTGACCAACAGTGTGGGCATCGCAGGTACCTTCGTAGAGTTTGGAAAGAATTGTAGTGGCTTTGTTTTGAGAGATGCACTGGAGGTGGATGCCGTTTGGGGATTTGCGAAGTAACTCGCCTTTGAGAATGGTATATCAGCGACAATTTTTTAGTAATGAACGTTTGGCTTTGGGGTCTTCTGGGAGGGTAGAACTGTTGAAGTAAGCACGAAATGGTGTTTGCCAATTATTTAGATTGAGACTCTCGCCCCCAGTATTGATGGCATTGTCTTCCATCTGGTTGATACTTGGGCGTTCGAGTACTTTGATATGGAGTGTTCGAGATTCGGACTGGCCTAACACGGCTACTATGTAGGCGAGGGCATCGGTATATCTATTTTCGCCTCGGGGGTAATGAGTAATAGAAGATTTTTATGGAAAATGATCCATGTGCTGGCAGACGAGTGCAGCATACTCAGTCATGCGACCGTTAGCCAGATTTTCGCCGATGTATTGACTTTGAACAAGTTGGGAGTCAGTAAATACGGCAAGTTTAAGGATGCCAAGTTCATGTATGAGGTCGAGGCCATGGATCAGGGCTTCATACTCGGCCTCGTTGTTGGAGCATTCAAAGTTTAATTTGACCGCTTTTTCAATTCGATCATTGGTGGGGGTAACCAGGACAACACCGATCCCCGACCGTTATGTTCAGCAGATCCTTCTGTAAAGAGACGCCAACCTGTGTTCAGGTTCTATAGGTCAGTTTATTCGGGCTAGTCTTCTGGTAGATCATCTTCATGTTCCTCCCAGTCAATGTCTTCAATCGGGAAGTCGGTGAGGAAATCTGCGACTGCTTGGCCCTTTTGGGATATCTGTCTCTCAAATGTGGTATCGTGTTCACCAAGATAAACAGACCACTGCTGTACCTGTCCAAATTTTTCTTTCTTGCTAAGAATTTTTCGAAGGGGGTAACTTGTGATTAGGGGTGGCAATGGGTCGGGTTTGGGGCGGGTGGAGTAATACCATCCCCATACCCGCCAAATTACCATACCCCCATACCCGCCCCATTACCATTTAACTTAAATGGGGAATATCCAAACCCGCCCCGTTTAAATTTGCCAATACCAAACCTGCCCCATCACCCATTTAACACCCGTTTATCCTAAGTGAGGATCCCCAAACCCGCCCCATTTATGAAATTTTACAAAATAAAATAGAAATCACCTGTACAAAAAAAAACTAAACTAAATCAGGTGCATAGTGCACACACATACACACAATAAAAGATCATCAAATGTGCTACATTGCAGTAAGAACAAACATCATAGAATGTGCTGCACTGCAATGGTTATATTCTTATCTTATCAATCACTTGAAATGGATCAAATCAGAATTAAGGTTTAAAATGTTGAGACAAATCTTAGTAAGTTGTAAACGTTGAGACTTAATTGGTGTTTCACGCTTCTGGATTGTTGGAGACCTGAATCGATTAGTAATCTCTATAATTTGCAAATGTTGTATACTTCCTAAAATAGATTACTGATGTAGAGATTGGTTTGAAACAGATCACTGATGTAAACCTTGTTCCAATCGATTGGTAATCTATCCAATCTTCGTAAACCTCCCAATGAATGATGTAGAGGTTGAACTATAAAATGATCGCAGACTTAATTTTGTTCAAATCTTCGTAACCTTGAATTTGGAGGATGAAGGTTGAAATGATTCAAATGGAAATAAAGATTGAAATGAATCTGGTAATTGGTACAGACTGATATCTGATCACAAAGGTTGAAATAAATTTATAGAGGTTATGGAGGTTGAACTTAAAGGAAGTAAGAGAGGAGGAAAGAAGTGATTAAGTGAATTAGGTTACTCACATTCTCATAACTCATAAGGGTATTCAGGACATATCATATATAATTGGGTCGGGTGACAGGGACCCGTTTATTTAAGGCTAAAACTAGACCCGCCCCAATTAATAAATGGGTATTTTTTTTACCAAACCCGCCCCATACCCGCTATAGTCATACCATACCCGCCTCATTAAGGGCGGGGCAGGGATCCGGCGGGGCAGGTTAAATTGCCAGCCCTACTTGTGATAACACGTATGGGGTGAGCTTAAAAGTATGGTTTAAGTTTTCAGGCGGTATAAACGAGTGTAAGGAGCAGTCGCTCGAGTTTGGTATATCGAGTCTCTGTGGGTATCAGAGTTTTACTAATAAAGTATACGGGTTTCTCGATGCTGGATTCGAGTTGAATGAGGACTAAACTGATAGAAGTATCAGTAACAGCGAGGTATAAATAAAACGTTTCACCTTAGACGGGAGTACTGATGATGGGTGGTCGACCAAGGTATGCTTTGAGTTCGAGAAAGGCCTGTTCACACTTGGGTGTCTAATTAATTTCAGGGTTATTTTTCTTTTAGGCTTTATGGATACCTTGATCACGTAAGAGGGAGAAAAACCAAGCACAACGGTCAAAGGATTTCAAAATGAAACAGTTGAGGGCAGCTATATTGCCAACGAATTTTTGGGCATCTTTTTGGTTCGAGGGAAGGCATGTCGATAAGGGCTCAAATATGAGCGAGGTCAATCTCGATACCCCGTTTGAAGATGAGGTGCTATATAAATTTACTGGACAAAACATTAAATTGGCATTTGTCTGGGTTTAACTTCATGTTGTAAGTACAAAGTTTGGCAAAGACCTCGGTGAGGTCCTGGATATGGGTCTATTTTTGGAGGCTCTTGCATAACATGTCGTCGATGTAGACTTCGACCGCCTTGCCAAACAAGGATTTAAATATTGTGGTAAGAAGACATTGATAAGTGGCACCCGCATTCTTAAGGCCAAAGGGCATGACATTAAAATAGTAAAGGCCTTGTTCAGTGATAAAAGAAGTTTTAAGAGTATCTTCGTGGAGGACGGGTACCTGATTGTAACCCGAAGCCGCATCCGTCATCGATAGTCGCTCATGTCCGGCTGTGGCATTCAGGAATGTGGAAATGATCGGAAGGGGAAAGCTGTCCTTCAGTACTTGTTTGTTGAGGTCTGTGAAGTCAATGCAGATTCTGATCTTGCCGTTCTTCTTAAGGACAATAATAATATTGGATATCCAGTCGGTGTACTTGACTTCTCTAATGAAACCCGCGGCTAGGAGTTTGTCGACTTCGAGGTTTACAGCTTCTCAAAGTCGTGGGGCCGACGTGCGCTTCTTCTACTTCACTGCTGTAGAGTGTGGGATGAGGTTGAGGTGATGACATGCTAGCATTGGGTCGATACTGGGCATCTCATAGAATGTCCAGGCGAGGACGTCTTTATTTACTCGAAGGAAGTTCTTGAGTTTGAGGGTTTCAGCCTTATCTAGGAAAGTACCAATGAACGTACCTCGACCGGGACCATTGAGTTCGATATAGACAGTGGGTTTGATGGGTGTGGTAGTTGGCGTCGAAGGTACGTGGGTAGAGAGAGACATTGATTGCTATGGTTGTTTGATAAGTTTTTATGTTTGATCGATCTCCGGGTGCTCGCATGTGTGGGCAAGGCGTTGGGAGCCTTTTAAGTTCCACGTGCCACAGGGGGTAGTGAAGCAAAGGGTTTGGTGGTAAGTTAAAGGTATGGCTCTCATGGCGTGGAGCCAGTAGCGACCTAGGATGCCAAGATATTAAGATTTCTTGTCGATGACAAGAAAGCTAGTTTGGAGGGTAACTGGCCTTCTAGTGCCAGGGAGACTAATACGACCGACAACGACTTCAGTAGCACCGTTAAAGCCATTGAGTTCTACATTAGCCGGGGTGATGAGGTTTGTTTTCTGTATGGCTCGAACAGTCTGAAGGAACAATACGTCAGCTGCACTTCCTGTGTCGATGAGCGTGGTATGGAGGACGTGGTGGCCGATCATAATCATAATGACTAAAGGGTTAGAATGAGGGAAATGAACATACGACGTGTCATAATTGATAAATGAGTTACCCTCGGGTCGAGGGTATTAACTCGATTATGGCAGAAGGGCGGGTAACTTCTCCTGGTAGGTGAGTTTGCAGTATTCTTCGACAAGCTTGCACTTACTTTTAGAATGGCCGTTGTCGATATTGTTGACCTCGATGAGATAAATTTGGTAAATGTGTACCTCAACTTGTTCGACAGAAGGGGCAGGTTGAGGCTTAAGGTACGACCCGTCGAGGTACCTGGGGAGGTCAGCGACATATTGATGTAAACTGCCCGCCTTAGGAATTATTTTAAGAGAGCGCTATAGAGCGTAGCATTTGTTGGTGTGATGGCAATTATACTTATGGTTCTGGCAGTAAGGTTCATCTTGTTTGAACTTGATGGGGTAAGGGGTGCGCTATATGGGGTCGGCCTGAATCTGTGGTAGAAGGGTGCTGATAGGAGCAGTAAGCTTGGGGAGGATCGGCTTTGGTTGTTTTTTGCGGGCCTCAATGATAGTGTCGTTAGTGTGTGGGCATTTATGGCTCTTAGTCTCCTGTGAGATGGGACCGATCATGGGTACAGAAGGTTATCCCTATCAGACTTTGTTTTAATTGGTGGTCGAAGCTTGCTCCTGTCGATTTGACTCGTGGAGGCGCTCAAGGTCAATTTACCCATTAAATTTGGATAACATCTCCTTGAGGGTTCACGGTTTGTGGAGCACGATGTACTCCTTGACACGGCTGCTATCCGGCAGAACGCTAGAATAGGCGAGCACAACGTTCGCACAGTTAAAGTTTTTGATCTTGCACGACTCATCAAGAAACTGCTTGGTAAAGGCATCAAGGGTTTTATTGGAGGATTTGCAGAAGTTGAAGAGGGCCTCGACCTGGACCTCGCGGTCTTTGATGAAGGCGAATTAAGCGATAAATATACTAGATAATTGCTCAAAGCTTTGGATCTACCCATTAGGGAGGCTATGATACCATCTAAGAAGGCTGCCGGGGAGGCTGGTGGGAAATAGTAGGCACAACAGGTGGTCGGCCGTGGAGTATTAGGTTGAAGGCATTTAAGAATTCAAGGATGTGGGATTGAAGGTCGGTATTGCAGCATTTGCTAATTTTAGGGGTGTGGAAATTTGGAGGCACCTCGATAACGAGGAGTTTGGAGTAGAGAGGGTTGCTTAACCGACTCCAAGAGTTTGGTATGGGGCACGTACTGATGCGGATGGCAGTGTAGAGTTTTTGGTCGAGTTCCTACTGTATAAGATATGCAGTATAAAGGAGGGGGGATCTTTGTGGTTGAAGGGGATGAGGCCAAATGTTCAGTGTATGCTCAGTGCTACGCTCCCCGAGACATTCTCGGGCAGAGCGGCGTTTGGGGTATCTGGTAGTACGAAGAGTAGAATGAGACAAATCCTCCGTGGGGTGTATGCTAAGGTAGATTAAACTAGCAGGTAGAATGGTGGGGGGAGTACCTTGGCGCCAAGATGGATGGGGGGTACTTCAAGATGTAGATGGGGCTCAAGCCGGGCGTGGCCAGAAATATGCGACGGGTCGGGTGCTCGAGACAATGGAGGAGCGTCTTGAGTTTGAAGTCGTTGCAACTCGCGAACTGTATTGCATAAATCGTCGAGGGCACGATATTTTTTGTCTGCATTATCTAAACGGCGTTGCTGTTCAGCTTCAAACTCTTGTCAGTGTTCCTCGCGCTCCTGGTGTAACTGACTTCTATGTCGCTCCTCAGCTTGAGCGAATTGTTGGGTAAGAAGGGCGAGCTGAGCGGCCAGTTCGTCGGCAGAGTTGCTGACAAGGGTAGAAGTAGAGCGAAGGGTTGGGGCCATTGAAGGTGGATTGAAGGAGTAGAAAAGGAAAAAAGAAAAAAGGCATGGGGAAGCTGGTAGGGTAGGATAGCACAGACGGTGCCAAATGTAGGGGCCTAGCTTCGTGGGAGGGGAAGCTGACGCTTACACTATGAGTTTTATCTTCAACTAGGGGGTTTCAAGCATACAATCAATAATAGCAAGACTTACTATAGAGATTATAAACTTGCGTGGAAGCCTAGAATGGGTCACTCCACGACCTCTGGTGAGGATTTTTAAGAGTTTTATTATATATATAGAGTAATCGAAGTATCGAGAACTGGGTTGTCTCAGAGTATTCAAAGGTTTCTTGTAAGGTCTGTTGGGAGAAATTTTTCTAACCTCTTCATAGTTCCTCCTCCCTCCTATTTATTGAACATAGGAAGGGCTGAGTCACCCTGGGAGGTCAAGTTACATGTGCATTTTTTGGGGACAACTGACTTGTACCCAGAGTCGGTTTTGACTCTATAATTGTCGAGTCTGACACTATAACTGTTATTCCTGACACTGTAGCTGTTGGTTTTAATACTGCAGTTGTTAGATCTGGCACCGCAGTTGTCGAGCGGCATGCTCCACTATTCTGTCTGGTGAGTTGGCCACCTGACATGTTTCCCTTCGACCATGTACGACCATTGTCGAAGTATTTCTGGTTTTGATGCGTAGTTCACGCATTGCTCTTCTATCTTTGCCTATAGTGGATGGCTTTTATGGTTCCTTCGAGTGTTTGATTAGTCTCGGAAGGCTTCGTTGACATAGCTATCGTCTTCCTAGGCTTCGGATCTCTAGGTAGGCTTCAATGTAGCCTTCGAGTGTTCGATTTGTGCTAGAAGGCTGCGAGTAGGCTACTATAGTTACTAGTCACTTTTGGGAAAAAATAATTTGATGATTTGCTATGGGACGAACCAAAATCAGTGCTGTGGGAGTAAGAATGCATATCCCGCACACTAGCCGTAAGCTGTGATCGTAATAACAGTGGCGTAGCGATTATCCTAAATTACTCGATTAGGATCTCCATTAATCTCGAGTTGGGTATGGTATGGGGTACTCATTATGCTCAATCATCTATCCTATTTTACGGTAAAATAATTATCAAAAGCCTGTGATTCACACTCTCAAGCACCCGTCAAGTCGTATCGATCGACTTTGATATGTTAATCCAAGAAGTGAGCCTGCAATTAAATCATCTAATTGAGAAGTCGTGCTAACGTTGCATTTCAAGATTTTATGAGTAGGCAAACGTAAGACCATCTTCTAGATGCTACTTTTAAGACCATAAATATTCAAGTGGGCCACTATGTAGATGGAGAGATTCACATGTGTCTCCATGGATACGTTTGGAGTAAAGGCTGGAGATCCTACCCCACCTTGGTCATACTAGGATGAAATAATAGACTTTCCTTGAAAGTAATAGTTACATGTACGCTCTCTGGATCTTTTCTCCTTTTAAGGAAAGTTAAGATGTAATCCCGATAATTCTCCTCACTATCCAAGCCCAGTAGAGTATATTGGAAACTTTACCAATAGCGTATTCTAACCTTTAGACATAGAGTAAATGCACAGTACCTTATCTGTAATTTTCTATGGTATTATCATGTATCTCCCTAAACTCAATAAAATCAGGCTAGATTGACTAGTTTATAAAGTGGTTTAGATACCCTATATCATACCGTTAGAGAGTAATAACATGACGTACTCACTGTGTTCTACCATATTGACCATGCCAATAATATTTGTGCCATCCCCGATGTACAAGGTTAGACAAGAGATATATTCATATCGTAAAAGGATCGAGTGCGTGGTACTAATGTCTCTTAGATACGTGTCACCACACATCTGATTATCGGTCATGCTTAATAAGCAGATAGATCCATTGGCTGGTTATATATAGTAGATCAACTATCATACATGGAATTTTAACTACTTCCTGAACAATAAATTCAAATAATCACAATTTAGAACAAATTGGAAATCTCATGTATGGCACAAACACTTTATTGAAATATAAATGATATGTTCCCAACAAAATCAAAAATACTGATAACAAAAAGAATAGTAAATCAAGTCTGTGCTAGGAAAGAATCTACTAGTGTTCTCTCTAATGTGACATTATATGTCTACTGAGATATCATTACGGATTACTCCATATGTTGATCCATGACGGTATCAGTGTCATCAAAGAAGTCTGACGTTACAGCCTCCACAGGGGCGAAGTTAGTGTAATTAACTACATGGTAGGTTTGGACTCTATTACCTGTAGCTACCCATGGTGCATGGCATTCCCATGCCCAGTGTCTTGTATCACCGCAGTAGATCCCTGATCTATCTTCTTCTCCTTCTTTACATTGCCTAGTGTCCAGGATTTATTAAATCCCTTACCTCTTATTGGGCCAAAGGGTTTCAAGTTCCCGCCCATCCTGTATCCTTGGTATCCTCCCCTGCCCCTTCTACATCTTTGTCCCTAACGTGCAGAGTTGTTTCCCTAAAACTGAACATTGTTTGACGCAGGCAATGACACACTCCTATAAGGCCTCATAACATGATTCTTCATCAGAAGTTTATCGTTCTGCTCAGAGTGGGGCAGTGCCTAAATCAAGACGTCATGAGTCATGTTCTCTCACCTATATTGCCTCTGCATCACAATAATGCTTGGATGGAAGGTTGATAAAGTCTTCTTTACCATTTTAGTATCAATAACTTTCCACTCACACAGCTCAGGTGTAGAAGTGATTTTATGGACTACTGAGTTGTAATAAGTAACCGTCCTAAAATCTTGGAACCTAAGGGTGTTCCATTGGTGTATTACTTTTAGGAGCATAATGGTCTTTTATTGACCATGGCGCCCCTTCATGCTTGCCCATAAGTCAGCTGGCTCAACCTTATTGAGGTATTCAGTCTTCAGGTCATCCTGAATATGATGACGGAGGATAAACAAAGCCATTGCTTTGTCCAAGGGATCTTCCTTGTTACCAATGACGATAGTCTTCTACAGACTAAGAGGTTTCAAGAATAAGTCAGCGTTAATGCACTAAGTGAGGTAATTTAATTGGCTCCAGTGAGCAGCAATGGTAAAAATTCAACATTTTTGAGTTTCGTAGACATCTGTAATACAAGATATAGATTGTAATCAGTAATAATTCTTGATAAATATATTAAATGTATTAAAGACAGATCATAGTAGTTAGAATAACGAGGAAATAATTCTCAATCATATTATAGTTGAACCCTATTCATATCCTAAAGCTCATGAAATTCTTTCCTAATAATTATATCCCAAATTTTACCCTGTAAAAATGACGATCTTAATCTTAGGTATGCATTTTAATGGAATCTTAGCCAAAATTGCTATTCAAAACCACTAGATGTGGGTTTTTCTTATTATGAGATCTAGGGTGTTATAAGCCCTCTAGTTTTATAAATGTCTATATATTCTAGCCAAATGTCTTTATTTTCTATGAATATAAGGGGTATTAGATGTCTAGCTGACAAGTGGTCCCACCCCGAAGTCTGTTAGGCTCACAAGATAGGTTAATTATGCATGTCTTTGAATTAACATTCTAGGGTACTATAGGTTACTGTCAGTGCCTATATACCTCTAAATGTTATCATGTAACATCTAATTGTACCTAAATACAAAAAATTGGTTCTTCAGACACCAAGTGTTTAGAAATAAGACTAAGTTAATTCCCAATTAAGCTCTAATTATTTATCCTTGACAATTAATTGTGATTTAGATATGACTCCTAGTCATATTCTAAATTAGTCTTAGTTTCGTATTATCTGTGATCCCTGATCATGATAATTAGCATCATAGGGGCATACCAGTAATATCCTATTAGCTATCGTAAGATACTTAAATTGGTATTACACCATTTACTTATATCACATATAAGTGAGGTAATGTTCCTATACGAGGTACCTATTCCTAAAAAAAATTTAAAATATTTTTCACAAAAAAATTAAAAATGGGTCCCCCATGGGTAGGTTCAGCCAATAGAAATTTTTCAAAAAAAATTGGGCTCAATTTGACCAAAAAATGGGCTATTTATAGTTGTTTTAGTGTCTGGACCAGCTCTGGACCGGTCTGACTCGGGTCAAGGCCTGGACAGGGTTGACTGGTCTGAACTATTCTGACCTGGTCTGCCATGTGCCACGCACGTACAAGTCATACGTGCCACATGCACGGGCTGCACATGTGCCACACGCATGGGCTACACCCATGCCACACATGTGTTTGCCATACATTCAACATAGACGTAGCACACATACACATGTGCATTGCACATGTCTACCACATCATTGCTCTGGTGACCATTCCGGTGCTAGCTGACAATAGCTCTGGTGGCCATCCGGGGAATATTTCGGTGTCCATCCGGCAAATATTTTGGTGACCGTCCGACAAATATTTCGGCCAATATTCCAACAAACTTCTGACGTCCGGTCGGTTGCCGGTCTCTGATGGCCGGCCGGTGACAGTCTGACAACTACCATGCGCCACACATGCCAGACATGCCACACGTGCCAAGCACGTACTATGCCACGTCAGCATGCCACTTACTCTCGATACTTGTCACTGCTGACATCATAGTAGATAATGATAACGTCACATCAGATAATTATTTTAAAAGAAAATAATATCTTTGCTGGCGTCATTGACCAAAAAATACCATTTTTGGTCGTGAAACTGCCTAGTTTCAGCATGCTATTTCCGGTGATTGGGACACCTCCCTAAGACGTGCGATATACCATTGGAAAGCTCTTGGAATAGGCTATCTAATCGAAGTGGTCTCACCTCCATCCAATATCCCTTGAGAAAGATATTCAAGTTTGAATGCATCTCTTTCTCAAGGGTAAAAAAAATATCAAAAACCCTAATTTTTAATCTGTAAAAAATAAGGAAAATATGGTTTTGAACCAAGATAATCTATTATATAGCATAAATTTGTAAAAAATAGAATAGAAGTTCATAAACTATAAAATATCTCTTCTCCTGATAGCTTAATTTCCCTGAAAACTTTAATTAGAAGGTAATTTTTTGTTCTCCTTATTCCTAGAGCTTGCGTGCTAATAACGTATTGAGAGATAATCGATATAGAGTATACTTATAGTTCTATATCATGAGAACAAAAGAGAGAGAGAAGAGTGGATTTCTTATTGATTATAAATAGTGTTCTCTATACGTAATACAGTGATATAAGGATAACCTTTCATCAAATGCTACCTAACCTACTCAAACTCTCCCCATAACTCTATCGGGCCTATGGGCTTGTTAGAAGTTCTAATAGAACACCCCAACCCTGTTGGGTTCCTAGTTTAGGCTTGGACCCAACTCCTAACAGGTTATACTAATTCTTGTCACAGGTACACTTGGTGTAAGGGCTAATTTCGAATTATTTCAAGCTAAAAGAAAATTAGGCCATTACATTTGACATCATCTATGGGAAAGAAGACATTTCCTCGATATCCTACGACATACAATTACTTAGCTATCCATTTCTAATCATGACCACTTCCAAGCGATCAACAACTAGAGTTCAGCTCGATCCTTCAGTCGAACCAGATCAGCTCGCAGAACTAAGGGCGAGCCTCCACGCCAAAATAGAGAAATGTAATGAGATCGAGCGTCAGTTAATCCTTGACCGCGGGCTCCGCGAATAGGAACTCATGTGCAAGCGCCAAGCTTGTCAAACAAAATTTAAACGAGATGAAAAATAGATGATAATAATGTAGATCGCCTTACAAGCTTTTCAAGATAATCAACAAGCTCCCCTTACCAAAGATCATGATTTGGACCTCGAGGGGCAACTAAAAAAGCCATTTTTAAAGGTCTTCATAACAAACAAGAAGCTTTTATTCATTTGGGATGAGAAGATCAGTTCAATCTCAGTAGAGGTCATCGACATTCCAAGCGTCAAGAAGAGGAGCAACGACCTCAACCTAGGATTCCAGCACGTGAACGCTTAATCGAGGGTACCGGTACTCATAATCCCTGACCAGCATGCAAAGTCGCTCAAACACCACATTAGTACGTCACGCAAGAACACATGGATTAATGTATCAAGGAGTTGATGGAAGCTCAAGCTCTAGGCAAATAGGAAAATTTAACGAAGTTGTACGGTAGTTCAATTGTCATAGAGTTATTTTATATGGAAGTACCAATAGTATTTCTTACTCCCAAGATACGTATATACAAAAGTACTGATCTGAAGGATCACATTTAGCAATTTCGCATTTCACTAGGATTATTTTCAAATCTAAACCATATTCTATGTCGTCCGTTCGCTCGAAGCCTGTAGGGAAAACCGCTGCGGTGGTTCCATTCTTTACCTGAAGATTCCATCATCATATTTGATCAACTCCAAAAGATCTTTGTCGAAATGTATGCTCACAATAAAGACAAGGAGGAGAATTAATATACTCTTATCAGTTTTAAATAGTCTCAAGGAAAGAAGCTTGAGGTTTTTATAAAGAAGTTTCTGGAACTTACACGAAAAGTTGACAATCTTGATCAGAAAATAGTCATTTCTGCATTTACCAATGCATTACAGATCGATTGCAGAGTGGAGGAGCATATCTTCCTGAACAAACCCACAACCTTGATAGACATGATTACCAAGGTCAATGGGTATATCGACCTGGAAAGGATGATGACTAAAAGGCATAAATCTACTAAATCCATCCTAACCACGAACGCTCGAAACACAGATCACAACAGTGAACCAAAGGAGGACCAAGGTGATTAAAAGCGTGTTGAAGCATATACAGGCAAATCTAAAAAAGGAAATTTATTACCCAAGCCGGCCCTCCCCAAGATGATTATTCAGATATCATCTATTTATTCTATAATGGCGAAAGACAAGTTCTATCGTACATCTCAACCACTGGAACCAATTAAAGGCAAACCGTACTACATGCATCATAAGGTAACTCATCATGAAATTGATAGCTGTTATGCTTTAAAGGGGTTGCTGGAATTTATCTTCAAAGATGGGAGAATGTACGAGTACATTACCGACCTGGAAGGATACAAAAATAGGAGCTTTAAGACGTAGGTCAAAGTAGCTCAAGTCGAAGATCAGTCTAAGGAAAAATACTTATACCATATGTACCACAACAACGTGATTAAGATCCATCAAATCAATAACTCTACCAGATTTAAGCGAAGGAGATTAACAAAATACTGCGACCTTACCGTTCAGGATGAAGAAGATAAACTCCTTCCTAAATCAAGCAATCGATGACTTGAAATTTTATTTGAGGATTACGATATCAGTCACATCATGTTTCCTCATCATGACGCTCTAGCTATCACGCCAAAGATGTAGAAATTTATTATGCATACCATGATGATTGATACTGGTAGTGGTATCAAAATCTTCTTTCAGAGTACAATCGAGTAAATGGGACTAACCGATAAAGTTATACCAAGCAACATCTATATCAGTGGGTTTAATGGCTCTAAGGATAAATGAACGGGTAATATCATCCTACCCATTACTGCTGGACCTATCTTAATCAACATTATTTTTTACATCATCAGCGCCAAATTTTGTTACTTTGGGATTATGGGCCGCTGCTAGAATTATAACATGGAAGTAATCGCTTCCACGCACCATTAAATACTTCGCTTTAAGCACAACGATGACATCTATGAAATCAAAGGCAGTTAAAAGCTTTCACAAACTTACGAGAATACTGTCTCTGTCATACTCAACACTTTTAACTGATTTACTGCATAGCAATTACAGAAAGCTGGTCACATCGATGACCTGTCTTCAACAGAAGAACTTACAGAATAGATAAAAATTGATAGACCTAACAGAGGTACTTATATTGGTACTGTAATGACCCAATTCTGTAAGCTCAAGATGGCTCAGAATTAGCTCTTACACCAATTTTCCTGTGACAAAAACTAATGTAAAGCAAGAAATGACACATGTAATTTAGCGTAGAAAACCTTTGAATATGTAAAAAACCATAATCTCAATTTGAGGGCTTTAGTAATAGTAACTTTTATTACTTGAGGCTGATATCTTATTACAAGTGATCTTTTGAACTAGAAATACTTGATCTTGTAGATAAAATATTTGGTATTTGAGAATATAAAAAATTGGGTTTTTTTTGGTGATTTCTCATATATTTTTCTGGTCCTTGTCTATTCTGAAACTTTTTCCTTATATAGGCCTTACCCGTAGTTCGTTATCGTACTAAAGAACATTCTCCAAACAATGAGGTAAGTGGCATTTGACTGAGTAACTATTGAGTTCGTGAGAGACAGGTGTTTTTGACTTGTTCACGCCTTTTTGTTGTGTTCGATCCACGTTTTTCATCAGTTTGTGGTTTAGGTGTCAATGTTGACTGTTTAATGTCATATGTAAAATACGTGAACCTAATATAGAGATAGTTTAAATTGGGTTAGGTCGAGGGACAGGTCCCTATAATCGTCCCCTCACAACTGAAGTCATTAGTAACTTTGGTTGAGAAAGAATCTATGGATTTCTTGTGTTAGAAGTTGAAAAGAAATGACATATTTGATGTTGATTTGACTGATATGGAAAATGAGTTTTTTCTTTTATGGAGGGATGTATCTACATTGAATAATGATGGAATATGATGTACACGACACTTGGGGCTTTGAGAGTGGCTCTGTTATGAATGATGACTGCCAGGGAAATGTACATGTACATTAATTAAGAGGGTTATTTAAATAGTACATGTACTATGGATCTGGGCAAATTACGTTATTGTTTAAAAAATTCTTTGTAATCCTTGAGTGAAAATGGTGAAGACCCGTAAAATGGTTTATGAAAAGAGAGTTATACTAAGATACTTTGGGGATCAGTCTGTAGAAATGCCTACCCCCATTCCTGTTTCACCGACGTATCAGGGTATGTCGGATGAAGAAGCAGCTGAAGCTGAAGAAGATTTTTATTGCATGTGGAGATTTGATTACGTTGTTTTAGCAGGCGAGCAATGTTGGAGGTGTCTCCGCATCTTTGCAGTAGATAAGGCTGAGGAAATAGATGTAGGGCCCGGTGTAACTGTGAGGCGGTATAGCCGGTATCTTATGTTGGATTGGATTCTAAGTTAGGGCCTTCTTCATCTCTACTAACTCTCTGATGCCGGTAGTTATAGAGGAGGCAATGGTAATAGTGGAAAAGGAAGACGGAGATTGGAAGTCTGCCCCAGCACAATCATCGCTTCTTTGCTCTAAGAAGTTCTTCTGTTTGAAGAGTTGGTTCAAGCACTGACTTTCTTTCTTCCATAGTTTCTATTTGAAGTTTGATTCCCTGCCTAAATTTCGATCAAACTTGGGGAAAGGAGGATGTTCTATGTTTTCTAATGCCTATTTTTCTTCAGAAGATTCTCGGAGTGAAACATAACTGAAGGCAAATAAACTGAAGGATTTATTAGCTTCAGAGTACCTGAAAGACTTGTTGTCTGTAAAGTACCTGAAAAGCTTGTTATCTATAAAGTACCTAAAATTTATATTCGAGCTTAATAAAAATGGTTATTCAAATTCTTTGTGATAGATAGAATAACTCTTGTTATTGAAATTGAGCTATGAACAATTCAAAGATGTATGAATAGATGACAAAATGTAATATATAAGATTGAACTAGAAAGTATATTATAGAAATCGAGTTAAAAATATATATTTGTAGGAGAAAAGATGTGTAAAAATTTGTTTCGAATTGCATAACTTAGAATTATTGGGGGAGATAATTGTAGTAGATTTATAATTTGTATGAATTGGAAATTTGAGCTCAGAGAGATCTCGTTTGAAATATTGGATTTATGAAAAATAAGTTTAAAATGAGATAGGTCAATTTCTCGAGGTCGATGTGGATAGATAAGTTTAAATAACTTTCTTATCAAGATATTTGGGTTTGCTGTTGTGGAAAAATAGAATATATATATGAAATATGGGGGATTTGAAGTGATCTAGAAACTTGCAAAAATAATGGGAAATGTGTTTTGAAAAGCAGGAATAATTAAAATATGGTGTGGACTCGATTAAGAAAATTCGTTATACTTCTGAGGGACGATTAGCGATAAAGATAGCTAAAGTGCGGGAGTGTATTTTTGGCTTGCTAGATTATGATGCTGAGTTGCCAGAGTCTGAATATAAGTTTAAAGGTTTTGATTAGATTGGTAGGGAACTTGAGTTAGGACGTCGCTTCTACGAGGAGCTATTCCGGGAAGTAATTATGGAGCCTTCAGCTCGAAAAGAGGCTTTGAGGTTAATTGCTAAAAAAGAGATCGAGTTGGAAGATGTGGGGATTGCTGGAGGCGAACTGATTGGGTATGGCTCCCCACGACATCTGGGATGTTTTATGTATAATTATATGTGTGGGAGTAAATTGTATGAGGTCGAATAACTGTCAAGGAAATGTAATTACAATGAAGTTTGAATCTGTCCTCTTTTGTTATTAATATTGTTTGTGAATGTTATGAATAAAAAATTCAAATTTTGAAATGGAAGAGCTTTGTAAATGATGCCAACAGTTCTATAAGTAGTAGAAGCAAGAATAAAAAAGTAGGTAGCTTTGATTTTGTCTCTCGTGTTAGTGCTGGGAAAGTTTGATTGCGTGTAAGTGTTGAGTCATCATGAGTGTGGGGAGGTAAGAGGGAGATTTTGCTATGAGAGATGGGAATATATTAAAATATAGGGAAAGAGGCAATGATAGGATGGTATTTTCACCGAAAAGGTGTAACACGTTTACCATTAATTATGGAAGTGATGCCTCATTTTCCAAACTGAGGGCGGCTTGTACAGGCCCAATAACTATCAACAGTTAGAGAGAGTAAATATAAATATTCCTTCATAGCTTCCTCATTCAAACATTTATAAACTTCTACAAATTCCAAAAATAGTGGGAGAGAAGAGAAATTTTTGCAGAGTTTCTTATGAGAGATTAGACGAGAGTGATCAACAATCAAGGTGAGAGAAGGCTGTAGAGACTTAGTCACAAAGGTAGTTGTATAACAGCATCGTGACGGATGGATTTGGTGCTACTTCAAATTCATTTTTTGGCGTTGAAGGTTGGTAGATGATTTATGATATTTTTTATGTGTGTTTAAAAGATTTTTGTGGTTTTCAAATTTAGAAAAATTACTATTTATAGTAACCTATAAAAATTTGTTTAATATATGTGTATAAAAGAGATGCGAATTATATACGTATATGTATGATGTATGTGTAAAAGATAATAATCAAATATCTTGACCTGTATGTAGGTCGAGCGTGAGGAGTTTATGTGTAGAATCAAACCTCATCTTAGATTTGTAGTTGGGATGGAGACTTCACCTGTGATGGAGGCATCGACCTCTTATCGTTCGACAGAGTCTGATAATGTAGAATATGATAGGGAGAACGACATAGGAGTGGTTCAATTTCTAGATTTCCTCAGACAATTGGTATCATACCCTTCGAACTCCGATGTATTTAGAGAGTTTTGTAAATCCAAGGCTCTTATAGGGGAAAGATGGGGGAACTTTGTAGAACATGCTGGTAGGCAGTTTAGAAGATGTATAGTAGAATATGGGGAGGAACATTTCTTTCTGTTGGCTAATTTAGAGAAGGAGAAATTGGATAGGGGAATAAACGAATCGATCTCTTTGGTGTATTATGATGGGAATGTCCAGGGTGACCTAGAAGAGGGTTTTTTGTGGTACTTATCTCAGTTGGAGTACAGGTTGAGTCTACCCATGAGTAATTTTGCGAGAGGGATAATAAATATCATAGGGGCATGACCTGCCTAGTTGAGCGGGAATATGTAGGAGGTAATAAATGTTTGTGAAAGTTTGAATAATTTGAGGAAGGAGAATGAGGTGGAGAGGAGAATATCTCCTAAATATGTTTTATAGCTTTATAGAGTAAAGAATTATTCTGCAAATGGAGGGGCATATTTTTTTGCGAGCTCGTCTCAACCGCTTTTCTTCGATCTGAATTCTACAGGTCGAATGTGGAATGATAATATAATTTGGGTGAAAGATGATTGCCTTCAGAGAGATGATGAAGAACCCATGGATCTTCTGTATAGAACTGTGAAGAAAAGTAAATGTAATAGTGTATAATATTGAGCTGCTAAAATTGAATGTCGTTCTGTTATTGATAATGTGTTGTTGTTTGATAGGTCCTCAGTCGAAGGTGAAGAAGATGAAGTCCCTGTTAGATACTGTTGCGCTCGAGCTCGAGGTAGTGCTGAAAGAATAGAAATAAACGAGCTAATAGCAGGTCTGAGAATGTTTATAGGTCTGAAGTAATGAGACTAACGACGGGGGTTGGAGGCAACAAGAAGAGAGGAGCTGACAGAGAGAGTCGAGTAGTTTTGCTGAAGGCCTCTGCAGTAGATTTTACGGATATGTCAAAGTCTACCATGTCGAACGAGCAAGCTCAGACATTTCTGAAGAAGAGGATGGTGAAGTGTGGCTCGGCCTCTAGAACCATGGGTAGTGTTGAGAGCTGTGGAAGATAGGGCAAGGCTTGCAGCTCGCAAGGGTATTGAAGGGATGAGTAAAGTGATAAGTTTGATGATTTGTATGTTTGCTAAATTTGTATTGTGGGTCGAGCTAAAAATATGCTCAATTTGTCTTTTGTAGACTGCTAGTTTAATGAAGGGAATCTGCCTCAGGATGGAAGAGGAAATAGCCGTGCTCGAGAATAGGAAGGTAGAGCTCAAGAAGAAGGTGATTCGATTGAAGTCCGATTTGATTTGGGAGGGGAAGCGACTAGATTCTGTGAAGGCTGCGCAAGAGGTGGAGATTAGCGGGCAGTCAAAAGAACCACAAAAGAATCTGGATGGGGTGGTAGTCCAGCGTAATGGACTTGGGTGCTGCGTCTAAAAATTAGGGTACTCCAAAGCCGAGGTGAACGACATTATGGGGGGTACCTACGTTGAAGAAGAGGACGAGGTAGAAGATAACGCAGCTGGAGTTGTAGGATGGTTTGATGGTGTTTCTCCCCAAACTGAGCAAGATAGCCAAGGGGATGACAATGAGCATCTAGAGAATGAGAATGAGAAGGCAGAGTAAAATTGTTGACTCTATGGCTGTATGATTATGAGGGGTTTGAGAAATGTAATTGTATGGATCATTGTTTGAAGGATAACTTTCTGCAGGCTAAGAGATGTTTGTAAACCTTGTTTGTAAGAACTTAAGGATATGTGCCTCAAAATAAAAGAATTAGAGATTAAGCTCACTAAGGAGAAGGACGCCTCAACGTCCCTATTGACTTCACAAGAAGAGCTACAGGTTTGAAAAGAGCAAGAAATATTTGACTTATATGCTTTATTATTTTAGAGCTACAAAGTAAAAATTAGAGCATAGAGATAGACTAAAAACGTGTTAATAGTTTAGGGGTAATGGTACTTAACTGTGTATAGATAACATCAAAGTGATGAAAAATTTAGAACATAAAGAATGTGTACCTTGAAATGGGAAGTACGTGTTATTGTCATTGAACTAGGATCATACTTCGACCTTAAGTTTAGAAGCAGTTTCACACAGTTGATTTCAAAAATTAGAAATTTGTTAGAAATAAGATTCCTGTATGTATTGATTGAGTGTTCTTGAATCGAACTTGATATATTATATCTGTGATGTAGGCTGAACTAGAGTTAGCTCGCTTGAGTGAACAGAAGATACGCCAATAAAACCAAGAATTTGTGACGGAGTTTGATTGGATGAGAGAGGCTAATGAAGATAGGGAGGATCACCATGTAAAGGTATATTTCAAGTTTATCAAGGCAACGCAAATTGTCGGTGACCTCACTTGGAAGATCGAGGGGAAGGATGCCAAAATTAGTAAAGGGTAAAAAGAGCTCGCGGAGGCGAAGGAAGAGACAGTGAAGCTCAAAAGTCGGAATGCCGTCTTGATGGTAAAGGGTAAGGAGGCGAACATGACTCGATACCGTATTTAGTTGTTTGAAATGACAGAGAAAGAGTTACGCCTTTTTATGGCCAGTCTGAAGGACCAAATGATCAGCAAAACAAACGAACAAGAGCAGACTCGAGCTAATTTAGTGAGTTCCAAAAATGAATTGGAACGATTGAAGAGTAAATGATTGAGAAAGATAACGAGTTGAAGAGAGTTCAAGATGACCTATCTCTGAAATTACGGTTGATCAGTTGAGTACAACTTTGCCTACTAAAGATATTGAGTTCCAGTTGGTGCAAAGATGATATAATGAGTTGAATAAGAGAGTGACATAATTAAAGGCCGATTTGACTCTGGCCAATTGGCCCGTAAAAAATGTTGAGGCTGGAGAACGCTTGAGGAAGAATAAAGGCGAAGCCAGGGTCTCCATTGTTCAAGGGGATGTGGTTAGCCTATCAGCTTGAATTAGAGGGCTGATGGGAGATGCAGCTCATACTCAAGCTCACATACAAAAAGGAAATGAGCGGTTAAGGGAGTGCCAATGTAAGTTAGATGCTACTTATGTCAGGGAACAAGAGTTAGAGCAGGTAATTAGGGGTAAGGACCTCTTGATAAGGAAAACAGACGATTTGCTAAAAAAATCTCTTGTCGGGGGAGGTGTTGACAGAGATCTTGAAGAACTTCGTGCTTAGATTACAGAATTGAGGATGATGAACTAGGCTGAGTTAGATAAGGCATATGAGAAGGCGAAGGAGCATATCAATCTTATGTCCCACGCAGGAAGTCGAATGGAATGGCATGAAGCACGATACAAGAAGTTGTAAGAGCGTCATCAAAAAGTGAGAGAAAATTTTTCCAAGGTAGTTATGCCTGAGGTATCGCGCTCAAAGATGTTAACGACAGTTATTGCCTATTTTGTTGATGAAGCGAGAAGGCTCAATTTAGGGAGGGATACCTTGCACGACTATTTGTCGGGTAGAAGATGTATTTGTAGAGCTGACGTAGATCGAGGAAACTATATGAACTTAATGGAAATGAAGTTAGGTTCTCGACCTGCTGAATTGGTAGAGCAAGGCAGGCTTACTGTAGCTTCTCGAGCTCAAAAATTTATGACTGATCGACCTCCTGTTGTAGGGGAAAGCATAGCTGACCTCCCATCAGCAGAGAATAATCCTTTACAGTGGCTGTATATTCAACCTGTAAAAGTATCTGTTGCAGACTTATTGAGAGATGAAAACTAGTTTTACCTTTGCTTTATATTATGTCTGGTAGAGTTCTTTGATTAAAAACTAGTATTACCTTCATCTTAATCCCAGAGTATGTATAATGTTCGATTGAAACCTAGTTTTACCTTTGCTTTAATCGGTATAATTGACGCAGCCATATTAAAAGATGAAAGGTAGTTTGACCTTTGCTTTATCTTATGTCTAGTAGATTTCTTTGATTGAAAAACTAGTATTACCTTCGTTTTAATCGTAGTGTATGTATAGAGTTCAATTGAAAGTCAGTTTTACCTTTGCTTTAATCGGTATAATTGTCATAGCCATATTGAGAGATGAAAGCTAGTTTGACCTTTTCTTTATCTTATGTTTAATAGAGTTCTTTAATTAAAAACTAGTATTACCTTTGTTTTAATCACAGAGTATGTATAGATGGGTGATTGAAAGCTATTTTTGCCATTGCTTTAATCTGTATAGAGTTCGACTAAAAGCTTGATCGACTTTTGCTTTAACCGATATAGAGGTCGATTAAAAGCTAGTATTACCTTTACTTTAATCTATATATTATCGTAAAGTCTACGTAAGTAGAGAATAATGTGGAAAAAAACTCAGAAGTTTTCATTGAATAGAATAGAATCTACATTGGATGAAGATGAAATCTCACTTTTAGAATGGAAAGAACGAGAATTTTGAAGTGGTGTAGTGAGGGACTTAACGATAGTACCGTTTTAGTCGCCTAGTGTACCATGGATTTGGGATTCAAACTCCTTGCTCCGCCATGAGATAATATGATCCCAGACCAGTTTGACCAATGATTAGGAATTGACCCTACCAATTTTCTGCCAGCTTTTTGGCATGCGCCTCTTTTCTGTGTTAAGAGATTTCTCTGAGAATGGGATTGTCAATTTGGAAAGTACAGCTTTAGACTCTTCTGTTGTACGAGCTGGCCAACATATGGTGATATCGATCTAGGTTGTAAATAGCGCGTTCCCTAGTTTCATCAATCCAATTCATGTTGCAAGCCAATTCAAACTCATTTTCATTGTTGGTAAGCTTGTGATCTTTGGCTGGATGGTGGTATTCTGTGGGAATGACGGCTTCTGTACCATTGGTGAGAAGAAATGGGGTACAACCTGTTGATTGACGTGGAGTGATACGGGATGCCCATAAGACATGAGGGAACTCTCGTATCTGTAGGGACTTCCATCTCAGGCTCATGCATTTTTTAAAACTTAATACTTCAGTCAACGTTCCAACCAGCCCCACGAACTACTCAAGAACGTGGGTCGAGCTAAACCCAAAAAGCATTATCCAGTCAAAGATACCTGTCTCTCACGAACTTGTCAGTTATTCAGTCAGCCGCCACTAACCACATTATTCGGAAAACGTGTTCTAGCACGATGAAGAACTGGGGAGAAGCCTATATAAATGAAATGTTCCAGAAGAGACAGGGACTAGAAAAATTACTCCAACTTCTTATTTACGAGATCAAAAACATTTCTATATTCTAGAGATCACTTGTAATAAAGATATCCACTCCAAGCAATAAAGATACTTTTACAAAAAATCCTCCATACGAGGTCGTAGATTTTTTACATGTTCAGGGGTTTTCCATGTTAAAAACACATGTCTCCAATTCTTGCTTTATATTAGAGTATTGTTACAGGTTCAATGGTTCCATTATCTTCCTGAGGAATCAATTTACACATTTGATCAGCTGCAGAAATAGTTTAACAAGACCTATGCTCACAACAGATACAAAGAGGAGAACTTGTATTCTCTTATTGGTCTTAAGAAATTATATGGAGAAAAGCTTGAAGACTTCGCAAAGAAATTCCTAGAGCTCGCAAGAAAGGTGGATAACCTCGACCAAAAGACGGCCGTTACCACTTTCACCAATGCTCTCCGGCTTGATTGCAAGGCCAAAGAAGACCTCTTCCTTAACAAGCCTGCGACGTTAGAGGAGATGATCACCAAAGTTAACGGTTACGTTAACTTGGAAAGGATGATGTTTGAGCGACAAAAGTCTACTAAGTCTGTCCTCGTCACAAAATCCCCACCTAGAGAACGAACCAGCAGGCCTAAGGAGGAATAAGGGGATCAGAAATGCACCAGGGGAAACACTGGATACCCTTGGAGAAGCGATCCACTAAACAAACCCGTCCTCCCAAAGCTGAACGTTCAAATCTCGTCAATTTTCCCACTGCTATTGAAAGACACGCTCTACCGAGAATCGGCCATTTTGCCTACATCATAAGGTAAATCATCATTCTACTGACAATTTCTATGCTCTACAGCGGATGCTCGAGCTCATTTTCAAGGAAGGACGGATGCTCAAATATATTGTTAACCCGAAGTCATACCAAGATGGTAACTATAAGAAACAACTCGAAGTTGTTCAGGTCAACGACTGAGCTGAGGAAAAACATCTCTACTATATGCACCTCTTCAACATGATCAAAATAAATCAGATCACAAATTCCAACCGATCAATGCGCCGGAGGCTCTCGGAATGCTGTGATCTTACATCTCAAGACAAAAAAGCCAAACTTCTTCTCGAGTCGAGCAATCACCGGCTCAGAATCTCTTTCGAGGATTGCGATACTAGCCATGTCAAATTTCCACATCATGATGCGCTAGACATAATGCTCAAGATGAGGCAGTTTGTCATGCACACAATGATGATCTATACCAGAAGTGGTATTGAAATTCATTTTTAGAGTACGATCGACCAGATGGGTTTGGCAGACCAAGTCATTCAGAGTAACACAAATATCAGTGGGTATAATGGCTCCAGGGAGGAACGAGTAGGCAAGATTATCTTACCTATTACTGCAGGACCAGCCACTATCGATGTCATTTCTAGGTTATTAATGCCAAGTCTCGCTATCTTGGGATTATGGGCCGCTGTTGGATACACAATATGGAAGTAATTTCTTCCACCTATCATCAAGCACTCCGATTCAAACAGACAATGGTATTTGTGAGATCAGTGGTAGTCAGAAACTCAAGCACTACTTCTAAGCACATTCTGTCAAAGTTATGACAAACTACCCACTTCTGGAATTTCTGTCCAAAAAAGAGAAGTCACAAAGAGTACAACAATGGTCAGTCAGTTTGGGAGAACATGATATCAAGTTCGAACAGTGTCATTCTGAAAAAGGTCAGGCCATTGCCGATTTTCTTGCAAATTTTTGAGTGGAGGATCCTGAGTGGGAGGAACACGACCCGGACCTTACCAAAAACACGCTAGAGAATCCAACCCCGTGGCCATTCGATGAAAGAGCTGACTGGATCACTACGTCAGCATGAAGGCTTCTCACAGATGGATCAGCAGGACCCACAGGGTCAGGGATTGGGATTGTTTTAATTACCCCTTCTAATGACAGAATTGAGAAATCAATCCGCTTGGATTTTGAGGCCTCAAATAATGTCACCGAGAGTATAAAGCTCTCATTCACGGACTCGACCTCGCACTTGAGCACAATGTCCCCGAACTATCAGTTTACACAGATTTATTACTCATTATTTATCATTATTCCGAGTAATACAAGAAGAACGGAAGGATGATCGAATATGCAGCCCTCGTTGCAGATAGGATGAGTAAGTTAGCAAAATAAACTCTTGAATATCTTTTTCGAGGTGAAAACAAACACAGATTCCTTGGCATATCTACCTGGGGTCATGGGAGTAGAGGCTCGATATCTTCAGATTGAAATCAGTTCAACCCCCAACATTTATTGCATATCTGTATGCACGATTAACACTGGTGGCGATAAAGGGGGAGACGACGATTGGTGAAAACCTTTCTTAGCCTACCTCGGTGTCGACAACAAGTACAAATGACCACTCCCTGCAGATCCAAAAGAGTGCTGACAACTGATCAACAACTCGAAGCGTTACATTACTCAGAACGGTATGCTTTACCGCCTCCTCCGCTACAGTACCTTACCTAAAGTTCCTCTCAAAGTCAAAAGTAGACGAACTGCTCCGCGAACTACACGAAGCAGCTTGTGGCTCCCATACCGTAGGTAGGTTATTAGCGAACCGAGCTATAACTCAAGGTGTATTCTGGCCTGGCATGCAAAAGAAAGCAGAAGAGTATTCCCGCAGGTGCGATACCTACCAGAGACATGGACATATGATAGGTACCCCTGCGCTCGAACTCCATGCAAGCAAGGTTTTCTGGCCATTCAAAAGATGAACACTAGACCTCGTCGGCGAATTCCCTAACTCTCCAGGTAATCGCCGTCACCTACTCGTAGCTACCGATTACTTTACAAAATGGGTAGAAGCAATTCCACTATGTCAAACCAGAGAAAAAGAGGTCATCTTTTTTATCTGGAACCACATAATCACTCGATTCAGGTGCCCTTACCTAATTCACATCGATAATGGGCCCCAATTTGTGGGAGATAAGGTTGTAACCTTCTGAAATCACCAAAATATCATCCATTCGCCATCAAATCCATTTTATCCTCAAGGTAATGGCTAAGCCGAAATTACCAACAAAACCATCGTGGATGGACTCAGGAAATGGCTTCACTCACAGAAAAAAGGAAATTGGGTTCGCAAACTACCTAACGTCCTATGGGCATATCAAACCACTCCCCGACAATCCAATGGGTGTACCCCATTCCTCCTTGCTTATGGTACTGAGGCAGTCATTCCTTCTTAATATCATCATCCAGTTCGTGATCATGAGCTAACTGACATGGAAAATAAGTTCGAATTGGCTTACAACCTCAATATGATAGATGAGGTCAGGAAACGCGCCATCACTAACCTAGGTCAATATCATCATATGCTTGCCAGGTCGTACAATAACTGAGTCAGGAGCCGTACTTTCCAAATTAGAGATCTCGTCCTCAGGGAAATTTCTCAACATCGTAAAGAGCCTCACACTGGAAAATTAGCCGACAATTGGGAGGGTCTATTTATTATCACAGGTCTCTCAGGCCTGAGATCATACTATCTCAAGACTGAAGAAGGAATCCCCATTTCAAATCCTTAGAACACTAGACGACTGAAACGGTACTATCGTTAGGTGTCTTACTACTCCATTTCTATTATTCGCAGTTTGTTTTTCAATTCCAAAAGTGAGATTCTTATCTCCATCCAATGTAAATTCTAAACTTATCAATGAAAGTTTTTTTTGAACAACGTCATTCTCTTTACGGACATTCGTCCACACTTTACAGATTCAAACATAGATAATACTAGCTTACAATCAATCTTTTCTAAGTTCAATCAAGGATATCACCTGGTTGGCATCTTTTATTACATCTCTGCGATTATAGCAAGTGTAAAAACTTGTTTCACATCAAAGACTCAACCAAACATGAGATAAGGCAAAGGTTATACTAGTCTTCATCTTTTTCAACTTGTTTGGATCATTTCAGTAGGCTGGATCAAGGATAACACTTGGTTCAGCTGAATCTTTACATCTCTGCGATTGTAGCAAGTGTAAAAACTTGTTTCACATCAAAGACTCAACCAAACAAGAGATAAGGCAAAGGTTATACTAGTCTTCATCTTTTTCAACTTGTTTAGATTATTTCAGTAGGTTGGATCAAGGATAACACTTAGTTCAACTGAATCTTTACATCTCTGCGATTGTAGCTAGTGTAAAAACTTGTTTCACATTAAAGGCTCGGCCAAACAAGGGATAAGGCAAATTTTATACTAGTTTTCATATTTTTCAACTTGTTTATAACATTTCAGTAGGTTGGATCAAGGATAACACTTGGTTCAGCTGAATCTTTATATCTCTGTGATTGCAGCTAGTGTAAAAACTTGTTTTACATCAAAGACTCAACCAAACAAGAGATAAGTCAAAGGTAATACTAGTCTTCATCTTTTTCAACTTGTTTGGATCATTTCAGTAGGCTGGATCAAGGATAACACTTGGTTCAGCTAAATCTTTACATCTCTGTGATTGTAGCAAGTGTAAAAACTTGTTTCACATCAAAGACTCAACCAAACAAGGGATAAGGCAAATTTTATACTAGTCTTCATCTTTTTGAACTTTTTGGATCATTTCAGTAGGCTGGATCAAGGATAATACTTGGTTTAGCTGAATCTTTATATCTCTGCGATTGTAGTAAGTGTAAAAACTTGTTTCATATTAAAGACTCAGCCAGGCATAAGATAAAACAAAGGTCATACTAGCTTTCATCTGTTTCAATATGTCTGCGACATTTCTATAGTTTAATTGAAGTTTCAACTTGGTTTAACTCAACCCATTTCTGCGATTAAAACGAATGTAAATAATTTGTTTTATATTAAAGACCCCACCAGACACAAGATAAAACAATAGTCATACTAGCTTTCATCTATTTCAATGTTTCTGCGATAGATACTATTTATTTTCAAGTCAAATTCATATTACAAAGGATTTTTTTTGCTGAGGGAGTGTCAATAGCGATTCCCCACAGATTAAGAGGTCGCTTTTTCAGTTTGCGGGCCACAACAACTCTACCTTGTTCTATTGATTCAGTAGTTCGAGGGCCCAGTTGGGTCTCCATGATGCCCAGACAGTCCCCTCGATCTATCTTAGCTCCACAGATGCATCCCTAATCCGACAAAGTTTTGAACAAGGTATCTCGTTCTGACTCAAGTCTTTCTACTTCCTTTACAAAATATGTAACGATCACCCTTAACAGGTCAGATCGAGATGCATCAGGTACTACCATGGTTACAAATCTCGCCTTCAAGCTCTCGAGGCGCAACTTTAACCAAGCGTAATCATTCTTCCATTCAATTATTTTAGCATCAACCTTATCATGATAGATTACATCTTCTTCCAACTTGGCGATATACTTCGCTGACTCAGCTAGGTTCATGGCTTCTAAGTCTACTACCCGAATACGAAGACTACCAATTTATGCGTTCAACTCTTCCCTAGCTGGCAGATCTTTTAATAATTCTTCTTTCCTCTTCACTAGTAATTCTTTTGCATTGATCTCTTCTTCCAAAACTTTCTCCCTGACAAGAGCAACTTCCAACTTATGCTGGCAATCCCTCAAATTTGCATTTCCCTTCTGAACATGCCCCTGAATACGAGATACGTCACTCTCTAACTCTCTAATTCGACCTGAGAGACTAACTACATCCCCTCAAACTAAAGGAACCTTAACCTCAGTTTTACTTCCCCCTGAATGTTCCCTAGCCTCAGCTTTTTTAGCACGAGCAATGGCTTGGTCCTTTTCGGCTTTAAGTCGAGCAACTCTCTCGTTTAAGTCGTCGCACCTACGTCGCATTTCTCAGAATTTCATATCCTTGGCGGGGAGGGTTGTTTGCAAATGTTTAGCTACAGCCTCTGAAGCTGATAGATTTTCTCGAACTACTCTAAGCTCGTCGTCCTATTCGATGAATTTTTATTTCATTCGCTCTAGCTCATTCCTACATCTATGAAGGTCAAATCAAAATTATTCCTTAATTGTTCCAGCGCCTGAATACGGTATTGAGCCGTATCGGCCTGATTACCCTTTATAACTGACGTTGAAGCTTCTCGGCACGTTCAGTTACCTCGGATAGCTCTTTTAATCCCTTCTTTATCTTAGAATCTTTCTCCTCGATCTAAAAAGTCAGGTCAAAAATAGCCTGGGCCAACTTCATAAGTCTGAAATATGATTTTGCGTATTGATCCGCTCTGTTCTCGCTCGCCTCCTTCATCCTATCAAACTGCTCTACAAATTCTCGATTACACATAAGTACGTTGTCCTCATGTGCGCGGGATGAATCTGATTTAACTTGGGAAATATAACAAGTTTTAGTACAGTCCCATTCAGGAAAAGCCTTTGAATATATACATACTACGTTTCTAATGGGACTATGTAGTGTCTAAACATCTACTTCCAAATACTTTTAGACTAAAGGTTTGGAGTTCGTTACCAGATGAACACTTCATGAATCTTCTTTCGGCATACAAGGTACATACTTTCAGTATATTATTCTGTATTAATAGCGTTGGATTTTTACCATGCATTTCTATTCTTTTTACTTGATAACTAAATGTTGGTGTAACATGAAAGTCGAAAAGCCTATTTCGATCTAACCTGCAGCCCCGCTTGCATAGACAACAAGGCTTTAGAGGTTTCTCTTTCCCTGGCTAGTCCAGACTCTAGGTCATTTATTTTGAGACTCATCTCTCTAACTACTTGCAAAAAGTTTATAAAACAAAGTCAATCTACAGAAGTTTCTTTCCCACACGCAATTCAAACAATTTACAAATATTTATACAAAACACGTGTCTACCCTACCTTCTCACTACCACCTTCTGGGAGTTTAACGTCATCCCCTTAATTATTGAGAACCGTCTGGCGGGAAACACCATCCAGACCGTCCACGATCCCCACTGCTTCTACTTCATCCTTATCTTCCTCCTCAATGTAGGTGTCAGCCTTAATGGCATCCACCTCCTACTTGGAATAGCCCTTCAGCATCAAGTGACAACCCAGTCTGTCATGCTCCTCAACCATCTCGTCTAGATTGGCTTTTGCCTCGACCTGTAGCTGGCCGATCGCCACGGTATAAGAGGCCCTCAGCTGCCTAACTTCTTTCATGGCTTCAGTTTTGGCTCGAGCTAGTTCTTTTTCCAGCTCGCTCTTCGTCTTCTTCAGCTCAAATTTTTCTTCTTCAATACAGAGCCAAATCCCCTTCACGAGACGAGCGACCTGGATAAAACAAATAAATCTTAGTGATCCCTAAGGTCATCCACCGTAATAGGTCGTACCTCAATGACCTTCTCCCCAGAGGATTCGACCCTTCTCATCTTCTCTTTTGCGACCTCACCACTTTCTGTGGCGCCCGAGGCCAGTAAAGACTTTAACATCAGTTTTTTGAGATATTTTTGAGTTATCTTGCTTATCGTGAGATTCGGCTAAGCTGAACTGCCCGATCTAGGAGTCTTGGAAAAATTAGTTTGAACCTCCTCACCACTTACTTGCTTTTTTCCTTCATCAACCCTCGCCATCGACCTGGTTGACTGAGCCTTCCTAACCTTGTCTGACTTACTATCAACCCTCTTTTTTCTACTCAGGCCGAGTCCCTCCAGTACAAGTTCGAGTTCAGTCTCCTCCTCAATAACTTTGTCCAACAGGTATTCCTTCCATTCCACTGTAGACTTCACACCTGCAATACCAACATTTTTACTATCAGCTACAGTTGTCAACAAAACTTAACAATAATTTTATCTATGCATGTCTATACTTACTTTGTTTTACTGTTATAAACTGAAGATCCAGAAGTTCTTCATCATCTCTCTGAAGGAAATTACCCTTCACCCATATGGCGTTATCATTCTAGGTACGACCTGCCGAATTCAAATAAAAAAAATGGAGCCGAGTTGTACTCGCACAGAAATATGATCCCCCACTGGTTTTACAATTCTTCACCCCGTAAAACTGCAAAATGATCTCAGGGGTTATCCTCCTCACTTTTTCCTCCCTTTTCCATCTTTTATTCAGATGGTCACACACAGTTATTACCTTCCACATGTTCCTATTTAATTGAATAGGACATGCTCCAATTGCATTCATAATCCCCTTCGCCAAATTGGTGAGGGGAAGGCTCAACCCATACTCTAATTAAGATAGGTAACACAGAAAACCCTCCGAGAGATCACTCAGGACATCCATATCAAAATATTCTAACGAGATCGATTCAATTATACCCATACCGGCAAACTCTACACAGTTGCCCCACTTCCCTCCTACAGCTGCCTTGGCTTTACAAAACTCTCTAAAGGCATCTGAACTTGGAGGATAATATACCAATTGACCAGGGAAACCCGGGAATTGTTCCAATCCTACTTCCCCATCATTATCAAACTCATTCGTCCGACCAGAGGTTGAAACCTCATTAATAGACGATCTGCCCATCTTGAAAATAGATTTTGCATATAGGTCAAGTGCCTCTCACGCTCGACTTACATACAGGTCAAGGTATTTATCATTCTTCCATCTATGCATATATATATATATATTCAACATATATCTCTGATCAATCGTTTACATATAACATATATATTTATTATATATATATATATATATATCTGATCTTTCGTCCATCTCTCCGAGTGCTCTTCAAATTTTTTGAAGTGGTAAAACATTTGTTTGGAGACGAAGAAGAACTATTTATCCTTTCTCTCTTATGCGGCTGGCATTTATTGCTCCTCTCATGAACCGTCCTCGATTCCAGAACCGAGGCGTCCTTTCCACTCTCCATGTCAGACGCCTTGTACCTTTTTGATAAAATAACATTTCCATCATTACAACTCCCTTCATTTTTTAATATATTTTTTCTCCCTATTTCTATATCTTTTCCTGACCTCCCCATACTCATGATGACTGGCTCTGTACAATGTTATAGTTCTATTTCCTTTTGTATACAAAACAAAATAAGAAGCTTCTGTATTTTCATATTTTAATTTCTCTATTTTTGTTTATCATACTTATAGTGATTGACATCATTTTTTAAACTTTACAAATGTTCAAAATTATTCAAAATGTTTGCTAAAATAGTCTCAAAATGGATTCACCCCAATAGAAGATCCGATTGACTTATAATTTTTCTGTTACATTCAAAACAATTATCTTATTCATATGTCACACTTTACACAACATCCATCTCAGACTTGGAAACTTAAACAAACATTATCTAATAACATTATTCGTCGATCCTCAGATCTTCGAATTCGATCTCAACTTCGGCAATCAAACAAACTAATTTTTCTTGAACTACTGACTCCCTCACCAACTTGCAAAAGTACACCTCATCAAAATGGAGAGCATACTCACGAGGTCTCCTTACATCTAACCTTCGAGCTCATATTCCCTCCCCAGTAATTCGGCATTATAACCAAGCGAACTCAAAGATCCACTTGCGTACTTAAGCAACCTCTATTGCCGATCGTCCTTCCACGATAAGATGAATCCTATGAGATCGAGCCATACCATCCTAATATCTCCTCCATTTTTCTTTCATCCTACCTGTATTTATACGTTTCTCACTCACTTTTTCCTCAAAATACATGATTTTTATCTTGTATCTCATAACAAAAGCCCAAAATCTTGGAATAAATTATTTGAACTTATCCCCCCACTAGTACACATATTAGTTACTACACTCAACCTTACGCCACCATGAGTAGCATCCCTATCAACCTATAACAGCTCGAGTTTACATAGTTCCTACAAATTCTATTCCTCACCTGTTATACATAAATCATTTATAATAGCACGACATTGTCAGCACATATTCATCTCAGTTCGAGAAAACATTACAACATTGTTTCATCACATATCAATAGTTATTCAACATACACTCAGCACAATACAGTTCGATTCAAAGAAATTTTTCTATACGCAGCTTAATAAATATCAAACTTTCATTAATTTTAAAGATATTACATACGATTTATAGATAACAAGTTTTTCAGAACATCGATCTCAGGAATACAACAAACTATTATTCGATCAGCACCAAACTCTAGGTACTTACAGATAACCGATTTCTTTCGGTTTGTTCGAAGTCACAGGTCATTCAGGCACGCAGGGGCATCATGTCTTCCAGTTTATCTTAAATTTAATGAATTTTCACCCTGATGCAAAGAAGACATTGGAACCTGCAAAGATCTTACCTCAAATGGCTTGGTTGAAGCCCAGTCGAACTCTAAGAGAAAACTATGCAAGCAGTAGATTCAGTGCTGGCCCCCACAAAACAAGATGAAGGTTTTATGAGCGCCAAAACACGATGGAAATGCATAAGCAGACTTCCACTTCTCATTTTCCTCCTCTACTACCATCTCCGCCTCTTCTACAACCACCACCACCGAAGAGTTGGTAGAGATAAAGAGGGCCCAGCCTTAGAATCCATGGCAACACAAGATATCAGCATATCTGCCCCGCAGATACACCTTTCCCTGCATATGAAGCCCTAACCCTATCTTCTGCAAGGGTGCGGAGACATGCCCAATGTTCCTCACCTGTCAAGATGAAGATATGAAATCTCCACTTATAGTAGAAATCTTCCTCAGCTTCAACCGCTTCCTCTCCAGACAAGTCTTGATATGTCGGAGGAATAGGAACGGGGATTGCCATTTCCAAAGAATAGTCACCAAAGTATTTCAGCTTCAACCTCTGCGTTTTTGACACAATCCTCTCTTAAAGAACCATACTCCGAGTTTTTACCATCTCATAAAAAGTTATGCACGCAGGAATTGTTCTAAAGATTTGCTACAGGTACTCCTTATATAACCCTAAATTTATTGTGCAGGTACATTTTCCCAAGCATCATCATTCATTACGGACGTGACTATTCAAACGCATCCGTCACATACATCCGCATCATTATTTAATACCTATCACTTCCCAATATCACATAACTTCCACCCTGTCAAACGCCATCATTGCTCCGTTTCAAATTTCAAATTTTTAACACATACTTTCTCAACCAAAGCCACTCGTGACTTTGGTTATGAGAGGAAAATTGTAGGGACTTATCCCTAGATCTCACTCATAATCGAGCTCGCACAATTTGATTTACTTCCATTTCATGCTCATGTATTTTTAAACACTTAATACTCCAGTCAACATTCCAACCAACCCTACGAACTACTCAAGAACGTGGGTCGAGCTAAACTTGGAAAATATTATCCAGTCAAAGACACCTGTCTCCCACGAACTCGTCAGTTATTCATTCAGCCGCTACTAACCACATTATTTGAAAAACATGTTCTAACACGATGAAGAACTGGGGAGAACCCTATATAAAGGAAAAGTTCCAGAAGAGACATGGACAAAAAAAATTACTTCAACTTCTTATTTACGTGATCAAAAGCAGTTTTATATTCTAGAGATCACTTGTAATAAAGATATCCACTCCAAGCAATAAATATACTTTTACAAAAAATCCTCCATACGAGGTCGTGGTTTTTTTACCTGTTCAGAGGTTTTTTACGCTAAAAATATCTCTCTCTAATTCTAACTTTATATTAGAGTATTGTTACAAGTTCATTGGTGTGATAGCTAATTCCTAATCATATCGAGTTACAGAATTTGGCCATTACAGTATCTAATTTCCTTTTTTTTGTGAGTGAAGCCTTTTCTTGAGTCCATCCACGATGGCTTTGTTGGTAATTTTGGCTTGGCCATTGCCTTGAGGGTAGTAGAGATTCGGTGGTGAGTGGATGATATTGTGTTTGTTGAGGAAAGCTATGAATTTTTTTCCAATGAATTATGGCCCATTATCGATACGAATTAGGTAGGGGCACCCAAACCGAGTCATGATGTGTTCCCAGATAAAAGAGATGACCTCTTCTTTTCTAGTTTGACAGAGTGGAGCTGCTTCTACCCATTTTGTAAAATAATATGTAGCTACGAGTAGGTATTGTCTATTACCTGGAGTATTAGGAAATTCCTCGACGATATCGAGCGCTCACCGCTTGATTGTCAGAATACCTTGCTTGCATGTAGTTTGAGCGCAGGGGCGCGGATCATGTGTCCATGTCATTGATGTAATGGCTAAATTCTGTAGGCTCAAAATGGCTTGGAATTCGCTATCACATCAATGAACATGTGATAATATTCTAATGGAAAGCAAGAAATGACACATGTGGTTTTAGCGGGGAAAAACTTTGAATAGGTAAAAAAACCACGACCTCGAGTGGAGAATTTTTTGTAAAAGTATCAATATTGTTTAAGGTGAATATCTTATTACAAGTGATCTCTAGATTTAGAAATGTTAAAACCTTGTAACTAAGAAGTTTGAATATTTTTGAGAATCTAAAATATGTATTTTTTTTGGTAATTTCTCATACAAATTTCTGGTTTTTGTCTCTTCTGGAACTTCTTCCTTATATAGGCTTTCTTCACAGTTCTTCATCGTTCTAGAGCACGTTCTCCAAATAATGTGGTCAATGGCGGTTGACTGAGTAACTGACAAGTTCGTGAGAGACAAGTGTCTTTAATTTGTTCAGTTTTTTCAGTTTGAGTTCGGTCTACATTCTTCATCAGTTCATGGAGTAGGTTGAATGTTGACTGGAGAAGTTATGTGGAAAATATATGAGTCAGAGTTGGAGGTAATTTGAATTGGTCAATAACTCAATTTTAGGTGAGATCGAGGGATAGGTCCCTATAATCGCCCCCTCGCAACCGAAGTCACGAGTGGCTTTGGTTGAGAAAGATTATGTGGGTAATGGGTATTCGGGTTAAAAATTTTGAATATTGAAATGGCGTAATAATGGCTTTGATTGAATAGAAGTTGTGTGGGTTATAGAGAAATTACGTGCATTGAATAAAGATGTGGATACTGATGTATGTAACGGTTATGATTTGAAGAGTTTCGTCGGCATTAAATGATGACGCTTGGAAAAACGTACCTGCACAATAAATTTAGGGTTATATAAAGAGTACATGTACAGAGGATTATGACAAAGTACGCTTGATCTGTTACAAAAAATCTCTGCCATTTTGGAAGATGGTGAAGACTCGAAGTATGGTTCTGGGGGAGCGAATCGCTTCGGAAATGCAAAGGTTGAAGTTGAAGTTCTTTGGCAAACAATCCTTGGAGATGTCCATACCCACTACTATTCCTCCGAATTATCAAGGTATGTCGGAAGACGAAGCGGTTAAAGCTAAGGAGGAATTTTATTGTAGGGAGAGGTTCCATGTCGTCGTCTTGATAGGTGAGGATCGATGGGCTTGTCTCCGTACCCTTGCGGAGGCCAAGGTTGGGGAGACAGATATAGGGATAGGCGTAACTGCGGGGCAATTATGCTAATTTCTTGTGTCGTAATGGATTCTAAGGTCGGGCCCTCATCATCTCTACCAGCTCTGTGAGGGTGGTGGTTATAGGAGAGGCGGTGATGGCAGTGGAGGAATAAGACGGGGAGTGGAAGTCTAATTCTGCATTTCCATCATTGTTTGACGCTAAGAAGACCTTCAGTCTGAAGAGTTGGGTCTAACACTGAGTCTTCTGTTTGTATAGTTTCCATTTGAAGTTCGACTAGGCTTCAACAAAACTCATGTGAGGGAAGTTTTTTGTTGTGTCCAATTTCTACTTTGTATCAAGGTGAAAAATCACTGAAGCAGGACGAACTGAAGAACTTGATGCTTGGGGTGCCTGAAAGATCTGTTATCTGTAAAGCACTCAAAAAATTTGTTATTTGTAAAGTACCTGATTTTGGAGTGCTTTGTAAGACTTGATATCTATAAAAGTCTTCGATCTCTGAGTACTTTGACAGACTTGTTATCTGTAAACATATCTGTAATCTGATTCAAAATGAATAATATTTTTTATCCAAACATTATGTTGATATATAATAGAATGTCTCTGGAATCGAGCTAAAAATAATGCGATGAGTTCGCCAAGATACCGATAAAATGAAATATATGACATCGAAATTATTGTAACATAATCGAACTATTTAAAATATGTTTGTAATGTATATAATAGATGTTCGACCTGGGGTTGGATAAAAATATTGAGGAAAGAAAATTGTATAAATTTATGAATGGCAGGTCGATCGTGATAGTTTGTTAGAAGGAATCAGGTTAATATGAAATTGGACAAAATGAAGTAGTTCGATAAAAAAAGATGTATTCAGATATAACTTTTACCAAGATTTTATGGTTTCTGTTATGAGATAATAGGATAACATCCCAGGCTGCATGGAATTTTACAGCCAAACAATGTATAAATGAAGGGGGGTTGATGAGGGAAAATTAGGTAGAAGGAAAGAATGATGTGGTGGACTCGTTTTGAGAGAATCCACTATGCTGCTGAGGGGCAATTGGCTATTAAGGTAGCTGAAGTGCGTGAATGCATTTTTAGGTTGTTGGACTATGATACCGAGTTACCAGTAAGGGAGGTGAATATTGAGGGTTTGGATATGATTGGGAGAGATCGTGAATACGAACGTCGTTTTTACGAAGAGATGTTCCGAGAAATAGTGGTGGACCCAGCAGCTCGGAAGGAAGCATTGAGATTGCTTGTTGTGGAGGAGATCGAATATGAAGATGTGATTATTATTGGAGGATATCTGATCGGATGTGGTTGCCCTGGTCATCAAGGCTATTTTAGGTGTAATTATATGTAAAGTGCTATCATAAATGAATGTAAGTATTTGATTTATTTCTAAATGAAAAGACAAAAGTCAAATTGATCCTCTATAGTTAGAAATGTCGTTTGAGACTATTGTGATAGACAATTTTGAATATATTTGAAAATTATGTTAGCATTGGAAATGACGTCACTAGTACTTTAAGTAGAAGAAATAAGAACAGAAAAAGCAGGAGCTTCTAATTTTGTTTTTTATGTAAAGCTGCAGAAATCTGATATCGTGTAAGTGTGAGTCATCATAAGTGTGAGAAGGTCAGAGAGAGATATGGAAATAGGAGTCAAAAATATATTAAAATATGAGGGAAGGGGCAATAATAAAAAAATAGCTTTATTGAAAAGGTACGAGACGTCTGACATGGACAGTAGAAAGAACATCTCAGTTCCAAAATTGAAGATGGCTCGTGCGAAGCACAATAACTGCCAACTGTTAGAGAGAGAAAGAATAAATAGTGCTTCTTCCTCATCATTCAAACCTTTTTTAACAATTCTGAAAACTTGGAGAGCAAAGAGAGAGAAGTGCAAAAAATTTATATAGAATCTGGTATGGATTTATCTGAGAGTGATCAACAGTCAAAGATAGTTGTGGGGACTGAATCACGTAGGTGGCTATATAGCAGTGTTGTGAGGGAAGGATTTGGCGCTGCCCCAGATTCTCATTTTGACACCGAAGATTTATGGAGATGTGCGATGCATGTTTGTGTTTTGTAAATTATAATCTTTTTTAAGCAAATCTCTAAAAAATTACTATTTATTATAATCTATGAAATTTAAAATATATATAGAATATATTAAAGATCTTTTTGTATGCGAATGATGGATATACATTAGATAATGATAGATACCTGGACCTGTATGTAGGTCGATCATAAGAGGTATTTGTGTAGGATAAAACCCTTTCTTGTAGAATTATAGTTGAGATGGATAATTTACCTGTTAATGAGGTGTCGACCACTGGTTGAATGGCAGAGTCCAAAATTGATGTATCTGACAGTAAGATTGAAGTAGGGGTTGAACAATTCTCAGGTTTCCCTGGGAAATTGGTGACCTATCCTCCCTGTTTGGATGCATTTAAAGAGTTTTGTAAAGCCAAGGCTGCTGTAGGAGGGACATGGGGTAACTGCATAAAATACGCCAGTAGGCTATTTAGGTGGTGTACGGTAGCGACGGGGGAGGAGTATTTTTATTTGTTGGCCGATTTGGAGGAGGAGAAACGAGATAGGGGTATAGATAAATTGATCTCGTTAGAGTATTTTGATGGAAGTGTTCATAGTGACATTTCAGAGAGCTTTTAAGGTTACCTATCTCAATTAGAGTACGGGTTGAGTCTTCTCCTTACCAATTTAGGGAAAGGGATTATGAATATGATTGGGGCATGTCCTATTCAATTGAACGGGAACATATGGGAGGTAATAAGTATTTGCAACCATCTGAATGAAAAGTGGGAAAGGGAGGGGAAAGTGAGGAGGATATCCCCTAAGGATGTTTTGAAGTTTTATGGGGTAAAAAATTATCATGCTAGTGGAGGGGCATATTTCTATGCGTGCGCATCTCGACCTCGTTTCTTCGATCTGAACTCAGCAGATCGATCCTAGAATAACAATGTAATATGATGAAGAATCCTTGGATCTTCTTTTTAGGACTGTAAAACAAAGTAAGTATAACAATGTATAGTGTATAATATTGATATGTTAGAACTGTATGATCTCTTGCTGATGATTAAAAATGTTGTGCATGGCAGGCCCAAAGTCCCAGGTGGAGAGAAAATATTCTTTGTTGGACAAAGTTGCTGAGGAAGAGGTTGAGCTCGAATCTGTGATGGAAGGACTTGGTCTTAGCAGAAAGAAATGGGTTGGAAGCAAGTCCAAAAATGTCCAAAAATCTCAATCGACAAGGCTGATGGTGGGTACTGATGATGGTAAGAAGAAAAGAACTGGTGGGGAAGGGAGAACAAACTTGCCAAAGGCCTCTAAAGTGGATAGTTTGGTTCATCTGAAGTCTGCTACATCAAGCAAATTAGCTCGAACGTTTCTAAAAGAAAAGATGTTGAAGCGCCCGCCGGCCTCTGGTACCACTGGAACTGGTGAGGTCAAAGGAAAAAAAAAGGAGAAGGGTCAAACCTTCGGGAACGTCGAGGGTGGATGTTGCTGAAGAGTGACCTGTTGTTGAGTATGATTTGAAAGAGGTGGAGGAAAGAGCCAGGCTGGCGGCTCTTCATGGGGAAGAGGATATGAGCAAAATGGTAGGTCTCTATGCTCGATTATGTGAAATATATTTTTGTATTGCGTTCCCAGCTTATGCTGAGGTCGAATTGTGCTTTGCAGGTTGCTCATTTGGTGATGGGGACATGTCTCAGAGTTGAAGAGGAGAAATTCAAAATGAGGAAGTGGAAGATTGAGCTTGAAAAGAAGGTAGCTTGATTGAAGGATGAAGCGCTCAAGGATGTAAAAAAGCTGGAGGCCCTGAAGGCTTCCCAAGTAGTGGAGATCGGCCATCCGCAAGCTGATGCGAGAACAAGCCTGAAGGAGGTAGTGGCAGAGCGCGAAAGACTTGGGTGCCACCTTATGTTAAAGGGGTATTCAGAGGATGAGGTGGATGCTATTAAGGCAGATACCTACGTTGAGGGGGGAGATAATGAAGAGGCAGAAGGGGTTGCGGTTAAAGTTGTTGATGGACTGGATAGTGTCTCTCGTCAGACGGTGCTAGACAACCAAGGGGATGACATCGAGCTCCCGGAGGGGTAACATGAGAAGGTAGGGTAGAGAAATGATTTTGTATGAATATTTTGGAAATGTTTCTGTAAATCGGTTGGATACTGTATATTGAATAGAATTTTGTAGGCTGAGTTCCTTTTTGTAACCCTTGTATAGGAACTTAGAGAAAGGAGCCTCAAAATAAAAGATTTAGAGACTGAGCTTGCCAGGGAAAGAGAGACCTCTACATCCTTGCTATCTACGCAAGCAGAGCTGTAGGTTAGATAGAAATAGGCAATGCTTGACTTGTATGCTTTATTAACAGAAAAATTACACTCAAATAGTACAACAGAAAAATCATACTTTTTGATAAAGTAGTATATAGAGAATGTATACCTTAGACTGGGAAATATATGTCATGGAGCATCCATCTGAAATCGTACCTCGACCGTTAAGTCTAGAAGTAGTTGCTCACGGTAGATGATAGAAATCAAATATCTTGTTAGAAATGAGATATATATATATATATGTATGTTGAGGGGGTGCTCGGAATCGAACTGGATATAACCTATCTGTATTGTGCAGGTCAAATTGGATTTAGCTCATTCGTACAAAGATGAGCCACTCCAATATAACTGAGAATTTGCAAAGGAGTTGGATAGGGTGAGAGAGGCGAGTGAGGATAGAGAAGACCAACGTGTAAAGGTGCACTTCAAGTTTGTTGAGGCAACCCAGATTGTTGTTGACCTCAGTCGTAAGATCGATGAGAAGGATGCAGAAATTGATTGGGGGCTAAAAGAGCTTACAGAGATAAAAGAATAGGCAGCGAAGCTCCAAAGTCAGATTGACACGCTGATGGTAAAGAGTAGGCATGCTAAGATGGCTCAATACCGTATTAAGGCACTAGAAAGATCGGAGGAATAATTTCGAACTGATTATCAGAATAGTAGACGCGAGCTGGAGCGACTGAAAAGGAAAATGATTGAAACAGATAACGAGCTGAAGATAGCTCGAGAGGATCTATCAGCTTTGGAAGCTGCAACCGAACACTTGCATACAACCTTACCTGCCAAGGATATGGAGTTTTGGATGATGTAACGAAAGTGTGACGAGTTGAATGAGAGGGTGACACTATTGAAGGCCGAATTGGCATAAGGCAAAGCGTGTGTCAGGAATGCCGAGGCTAGGAAGCGCTCGAGGAAGAGTAGAAATGATGTTAAGGTTCCACTTGTCCAAGGGGATGTAGTAGCCTATCAGCTCAAATTAGGGATCTAGAAGGTGATGTAGCTCAAATTCAAGGGCATGTGTAGAAAGGGAATGTGAATTTAAGGGAGTGCCAACATAAACTGGATGCCACTCTTGTCAGGGAAAAAGTATTGGAAGGGGAAATCAGGGTGAATGAGATTCTGATAAAGATGAAAGATAACATGTTAAAGGATACTTTGGCCAGGGAAGAGTTGAATGCTGAAATTGAGAGACTTCGTACTCAGGTAGTGAACTTATAGGCCATTAATCAGGTTGAATCAGCTAAAGTTGTCAAAAAATTAGAAGAGAGTATAACTTTTGATGCTCTGATAGAAAGGGAGATGGTAAATCAGAAGGGACGGCATGCGAGGTTGGAGGCACGCCTCGAGAAGGCGAGATCGTACTTTTTAAAGATAGTTGCTGCTCATGCGTTACGCTCAGACTTGTTAAAGTCGATCATTGTTTATTTTGTAGAGGAAATAAAAAGACTTGACTTAGAGCGAGATACCTTGTTCAAGAGCTTGCCTGACAATGGATGCATTTTTAGAGTTATTATAGATCGAGGAAACTGTATGACCTCCATGGAAACAAGTTTAGGCTCTCGCCCTGCAGATCTGATAAAGTGGGGCAGGGTTGCTGTAACTCGAGAACTTAAATTTGATCGACATCCAGTTATAGGGGAAAGCACTGCTGACATCCCAACATCAGAAAATAATCCATTGTAGTGGTTGTGAATACAACCTGAAAATAAATAGTATCTGTCGTAGACATAACGAAATAGATGAAAGCTAGTATTACTTTTGTCTTATCTTATGTCTAGTAGGGTCTTTGATTTAAAATAAGTTTTTACATTTGTTTTCATCTCAGAGATGGGTTGAGTCAGTCAAACCAAGTAAATCTTGATTTAACTGTAATAATGTTACAAACATATTGAAAGTGATGAAGGCTAGTATTACCTTTGCCTTATCTTATGCCTGTTAAAGTCGCTGATATAAAACAAGTTTTTACATTTATTTTAATCGCAGAGATTTAGTAGAGTCATCCAAACCAAGTATTATCCTTGATTTAACTGGTATAATGTCCCAAACAAGTTGAAAGAGATGAAGGTTTGTATTACTTTTGCCTAATCTTATGTCTGTTAGAGTCATTGATATAGAACAAGTTTTTACATTTGTTTTAATCACAGAGATTTAGCAGAGTCAGCCAAACCAAGTGTTATCCTTGATTTAACTAGTATAATGACCCAAACAAGTTGAAAGAGATGAAGGTTTGTATTACCTTTGCCCTATCTAATGTTTGGCAGAGTCTTTGATATAAAACAAGTTTTAGCATTTGTTTCAATCACAGAGATGGTTGAGTCAGTTAAACCAAGTGTTATCCTTGATTTAACTGGTATGAGATCAATTAATAGTTAATATTATCTATGCATTAATCTATAAAATGTAGTTGAATCTACGTAAGTAGATAGATATTGTGAAAAACTTGGAAGTTTTATTGAACAGTTCATAATTTATATTGGATGGAGATAAAAATCTCACTTTTGGAATTGAAAAAACAAAAGCGAGAAACGGAAATAGAGTAGTAAGGCGGTTAACGATAGTATTATTTCAGTCGCCTAGCGTTCCAAGGATTTGAAATGTGAATTCCCTCTTCTCCCATAAGGTAATATGATCCCAGGCCTGAGAGACCTGCGATAATGAAATGACCCTCCCAATTGTCTATTAATTTTCCAGCGTGAGGCTCTTTGCGGTGTTGAGGTATTTCTCTTAGGACGAGATCATCGATTTGGAAGGTACGACTTTTGACTCGGCTATTGTACGAATTGGCTAGTATATGATGATATCGACCTAGGTTAGCGATGGCACGTTCCCTGGTTTCATCGATCATATTGAGGGTGTAAGCCAATTCAAACTTATTTTCTTCATCAGTTAGCTCGTGATCTCGAACTGGATGATAGAATTCAACAGGAATGACAACCTCAGTGCCATAGGCAAGGAGGAATGGGGTGCATCCTGCTGACTGTCGGGGAGTGGTACGATATGCCCATAGGACATGTGGTAGTTCTCGAACCCAATTCCCTTTTTTCTATTAGTGAAGCCTTTTTTTGAGTCTATCTACGATGGTTTTACTGGTGATTTTGGCTTGGCCATTGCCTTGAGGATAGTAAGGATTGGATGGTGAGTGGATGATATTGCGTTGGTTGAGGAAGGCTACAATTTTTTCTTCAACAAATTAGGGCCCGTTATTGATACGAATTAGGTGGGGGCACCCAAAATGAGTGATGATGTGTTCCGAGGTAAAAGAGATGACATCTTATTCTCTGGTTCGACAAAGTGGAATTGCTTCTACCCATTTTGTAAAATAATTGGTAGCTACGAGTAGGCGACGGCGGTTACCTGGAGAATTAGGGAATTCGCTGACGAGATTGAGTGCCTATCTTTTGAAAGGCCAGAACACCTTGCTTACATGGAGTTCGAGCGCAGGGGCGCGTATCATGTGTCCGTGTCTTTGGCAGACATCATATTTGCGTGAATACTCCTCTACATGCTTGCCCATGCATGGCCAGAATACTCCTTGTATAATTGCACTGTTTGCTAATGATTGACCTACGATATGGGAGCCACAAGTCCCTTGGTATAAGTTACGGAACGTTTCATCTGCTTTTAGTTTGGAGATGTACTTTAGGTAAGGCCCCGTGACTGAAAGGCGGTATAACATACCATTTTGATTTGAATAGCACTTCGAGTTGTTGATCAGCTGTCGGCGTTCTTTCGGATCTGCTGGAAGTGGTCTGTCACAGCTGTTGTCGATACCGAGGTAGGCTAAGAAAGGCTTTCACCAAACGTCCTCTCCCCCTTTATCTCCCCCAGTGTTGATCGTGTATACATATGCGATCAATGCTAGGGGTTGAAATGATTTTGATCTGGAGATATCAAGCTTCTGTACCCAAGACCCTGACTAGATATACCAAGGAATCGGCGTATTTGTTTTCACCTCGAGGAAGATAATCGAGAGTTGCTTTTGCAAACTTGCTCATCCTATCTGCAACGAGGGCAGCGTATTCGATCATCTTTCCATTCTTCTTATATTGCCTAAAGTAATGGTAGACAATGAGTAGTGAATCTGTGTAAACTGAAAGTTTGGGGAAATCGAGCTCAAGAGCGAGGTGGAGTCCATGAATGAGAGCATCGTATTCAGTGACATTATTTGAGGCCTCAAAATCCAAGCAGATCGATTTCTCAATTCTATCTTTGGAAGGGGTAATCAACATGATTCTAATTTCTGACCCTGCAAGTTCTACTGATCCATCCGTTAGAAGCCTCTACCTTATTGTTGTAATCCATTCAACTCGTTCGTCAAATGTTTTGGTAACGGCCCGACCCTTATCGGAATGACGTTGTTCGAACTTGATATCACATTCTCCCAAATTGACTGATCACTGTTGCACTCTTCTTAAATTTTCTTTTTTGGATAAAATTTCTCGAAGTGGGTAGTTCGTCAGAACTTTGACTGAATGAGCTTAGAAGTAGTGCTTGATTTTCTGTGAAGTGTAAACAAGAGTGAGAAGAAGTTTATCAATTTTAGAGTACCTCGTTTCTGTTAGAGTGAGGGTTTTACTGATGAAGTAGATTGGTTTCTCGATTTTATCTTCAAGGCGAATGAGAATCGAGCTGAGTGAAGTATTTGTGACTGCTAGGTAGATAATCAGTTCCTCATTATCTACTAGGGTGCTCATTATGGGAGACCTCCCCAAATAGGCTTTGAGATCCTGAAAAGCTGCTTCGCATTTTGGTATCCATTTGATCTTTGTATTTGGCTAAACTTTTTCTCGTTTGGTATAACCATGGAGTAGCAGGAATAACCAACGACAGCGGTCTAAAGATTTAGAAACGAAATGGTTGATAGTGACAATTTTGTCGGCAAGTTTCTGAACAACTTTTATCATTTTTTGGAGAAGGCATGTTGAGGAAAGCCCAAATCTGATCTGGATCGGCCTCAATCTCCTTCTTGCTGATGAGGTGGATAAGAAATTGGCCACAATGTACCCCAAATTGATATTTTTCAGGGTTGAGACACATCTTGTAAGATCGAAGAATGTTGAATATGGTGCTGAGATCTAAAATGTGGTTGGCTGACTGGAGGTTCTTGCACAAAATATCATCAATGTAGACTTTAACGACTTTCCCGAGATGTGTTTTGAACATCGCAGTCATCAACCGTTGATATGTGGTACTCGTATTTTTGAGTCCGAAGGGCATGACTTTGTAGCAATAAAGACCTCTTTCAGTGATGAAAGTCATTTTTTCTTAATCTTCTTCCAAAAGTGGAATCTGATTGTATCCCGAAGTAGCATCCATCATAGATAAGAGGTCACGGCCTACTGTAAAATTGAGGATCTGATGAATGTTGGGAAGATGGAACCTATCCTTTGAAGTATATTTATTTAGATCGGTGAAATCTATGCAAACTCGGACTTTTCCGTTCTTCTTTGGGACAGCGACAATATTGAATATACAGTCTGGATATTTGGCTTCTCGAATGAATCCCACTTTGATCAATTTTTCGATCTCGGTGTTAACTTCATTTCGAAGGCGAGGTGATAGTCATCACTATTTCTGCTTGACCGCCATGACTTTGATGTTGATGGCCAATTTGTGACAAGCCTTGGCCGGATCAACCCTAGGCATTTCCTTGAAAGACCGTGCAAAAACGTCTCGATTTAGTTGCAAGAACTGAATGAGAACATCTTTTTCATGCAGAACCCGCTTGTACCGATGAAAGTACACTATAAGAAAATAAGGCTTTAATGTCATCTGAATAACGTCACTTATTTTAAAAGTATCCTTAATAATCTTATTTTTGCTTTTCACATGAATTTCAACGTCGGTTTTACCAAAAGTGATGTTAAAAAATAAATTATCTTACTATCAAAGTCGTTTTTGGGCCTGACATTATAGCTATTACAATTAAGTCGTCCCCTCTAGATGTGAAAATCCTTACCATCTCAATCAAATCAGTTTTTTTTCTCTCACGACGTTATTTCAATTTGATTTATTCACAAATTTTTTTGCGCAAAGTTAAGAGATTGAAAAACGCAAAGTGAGAAGCGCAAAAGTAGGTTTTCGTGGGAGAGTGGAGATTTGGTGGAGATTCAGCAAATATTTCGACTTCAAATCGTGGGAAACTCAATCGAGGAACTATGGCAGCTTTATAAACACAACCTTAGTCCTCATCTACTCAATTTCTCTCCAACATCTGCATCATCATTTGGATTTTACTCAATTAGTAGTGTATTCTCTCCACAATTTTCATCGTTTGGATTTCAGATCGTTTGGATTTCAGATTGAAGAACTCAGTTGGATTTTGATTCAAGGTATAGTGATAGCTTTTTTATAATTGTTATTACAATCTTTATTCTATAATGACGAATCTTGCATTTGGAAATCATTTGCAGTCCAGCCCATCTAGTTGGAAGAGGTGAAACATCAGCTGAAACGGGGATCAATGTTTTCCTTAGTAAGGTATTACGTTGATTAAATCCTGACATTCTTTTCTTAATACACTAAGTTACACTAGGTGGTAATAGAGGGCTGAAAATGAGGTTAAAATTGATCGCTTCAGAGCTTACTCTAGCAGGTAGTTTTGATCTACGATTCTGTTCTTTCAGTTCCTTTATAATATGCACTAGGGTCTTGGGTGTTCACGCGGTTCTTCCATAATACGCTGCTCTAACAGATGTTGTTTGTGATTGAGGATTTGGTTTGCTTTGCACAGTATAAAAACTCGTTTCGCTTTCACAGGCATAGTTTTGGGAGGATCCTTAACTATACGCCGGAAAAAGCACCTTTGGTTTGACGATAGCGAGGTGTTGGGCAAAGGAGTATGTTGTTTTTAAATGGATTTTTCTAAAGATAAGGTGTTAGGCAACAGAGTGCGCTCCGGTAACTTTATAGTGTGTTTTTAGAAAAGGTAGACACGCCGGAGTTAAAAAGAGTAGGAGCGATTAGGAACCCCACATTAGGTATTTTTTTGTAGTGGTAATATGCAAAAAATGGCTAGGTCAAAAAGAAGCTATGGGTTTCCTCTTAGACCTGCTAAATCTGTTTATAGAAGATTGCTAGGAACAAAGTCTTATCATTGTTTACTTGAAAAAATCATCTCACATACCATGCTTTATCTCACCAAAGTCTGTTTCAGCTTGCGTGAACAAATTTTCTTCTTGATCCTTCACTTGCAAGGTTTGTGCTTACCGTAGTATAATATTTGGAAGGTGGAATAGCCATCTGTAACTGCCCCTGTCCAATTAGTGTCAGTCCCGCTCTCGATGTCTGCATAACCTTTCTTAAGGTTTATAGCTATACAAAAAAACTCAAGAAATTTATCGGTTAGGAAAAAAATGTGGATATTTACTCAAATTTGTCCCTCCAAAATATATACAGTATTTATATCATAATTCACAACAAGCAAATATTTTCCGCTTCAAGCTCTTTCTTTAATACATAATATAAAAAATAAATAGAACTGTAAGGAAGGAAAGATTTCAACACGAGTATGTAACAATTTTAATCATCATCCTCAAAGTCGATAACCATCTTTGATTTCCTCCTTGGTTCCATAAGTTTTGGTACTATAGGCTCAAATTCATTTCCAGAATCTTCCAATTCGTCCCAGATTTGTTGATGCAGATTTTGATATGCATTATATATTAGCAACTCATCTACTTGTTTCCCAATGCTTGTGTTAGTCACCTGATCAGCTTCTGCATTATCTTGGTTAGAAAGATTGAGCACTGTGTTTTTATCTGATAAGCCTGCATCCTCTTAAGGACTAAAAACATCTCTGAAAAAGAACCCAAAAAGAAGAAGAAAAAATGGATCTTCTATCAGATAATACTTAAACAAGGTTCGATGAATTGTAAGAAGTACCAATATAACAAGCTTCAGTGCCTTACGTTATCCATTGTTCTTGAATAGGGATCTTGAGGACATTATTTTTTTCCCCGATATATTGACCATTTTCATGAAAAATAGGTGCTGTATATTGATATTATTCGGCCAATAGATTATTGTTTATAGCAAAGTATGTCATATTTGATACATGATATATATAATACATATGGATTCGGTAGTCTTCCAAACATATGAAACTTATAATCATACAATTATATTGGAGACTGATTAGAAGATTGTTACTTTAGCAGTTTGCTTCAGTTATTTGTTGCCAATGTTATAAACCTTAGACTGACTAATATCTACCCCAGCATACTAAGCTGTCTTAACAAAATTTCGTAAATTCATATTTTATACCAACTAAAAAACTTCATCTGACAAGATTTTGCTGGGAGCAAAGAGTATAAGAAAATGAAAAGGTTTTGCTGGAGGCTAGAGCTATTAAGAGTCAACATAATATACCTTTGTACAACATCTTCAGATACTCCAGCTCTTATATCCTCAACTGAAGTGGTCATCTGTATCTCATTCTGTGCCTTTGAAATGCGCTTTTTACTACGTTTCCTAAATAGAGGAAATGGTTTTAAGAGAAATATGAAATCACACAAGTATAACCAGAGATGTAAGTCTTATGTTACTTTCTTGTTGTAAAACCAGGTGAGAGCTGGTACTGAAAAACTAAAATCCACAAATATGTCAATTAATCACTAGCGTGCGAGGCTAATTAGAATATAATTCTTAGGATTTCTCCTAATCATATAAAATGAGAAGAATGCTGTACATATTCTTAGAGGCTAATGACTCCTCCTGATTTGATATAAGTAATAACTGTTTGTCATCTTGCTACCTGCACGGGGGATTGCACCAGTATAGACATACAGAAAATAGATAGATAGAAATTGATGCTGAAAAAAAACTTACTTTAGGACAGAACTTAAAATCTCTTGGTCAGAATCATCTTGTAATGGGGTACTTTCAGGCATCCGTTTACGGTTAATTTTGGTGGTAACCTCCTTACTAACTATCGTGCTCTTTGGGCCATTCTTCCTCTTATAAAAATGACGATTACAGTCAAATAGCTGCAAGGATGAAGTTCATGATATGTACTACTTTCCTCACCCTTCTCTGCATCTCCATATTCTTGGTTTCACCGACTATTGCTGGACGAGGGGAATACATGGTGGCTGCACATGGTACCTCACTAATGCTTCGTGATTTAAAAGAGGCAGGTTCGGCGTACGCAAGTAGTTTCTAAAAGTCAAAAGCGAGGTAGCCAGATAATATTAATAAAATATAAAAGAATGTTAATAGTTGTTTTAACAGAAAGGCATAACTAAAGAAAAGAGTTAGGAGGAGTGTGTTGCTTTCAAATAGCTCAGAAATAGGAGCCGAAGGTATAGCATAACAAAGAGTTAGGAAGCCAGGGCGTGTTGCTTTAGCCATTGAAGTTTGGGAGGATCCTTAAGAAAACATCATAAGTCTAATATTTCCATCATCTGTCTTTTTATCCTCTTTGAAAGACAGATGGTGGATAAAAGGATTTGTCTAAAGAAAAGGGTTACTCACTTTTTAATGGGTTAGTAGAGCTAGTGCAAAATCCAGCAAGAAATCAAGCAAGGATCCTCGTCTTCTATTTAAAGCCCTTACTCTCTTCTTTAGACAAATCTGGTAGCCGAAGGTGGAGCCCTCAACAAGAAGCCAACAGGTTTTGCGCTTTTAGTGAAATGAAGCTCAAATTCTGGCCTCTACTTTCTGTATCTTATTGGGCATCAAAGTAGGATTAGGATACTAAGGAAAATTTGATCTACCCTTAGTATCGTTCTCCTTCTGGTTTTGATCCACCCGAGCGTTGTTCTGGCTTTGGCCTACCTTAGCATTGTTCATAACTTTCCTTTCATCTGTAATCTTTATGATCACTTATATTATCTATAATCATCTTTCAATAGCAAATATTATTTCTAATTACTGAAATAAGGATTATTTTGCAGTAACTTCTTTGTTAATAAGCTTAATTGACCAAGTACTTCCATTAAGAGTTACCAGTCTCAAAATAGGGACAAAATAGATAAGTGGATCAGCTTGAATACCTATGCATATGCTAAGAAAGTTGCAAAACTAACATTAATGTTTTAATTTGACTATTTATTTTTATTTTGCAGTTAATTGGCATTAAGCATTGAAGGTTTTGTCACGAAGTAAACCGTAAGAAAGTATATTATAGTGTATCTTCATGCATTTTAGTGTAATCGTTATTGGGTTAGGTAAATGACTCGTAGTCTAAGTCAAATTTTTGAGTATTTTCTTCTATGGCTAGGAATATGATAGTCAAAATATTATTAGATGTTTTGCTGTCAATACATGCTTCTAGCAATCTCATAAGTAAGAAGCTTGTGCTAGTGAGGTTGGTTGAACTGTATCTCTCACATGGTTTGAGCCTAGCAATAGCCCGCTATGAGTAGTAGTTGCCTTCTTTGGAAAAGTAAGCAGCAACTAATGTAACAAGCTATGAGCCAATCGCCATTGGGATTAGAACATATGTCTTTAGTAAAGAGTCATTTTTTTGAGTTTTTCATCCACTGGTAGGCTACCATGACATTTTCAATAATTAGAGTGTCTAACATTTCAATTGAATTTCTAGTTATAGCGCACTCATGGATAAAACATGAAGGTTTAAGCTCAGAGCTAGTGAGGCATGCGGAGATGGAGTTCAAAATTTTTTAGATTTTGCCATTTCACATTCGAATGAACCTACTTCTACCAAAATTAGATGCTCATGTAAAGACTGTAAGGATTTCAGATGTTTGTCTTCTGAGGAAATGCATGACCATTTGGTAATACGGGGTATTGATATAACTTATGATCCGTTCGTATTACATGGAAAGGACGTACCAAAGTCACAATCAGATGATGGCCAGTACGAGAAAACCTTTATGCAGATTAGTGTGGAGAATGACTTATTTAGGTCAACTTATGCAACTAACGTAGGAGAGGACTATCATGGGGATGACACTGAACTTCTTGATTATGGGGAATTAGTAGAGGATGCAGAAACACCATTATATTCAGGTTGTAAGAAGTACACGAAGTTGTCAGCTGTTATTATGTTGTTTAACATAAAAGCTAACAACGCTTGGTCTGATAAAAGTTTTACCAAATTATTGGTGCTTCTCAAGGACCTCCTTCCCGAGGATAACACTATCTTAGATTCAATATACTTTGCAAAGAAAATTTTGAAGACATTCGACTTAGACTACCAAAAGATTCACGCCTGCCCAAACGATTGCTTGCTATACAAGAAAGACCATGAGCACAAGGAATCATGTCCAAAATGTGGTTCTTTGCGATGGAAGTAAGACCCTAAGACAAATAAAATACAAGTTGGTGTTCCAGCAAAGGTGTTAAGGTATTTTCCCATAATGATAATGCAAAGGTGTTCCAGCAAGTTGATGTTCCACCTAGGTTTCGGCGGATGTATATGTCTACTGATAATACAAAACACTTGAGGTGGCATTTTGATAATAAGAGTACTGATGGCATCCAAAGACACCCGGTGGATAGTCCTGCATGGAATAACATTGATTCTATGTGGCCCTCCTTTTCTGAAGAGATACGTAACTTGCGATTAGGACTAGCTGCAGATGGAGTTAATCCTTATCGTAATTTAAGTTCTAGATGTAGTTGTTGGCCAGTAATGCTAGTAAATTGCAATCTGCCACCTTCTTTGTGCATGGATAAGAAATTCTTAATGTTGACTTTGATAATTCCTAGTCCTAAGCAACCTGGTAATGATATAGATATTTATTTGCAGCTCCTTATTGGCAACTTATTACTCTTGTCGACAAATGGTGTTGAAACGTATGACGCATATGTCAAAACAAAGTTTATATTAAAGGCCATACTATTGTGGATTATTAATGATTTTCCAGCATATGGAAACCTTGCGGAATGCTCAACAAATGGAAGATATGCATGTCCTAAGTGTGGTGATGGTACATGTTCATAATGGCTAAAGCATGGCAATAAGTTTTCTTATAGGTCACATAGAACATTTCTTAGGCCCAATCATCCTTTTCGATTTAAGAAAACTTGGTTTAATGGTGAAAAAGAACTTGACACACGTCTAATTCCATTGAATGGTACACAAGTTTGGGATCAAGTAAAAGATATTGAAACAGATTGGGGAAAATCTTCACAAAAAAGAAAAAAGATTGTCCAAAGATGGAAAAAGAGGTCAATTTTTTTTGAACTGCCATATTGGAAGAATAACTTATTGCCTCATAATTTAGACGTCATGCACATTGAAAAGAATGTTTGTGATAGTTTGGTTGGGACATTGTTGAATATTGTTGGAAAATCTAAGGATGGTATTGCGTCTCGTCAGGACTTGGTCGAGTTAAATTTAAGGCATGAATTGCATCCTCAAGATAATGGAAAGGGGACACTCCTTCCTCTAGCACCACATACACTTTCGAAGAAAGGAAAATATTTTTTTGGTCGTAGGCTATTTTTGTTGAAGTTACCAGATGGATATTGCTCCAATATTTCAAATTGCATATCCATGGCTGATTACACAGTTTATGGTCTAAAGTCGCACGATTTCCACATTTTAATACAATAATTGCTTCCTGTTGCATTACGAGATCTTCCCCCAAAAGGAGTGAGATATACCATTTTTAGGCTGTGTTCATTCTACCATGAAGTTTGCCAAAGAGAGATTGATTATGTCAAAATGGAAAATTTGGAAGTGGAGGTGGCAGAGACAATGCGTATGTTAGAGAGATATCTTCCTCCATCATTTTTTGACATTATGGTAGACCTAACTATTCACTTGGTTCAAGAGGCATGCCCTGGAGGCCCTGTACATTACCGTCAGATGTATCCATTTAAAAGGTACTTACTATTAAATTCTAAGTCTACATAATATTTTCAATATATTTTTTATTAAATATTATATGATATATAATATTTTGTACTTTCATAGGTTTATGAAGACGCTAAAAGGATATGTTAGAAATCCTGCAAGGCCTGAGGGATGTATAGCTGAATGTTACTTGGCAGAAGAATGTGTCATGTTTTCTGTTGAACATATAAAACTAGATGGAGATACTAATAGCAAAGAAAATAGAAATCACGTTAAAAATGTGGAATCTACTATCCTTGAAGGTCATGTCTTGTCAGAAGGAAGTGATTTCACTATGTTAGAAGATACGCATAAAGCAGCTCATCGCTGTGTTTTGTTTAATTTTGAGGAAGTTCAGCCATACCTAGAGTAAGTTACTTTATATATATATACATGTAACGACTTTATTATATATACATTCTTATGAAATAACAAAAACTCATATTTACTCTAGAAAACACAAGAGCGAACTCATTCGTCAAGATCGCCGATTACGAAGAAATGATGGCCAACTAAGTAAAAAACATTCAGATGATTTCAATGAGTGGTTTAAACTTGAGGTATGCAAAAGGTTTATTGTGCCTCTCATATTTTGTTGGGTTACTCTATATGACAATTATCCTTATCTAATTTATCTTGATTTTCTGATTTCAAATGAAATGAAACATAAAGATGTATCCCCTACTTTGGAAAGACAACCATAAGTTACCGATGTTATATGATAAATGGTCATTGCTTCCATACAAAGGATGCAGAAAAAGGAACTCAAAACTCGGGAGTTTCTTCGTCTACTACTACCTTGTGTAGGTCGAGTGATAAAGACAATAGACAAGTCGAGAAACCTATGACTTACAATGGTGTGATAAAAAACATTATTTTGCTTGACTATTGTACATTTCGGTATCCAGTATTCTTATGCAATTGGGCAAGCATTGCAACAGGAATAAAAATTGATAACGGATTTACATTAGTCAATTTTCATCAAGGAATAACTCAACAACAAGATCCCTTCATCCTTGCATCTCAAGCTCAACAAGTATTTTACTCTCGAGAGGCAAAGGATTCAAATTGGTATGTCATGCTGAGAGCACCTCGAGGATTTCAAGATGTGGAGTACAATACCAACGAAATGTTAGCACCTATGGTTAGCCTTGAGCCTATAGGAGATATGGTAAACAATGAAAAAGATGAAGGGTATTTGTGTTAGGATTGTGAAGGAATTTGGGTGCAAAACACTGCAGACGTTCAAAATAACGAGAATTTGCATAACAATGAAGACTAGTCATTATTTTTCTCTTTGCCATATGTTTTGTTTAGTTACTGTTTGAGTAGTTTATCTTTTATTAATTCTTTAACATAAAGAACTTAATTTGTTTACTACCTGTAGTTTATCTTTTATTAATTCTCTTTGCCATATGTTTTGTTTAGTTACTGATTACACAGTGTATGTACTATATATTTCTGGAATCCTCTAAAGTAAATGCTTATTACGATAAATATTTTATTCTACTATGGTTGTGCCATGTGGCAATTGATGAACAAGTTAGGCCTTCTTTATGGTATTGCGCTCAAATTTTAGCAAGCTGTTTATATTTTTCTTGGCTTCTTGATGCTGCAGGTTCCCCCGCTTTATGTGAATGCTCGTCTTTAGGCAAGCACAACATACTGAGTCAGGTGGGCAAGTTTTGAATTAGGTGAGGTCTTTTACTTGCTTGGTTATGTTTAAGTGTAGCGTTTGATTAAGTAGATGTTAAGTACACTACAGTTACAGTCGTAAACTAGATATCATATATCGAGAGAACTATAAAGAGATCAGCTTTTAGTTATAATTAGAGCATTTACCGTTTTGGTGTGATTGTCTCAATGGTAAAATGAAGAGTGTTTTCGATCTACTTTTCTATTACTCACATATTCAGATTACAACCTCTGCGGTTAAGTCCCAAGAGTTGAGTGAAATTAGGTAACCACAATTACACAAGTTTCTTATGAGGTAGGTATCTAATCTTTGGGCTACAGGTCAAGAACTATTGCGCTTTCTAGTTATAGCTAATCACACATTGTGAGGTACAATTTACTTGTTTGGGTCTGCTTTATGTTGGTGGTATTTAGTTGGTATGGAGTTTGATCCGTAGATGGTAAGTGAACTATAGTCACAGTCGTAAAGGAGATGTATAGGGAGAACTATAAAAGAGTCCAGTTTTAATTCTATTTAGGTCGTCTGTTGCTGAGGAAAAATTTAGGTTCTAGAGTATGGGACATTACACATTTGGGTACCAGTCCACATCATTCAATATCTGATATTGTGTACATGGCCAAGGTTCTTTATGAAGCAGCGAAGCTTCTAGCATTTGTGCTTTTTTTTATCAATCAGTTAATGAATGCTCTCTTCACTCTCACTCCTAATGCACTTTCTCAACCGTAAGATGATTAATATTTTTAACCTGCTTTGCTAATAATCTCTTATTTCAGACTATAACCTCCTTTGTCGAGCTTTAGAATTTGAGGGAGATGAGTCACCACATTTACACAAGTTCATTATGGGATTGGTCTCTAATATTTGGGAGGAGAGGTCAAGATTTATTTTGATATCCAGTTTTAGCAAATGATACTCTTTACACAAGTTCATTATGAGATTGGTCTCTGATATTTGGGAAGAGAGGTCAAGATTTATTTTGCTCTCCAGTTTTAGAAAATGATACTCTTTACACATTCAGGCTCGAGCATTACGCTAACCCTTTCACCATTACCCCATAAGGTTTAATGATCTGACCAATTCCATGGGTAGCTGTGATACCTCTCCTTCACTTCTGCTTTTGGTTGGATTGTTTAACCTTCTCCTAACGCCACTACATTTGGTGGAAGAATGTCTCTTCCATACTGACCATTCTAAGAGGTGGTTTCTTGCAGTCTTTACATGGGCTTTCCAGACTTATCATACTGAGTCAGGCAGGCACAACTTTGTATATGACGTGGAGAAAAGCTTATATACACTTGAAGGTCTCCCATAGAATAAACACGAATTCACTGTTGTGCTAGATGATATCACATCGACCACCTCGAATAGGTACATGTTGCATTGTATTACATTAATTTATCAACATCTCATTATCATTGGTTAGGCTGCATCAAAGTTAAAATAAAAAGAGCTAATATATATAGAAAGATTATCATGATAATTGTTGTTTGAAGCATAATCACGGCTAATATTGAAACATCGGTTTGATGCCAGTATATACGTCTAAAATGTTGACTTTCTCGTGACACCATATTTAATGTAATATTTGATGTATCGATCTGACTTTTGTAGTTGTCTCGTATTTTATTTGTTCTACATGGGCGTCGTGATTTATGCATAGGCCATAATCTAACTTGATTGTTCACTTTTTGAATAGGACTACTGCAAATGGTAGTTATGGCACTGGTGTTGAGAGCCCCGACGCGAGACGTCAATTTTAGCCCAAAATGGTTAGACTCGACATTAACTATGCAACCAAAATCCCCACGAAGGCCATAACGAATGCATTGTGTGGGCTTGAATCTCACAACTCTCAGGAGGTACTAAGTGTTCTTAATATCATATTAAGACAACATGCTTCTAGAAAGTAAGTTGATTATCTTATTTACTATCATTATACTGATTGTTATTCATTAATCGTTATCATATGCTTAGTTATTGTTTTTTTTTCTTGCGTAACTTGAGTGTTTTTACATAGAAGTTGTGTTCATTTTGGGCAATCGGGTTTATATGGGAACTTCAAGAATTTCACAGATCCCGGAGGTGGAGTTCTGGAATACAGGGCTTTCCATAGTGTCTAAATAACTGTTCAAGATGGATTATCTCTGAACGTTGGTAAGTTATATTACCATTCTCAAATCAGCCATACATTCCCTTCAAAGCATGCTATTTCTGCCAATCCGTTACTAGCCTGGACCAATAGTCAATTTTCTAATCGCGAATCTAGGTGCCAGGACTCCTGATCTTGACTAGGCTTAGGTAATTAAACAACTTTTATCTTGAAACTAAGGGTTTTTCTTACGGAACTTTTTTAGACGTAAAAGTTTTTTTTTTTTTTCTTTGCTTTATGGACAGGCTAAAGTAAGTAGTTTTTTTTTTCTTTCTAATTTTCAGTGTTCATTCATTTATTTATAATTTGAATTAAATCTGAAATTAAGTTCATTGCATTTTTTTTTGGTTTCTTCACCTACAAACAACGACAACAAGTTTTTTTTTTCTCTCTCTTAACATTGCAAATAAATTTACCATTTGTCCTCCAATGCTCCTTAAATCATCCTAACATGGCTCTAAAGGGGGTTCTCATTTGGGGTAATTATGTGCCCCAATTGAGTTGTAAGATTGTTGGTGTTCATATAACCTCTAAACCCTCCTCTAGGGATTCTCTGAATCTCAAAAGAGAGAAATGGGAGGGTTTGTCATCTCAGAGGGCAATCATTGTAGTTGATGATGAGAACCCATCACTTGAATTCAAGAAAATATTGGTTCCCATAGAGGAAGTAGATTCTAAGAAGTTTTACAGAGATTTGAGCTTTTTACCAAGACCATTGTTTATTGCCAATTTTTATGCTTCAAATTGTGATGGTACAAATGTGCGCGTAGCATATCAGGGAGTACCGGGGGTGTATAGTGAGGCAGCCGCTCTCAAAGCATAACCTGAATGCGAGGCCGTTCCTTGCGATCAGTTCGAAGCTTCATTCAAGACGGTTGAGTTGTGGCTGGTTGATAAAGCAGTTTTACCCATTGAGAATACCTTAGGTTGAAGCATCCATCGGAACTATGACCTATTCCTTCACCATAGGTTTCACATTGTGGGCGAGGTTCAGTTGGCTGTTAATCACTGTCTTCTTGAACTACCAGGTGTAAAAAAGGATGACCTGAAGCATATTTTAAGCCATCTGCAGGCACTTGCTCAGTGTGAGATGTATCCTACCAAATTAGGTGCTGTGAGAGAAAGTGCTGATGATAAAGCTGGTACTACTCAGTTCGTAGCCTTAAACCGTCTAAAAGATACCAGAGCTGTTGCTAGTGCTCGAGCTGCAGATATTTACGGGCTTAAAGTACTCGCTGAAAAGATCCAGGATGACTTTGAAAACATAACCTATTTTCTAATACTTGCAAGGGAACCAATAATTCCAAGAGCTGATAGGCCTTTCAAGACTAGCATTGTCTTCCGTCTTGAAGAAGGACTTGGAGTTCTATTTAAAGCTTTGGCTGCCTTTGCTATGAAAGAAATTAATATGACTAAGATTGAAAGACGGCCGCAAAGGAAGCGGCCCTTGAGAGTTGTTGATGACTTGAACGCTGGATGTGCCAATTACTTTGACTATCTTTTTTATATTGATTTTGAAGCATCGATGGCAGAAGAATGTGAACAAAATGCTTTGATTCATTTGCAAGAATTTGCAACTTTTATGCATATTCTTGGGTGCTATTCCATGGATTTGATTTTGTTGATATTCTACGACGGAGGAAATTTTGAATAGAAACGTCATTCTTCTGAACATCCCAATATATCTTTGCTTAAAATTATTGTATTTACGTCATAGGTATTATTTATAGTTACTAGATAACTCAGATTTTGTCTAGCTAAGATGTTACTGTGTATGATTGGCGAGTTCAGAGTAATCTTTGCTTATGAAACAAAAATGTAATCGACTTTGATGGACTTGTTTGATTGGAACATGGATTCATATTGGAATGTTGCTATAAATAATAAATAAATAAATAAAAAGTTCATTGCATTTTGTAGATCTGCGATCTGGTTTCCTTGCAAAAAAAGGCAAGCGAAATCCTTATCCATTTTTTAGAGATCTTTACTAGTAGAGAAATCAAGACAGAAGCCTAAGGAAAGCTTATCAGTTTTGAGTGATGTAAGCATTCTCCACTACGTATCTTCTGCAGCATTCAACACTAGCTTTATTTCAATTTTCTAAGTGGTTTCTCATGATAATGATTTTATGAACAGACCCTAGAAGCTGGCAAATATGACGATGACCAAATGTTGAAGTCATGCGGCATCAAAACTTATTCGAAGTTTACTCAAGTTAAAAGTCATGTTTTATTAGATCCAAAGGTATTTAGATATCTTATTTTATATTTTGTTCTATATACTTCTAGTTGTTCTATGTAAAGTTATATGATTTAACTGTTTTACTAATTTGGTCCTACCACTGTTTCTTACCACTTGAAAGTTGGCGATAGGGAGGATTTATTTCCTTGAAATGAATGGTGAAACTTCAACAGTAAGGTGATTTATTCTATTTTTAAATTTCTATCTTAGTTATTTATTCAAGTCATTTACTTGAAGAGAACAACAAAATGACCCATGAGGAAAAGTAGTGCTTCGATGTTTTCAACTTATAAAAGAAAGCTTTTTGTGGCGACATTAGTTTCCTACATTATCTGACATTAATTTGAAATGTTTGTGCAAAAACTAATGGAACCAACAAGAGTGAATTATCTGTATTTGACTAATATTCTTCTGAAGATCAATGGAAAGGTGAGTTATTTTGAGGTTACTCCTAGCAACTTCTGTTTGTTATATGTGAATAACAATTTTCATGGTCTGTGGTTTCTTATATTTTGTACATTGTTTGTGTTCATTCCTTGTTTTATTACAGCTCGGTAGCTTGAATTCAATGCTGACCACTGAGCATGGTCTTAGCATTCCTGTGATTTCCAAAGCTCCAACCATGATGTTGGGGATGGACGTGCCACATGGCTCTCCTTGCCAGGCTGACGTGCCTTCTATTTCTAAGGTAATTTACTTGTAGTATGCTTCCCAGTCAGTTTGATTTACATTATTTGCATTTCCCAACAAATAGTTCCAGTGGATTTATATTTTTGGGGGTATTAGATGGTCAGCTCGAGGCAATGGTCATCTATTTCTTGACATAGAGCTTGTGTCCTAACACTATTACCAAAAGTTGAAATAGTTGTTACTCTATTTAAGCGAGACGCCGACATTATTCGGCAGGAGTTTAAACATTTGTGTTATATCATGCTGCTGATTAAAATAATTTTACTAAATAATGATTATTTCTCAATTTCAGTGCGCTCCTTCTTGACTTCTATACAAGTTAAGGAAAAAGGAAACCTAATCAGATAATTGTTTTCAGGTGATTTGTTACTGTCCTTTATCATTGTGAAGTATTTGCTTTTTTCTAATGTGTATTTGTTTTCAGCTCTATTCTGTAATGTGCAATGTACATCCCACAAAAGTATAATGGTTTTGCTTGGGAATATCATTTTCTTTCTACAGTTATTCCTATAAATCTTGAATGTCAGCACCACAATTTATGGAACTATTATAAAGTGAATATCTAAAACTTGAATTACAAATGTATTGCCAAATAGGTGGGAGCATGGACACAAGGTATGATGGTCTCACATTTGTATCAGTAAGGGGAGCAGGCAATGAAGTCCCTCTACATAGACCACAACTTGTTCTTGTTCTTGTCATGGCCTTCTTGTCAGGAACTGCCATGCCCACTCCACCAAAGGTTTTTACAGATTATTGAGTTTACACGAAAAGGAAAATTGTGTTATGGGGAAATATGAGCTCCTTGACTGTAGCACTAGCAAGTCTTTGTTGTACTAGATGAGTCTTGTCGGAGTAACAATACCAAGAATATTGCTTCATTGCCCAATAAAGAACTTTAACATTTGCTTGTGTCAGATGTATTATCTTGATAAGTCTGTTGTTACAAGTAACTTTATGTTTTTAAATTTTTTGCCCAATAGCATATGATGCAAAAGCTGCAGGGCAAAAATGTAATTTTTTAAAATTTTTAGACCAACAACATCGCTTTTACGATAATGTAAACTCCTCTGTTTTGTGTATTTAAGTCACTTTCTACATGACTTCAATTCTTCAATTAAGTCACTTTTAACATGATGATAATTCTTCACTTACACCACTTTTAACGTGACGTGAATTATCATCGAATAGGTAAACCATCACTTTTAACGTTATTTCTTCGATGACGTGAAAAATATTATCGAATAGAAGTTGGTTACTACGAAGATACTTTTAAGGTCACTTTTTCAGCATAAAAACGTCATTAAAAAAGTAACGTAAATCCATAGTACTAACTAAGTCGCTTTGGTCAACGTCGCTTGCAAAAGTTACGTTATTTCTCTTTCACGTCACTTTCTTAGTGACGTAAATACCCTTATTTGTTGTAGTGGTACCTCTGCTAGGTCTATAAATTTTGACATATTCTATGGGCTCCTCCGTGAAAGGTTGATCGTTGAGGTGATCAGCTTCCTATAATTGCTATGCAGCAAATCTGTCAAAGGTATCTACGATAGTAGATACGGTATTTTCAGAAGCTTGAGAAAGCTTCTAACCATCCCTGATCTCATATATACTATTGTTGTGTATGAACTGATGTGCTTGATGATAGGTGGAAGCGATTGCTTCCATGTTGTGAATCCAGCAGCGGTCCATAATCTCGGGATAACGAGATTTGGCGTTAATGACATAGAAGACGACGTCGATGGTAGCTGGTCTTGCAGTAATAGGTAAGATGATCTTGACTACACGTTCTTCTTAAGAACCATTGAACCCACTGATATCGGTCTCGCTCTGACTAACTTGGTCGGCCAATCCCATTTGGTCGTTAGTACTCTAAAATAGAATCTCAATACCGCTTCCAGTATCGATCATCAATGTGTGCATGACAAACTTCTTCATTTTGAGCATTATTACTAATGCATCATAATGTAGAAATTTGACATGGCTAGTATCGCAATCTTCGAAGGAAATCCCAAGCCGACAATCTTCGAAGGAAATCCCAAGCCAAGCTTCTGATAGTTTGAGAGATGCGATATCACGCAATCAACCAGATTGCGATATCACACAACATTCTGATTGTTTCCTACACTTGGATCTGTTAGAGCTGGTGATCTGGTTGATTTTGATCATGTTGTTGTGGTGCATTTGGTAAAGATACTTCTCCTCAGCTTGATCATCGACCTGAACAACCTCAAGTTGCTTATTATAGCTGCCATCTTTGTATGATTCCAGGTCGACAATATATTTGAACATCCGTCCCTCTTTAAAAATCTATTCAAGTAACCTCTGCAAAACATATCAATTGTCAGTAGAATGATGGTTTACCTTATGATGCAGGTAGTATGATCGATTTTTGATTGGTTCCAGTGGTTGAAAGATGCGGTAGAGCTTATCCTTCAACAGTAGTGGAAAGAATGTGGAGATTCGAACGTTCATCTTTGAGTGGATGGGTTTGGTTGGTGGACCGCCTTTCTGACGGTAGCCAGTGCTGCCCTTGGCGCGTTTCCGATCACTCCGATCCTCCTTTGGTTCAGTGTTTCGATCTGTAGATGGACCTTTTATTGTGAGGATGAATTTAGTAGATTTATGTCGCTCAAACATCATGCCTTCCAGGTCAATGTAACTATTGACCTTGGTGATCATATCCTACAAGGCTACAGGTTTGTTGAGGAAGAGGTGCTCTTTGGCCTTGCAGTCGAACTGGAGCGCATTGGTAAAAGTAGTAACAACTATTTTATGATCAAGATTATCCACTTTACGCACGAGCTCTAAAAACTTCTTTGCAAAAGCCTCAAGCTTCTCTCCATGTGACTATTTGAGACTGATAAGAGAATATAAATTCTCCTCTTTATCTCTGCTGTGAGAATATGTCTTGATGAACTTCTTGTAGAGCTGGTCGAATGTATATATGGAGTCCTCAGGGTGAGAGTAGAACCATCGGAGTGCTTCCTTCTACAGACTTCTGGGGAAAAGATTGCAGAGGATGTGGTTGAGAATGGAGTACAGCACCAAAGAATCACGGTACTGTTGAATGTGCTCCTTCAGGTCAGTACTTTTGTATTTACGAATTTTTAAAGTATGGAAACCTTTCGGTATCACCATATCAAATAATTCTTTGGCAATCGAACTTTCTTTTAATTTTGTGATGTCATCGGCAGTACCCAAACTTGAGCTTCGATCAACTCCTTAATACGCTGGTCCATATGTTCTTTTGTGACGTAATGACATGTTGGTTGAATCACTGAATGAGTAGATTGCGGATGATAAATATCGGTACCTTCACTCAAACGATCTCGTGCTTTAACTCGACGTGGAGGTCGCTGTTCTTCCTCTTAATAGACATAAATTTGGTGACCTCGGCTGGCTTCGGACTGAACTTTACTATCCAAATAAATGAAAGGCTGAGGTTCTTGCTGAATATTCCTAGAAATAGCTTTACTGGTGACTCATTAAGATCTCAATCTTTCCCTTGCAGAAAAATGGGAGGTCTCTGGCAGCTGATCGTAACCTCTTGTTGGAGGAACTTGCTGAGTATTTTACAGAGCCTCTAGGGCAGTCTGCATTGTTGTCATTTGGTCTTCATATCATTTGAGCACTGTCAAACGAGGTTGTCGTTATGTGTCGAGCTTTTTCTTGCAGAGCTCTCGATCCCAAGTTAATTGAAGTTCGAGCCCGTCGTGTTTCTTTGTTTCGGCGTTGAGATTCACCCATAGTACTGTAAGTTGCTCCGGCTCCACTGAAACATCGAGCTTGTTTCCTGTAGCCAGTCGTCTGGAAGTAACCATGATTGAAGATTATAGTAAAAGAATGCTTTAGGATATCGTGGAAATGTAATCTTTCCTACAGACCGTGCCAAATTTAATGGCCAAATTCTGAAGGCTCGAAATGGTATAGAATTCACTATCACACCACTGAATCTGTAGCAATATTCTAATGGAAAGCAAGAAATGACACATGTGGTTTTAGCGTGGAAAACATCTGTATAGGTAAAAAAATCACGACCTCGAGTGAAGGATTTTTTGCAAAAGTGTCTTTATTGTTTGAGGAAGATATCTTATTACAAGTGATCTTTAGATTTAGAGATGCTTAATCCTTGAAACTAAGAAGTTTGAATGTTTTTGAGAATCTAGAATATGTATTTTTCTTGGTGATTTCTCGCGTAATTTTCTAGTTTTTGTCTCTTCTGGAACTTCTTCCTTATATAAGCCTTCTTTGCAGTTCTTCATCATCCTGGAGCACGTTCTTCGAATAATGTGGTTAGTGGTAGTTGACTGAGTAACTGACGACTTCACGAGAGACAGGTGTCTTTGGCCTGTTCAGATTTTTTGGCTTGAGTTAGACCCACGTTCTTCACCAGTTCGTGGAGTAGGTTAAAATTTTGATTGGGGAAGTCATGTGGAAAATGCGTGAGTCTGAGATGGAGGTAATTTAAACTGGTCGACAGCTCGATTTCAGGTAAGATCGAGGGATAGGTCTATAAAGTTGACATGTATCGCATTTGCATAAGTACTCTTCTGCTTGCTTGCGCATACCTGGATAAAATACTCCTTGTCTGATTACTTAGCTAGCGAGTGATCGACCTGCGGCATGGGAGCCACAAATCCCTTCATGTAAATCTCTGAGCATTTTGTCTGCTTTCTTTTTGGAGAGGCATTTGAGGTAAGGCCCTGCGACTGTACGGGGATATAAAAAACTATTTTAATTTGTGTAGCACTTTGAGTTTTTGATCAACTGTTGATGTTCTTTTGGATCTGTTAGATGGGGTCATTTGTATTCATTGTCGGTGCCTTCGTCCTCCTCCTCTTCATTGCCCCCTGTGCTGATCGTGCATACAGAATGTGGATTAATACTGGGAGTTGAGATAGAACTTCGATCTGTAGATATCGGGCTCTGTACCCAAGACCCTGACTAGAACTGGCATATTTATTTTCATCTCGAGGAAGATAATCAAGAGTTACTTTCGCAAACTTGCTCATCCTATCTGTAACCAGGGTTGCATATTTGATCATCTTGCCATTGTTCTTGTATTGTTCGGAGTAATGGTGGACGATAAGTAGAGAATTGATGTAGCCTGAAAGCTCTGGAATACCAAGCTCGAGTGCAAGGTTGAGTCCATGAATAAGAGCTTCTTATTCGGTGACATTGATAAAGACTTCAAAATCCAAGCGGATGGATTTCTCGATTCTATCGTTGGAATGGGTAATCAATAAGATTCCGATTCCTAACCCTGCGGGTTCTACTGAACCATCTATAAGAAGCCTCCACCCTTTCCTTGTAATCCATTCAGCTCATTCATCAAATGGCTTAGTAAGTGGATCTTCTGTGATTTATTCTGCAAGTTCAGGGTCGTGCTCCTCCCAATCAAGATCTTCCACTGGAAAATCCGAAAGAAAATTAGCAATGGCCTGATCATTTTCTGAATGTTGTTGTTCAATCTTGATGTCATGTTCTCCCAAATTTATAGACTATTATTACACCCTCTTGGATATCTCTTTCTTTGGTAAAACTTCCCAGAGTGGGTAGTTCACCATGACTTTGACTGAATGAGCTTGGAAGTACTACTGAAGTTACTGTGAAGTCTAAACAAAAGTTAGAAGGAGTCTCTCGATTTTAAAATACCTCATTTCTACTGAAGTTAGGGTTTTGTTGATGATATAGACTGGCTTTTTTATCTTCCCTTTAAGTTAAATGAGAATTGAGCTGATAGAAGTATCTGTAATTGCCAGGTAGATGAGAAATTCCTCATTATCTACTGGGGTGCTCATGATGGGAGACTTCCCCAAATAGGTTTTGAGTTCCTGAAAAGCTGCCTCGCATTCTGATGTCTATTGGATCTCAGGAATAGGCTAAACTTCTTCTCGTTTGGTACAACTGTGGAGTAGTAAGAATAGCCAATGACAGCGATTTAAAGATTTAGAAACGAATCGGTTAATAGCAGTAATCTTGCTGACATGTTTTTGTACGTCTTTTATCGTCTTTGGAGATGGCATGTTGAGGAGAGCCTGAATTTGATCTGGATCGGCCTCAATCCCCTTCTTGCTGAACATTGTAGTCATCAACCGTTGATAAGTCGTGCATGCATTTTTGAGTCTGAAGGGTATGACTTTGTAGTAGTAAAGTCCTCTATTATTGATTAAAGTAGTATTTTCTTGATCTTCTTCCAAGAGAGGAATTTGATTGTATCCAGAAGCAGCGTCCATCATTGATAGAAGTTTGTGACCTGCCGTGGAATCAAGAATTTGATGGATGATGGGAAGAGGGAAACTGTCCTTTGGAGTGTATTTGTTTAGATCAGCAAAATCTACACAAACTCAAACCTTTATATTCTTCTTTAAAACATCGACGATGTTGGATATATAATCTGGATACTTGGCTTCTCGAATGAATCTCACTTTGATCAATTTCTCGATCTTAATGCTGACTCCATCTTGAAGAAGAGGTGAGAGACGTCATTATTCCTATTTGACCACTGTGGCGTTGATGTTGATGGCCAATACCTTGGTCAAATTTACCCCAAGAATTTCATCAAAAGTTCATGTAAAGACATCTTGATTCAGTCGTAAGAATTGAATGAGAACATCCTTATTATGTTGGACTAGCTTGGAACTGATAAAAGTGCCTCTACTAGGTCTATCAGTGTTGATGTATTTTGTAGGCTCTTCTATGGAAGGCTGATCATCAAGGTGATCAGCTTTCTATAATTGCTATGCAGCGTATCTATTCAAGGTATCTAGAATGACAGAGATGGTATTCTCGCAAGCTCGAGAAAGCTTTTAACTACCTTTGATTTAAAAATACCATCATTGTGCTTGAAGTGGAGTGCTTGATGATTGGTGGAAGCGATTGCTTCCATGTTGTGAATCCAGCAGCGGCCATAATCCGGAGATAATGAGATTTGGTGTTGATGACGGAGAAGATGACATCGATTATGGTTGGTCCTGCGGTAATAGGTAAGATGATCTTGCCTACTCATTCTTCTTTAAAACCATTGAATCCACTAACATCGGTATCGCTCAGAATAACTTGATCGGCTAATCCCATCAGGTCGATTTTTTTTAAAAAGAGAATCTTAATACCACTTTCAGCATCGATCATCATTATATGCATGACAAACTTCTTTATCTTGAGCATTATGACTAATGCATCATGATGTAGAAATTTTGCATGACTAATGTCGCAATCTTCGAATGAGATCCCAAGCCGGCGATTGCTCTACTCAGGTAGAAGCTTGGCTTCTTTATCTTAAGGTGTGAGATCGCAACATTCTGATAGTCGCCTGTGGTTGAATCTGCAAAAGTTGTTGATCTAATGAATTTCAATCATGTTGCTGTGGTACATATGGTAGAGATTTTTCTCCTCAGCTTGATCTTCGACATGAACTACCTCGAGCTGCTTCTTATAGCTGCCATATTTGTAATACTCCAGGTCAATAATGTATTCATACATCCACCCTTCCTTGAAAATGAATTCTAGCAACCTCTGTAAAGCATAATAATTGTCAGTAGAATGATAGTTAACCTTGTGATGCATGCAGTACAGGCGACTTTCGATTGGTTCCAATGGTTGAGAGGGACAGTATCGCTTGTCCTTTGATAGAATTGAAAAATTTACAGAGATTTGAACATTCATCCTCGGGAGGACCGGCTTAGGTAATCTACCACCATTCTGTGGATTGCCAGTGTTGCCCTTGGAAAGCTTTTGATCACCCTGATCCCTCTTCGGTATAGTGTTTCGATCTATAGTTGGACCTTTAGTGGTTAGGATAGATTTAGTAGATTTATGCCTTTTGGATATCATCATTTCCAGGTCGACATATCCATTGACCTTGGTGATCATTTCCTCTAAGGTTACAGGTTTATTGAGGAAAAGGTGCTCTTTGGCCTTACATTTGACCTGGAGCGCGTTGGTAAAAGTAGTAACAGTTGTTTTCTAATCGAGATTATTTACTTTCCACACGAGCTCCAAAAACTTCTTTGCAAAAGCCTTAAGCTTTTCTCCTTTTGACTATTTATGACTAATAAGAGAATATAAATTCTCCTCTTTGTCTCGGTTGTGAGCATACATTTTGATGAATTGTTTATGTAGCTGATCAAATGTGAGTACGTAATCTTCAGGTAAAGAGTGAAACCACCAGAGTGGTTTTTCCTGTAGACTTGCTGCGAATAGACGACAGAGGATGTGGTTGAGATTGGAGTACAAATCCAATGAATCACAATATTGTTGAATGTGCTCCTTTGGATCAGTACCCTTGTATTTATGAATTTTTGGAGTATGGAAACCTTTTAGTACTTCCATATCGAATAACTCTTTGGAAATTGGACTTCCCTATATCTTGGTAAGGTCATTTGTAGTACCTATAACTTGCGCTTCAATCTACTCCTTGATGCGCTGATCCATAAGCTCTTGCGTGTCGTACTAACGTGTTGCTTAAGTGGCTTGGCTAGGTGGTTAAGGATTATAAGTACCGGTGCCTTCACTTAAATGATCACGCGCTAGAATTCAAGGTTGAGGTCATTATTCTTCCTCCTGACGTTTGGAAAATTGGTGACCTCTGCTGATTTCAGACTGAACTTTACCACCCAAATGAATGGAAGGTTGATGTTCGTGCTGAATATTTCTGGAAATATCTTTGCTGGTGGCTCCTCAAGGTCCCAATCTTTCCCCCGCAGAAACCTAGGCGGTCTCTGGCACTTGATCATGATCTCTGGTTTGAGGATCTTGTTAAGTATCCTACAGAGTATGTAACACAGTCTGCATGGCTGTCATCTGATCTTCATGTTGCTTGAACGCTGTCAAACAAGATTGCCGATCGGCTTTGAGTTCCTTCTCGCAGAGCTCTTGGTCAAGAGTTAACTGACGTTCGAGCTCATTACGTTTATCTATTTTGGCATGGAGATTTGCCCGTAGTTCTATAAACTGTTCTGGCTCAACTGAAAGATCGAGCTGCATTCCAGTTATTGGTCGTCTGGAAGTGACCATGATTGGAGATTGATAGTAGAGTTAATGTATGCCTTAGGATATTGAGGAAATGTTTTCTTTCCCACAGACTGTGCCAAATGTAATGGCCTAATTCCGTAAGCTTGAGATGGCTCATAATTAGTTCTTATACCAATGCTCCTGTTATAAAAACTAATGTAAAGAAAGAAATGACATATGTGATTTAGCATAGAAAACCTTTGAAAATGTAAAAAACCATGGCCTCAATTTGTGGGTTTTAGTAAGTATAACTTTTATTGCTTGAGGCTGATATCTTATTAGAAGTGATCTCTTGAACTAGAAATACTAGATCTTGTTGATAAGAAATTTGGTGTTTGAGAATATAAAAAATATGGTTTTCTTGGTAATTTATCGTATATTTTTTTAGTCCATGTCTCTTCTGGAAATTTTTACTTATATAGGTCTTACCTGCAGTTTGTTATCATGCTAAAGTACGTTCTCTAAACAATGAGGTAAGTAGTGTTTGACTGAGTAATTGTTGAGTTTGTAAGAGACAGGTGTCTTTGACTTTTTCATGCTTTTCTGTTGTATTCGATCCACATTTTTTATCAGTTCATGGTATAGGTGTCAATGCTGACGGTTTAATGTCATGTGTGAAATGCGTGAGCCTGATATGGAGGTAGTTCAAATTGGAGATAGTTCGAATTGGGTTAGGTTGAGGGATAGGTCCCTATAGGTACCAAGCTGGTCAACACAAAAAGGAGGCCCTCATTCACTTTTTATGAATGGACCGAGATGTCTTCACTTAGACTTTCAAAGAAATACTTGTAGTCAACCTAGCCAAGGCATGTTACAGATTAAGCATCAACAACAATGCCACGGTAGTCAAACAGAAACAGAGAAGACTATTACCTCGTCTTCGGGAAGAAGTCAACAATAAAATTGATAAATTGATCGAAGTCGGATTTATTCGAGAAGCTAAGTACCCGGATTGGATCTCCAACATTGTCACCATTCCAAAGAAGATTGGGAAGGTCCGAGTTTGCATGGATTTCACAGATCTAAACAAGCACACTCTAAATGATAATTTTCCTCTTCCAATCATTCATCAAATTCTTGATTCAACGGAAGGATACGAGCTCTTATCTATGATGGATGTTGCTTCTAGATACAATCTAATGGCCCTTCTCGAGATGATCAGAAAAAGACTACTTTCATCACTGAAAGAGGGCTCTACTATTATAGAGTTATGCCCTTCGAACTGAAGAATGCCAGAGCAACGTATCAATTTTTAATGGCAATGATGTTCAAAGTACACTTGGGAAAGATCGTTGAAGCATACATCGATGACTTACTCTACAAAAGCTTCCAGAAGAAGGATCATATCACAGATCTCGAACCAATCTTCCATATTTTACACTCGTACAATATGAGGCTCAACCCTGATAAATGTCAATTCGGTGTGTACTCGGGAAAATTCTTGGGCATCTCATCAACAAGAAAGGGATTAAGGCTGATCTAGATCAAATTTGAGCTCTACTCAAAATGTCGTCTCCAACAACAAAGAAAGACGTTCAGAAGCTCGCTGGCAAGATCACCACTATCAATCAGTTCGTCTCTAAGTCTTCAGATCGATGTCGATGGATATTCATGTTACTTTGAGGATGTACTTCATGAAGAAAGATTCGACCCAATAGAGAGATCGATTGGATAGAAGAATGCGAGGTAGCTTTTCAAGAAATCAAAACCTATTTGGGGAAGTCTCTCATAATGAGCACTTCAATAGATAATTAGGAATTGATTATTTACCTCGCTGTTATAGGAAACTCTCTTAGCTCGGTCCTCATTCGACTTGAAGGAAAGGTCGATAAATTGGTGTATTTCATCAACAAAGCCCTCACTCCAACAGAAACAAGATATTCCAAGAGTGAGCGACTCATTCTAACTCTCATTTGCACTTCAAAGAAGCTCAAACACTACTTTTAAGCTTATTTCGTCAAAGTTATGACAAACTACCCACTCTGAGAAATTCTATCTTAAAAGGAGAAATCAAGAAGAGTGCAACAATGGCCTGTAAGCTTGGGAAAGCATGATATCAAATTCGAGCAACACCATTTAAAAAAAGGTCAAGCAGTTGCTGATTTTCAAGTAAATTTTCTTGTAGAAGATCCAGATTGGGAGGAGCGCGATCTTGATCTAACAGACAAAATTGCAAAAGATCCACCTACTAAACCCTTTGACGAACGAGCTGAATAGATTACAAGAAAAGGATGGAGGCTTCTTACCGATGGCTTAGCCGAACCTGTATGGTCAGGTATTGGAATCATAATGACTACTTCATCAAACGACAGGATCGAGAAATTAATCCGTAATTTTAAAGCCACGAATAATGTCACAGAATACAAAACTTTGATTGATAGGCTCGATTGAGCACTCGAACTCAGAGTTCATGAGCTGTCAGTCTATACAGATTCATTACCCATAGTCCAATATATAGGGAGGCCCCTCGATCTTTCCCATATCGAGTTGTCTCCAGTTTGAATTATCTCTATGTCAAACCCACACATTTTTCACATGACTTCAATAGTCAACATTGCCACCTACTCCACGAACTGATGAAGAACGTGGATTGAGCTCAAACAGAAATACCTGAACAAGTTAAAGATACCTATTACTCACAAACTCAACAGTTACTCAGTCAACCGCCACTAACCACATTGTTCGGAGAATGCGCTTCAGCACGATGAAGAGCTGCGAAAAAGGCCTATATAAAGAAGAAGTTCTAGAAGAGACAATGACCCAAAAATTTATACGAGAAATCACCAAGAAAACTACATTTTCTAGATTCTCAAAAGCTTATTATTCACAAGATCAAGCATTTCTAACTCAGGAAATCACTTGTAATAAGATATCAGTCTCAAGCAATAAAAATCACTATTACAAAAACCCTTAACTCGAGGTTATGGTTTTTTACCTATTCAAATGTTTTCCACACTAAATCACCAGTATCATTTCTTGCTTTCTTTTAGATTTTTGTCACAGGTATATTAGTGGAAGAGATAATTCCAAGCCACTTCGAGCTTACAGAATTGGGCTATTATATTTGGCACCGTCTGTGGGGAAGAAAATCATTTCCACGATATACTAAGGCATACATTCACTCTACGATAAATTTCAATTATGGTCACTTCCAGACGACCAGCAGCCAGAATCTAGCTCAATCTTTCAGTTGAGCCAGAATAACTTATAGAGCTATGGGCGAATCTTAACACTGGAACTGAGAAATACAATGAGCTCGAACGTCAATTAAATCTTGAACGAGAGCTCCATGAGAAAAAGCTCGACGCCGAATGACAAGTTTGTTTGGCAGCGCTCAAGCGTCATGAAGACCAGATAACAATAATACAAACTGCCTTGCAGGCCCTGCAATACACTCAACAAGCTCCTCAAACAAGAGATCACGATCAATTATCGGAAGCCTCCCAGGTTTCTGCACGGGAAATATTGGGACCATAAGGATCCACCAGCAAAGTTATTTCTATGAACATTTAGCAAGAACATCAGCCTTCCATTCATTTGGGTGATAAAGTTTAGCCAAGGTCACCAATTTTCCATATGTAAGGAGGAAAAACAGTGACCTCAACCTCGAATCCCAGCACGAGATCGTTTGAGTGAAGGTACCGGTACTCGTAATCTATAACCTCTTTGTCAAGCCAATCAACTTACCCATCATTATGTCATACAAGAGCATATGGATCAGCGAATTAAGGAGTTGATAAAAGCACAAGTTCAGGGCACTGCCGATGATCTTTCCAAGTTACAAGGAAGTCCAATTGCTAAAGAACTATTCGATATGGAAATACCGAAAGGTTTCCATAATCCGAAAATATGCAAATTTAAGGGCACCGATCCAAAGGAGCACATTCAACAATACTGTAATTCTTTGGGGTTGTATTATAATCTCAACCACATCCTCTGCCGCTTATTAATCTCCATGATTTTGCAGGAGGAACCACTCCGTGATTCCTTGAGGTTGTATTCTAATTTTAACCACATCCTCTGCCACTTGTTCGCTACGAGTTAGAAGGAGGAACCGCTCCGATGGTTCTACTCTCTACCTGAAGACTCCATATACATATTCGACCAACTGCATAAACAATTCCTCAAAACGTATGCTCACAAAAGAGTTAAAGAAGAGAATTTATATTATCTTATTAGTCTCAAACAGTCATACAGGGTGAAGCTCGAGGCTGTTACAAAGAAGTTTATGGAGCGCGTGCGTAAAGTAGATAATCTCGATCAATAAGCAACGATTACTGCTTTTACCAACGTGCTCGAGTATGACTGCATAGCCAAAGAACACCTCTTCTTCAACAGACCTGCGACCTTGGAAAATATGATCACCAAGGTCAATAGTTATGTCGTCCTGGAAAGGATGATGTTCAAAAAGCATAAATCTACTAAATCCATCCTTACCACGAAAGGTCCATCTACAGATCGAAAATTTGAACCAAAGGAGGATCAGGGTGATCCAAAATAGTCTAAGTGAAATACTGGCAACCCTCGGAAAGGCAGTCAATAAATAAAACTGGTCCTCTCAAAGATGAATATTTGAATCTCCAAAATTTTTCCAATCCCCTTGAAGGATAAGCTCTAGCGTCTCTCCCAACCATTGGAACCAATAGAGAACCGTCCGTACTGCATGCATCACAAAGTAAACCATCATTATACTAACAATTGCTGTGCTTTACAAAGGTTGTTGGAATACATTTTCAAAGAGGGGCGGATGTTCGAATATATTGTCGACCTGGAACCATACAAGAATGGCAGCTATAAGAAGTAGCTTAAAGTTGTCCAGGTTAAAGATCAAGCTGAGGAGAAATATCTTTACCATATGTGCCACAACAACATGATAGAAATTAACCAGATCACCAACTTTAATAGATTCAAGCTCAGGAGACTATCAGAATGCTGCGATCTCACACCTCCAGAAATAGAAGCTAAACTTCTGCCTGAGTCGAGAAATTGCCGGCTTGGGATCTCATTCGAAGATTGCGATACTAGTCAAATTAAATTTTCGTATCATGATGCATTAGTCATAATGCTCAAGAAGAAGAAGTTCGTCTTGCACACAATGATGATCGATACTGGTAGCGGTATTGAGATTATCTTTCAAAGTACTATCGACCAAATGGGATTGGCCGATCAAGTTATTCTAAACGACACCGATATCAATGGATTTAATTATTGTAAAGAAGAGTGAGTAGGCAAGATCATTTGACCTATTACCGCAAGACCAGGCACCATCAATGTCATCTTCTATGTAATCAACACCAAATCTTGTTATCTCGGGATTATGGGCCGCTGCTAGATTCATAACATGGATACAATCGCATCCACCTATCATCAAGCACTCCGTTTCAAACACAACGATGATATCTATGAAATTGGGGGTAGTCAAAAGCTTTTTCGAGCTTGCAAAAATATAGTCTCTGCTATTCAAGATACCTCTAATAGATATGCTGCATAGCAATTATAGAAATCTGATCACCTCGATTATCAGCCTTCTACTGAGGAACCCATAGAATACATCACCATTGATGGACCTAACGGAGGTACTTTCATCAGTACTAAGCTGGTTCAGTATGAAAAAGATGTTCTCATTCAATTCTTGTGACTAAATCATAATATTTATGTGTGGTCTTTCGAAGAAATGCCTTGGGTCGATCTGGCCAAGGCATGTCACAAATTATCCATCAACATCAAAATCACGACGGTCAAACATAAACAACTATGACTATCATCGCGACTTCACGATGAAGTTAACATGGAGACCGAGATATTGATCAAAGTAGGATTCATTCGAGAAGCCAAATATCCAGATTGGATATCCAACATCATCGCTGTCCCAAAGAAGAATGGAAAAGTTCAAGTTTGTGTAAATTTAACCAATTTAAACAAACATACTCCAAAAAATAGTTTCCCTCTTCCCAACCTTCATTAGATCCTTGATTCTACAGTAGGTCATGAACTTCTATCTATGATGGACGCTGTTTATGGATACATTCAGATTCCACTCATGGAAGAAGTTCAAGAAAAGACCACTTTCATCACTGAAAGATGACTTTTTTGCTACAAAGTCATGCCCTTCAGACAAAAAAATACAGGCGCAACTTATCAATGGTTAATGACTACTATGTTTAGAGCACATCTTTGGAAAGTAGTGGAAGTCTACATTGATGATCTCTTGTGCAAGAGCATACTGTCCGCCAATCATATTTCAGATCTCAACACAATATTCAACATTCTTTGCTCTTATGGGATGCGTATCAATCCTAATAAGTATAGATTTGGAGTACATTTAGGTCAATTTCTAGGCCACCTCATCAGCAAGATAGGAATTGAGGCTGATCCAGATCAGATTTGGGCTCTCCTCAATTTGCCATCTCCAAAAATAATGGAAGATGTTCTGAAACATGCCGACAAGATTACCGCTATCAAAAGATTTATTTCAAAATCCTCAGACCGCTATTGTTGGCTATTTCTACTACTCTACGGTTGTACCAAATGAGGAAAAGTTTAGCCAAATACAGAGGTTCAATGGACATTAGAATGGGAAGCAGCTTTGTAGGATCTCAAAACCTATTTAGGGACGTCTCCCATAATGAGTACCCCAATAAATAATGATGAACTGATTTTCTACTTAGTAGTTATAGATAATTCAATCAGCTTGGTTCTTATTCGGCTTGAAGGGAAAATCAAGAAGCCAGTCATTTTTGTCAGCAAAAGCCTCACTCTGGCGAAAACGAGGTATTCTAAATTTGAAAAACTTCTTCTCACTCTTGTTTACACTTCAAAGAAACTCAAGCACAATATCCAAGCTCATTCAGTCAAAGTCATGATGAACTACCCACTTGGGAGGTTCTGGCCAAAAAAGAAAAATTGAGAAGAGTACAATAATGGTCAGTCAGTTTAGGAGAACATGATATCAAGTTTGAACAACATCATTCCGAAAAGGGTCAGGCCGTTGTTGATTTCCTCGCAAATTTTCTAGTGGAAGATCCCGAGTGGGAGGTGCACGATCCTGACCTTACAGAAGAAATTACAGAAGAGCCACCCCCCAAAGCATTTAAAGAGCGAGCTGAATGGATTACAAGGAAAAGGTGTTGAATTCTTACAAATAGATCAGCAGAACTCGCAGGGTTAGGAATTGGAATCGTACTGATTACCCCTTCCAACGACAAAATTGAGAAATCAATCCATTTGGATTTTAAGGCCTTAAACAATATCACTGAATACGAAGCTCTTATTCGCGGACTCGACCTCACTCTTGAGCTCGGCGTCTTAGAACTCTCAGTTTATACAGATTCACTACTCATCGTCTATCATTACTCTAAGCAATTCAAGATGAATGGCAAGATGATAGAATATACAGCCCTCATTGTAGATAGGATGAGAAAGTTCACGCAAGTAACTCTTGATTATCTTCCTGGAGGTAAAAATAGGTATGTCAATTCTTTGGCATATCTAGTCAGGGTCTTGGGAACAGAAGCTTGATATCTCCAAATCAAAGTAATTATAGCTCCTAACATTGATCGCTTTTCTATATGCACGATCAACACTGGGGGTGATAAAGGGGAAGATGACGATTGGCAAAAGCCTTTCTTAGCCTATCTCAGAATTGACAACAAATGTAAAGGACTACTTCAGGCAGATCCGAAAATGTGCTGACAGCTGATCAACAACTCAAAGTGGTACACAAATCAAAATGGTGCTTTATACCATCATTCAATTACGGGGCCTTACCTCAAGTGCCTCTCCAAATATAAAGCGGACGAGATGCTCCGTGATTTACATGAAGGTCGCAGGTCGATCACTAGCAAATAGGGCCATTACACAAGGAGTATTCTAGCCCAGTATGGGCAAGTAAGCATAAGAGTACTCACGCAAATGTGACGCATGTCTGCGATATGGACAAGTGATACCCGCCTCTGTGCTCGAATCCATGAAAGCAAGGTATTTTGGCCATTCAAACGATGGACACTCGATCTTGTTGGCGAATTTCCTAATTCTATAGGTAACCACCGTCACCTACTCGTAGCTTTAAATTATTTTACAAAATGGGATGAAGCAGCTCCCCTTTATCGAACCAGAGAAGAAGATGTCTTCTCTTTTGTCTAGGAACACATTATCACTCAGTTTGGGTACCCCCACCTAATTTGTATCGATAATGGGCCCCAATTTGCTGGAGAAAAGGTCGCAGCTTTCCTCAACCAATACAATATCATCCACTACCATCCAATCCCTGCTACCCTCAAGGTAATGGCCAAGCCAAAATCACCAACAAAACCATCGTGGATGGACTTAAGAAAAGGCTTCATTCACAGAAAGAAGGGAATTGGGTTTGAGAAATTCCACATGTCTTATGGGCATATCGTACTACTCCACGATAATAAACAAGTTGTTCTCCATTCCTCCTTTCCTATAGTACTTAAGCCGTCATTCTCTCACAATACCATCATCCAGTAAGAGATTGCGAGCTAATTGATGAGGAAAATAAGTATTAATTGGCATGCAACCTTAATTGGATCAATGAGACCTGGGAACACGCCATTCCAAACCTCGATCGATATCACCATATGCTGGCCAGTTCGTAGAACAAACAAGTCAGAAGCCATACCTTCCAAATCGATGATCTCGTCCTTAGAGAAATCCCTCAACATAGAAAAAAGCCTTATGCTGGGAAACTAGTAGAAAATTATGAGGGTTTATTCCTTATCACAGGTGTCTCAGGTCTGGGATCATATTACCTCATGACAGAGGAGGGAGTTCACATCTCAAATCCTTGAAATACTAGGCGACTGAAACGGTACTATCGTTAAGTCCCTCACTATTCAATTTCCATTTCTCATTTTTTTCTATTCCAAAAGTGAGATTTTCATCTCCATCCAATGTACATCCTTATCAATTAATGAAACTTACAAGTTTTTCTCCCACACATCTCTCTACTTCTTAAAAAATACATAGATTAAAGCATAGATAATACTAGCTTTCAATCGGCCTTTATACCAGCTTAATCAAGGATAACACTAGTTTTCAATAATGGTAAAATTAGTTTTCAATGAAAGACTCTACCAGAAATAAGATAAAGCAAAGGTAAAATTAACTTTCATCTTTTAACATGTCTGCAGTAGCTACTTTTTATTTAAGATTACATATACAACCACTGCAATAGATTCTTTTCTGCTGTTGGGATGTCAGCTATGCTTTCCTCTACAATAGGAGGTCGATAAGCCATAAATTCTCGAGCTCGAGTATTCACAATAATCCTATCCTGCTTTATCAATTTAGCAGGTCGAGGGCCTAAATGCGTTTCTATGGAGCCCATACAATTTCCTTGATCTATATTAGCTCTACAGATACATCCCTTGTCTAACAAACTTTTGAGCAAGATATCACTTTCTAACTCAAGCCTTTTTACTTCCTCTATAAAATAGGCGATCACCGCCCTCAACAAGTCTGAGTATGTTGTATGATGTATAACTACCTTAGAAAAGTTCACTCTCGCTCATTGACGGCGATCTTCCAACCTCGTATACCAATCTTTTCGCCATACCATTTCCCTATCTATTCGAGCTGAGAATACAATGCTTTCTTCTGATTTCTTATCAGCTTTAGTTGATTCAGCCTGATTAATTGCCCTCAAATCCGCCACCTGAGCTCGAAGTTCCTTAATCTCCCTATTTAAATCTTCCCTAGCTGGAATACAATACTTTCTTCTATATCAAAATCTCCTTCCCTCTAACAACCCGCTCTAACCCCTGTTCCCTGGAAAGAGTAACATTCAGTTTCCTTTTGCACTCCCTTAACTGCTCAAATCTTTTTTACACATGGCCTTGAATTCGAGTTACATCCCCCTCTAGCTCTCTTATTCAAGCTGACAGACTGACTACATCCCCTTGAACAAGGGAAACCTTGGCATCATTTTTATTCTTCCTCGAGCGCTCTCCAGCCTCGGCATTCCTGGCACACGAATTGGCATGCGCTCATTTGGTCTTCAGTTGTGCTACCCTCTCATTCAACTCATCACACTTCCGTTGCACTGTCCGAAACTCCATTTCTTTAGTAGGAAAGTCTATAGACAACTGTTCAACTGCAACTTCAGAAGCCAATAAATCATCTCGAGCATTCTTCAACTCGCAATCTTTGTCAGATATTTTCTTCTTCAATAGCTCCATCCTGTTTCTAGCATTCATTAGATCAACTCGAATTCGCTCCTGATTGTTCATTTTATTGATCAATTCACCCTTTAAACCAGCCACAAAGTGATTTAATCCTACCTCCAATCTTTCTAACACCTGTATACGGTATCAAGCCATGTCAGCCTCCATACTCTTTGCTATCAACACATCACTTTGGATTTTAAGCTTCGCTGCATGTTCTTTTAACTCTCCGATCTCTAGTTGCCCCTTATTAACTTTGATATCCTTCTCCTCAATCTTCTGAGCTAGGTCGATAGCAGTTTGGTTTGCCTCTACAAATCTGAAGTATACCTTTACATGCTGATCTTCTTTATCTTCGTTTGCCTCTTTTATCCTGTAAAACTCTGCTGCAAATTTTTGGTTACATTGTCGTACCTCACTTTCGCTCAAGCGAGCTGATTCCAATTCAACCTGCACATTACAGATGCAAAATATCAAGTTTGATTCTAAACACTCATTCAACACCTATATCTCATTTATAACAAGATATCTATTAATTTTGACATCTACTATGTAAAACTACTTCTAAACTTAAGGTCAAAGTACAATCTCCGATGGATGCTCCATAACATATACTTCTAAGTCTAAGGTACACATCCTCTATATTTTAATTTGTTAATACTTTGGTATTTCTTGTGCGCCATTTTAGTGCCATTGCCCCTAAACCGATAACAGGGTTTTGGTCTTTCTCTACTCTTTATTTATTACTTTGTAGCTCTATACTAATGAAGCATACAAATCAAATATTTCTTACTCTGTTCTAACCTGCAGCTCCGCTTGCGGAGACAACAGGGACACTGAGGTGTCTCTCTCCTTAGCGAGCTCAGTCTCTAAATCTTTTATTTTGAGGCACATGTCCTTAAGTTCTAACAACAAGGTTTACAAAAGTGGCTTAGCCTACAGAATTCTATCTAACAAGCAATATCCAATCAGTTTAGAAACATTCCCAAATATTCATACAATCACAAAATCATCATTCTACTCAACCTTCACATTTTCCCCCTCTGGGCGCTTATTGTCACTTCCTTGGTTATCTCGCACCGCTAGGTGAGAGACACCATCCGGCCCTTCAACAACTTCAACAACAACATCTTCCACCTCATCGTCTTCCTCCTCCTAGACGTAGACATAAGACCTAATGGTATCCACCTCATCTTTGTAATACCCCTTCGATATATGGTGGCGCCCGAGTCTGTCCCGCTCAGTGACCACCTCCTCTAAATTCACTCTCACTTTTACAGTCAGATTTTTAATTTCTACCACTTGCAATACCTTCAGGGCCTCAAGCCACTTTCCCTTTTTAAACAAGTCAACTTTTAATTGAGCTATCCTTTTCTCAAACTCGACTTTCACTTTCTTCAACTCAGTTTTCTCCTCCTCCTCCCCGAGGCATATCCCCTTCATCAGATGAGTAGCCTACAAAGCAAACAAAATTGACCTTATTATTAGCTCGAGTAGCAATACAATAAATCATCACATATTCAAGGCAGATGAACCTACCATTTTTCTCATCTCTTCTTCCCCGTGGAGAGCTGCCGGCCTAGCCCTTTCCTCCAGCTCTCTCAGCTCGTCTTCTACAATAGGCCGATCCTTTACGACCTTCACACCCAACGTTACAAAAGGTTCAACCCTCCTCTTTTTCACCTTTCTTACGACCTCACCACTTCCTATGGTTTTAGAGGTTAAAGGACGAATAAGAAATTGCTTCTTGGGAAACATTTGCGCTAGCTTGCTCAACGTAGTTAACTCCGGTAACCCCGTGTAGTCCACTCCAGGGGCCTTGGGAAAGATACCTCACCTTTCCCCATCAGTTCCTTACTTCTTGCTGCTATCAACGTCTGTCATTAGCCTCGTCGATTATAACTTTTGAACTTTTTTGGATTGGCTATTAGCATGTTTCTGCCTCCTAATGCCAAGTTCTTGCAACACGGCCTCAAGTTCTGTCCCTTCCTGAGCAACTGTATCCAACAAAGACTTTTTCCTCGTCACTATAGATTTAGGGCCTGTCAATAACAACACATGGGCATCTTCAGAACAACATGCAATTTCAACATATAAATCTTATACATTATACATTGTTATATTTACTTTGTTTTACAATTCTAAACAGAAGTTCTATGGGTTCTTCGTCATCTCTGAAGGCAATCACCCTTCACCCATATCATATTATCATTCCAAGGCCGACCTACTGAGTTCAGATCGAAGAAACAAGGCTGAGTCGAGCTCGCAAAAAATATGCCCCTCCGCTTGTAGAAAAGTTTTTCACCCTATAGTCCTCACGATCGACCTACATACAGGTCTAGGTATCTATCATTGTCCTTTACATATACATTATTCGCATGCAGATATCTTTCATATATCATATATCAAACAGGTTTACATAAATTACTATAAATAGTTATTTTTAGATTTGCCTAAAAATAGAATATGATCTTCAAAAGTACATACATACATTACAAATCCTCTACTATCCTTTTATGTCAGAATGTGAATATGACGCAGCGCGAAATCCTTCCCTAACAACGCTGCTATATAACAACCTTTGTGACTCAGTCTCTGCAACTCTCTTACGATTTGATTGTTGATCATTTTCGATTAAATCCTTACGAGACTCTCTGCTACTTTTGTTTTTATTCTTCCTTCCTCTCTCACTGCTCTTCAATTTTTCAGAAGTTGAGAAACGTTTGAATGATGAAGATGAAGCAGTATTTATATTTTTTCTCTCTAACTACTGGCAGTTATTGAGCCTCACACGAGCCATCCTCGATTTTGAAACTGATGCATCCCTTCTACTATCAATGTCAGGTGTCTTACACCTTTTCGGTAAAAATGCTGTCTCATCATTGCCCTAGGCCTTATACTTTAATCTATTTTCATCTCTCTTCTCCACATCTCTCTTTGACATTCCCATACTCATGATGACTCACACTTATACACAATCAGATTTTACAGCTTTTACACAAGAGATAATATCACAAGCTACCTGTTTTTTTCTCTTTATTCTTCTTCTTCTTCTTCATATAAAAATGATGACATCATTTTCAAAGTTCTCAAAATTTCCAAAATTTTTAAATTAGTTTTTTCACAACAGTCACAAATAGCATTCGCAAAAATTGAGGACCGATTAAACTATTATGCTCATTCCATTTCTTTAAAATTATTCAAACTCATATAATTACATACACTTATGCCATCCATATTTAAATTCCATTTATTTACCTCACATATAATTACACCTAAAATAACCTTGATGACCTGGGGAACCCCACCCGATCAAGTATTCTTCAACAGTCCTCACAACTTTCAATTCAATCTCCTCTACAACAAGCGATCTCACTGCATCTTTTTAAGATGCAGGATCTACCACAATTTCTTGAAACATCTCTTCATAGAAACGATTTTCATACTCACATTTTCTACCAATCCCATCAAAACCTCAACTTGAATCTCCCTCACTGGCAGCTCAGCATCATAATCTAACAGTCTAAAAATCCGCTCCCGTACTTCAGCTATTTTAATCGCCAGCCGCCCCTCAGTGACATAACGAATTCTCTTAGATCGAGTCCAAGCCATTCTTATTTCCTTCCACCTATTTAAAATGCATTGCCCTCTTATTTATATATTTTGCTACCAATTCCCTACAGCTTGGGATATTATCTTATTCTCTCATAACAGAAACCCTAGTATCTTGAGAAAAGTAATTTGAACATATCTCTCCCTATCAACCTTAGTCATTTTATCCTATTCCAAATTGAGCTCATTCTATCCAAATCTAGTATTCCCAAACGACCTCTCTGAGCTCGATCTTTCATTTTAAATTTTTTACAATTTTCTCTACCCCAAATTTCCAGCCCCCAGTTCGAAGATCGTATTTGACACATATATGCACATTACAAACATATTTCTAACAACTTGATTATTACAAAAAGTGTACTTTCCAATCTCATACATTTTTATTTCATCCAGTATTCTAAAATCTTACACAACTCAATTTATAGAGTTATTCTATTCTATATCAACACAGATTTTGGATTGCAAATTTTATTCATCTCGAATCAAATAACAGGTACTTTGGAGATAACATATCTTTCAAGTGCTTTTATAGATAACAAGCCTTTTAAGTACTCAGACATCGGGTACTTTATAGATAATAAGTTTTTTAAGTGCCTTTACAGCTAGCAAATCTTTTAGGCACTCCAAAATGTCAAATCATTCAGTTCATTCTATTTTATTGATGTTTTACTCTGATACAAAGTAGACATTGGAAACAATGAATATCCTTCCTCCTATGAGTTTGGTCGAAGTCTAGTCGAACTTTAAATATGAACTATAGAAGATGAGAAATCCGTGCTTGAACCAATTCTTCAAATTGATGGTCTTCTCAGCGCAGAGGAACGATGTAAGTGCTGAAGCAAACTTACATTCTTCATCTTTCTCCTCCACTACCATCACCGCCTCTTCTATAAACACCAACCTCACAGAATTAGCAATGATAAAGAGGGCCCGACCTTTGAATCCATTCCAACGCAAGACATCAACACAATTACCCCACAATTACCCCTATCCTTGCATCTGTCTCCCCAACCTTGTCTACCACAAGAATACGGATGCAAGCCCAATGTTGCTCGCCTGTTACGACAACGTAATGAAACCTCCACATATAGTAAAAATCCTCTTAATCTTCAGCTGCTTCATCTTTTGACATTCCTTGATACGTCGGAGGAAAAGGAACGGAAGTAAGTATCTCCACTGACTGATCTCCAAAATATTTTAAATTCGGCCTCTGCACTTTAATAGAAATTCTCTCTTCAAGAACCATTCTCCGGAACCTTACCATTTTTAAAACTTTCAGAGAATTTTGTAATAAAAAAGTGTACTTTACCACAAACCTCAGTACAGGTACTATTTATATAACCCTACATTTATAGCGCAGGAGCATTTTCCCAAGTGTCATCCTTCAATTCAGATAAAAATCTTCAAACCCTAATCGATGCATACATCTGCATTGCCATCATCATTTAATGCAGAAATGTCCTGCCATAACACACGCATTTTCCATGCAGTCAAGTCAACATCATTCCTTCCTTCATTTTAAAACTTCAAACCTAAATATCCATATTACCATATACCCATTCTCAACTAAAATCACTCGTGACTTCAGTTGTAAGGGGGCGATTGTAGGGGCCTACCCCTCGATCTTACCCAAATTGAGCTATCCCCAGTTCAAATTACCTCCATGGAAGACCTACATATTTTTTACATAACTTGAGCAGTCAATATTGTTACCTACTCCACGAACTGATGAAGAACATGGGTCGAGCTCAAAGAGAAATACATGAATAAGTCAAAGATACATGTCTCTCACGAACTCAGCAGTTACTCAGTCAACCGCCACTAACCATATTGTTGGGAGAACGTGCTTCAGCACGATAAAAAACTATGGAGAAGTTCTATATAAAGAAGAAGTTCCAGAAGAGAAAAGGACCCAAAAAGTTACATGAGAAATCACCATGAAAACTACATTTTCTAGATTCTCAAAAGCTTCTTATTCACAAGCTCAAGCATTTTAAATTTAAAAGATCACTTGAAATAAGATATTAGCCTTAAGCAATAAAAATCACTATTACAAAAGCCATCAACTCGAGGTCGTGGTTTTTTACCAATTTAAAGATTTTTTACGTTAAATCACCTGTGTCATTTCTTGATTTTTATTAGATTTTTATCACAGGTACATTGATGTTGTAGGGGCCTAACTTTGCGTCAGGGGAAGTTGACTCTTACACTATGAACTTTATTATATACCAGGGGCTTTAAGCATATAATCAATACTAATAAGACTAATCTATGGCAATATACTTGCGTAGAGACCTAGAATGGGTCACTCCACGACCTTTGGTGAGGATTTTTATAAGTACTGTTATAAATATTGAGTAGTCAAAGTATCGAGTACAGGGTGATTACAGCATTTCCAAAGGTAAACTTAAGAGGTCTGTCGAGAGAAATTTTATAACCCTTTCATAGTTCTACCTCCCTCCTATTTATAGAACATAAGGTGAGCTGAGTCACCATGGGAGGTCAATTTACGTCTGAATCCTCCGGGGACAACTGACTTGAACCAGGAGTCAGTTTTGATGCTGCAATTTGTCGAGTCTGATACTGTAGCTATTGGTTCTGACACCATAATTAATATATCTAGCATTTCAGCTGTCGTACGGCGTGTTCTACTATTTTGTCTGCTAAGCTAGCTGCTTGACTGGTTCCCCTTCGACCATGTGCACCCATGGTCAAAGTATTTATAGTTCGATGTTTTATTCGAGTGTTCGAATAGTCTTAAAAGGATTTGTGGGCTTGATTATTGACTTACTAGGCTTCAAGTCACTAGGTAGGCTTCGATGCAGCCTTTGAGTATTCGAAAAGTGTTAGAAGGCTACGAGTAAGCTACTACATTCGCCCCCTCTCGGCAGGGGCTTCGGAAATTGGTATAGAGGGCGCATGCATAGAAAAGTAGTCAGGCATTGGAAGTTGAAGGGTTGATTGTTAAATGTGGTAGCTCTATGGGGGGTAATTAATGTGGGTAATTGAGTTTGATTGGTGATTACGGGGTAATAAATACCCTTAATATTAGTGTAAAATAGGGGTTAGCAGGAGGTAAAGCACCACAATCTTCTTCTGCTTCTTCTACCTCGTTAAGTAACATACAACATGGAGACCACACCGAACACCCGACACCAGAGGAGAATGGCTGAACGGGAGCGTCAAATAGGATGAAGGACGGCCGAGCTGAAGGTAATTTTTTTTGGCGACAAAGGGCTGGACTGGGACATGCCAGACCTGGTCAAGCTAGGGCCCGAGGAGCCGATCAAAGGGCAGCCGTATGCATACTAGTGGGGGGTCTTGTAATGGTCATTCCAAAAGGCCGACAACCGGTACTACTTTCTGGAGAGCTTAGATGAGCTTATAGTAGAAAAGGAGGACCAGTTGCTGGAGGACGGGCTAGGGCTATGCAAGAAGAACTACCCCATCTGTAAATAAGGGGGCTCTTCGCAATGTAGTGGCAGGGTGGTGGTAGTTTTTTTTTGTTTTGTTGATGTTGTATGTATGTCTTTTTTTTTGTAGTGTCAAAGCATCGTAATGAAAGAATGGTTTAATGAAATTATGTGTTTTGTTTATGACAAGTATGATAGACAAATAGATTTTATGCGCGGGATCAAGCTTCAACCTTCGAAAGAGTAGAGATAGTAACCATCTTAGGGCAAGTTACTTTGAATAATTAATGTAGTGATCGAAAACATAGGCTAACTTTTGACCTTGGAATGAATAAGTGACCCCAAATTCTTGATGTATTATATAGTAAATGTTGTGACATAGTGTAGAGAGGTGTCGATGGTTCGAGGGTAGAGATGTGTCGACTGTAAGACCTCGAAAATTGGTGTAGGTTTTGCGTTATGAGAAAACGGTTGAGTCTGGGAAGTTGAAAAGTTTGACTGTTGCAATTTCGAGAAAGGCAATTGAACTGTGATAAATATGGGTTATGATTAAAGAAGGTTTTAATGCAGCTACCTTTAAGTATAAGTAGGGGGTTTTAGGAGAGTTTTTAAACATCTACACTGTCTTCTCTGAGTAAAGTATCTGCCTCTTCTTCTCCTAATAGTTGAACTATGAACGCAACTCCTAATACGCGATTTCAGAAGAGAATGGAAGCCAGAGGGCGTCGAGTAGAGGAGAAGATGCAAGAGTTGATTGAGAATTTCTTCAGGGATTGTGAGTTAGACTGGGTAATGCCTGACTTTATGGAACTAGAGCCAGAAGAGACGATCTCTGGGACGCCGTATGCTCACTGGTGGTGGGTGCTGCAATAGATGAATCTACTTGCCAGCAACCGGTTCTACTTCCTATAGTCTATCGCTGAAAATTTGATAACTGAAGAAGACCGAGTTAACGAGGAGGCTGGGCTCTGCAAGAATTGCCCATTCTGCAAATAGGGGCTTCTTGGTTATGGTAAAGAAGGCTTTTAGTTTTTTATTGATGTTGTCTGCTATTTGTTTTGTTTCTTTTTTGAATTGGTGCAAGGACAGTTTCTCGATTGAAATGGAATGTATTGAAACAATTGTCGAGGTGTGATATTGAACTATTTGTGTATAAGTGTGACAAACACAATTGACAATGATAAATTAGGTACGATAACCACTTGTCGAATGTCAAGCTTGAAGGAATGATGATTAGAAAAATGTAACGAACTGAGGAAAAATTGAATAACCAAAAAATTTAGGCCGACGTGTCGAATATCAGGTGTGTCTAGACAAATGTTCGCTATAAAGTGTAGACGATGGTTCGTAGGCGGGATCTGGAATGGTTTGGAAATTTTCTTGTGTCGAAGGTAGATGGGCTTCAACTGTAAAACCTGACAGCCAAAATAGCTGGCATGTCAGAAGCGGTACTGTTCCTAGGGCAGAGTACCCTGCAGGTCATTATAACGTTTTCTTGGGTTATGGGAAAAAGGCTGACATGACATATGAGTTTGACATGAAAACTTCAGGCAAGGTACAAGAAGCTTCGACTCGGTAAATATAAAATTGTTTAAATGTATGAGTGGGAGGCGCACGTGGGAATTGTTAAGGGTAAAGTCATCAAAACACCGCTCAGCCAAAAAGTAGGGGGAGTGGCAGAGTGGTAATGATGGCAGTTTTAAAAATCAAGGCGGTTTTTTATTATTTTGAGGAGGTATTTTTAGAGGGAGAAAGAAATCACGGTTCCCAATTTATCATTCACAAAGAAAATTAGAGTGTCAGAGAGGAAAACATACTCCATTATTGAGGTGACGCTTGGGTATTGCTGAGAGAGAAGAACACCGGGTTGTTGCTGAGAGATCGCAGCCATTTAAACAGGTATGTTGTCTAACTTCTTGTGAATAATATATGATTTACCCTTCTGCCCTGTTTCTTCATCTTCTGTTTTTGTATGTGGTTTATATAGTAGGGTAGAGTCCACTAGGGCTTATATTTGTGGTGATATGATTGATAAAAGGGTGTAACCCTTATGGCTAGAGGTCTGGCCCATTGGGATTTTGAGGGTGCGACCGGGCTTGGGGTCGAACGTTCGACTGTGGGTTGGGATGTTTGGAGGGGGTAGAACACAATAAGTAATTGAAACATAATAGCTAAATATATCGATCTAATTGCATGCCTCTTCTTCTGTAGGGTATAATGCATACCCGTTAATCTTCGAGGCTAAGGTTAATAGGTGAGAAGACTGAAGTAAATGAGATGAGTGTACCTGGTTATGGCTCAAGGGATGAGAGCAGCGACATAGAGGTATTAACTATTGCAATAGATGTCCCTTTGGCTATAGTAGTACTCAAGGGTGGGGCTTCGAGTAGTAAACGCCGTAAGGGCTGAGTGACTGAGGAAAGGGATGGAGAGGAGATAGAGGGAGGAGAGGGAAGGGGATATGAGAGAAGCTGAGACTGGATCAATTTGTGGCTAAGCTAGAGTTGTCGAAGGTAGGGGTGGTATTATATGCAGTAGGGTCTACATATTCCTTCAAGTCTATCCCTCGAGAGGGTTTCATAGCATTCAGAGGCCAGATACAGTTAGGGATGCAACTACCCCTTCGACGGCTAGTGAAGGAGGTATTAAAATTATGGGAAGTTTCCATGTGCCAGATGAATGAGAACATCAATGAAATAATGTGGGTGGTCGAGGGCATGAATGTAGAACTGAGACGTGAGAAGAGGGGTTTGATCGAGTGGTTCGATATTGTATCGTTCTACTCGAAGAAGGCCAACAAGAAGGTGTACACAGACCACATTCAATATCATGCAGATAAGCCGTGGCTATTTGATTTGTGCTCGATGGGTAGAGGGTAGGATAAAGACTTGGGTTGTAGAGTGAGGTAATTACGAGAATGCCGAATGAGAGGATGCTTATAAGATGCAGCATAGGATCTATAATCCAAGTATGTTTGCAGTCAAAGATAGTTATAAAATGGTGGTTAAATAGACTGTTAACCCTACTTTTTTGTTTTACAAAACGAGGTACGAGAACTTTACAAAACTCGCGGAGGTACATTGACGACCGTATTGACTCTGACGAGGAGTGGATAAACCGAGAATTCAGGAAGCTAGGGATCAAAAGGATAGGGAAAAAGGGGACAAATTTATTGCTTCGAAAAGTTTCGGTCGTTCCTAAGCCATCAAAGAAGAAGGAGCTTCGAGAGGGTCAAAGAGATAAAGAAAGTGAGGCTGACGTAGAGGGTAAATTATGTTCCAAGGGGGCAGCAAGCAGCGCCTGAGCCTAAAGTAGTTCATGATGCATCGAAGCAGGTGTAGAAGCAGGCATCGACGCAAGCTGGCAAAGGGAAGGGCAAGGCCGTTCTCGGATCTTTGAAGATCCAACTGCCGAAGGTAATTCAACGTAAGAGGCATAGGGAGCTGGGGGATGATGATACGGAGGATGTGGATGAAGCGCCAATAGAAGCTGAACTAGAGGAGTATGCTCAAGCCATGGCTGCATCGATGGTAACTCTCTAAGCAAAAGACCCAGAGGAGACTGGGAGGCGAATGAGTAAGTCTCTTCATCAGGTAACTATTTTATGAAATTATGATATTTTACTAAAGTTTCCCATGCTTCGAGAAGTACTTATGGCTCGAGTATTCTAGCAGTCACATGCTTGGTCTCAAGCTTTTATCAAGGCCTAAAAGGTAACAACGAGGCAGCAGAGATAGGTGGTTGAAAATTTGGAGCTTGCTCGTGGTACCGAACAGTTGTTGGTGTCCGAGGTTAACATGCTAATGCGAGAGCAGTTGAAAATCAAAACTGATTATGGGAAGGAACTCAAAGCTCAGTGTGATAACCATGCTCAAATGATGAAGGTGCTAGAGTCGAAGCTTGCTGAGAAGGAGAAGGAAATGGTAGAATAGAGGGAGACCTTTTAGGGGAAATTTGACGATGAGTGTGAGACGAGTACCAGGTTAAAGATCTTCATCAAGGATTTGGGGTATAATCCCATAACTCTGTAGCGCTTTCCTTCGCCTGAAAGGCTCCTTACCGAAGGTGTCGTGCCGACAGAAAGGATTGACGTGGATCCCGCTAGTGGAGGTGTGGGAGATGCGCTTGTGTCTAAAGATCCTGCTGCTATTACGGTTATGGCTGGGGTAGCCAAACCTTTGGGGCCGAATCCTAAATTCGAAGGTGCTGGAGGTATTGCTGCAAAAGAAACTGTGGAAGGAGGTGATGTGGCCACTCCTGTATGAGGTACCATAGCTTTTATCTTGCTATAACAAAGACTCTTTCCTCAAATCTCATTGTGGTGTTGGAATACTTTGAGTAATGGTTTGTATTTAAACATGTTGTAACTTTTTTGAGCTTGAACTGTCTGTCTGCGTTTGATTTGAATTGCTTAAATGTAATGAACTTGAGTTGCTTGTAGTTGAATTGCTGATATTCCTGTATTCTTGTATTAATGTGTGTTGGCAGTGTAGAATGTTTGTAACAGGGTTGGAACTAGAACCTTGAGGAGCTTCGAAGTCTCCCCCAAGTACCGGTCTAGTCGAAGGGTTGACATGGTACTTAGGTGAGGCCAATAAATTATCTGTACTTTGAAGGCCTAAGCCTAAACAAAGCATAACGTGGTCTCCCCCAATGCATTCCTTAGTGTCCGGTCTGTCGACCATTCATGCCCCTCGAGTTTGCTCAAATTTGGAGACTAGAAAAACTTTGAGGTCGCCCCCAAGTGTAGTAGCCTACTCGCAGCCTTCTACCCCAGTCAAACACTCGAAGGATACCTTGACGCCTACTCAAATATCTCGAAGCCCACTCAACCCATAAAACAAGCCTCCTAAAGATTATTCGAAGAAGAAGCCTCAACTCTGAACAAGCCTCGAAGACAAACTTCACATCAACATCAGAAACACTTCGATCATATCCGTACATGGTCAAAGTGTGACAAGACAGACAACATGTTCACTAGACAAGACAGCGGTGTTGTTGGTTCTTACGGCTATAGTAATAGGCCCAACAACTGCTACAGTGTGAAAGCACAGTAACAAACCCGACATTTATGGCGTTAACACCAACTCCAGGATACCCGCTCGATATCCGGATGGTACACTTGTAATGTGGCCTAACCTTGGTGACTCAGTCCTTCCTATGTTTTATAAATAGGAGAGATGGGGAACCAATGAAGGGTTACAAAATCTCTCCTTTGAGCCATTACTGTTTACCATCGATCACCCTGTAAAATACACAGTACACGAACCTTTGACTACTAGACTGAAATACAAATACTCTTAAAAATCCTCATTAGAGGTCGTAGAGCACCACATTCTAGACCTCCACGCAAGTATATTATCAGTAGTCTAGTAGCCTACTCGTAGCCTTCAAACAGGCAGCCAAGCCGAAGCCCACTTCATAGCCTACTCGAATATATTAAAGCCTTCTCAACCCCTAAAAAAGGCTCCTCAGAGATCCCCCAGAGACGAACCATCGACAACGGACAGAACTTCGAGAATGGATCAGTACATTGCAGCAGACATCCTTCGACCATATCTACATACAGTCAAAGTATGATAAGACAGACAGCCAGCTCACCAGATAGAACTTTGAGAACGGATTAACGTCCTAGCAGCAGATATCCTTCAACCTCACTATCACACAGCTGATGTAAGATAAGACAGACAACTACCTCACTAGATAAAAAAACGCATTGATTGGCCCGTGCATCTACAGTGACGAGTCCAACCACCGCGCCGTTCAGAGCCATCACCAATAAATATAGCAGTAACAGTACCGACAAGACCGGCGCCCGTCACTCACCGGGTTTTTCTGATAATATAATCATGTAAACCGGACTCACGCTTGATGACTCAGCTCCCTATGCTTCTATAATAGAGGAGAGGGGAAACCAAGCTGGGGTTACAAAAATCTCCTTCAGCCTTTGCAATTTTACCTTTGACCACCCCATAACTTTTGTACTCGAACCAGCAAACTCTTTAGTAATACAATCTGTCTTAAAAATCCTCATCAGAGGTCGTAGAGAGTCACATTCGGGCCTCTACATAAGTATTTTCCTTTGGTTATATCTTATCTTTGGTCAATTTCTTGTTCCCATGGATTGTGGATTGAGTCTACTTTGTAAGATCCAACTCCCGCCCAAATGGAGTTAGTCCCCTACAAGTAGAGTAATTGCGCTATAGATTATATGTTTGAATTCTTTTAATAAATGATTGACCCCGTGGTGTTAGAATTGACTTCCCCTCAGCACAAAGTTAGGCCCTTACATTTGGTAAAGTCTGTGCTTCTCCACCCTACCAATCTCATTTTCTCATTGTCCCCCTTCTTCAGCTATTTCAGATCGCTCCCAATGGCACCAACCCTCCATTCTAGATTCACCCCATGTCGGCAACTCCATCGACGGAGTGGCCGCCCAACTTGCCCTATAGTCCAAGAAGTTCGCTCAAGCCGAGGAGCGATACCAAACATAACTTTACCTGGTACGTGAATTTAAAGCCGAACGGCATCGTCGTTTAGATGATGCTGACAGACAGAACTGCGCCATCGATGAGCTGTACAATACTGTCCGAGAGCTGCAGCGTCTACAACTTTTAGACGCCCCTCTACCATCCGAAGTACCTACCCCATCTCGCATCTCCGCTAGAGCCCAATTGGGACCCTTGCCGCATATCCAAGCACCTCTGGCCCACCATGGTACTACAGGTACTGCCTCTGATATTCCCCTACTGCCTCCATCTGTCTTGGCATCAACCCCACGGAGGACTCCTCTGATTCCACCCTTCTCTCCTCTAGACCCCCCAAACGTTGCCCTGCCCGAGAGTGTCTCGGGGAGCGCAGCGCATAAAACATGCTAACCACTCTGCCTAATCATCCTCGAACCTTTCGATCACCCCCAAATCCTGCCTATTGTGCACAGTAGGACTTGGATTACAAAATCCAACATGTTATCTGCGTCAGCGCGAGCCCAAATCCTAACTCATAAAGTTGACTGCATAACGCCCTCAGCCCCAAACTCCTTGCTATTGAGGTGCCTCCAAATTTACGCGCTCCCATAATCAACAAATACCGTAACACCGACCCTCAATCACATATCCTCGAATTCCAAAATGCCCTAAGCCTCTACTCCACAGCCGACCACCTGATAACCCTCTTTAATGGTACCATAACCTTCCCAGTGGCTCTATTCAAAGTTTCGGGCAACTATCCCATCTTTTCATCACCCAATTTGGCTTCAACAGAGACAGAGAGGTCAGAGTCGATGCCCTCTTCAATTTCAGAAAATCACCCAGTGAAACCCTTGAAGCCTTCACCAAGAGGTTCGTTGACGAGTCGCGAAAAGTTAAAAACCTTGACTGCGCGAATGCTGTACTCGCGTACTCGAATGCATTTCCAGATCAGAGCCGTGTCAAAGAGTACCTGGTCCTCTATAAACCTTGAACCCACAAGAAGATGTTCTCAAAATTCAATGGGTATATCAACCTTGAGCGCCTTCGCGAGTCACATAAATAGGGGATACTTTTGAATTCTACTGCCAATAAACCTCGACAAGGCCCACCTTCTACTCCCATACCCCTGATCGCTCTCGTCTCATAGGAGACTGAGAACCGCAAATGCCCTCACACTGACAGTAATGCTGAAGCCTACAAAAGCGACCAAAGCCGATTCTATGCACATTCATTGCCCCTTTCAGCACCCTTCTACCACAGATCTTGGCAGACCCCATATTACATATCCCCTTCCTCATCGAGGTCAAACCGGGCAAACCTTGCTGTGCCAACCACAAGTGTAACTGTCACCACACCAATAAGTTCTTCGCCCTGCAACGCTCTCTCAAAATTATCCTCAAGGCAGGTCATCTACATCAGTATATTGCCGACCTTCCCAGCTACCTTGACGGGGCGTACCTCAAACCTCAACCTACCTATGCTGTCGACCCGGCCGAGGTCCACATTTACTGAATACATTTTATCAAGGTCAATAATATTGACATCGGCCGTTCCTAGAGTAAGCGCAAACGTGTCGAAGAATGTTACAAACTCACTTACCAGGAGAAGCTGCCTGCCCTCCTGCCAGAATCAAGCCTTTCCCCTCAACCTGAAGGCATCTTTTTCATCGACTGCGATACATCACATGTTTGCTTTCCCCTTTCAGACCCATTAGTCATTATGATTAAGATCGAATACCTCGTCCTCCACACCATGCTTATCGATGCAGGAAGTGATACCGATATGCTTTTCCTCAAAACTGTCCAAGCCATGAAGAAAACAGACCTCATTACAGCCGCTAATGTCAGACTAAAAGGTTTAATGGGGCCACAAAAGTTGTTGTTGGTCGAATAAGCCTCTTAACCGGTCCTGTCACACTTTAAACCAATTTTCTTGTCATCGATAAGAAATCTGAATACCTTGGTATCCTCGAGAGCGACTGGCTCCATGCCATGCGTGCCATACCTTCGACCTATCACCTGATCCCTCGTTTTATCACCCCCTTGATTAAATGAAATTTAAAAGGCTCGCAACACCTCGCCCGTTCATGTGAGCATCCGGAGATCGATCAGACCCGGAGACTCATCAATCTCCAATAGCAATCACTATCTCTTTCTATCCCCACACCGTCGACAACGACCTCCCCACCCATCAAACCCACTGTCTACATCAAACTCGACGGTCCTGGTCGAGGTATATTCATTGGAACTTTTTTAGACATAGAAGAGCACCTCGAACTTGCAAACTACTTTTGAGCAAATAAAGACGTCTTTGCATGGACGATCCTGGCGATACTCGGTGTCGACCCCAGTTTGGCATGCCACCGCCTCAATCTCATCCCTCATTCTACAACAGCTAAATAGAAGAAGCGTACCTTGACACCGCGACTTCGTGAAGCAGTAAACCTTAAAGTAGACAAGCTCATAGCTGCGGGTTTCATCAGAGAATTGAAGTATACTGATTGGATATCAATCATCGTCGCAGTTCCAAAAAGGAATGGCAATATTAGAATTTATGTCAACTTCACAGACCTCAACAAGCACACACTGAAGGATAGTTTCCCCCTCATGATCATCTTAGTATTCCTAGACGCCACTGCTGGACATGAGTGGGTATCTATGATGGACGCGGCCTCGGGTTATAATCAGGTAGCCCTCCTCCTCGAAGATCAACTTAAAACTTCCTTTATCACTGAACAAGGCCTTTAATGTTTTAATGTCATACCCTTCGGCCTTAAAAATGCAGGTGCCACCTATCAACGCCTTGTTACAACCACGTTCATACCCGTGCTTGGCAAGTCGGTTGAAGTTTACATCAACGACATGCTTTGCAAGAGCCTCTAAAAACATACGCATATCCAAGACCTAACTGAAGTCTTTTCGATACTTTTAATATACAATATGAAACTCAACCCAGACAAATGCCAATTTGGTGTTTTGTCTGGTAAATTTTTAGGCCATCTTATCAGCAAAAGAGGTATCGAGATCGACCCTACCCATATTCGAGCCCTTATCGGCATGCCTTCTCCCCGGACCAAAAAGATGTCCGAAAAGTGGCTGGTAAGATTGCAGCCCTCAGCCGGTTCATTTCCAAATCCTCAGACCGTTGTGCTTGGCTTTTTTCTCTCCTACACGACCAAGGCATTCATAAGGCCAAAAAGAAAAACAACCCTGAGATTAACTGGACACCATACTGTGAATAAGCCTTCCACAAACTTAAAACATACCTCGGTCGACAACCCATTATCCGCACCTCTATCGAAGGAGAAACACTCTCTTTATACCATGCGGTCACTGACACTTCCATCAGCTCAGTTCTCATTCGACTCGAATCAAACATTGAAAAACTTGTATATTTCATCAGCAAAACTCTAACACCCGCAGAAACTTGATATTCAAAACTTGAGCGTTTACTCCTCACCCTCGTTTATTAAGCCCGGAAGCTTAAACCATATTTTCAAGCTCACCCCATCCGTGTTATAATAAGCTATCCCCTTCGAGATGTACTCAGTAAAAAAGAGAAATCCTGAAGAGTACAATAATGGTCTGTTTATCTTGGTGAACATGACATCACATTCGAGAAGCAGATATCCCAAAAAGGCCAAGTAGTAACTGAATTCCTTGCTGACTTCCCGGTCGAAGGCATCGATTGGGAGGAACATGAAGATGACCTGATAGAAGATCAACCCAAAGTAACAGATCCATGGAACCCTACCACAGGATAGCACTTATTTACAGATGAATCCGTTGGGCCTAACAGTTCAGGGATTGGTATAGTCCTGGTTACACCTACGAATGATCGAATAGAGAAGGCAGTTAAGTTAAACTTCGAATGCTTCAATAACAAAACTGAATATGAAGCTTTGATCCATGGCCTCGACCTCGCACTCGACCTCGGCATCCCTAAACTCGCTGTTTTCATAGATTCCCAACTTATTCAGAGACATTACACCGGTTAAAATCAAGCTAACGATCGTATGGCTGAATATTCTGCCCTTGTCTGCCAGCGCATGGACTATTTTATGGAAAAATCTTCTATCACTCATTACTCTCGAGGAGAAAATCAATGCGCAGATGCCCTCGCCTACATAGCAGCTATGTTAGGCCAATCAGAATCCCAAACTCTCCATATCGAAGTACTCGAACACCCAAGTATCGACCAGATGGAAGTTAATGCCATCAATACTGGGGGCGAGAGTCTTGATCTAGATGACTGGTGAACACCATTCCTCCATTACTTCAGCAATACTACCATCCCAGATGATCCCACGGCCAAATAATCATTATTAGAGATCTGTCACAGATACAGCATCCACAAACATGAGTTACATCACAAATCCCCATATGGTATCCACCTTCGATGCATCTCTCAAATTGAAGCCTCTGAAATTCTAGCCAAACTCAATGAAGGTACCTGTGGTGCTCATACTGCTAGTCGATCTATGGCCCTTTGAGCCATCTTCCAAGGTTTATTCTGGCTCAATATGAAAAACAAGCCGAAGTGCATGTCAAACATTGTGATAAATGCCAACATCATGCCCATTATATCCACAGCCCTTCACAAGACCTCCATTTCAGTCAAGTCTCCTGGCCTTTTAAACGTTGGGCCATCGATCTCATTGGTCCTTTTCCCAAAGCTTCGGGCAGCCGAGATAATATCCTTGTTACAACAGATTATTTTACTAAATGCATCGAAGCCGTACCCTTGTGTCGAACCAGAGAAGAAGTCATCAAATTTCTATGGGAAAACATCATTACACATTTCAGATGCCCTCATATGATTCGATGTGATAACGATCCGCAGTTCGTTGGGAGCAAAGTCAGAAACATCCTTAAGAAACACATCATCATCCTCTCACCCTCAACACCTTACTACCTCCAAGGCAATGGTCAAGTTGAAGCAATTAACAAGACCATAGTAGACGGCCTCAAGAAACGTGTCGATACGAAGAAAGGCCGATGGGTTCAGGAGTTACAGCATGTCCTCTGGGCCTATCAAACAACACCAAGAAAATCTATAGGATGCACACCTTTCCTTCTAGCCTACGATACTGAAGCAGTGCTCTCTACTCAATTCAAAGTACCCATACGAGATCCCAACCTCCCAGACGAAGATAATGAGTTTGAACTTGGGTGCAATATGCTTTGAATCAATAAAACCAGAGACCGATCCATCGCCAATCTTGGTCATTACCATTTATCCCTCCAGAAGTCATATAACAAGCGAGTTCGACCACGAAGTTTTAACATCAAAGATCTTGTACTTTGACGTGTCAACCAATCTTTGAAGCCTCAAAATACTAATAAGCTAGCCGAGTCCTGGGAAGGTCCTTATGTCGTTTACGATAAAATTGATAAGGGTTCATATTACCGAATAACAGAAGACGAAGAGCCTCTACCAAATCCGTAGAACACAATGCAGCTGGTCTCATACAATAGGCCACAACCTCCACCTTGTACACCTGATGTAAACATATAATAATCAATAAACAGCTTTTTGTATCCACACTTGATCTTCTGCTTTCCAGTAAATTACTTGGTTAAGCCTGAGTATAGTGTCAACCCTTCGACCCAACTGATACTTGGGGGCGACCTGAAAATTTTTTAAACCTCCAATTTTGAGCAAACTCGAGGGGAATGGATGGTCGAAATACCATACCCTCAGGAATGCATTGGGGGCGAACACATTCTACTTTGATCAGGCCCCAAGCCATCGAAGTCCAGTAAATTTCTTGGTTAAGCCTGAGTATCATGTCAACCCTTCGACCTGACTGATACTTCGGGGCGACCTGAAAATTTTTCAAACCTCCAATTTCGAGCAAACTCATGGGGCAAGGATGGTCGAAACACCGGACCCTCGGGAATGCATTGGGGGCGAACATGTTCTACTTCGATTAGGCCCCAAGCAGTCGAAGTCCAGTGAATTTCTTGATTAAGCCTGAGTATCATGTCAACCCTTCGACCTGACTAATACTTGGAGGCAACCTTGAAAATTTTCAAGCTTCCAACATTTGAGCAAACTCGAGGGGCACAAATGGTCGAAAAACTGGACCCTTGGGAATGTGTTGGTGGTGAACACGTCTTACTTCGCTGTGGCTCAGGCCTTCGAAGTCATGTAAATTTCTAGGTTTCCTCTAAGTATCATGTCACCCTCGACCCAACTAATACTTGGGGATGACCTTGAAAATATTCAAACTCCCAATATTCGAGCAAACTTGATGGGCACGAATGGTCAAGAGACTGGACCCTTGAGAATGCATCGGGGGCGACCACGTCTTACTTCGCTGTGGCTTAGGCCTTCAAAGTCTAGTAAACTCTTGGGTCCACCCAAGTGTTACAACTATCTCGAAGCCATTCAAGCCTCAATCACTCTACAATCATTCTACACTTGCAACATACGTAGATACAAATATTCAAAGAATATCAACAGCTTGCTACATGCAAGATGTTCCAATGCAGTATATATCAGAGAGTCAGGTTCAATGTAATATAATTCAAATCAAGTTCAGAGCATGCATAAATAATCCAGGACAACAATTCAGTGCAATTCAAGTTTACACAAATAAGTTTCATTACAGTCTACAACCGCACAGAATTAGTACAGTACAAGTCAGTTTTAGTACAACGATTCAAAGAAATCATAAGTTTAAAGTTCAAGTGCAAAAAGAGCTCAACAAATATTACTACCCAATAGAAAAATCAAAAAAATTGGCTTGGCACTCCCGTACAATACCTCATACCGGAGTGGCTGCATCTTCTCCCCTAACAGGATCTTCAGTGTCAATACCCCCAGCACCTCCAGTAGAAGATTTTGACCCTGCACCATCGATGACCACAACAGTTGTAGTTCCAACATTGGTACCTTTGACCACAGGAGCCTCCATGCCACCTCCAGCAGCAACATCTGCCTCTATCCCTTTTGTCCGCAAAGAATCTTCAATAACAGGATCTTGGGTAATAGGTAAGCGTTGAAGAGTTTCAGGACCATACCCTAAATCCTCTATGAACTCCTTCATCCCCACATTATCTGAAACTTCATAATCAAATTACCCCTGGTAACGCTCCCTTTGCTCTTTCTTTTCCTTCTCTTTCTCAGCAAGCTTCGACCTCAACACCTGCTCATTATTTAAACGTTGACCCTCCAATCTCTTCTCGAATGCATCATTGATAGCCGTAAGATCTCGCTTCAAAGTTTTATTCTCAGACACCACCGGCGCTTCAGTCCCTCGAGCAAACTCCAGACTGTCTTCCACCTCCTGTAACTTCCTCTTTAACACTTTCACCTCCTTATTGAAAGACTGCACCCAAGCATCCATCTGCTAGAATATTCAAGCCGTCAGTTCCTCTTGAAGAATCAAGAACTTAAGAAAATGTTAGAATCTCACAAACAAATAGACAGTTACCTAGTACATACTCCTCTTCATCTGCCTCGACGCCTCATCGGGGTCATCGCCGCAGAGTTTTGCCATTGAAGCAGCCACGGCTAGAGCCTGCTCCTCCCGCTCTGCCTCCATCATATCTTCGCCCGCGTCCTCCGCATCATCTTTCCCCAGCGCCCTATGCCTTTGGCGTTGAGTAACCTTTGTTTGCGGTACCCTCAGAGACTCGGGAACGACCTTACCTTTCCCTTTCTCAGCCTAGGTTGATGCCTGCTTTAGCCTCTGTCTCGAAGTATCTATAGCTAGTTTGGGCACTGTCGCTGCCTGTTTCGACGCACGTTGTGCCTTCGGAACATACTTTGCCTTCCTTGCCATATTCTCCTCCTCCATTCCTTCGTCCACTTTTGAAACACCTTCGCCTCCCCACTTCTTCAATGGATTTGGCGTAATGGGTACATTTTGAAGTAGGGAATCTATCTTCTTCTGCCTCTTTCTCTTGATACCAAGATTCTTGAAAACATAATCCACCCATTCCTCGTTTGAATCGATTAAAGCGTCAATATAATCCTTTGGATTCGCCCAAGTTTGGCTTTGAAGACCTACAAAACAAACAGAAAAACGATCACTGTTTATTCGAGCAATACATCAAAAACCTTTGAAAAAAAAACTAACTTGGATTATAGACTTTATGATGTAACATATAAGTGTCCTCCCCTTCGGCATTCTCATAATTACCCCGTATTACAACAAAATCTCTATTCCACCCTCAGCCCGTCGGACACAGATCAAACAACCAGGGCTTATCTGTATGGTACTGGATGTGGTAGGTGCCTACATTTTGATTCGCATTCCTCGAATTGAATGATACAACATCATACCACTCAATTGAACCCCTTCCCTCACTCCTCAATTTTACATTCATGCCCTCGATTACCTTCATCATCCCATAAAAGTTCCTATTCATCTGAACTGGGGCAACTTCCCAAAAGTTCAACACCTTCTTTGTCAGCCTTCGAAGGGTCAATCGCATCCCTAGTCGAATCTGGCCTTTATACGCCATGATACCTTCTAGGGGTTTCGAATAGAAGCTGTACTCTGACCCCGCAACATATAATATAGCCCCTACCATTGGCAGCCCGTATTTAGCCACATATCGATCTAACCACTGCTTCTCTCTATCTGGAACAGAACTAATAACCTCATCCGACTCAGTCGAATCCTCATCATGGTCACCTTGCCATCCCCTTCCCCCTTTCTCCACCCGAAGGCCCAACTCGACCTTCGCATCCCTCTCCCTCTCCTCCCTCTATATCTTCCTTACCACTATCCTCAATCACTACTGTCTTACGATGTCTACTACTTGTTCCCCCAGTTTCATGAACCACCACTGCCAGTGGGATATCTTTTGCTATGACTAGTTCTTCTATGTCGCTGCCCTCATCCATCGGAGCATGACTAGACACACTAGCCTCATTTTCTTTGACCTCCCTATCTATCAGCCTTAGTCTCAAAGCTTGACGGGTACGCATCTTATCCTACAGAAGAAGAGGCACGCAATTAATTCGATACATTCGACTATTACGTGTCAATAAACCATTTTCATCTACCCTGTCCAACAGATGCAAACACAGCCAAAAAATTGACTCCAATCCCAGTTCCCCTATCAATACCCTTAAAATCCCAAACGACCTAGCCCCAAACACATGATGTCCCCCTACCCTCTATCATATCCTCACAACTATAAACCCTGAAGATTCTACTTACAGATACAAAAGGCAAAGACAAAAAAAATAGATAAAGATAAATCAACATACATGTATTAACAAAAGTACACTCAAAGTAGCAAGTCAGTCGGTTCCTCAGCAACAAACCGATAACCTCTCACAAGATTTATAAAACAATGGCATACTCTCTCTTCTTCTCATTCTCTGGTTTTCTATGTGAACAGTACATTTGTTATTTCCTCTATATATAGCTCCTCAGAACACCAAAAACCGCATCGATTTCCATACCACTATCATTTGCTACTACCCCACTGCCCTACCAGCTTTTTGGCTAAAATGTGTTTTGACCACTTTGCCCCTCATTACCCTCACGAGTGAATCCCACGCTCATATTAACTTAACTTTAAACTCAATACAACTCGAACCTTCTGATCCTCAGTTGAAGATGTCCAATCAAATCCCTACATCAAATCAACCTTTTCCATAAAACGAAGAAACATCATGATAACCTGTATGGTGCACTGCCCCAGGAACCAGTACTGATCTAATAGACCAGCTGTCTGGGCTGTCAGTTAGTCCAGTCAAATCCAACAGACCTTTGACATACCCACTTTTCGTACATGAGTAATCGAATATATCATGTCTCGAACATTCATCCGCAGATAACCTCACATTCGATTTCAAAGTATATAAAACATTCGATTTATGGCACATTCGACATTTGACAATATGATCACGCCTATATCACCTTCAAATTTTACATTTTTCCTACTTACATATAGTTTAGAATTTTACTTCAACAGTTCAGAATTTTACTTACACACAGTTCAGAAATATATTTCGGCAGTTATCTTATCAAATCCCTATTTCATTCAATACAGATCAAAATAGTACAAATCAATGGAAAAACCTAAATACACCTACATACCATCCTATCTAAACAGTTAATAAAACAGTTCAAGAAGACCCTATTTGTCGTCGGGACACTTCTTCTCGCACCCAGCCTCTGCAGCAACATCTTCCTGGTCCACCATCTCCTCAGCAAATAACTCTAGCAAGGCCAAATGGTGGCCGGGAAATGGGCCCATCATTTGAAGCACCCCCCACCAGTATGCAAAGGGCATTCAACTAATGGGCTCCCCGAGCTCCACTTCAGCCAATTCCTGCATCTCTGAGTCCAGGTCTCGGTTACCAAGAAACCGTTGTTTCAATTCCATGGTCCTCTCACGTATACAAAGAACCTTCGTTATCACCCGGTCCTGGTGTTTAGTGTTGGAAGCATCTCCATTGCTTTGGGACGACGATGCAGACATTGTACACAGAGAAGAAAGAAGAGATATGAGAAGTCCTCCCCACAACGCCCCATTTTATACTTGAAGGTACATTTAGACCTTTCGTAATCTCAAGTCACATTCATTACAGTCTTCAATTTTTCTCTTTGATAACTAAACAGTCTAGACTTTACAACTTCCTTGACATAACCGTTTTATATGTATGCACACTCAAACCCTATTTCTGAGGACTTACAGTCAAACAAATCCCTAGCATTGAACCATCGACTATTTTAATACTTTGTCTTACACCTCTTTCATTGAGTTTCGATTAAAATAGGGCCAATTATCTTCGACCATCTCATTATACTTCGAAGTTAATTTTTCTAAAGATTACCATTGCCACATGATAACATTCGAAGCTACAATATATTTGCCTACCATATTTATCAGACACAAAATCATAATTACGGTATCGGTTATGCTCATTACATTGCGTCAAATTACAAAAGATAGAGTAGGCTTCCAAACACAGTCATGCAAAATCTACAACAAAAATAGAAAACTACAGTCATACAAAAAAAGAAGAGCCCACATCACCACCACTTGCCCCTCTTTAAGAAGATCCTGCCCTATTTTTAGACAGGCCAGATTCTCTAGTCGAACCCTGCTCAACCACCATCTGATCCTCTGCCAGCACAAGATACTCGGCCAAGCTCGACAGATAGAGATAACGTTTCACAGCAGTGGTAAAGTGAAATTTTATTTGCCCCCACAAATAAGCATAAGACACCCCGTTGATGGGTTCCCCAGCTTCTAACTCTACCAGATCAGGCATGTCCCAGTCAAGCTCATGATCACCGAAGAACTTCACCTTCAATTCAGTAGTCTTCTGCCCTATATGACGGTCTCGGGCGAATCCCATCCTGTTCTGGTAGGGGGTATTGGGCGTGGTATCCATTACGTTTTTCTTCTTCAGAATATTCAGAGAAAGGAGAAGAAAGTACAGTAGAAAAAGACTCTACAACATTACCACCTTCATAACCCATATTTATAAACCTCATCAAACCCATTTATTACTCCTTAACCACCAACATTTCTTAATTACCCTTTTTTATTACCCCTCTCGGAATACCATTATGCAACAGTCAACTTTTCAACAATCAACCTTTCAACTCCCAATAACCAACAGTCTTTCTCAGCAAATGCCTCTATACCTATTTTCGAGACCCTTGCTGACAGGGGGCAAATGTAGTAGCCTACTCGCAGCCTTCTACCCCAGTCAAACACTCGAAGGCTACCTTGACGCCTACTCGATCATCTCAAAGCCCACTCAAGACATAAAACAAGCCTCCCAAAGATTATCTGAAGACGAAGCCTCGACTCTGAGCATGCCTCGAAGACGTACTCCACATCAACATCAGAAACACTTTGACCATATCCGTACATGGTCAAAGTGTGACAAGACAGACAACAAGCTCACTAGACAAGATGGCGACATTGTTGGACCTTTCAGCTACAGGGACAGGCCCAACAACTGCTTCAGTGTCAGAGTACAGTAATAGACCCAACAACAACTACAATTCCAGGCCTGACAGTTCTGGCGTCAACACCAACTCTGGGATACCCACTCGATATCCGAATGGTACACTTGTAATGTGATCTAATCTTGGTGACTCAACCCTTCCTATGTTCTATAAATAGGAGAGATGGGGAACCATGAAGGGGTTACAAAATCTCCCCTTTGAGCCATTATTGTTTACCTTCGATCACCCTGTTAAATACACAGTACACGAACCTTCGACTACTCGATAGAAATACAATTACTCGTAATAATTCACATCAGAGGTTGTGGAGCATCACATTCTAGGCCTCTAGTATATTTTTAGCAGAGTAATTGTGCTATAGAATATATGCCTGAATTTCTTTGATAAAGGATTGACCTCGTGGTGTAAGAGCCGACTTCCCCTCTGTATAAAGTCAGGCCCCTACACCAAGTACCAGTCCAGTCGAAGGGTTGACCTGGTACTTACGTGAGGCCAAGAAGTTCATTGGACTTCGAAGGCCTGTGCCTAAATGAAGCATAACGTGGTCGCCCCCAATGCATTCCCGAGGGTTCGGTCTGTCGACCATTCGTGCCCCTTAAGTATGCTTGAATTTGAAGACTTAAAAAACTTTAAGGTTCGCCCCCAAGTACCAGTCTGGTTGAAGGGCTGACATGGTACATAGGTGAGACCAAGAAGTTCACTAGATTTTGAAGGGCTGAGCCTAAACGAGGCATAACGTGGTCATCTCCAATGTATTCCCGAGGGTCCGGTCTGTCGACCATTCGTACCCCTCGAGCTTACGAGAATTTTGAGACTTAAAAAACTTTGAGGTTGGCCCCAAGTACCAGTCTGGTTGAAGGGTTGACAAGGGACTTAGGTGGGGCCAAGAAGTTCACTGGAAGGCAGGATACGTAGTTAAGAAGTTTAGAGGAAAAATATGTTTATTGATTATACTGTATTTACATCAGTAGAACAAGGAGGAGGCCGTGGCCTATTGTATGATATTAGTTGTATGGTATTCCAGGGATTGGGTAGAGGTTCTTCTGCTTCTGTCATCACATAATTGGAATCTTTATCAGTTTTGTTATACACGACGTAAGGTCCTTCTTAGTATTCGGTTAACTTGCCGGTATTGCGAGGCTCCGAAGAGGATGTGACTCGCCGAAGTACCAAATCTACAATAATAAAACTATGTGGTCGAACTCTTTTCTTGTATGATTTTTGAAAAGAGAGATGGTAACGGCCGAGGTTTGTGATGGCTCGGTCTCTAGTTTTGTCGATCCATAGCATATTGCATCATAGTTCAAACTCATTATCTTCGTCTGGGAGGTTGGGATCACCATTTAGGATGGTATATCTGCCGTAGTTTTCTAGTAACAAACGTTTGGCTTTGGGGTTCTCTGGGAGGGTAGAACTGTTGAAGTAAGCAAGAAATGGTGTTCGACAGTCATCTGGATCGTGACTTTCGCCCCAGTATTGATGGCATTGACATCCATTTGGCCGATACTTGGGCGTTCGAGTACTTTGATATGGAGTGTTCGAGATTTAGACTGTCCTAACATGGTTGCTATGCAGGCGAGGACATCGGCATGTCTATTTTTGCCTCGAGGGTAATGAGTAATAGTTGATTTTTTAGGACAACGGTCCATGCGCTGGCGGACGCGAGCATCATACTCAGCCATGCGACCATTGGCATGATTTTTACTGGTGTATTGTCTTTGCACAAGTTAGGAGTCAGTAAATACTGCAAGTTTAGGGACACCAAGTTTGAATGCGAGGTCGAGGCCATGGATCAAGGCTTCATACTCAGCCTCGTTGTTGGAGCATTCAAAGTTTAACTTGAGGGGTTTTTAAATTTGATCATTTGTTGGGGTAACTAGGACAACACCGATCCCCGAACTATTAGGCCCATCAGATCCATCTGTAAAGCGGTGCCTACCTGTGATTAGGTTCCAAGGGTCATTCTTCTTGGGTTGGTCTTTGGGTAGATCATCTTCGTGTTCCTCCCAGTCGATATCTTCGACCGGGAAGTCGGCAAGGAAATCGGTGGCTGCTTGGCCTTTGTGGGATATCTGCTTCTCAAACATGATGTCGTGTTTGTCGAGATAATCAGACCACTGCTGCACCCGTATAGAATTTTCTTTCTTGATGAGTACTTCTCAAAGTGGGTAACTTGTGATAACACGGATAGGGTGTGCTTGAAAATATGGTTTGAGTTTTTGAGAAGTATAGAAGAGAGTGAGTAGTAAATGCTCAAGCTTTCTGTATCGAGTCTCTACAGATGTCAGAGTTTTGCTAATAAAATATACAGGTTTCTTGATGCTAGATTCGAGTCGAATGAGGACTGAACTGATAGAAGTGTCAGTGACAACGAGGTATAAAGAAAACATTTTGCCCTCAATGGGGGTGCTGATGATGGGTGGTCGACCAAGGTAGGTTTTAAGTTTGAGGAAGGCCTGTTCACAGTCAGGTGTCCAATTTATATTAGAGTTGTTTTTCTCTTTGGCCTTGTGAAAACTTTAGTCGCGTAAGAGGGAGAAAAGCTAAGCACACCTGTCTGAGGATTTTAAAATAAAGCGGTTAAGGGCTGCTATCTTGCCAGCTACCTTTTGGTCATCTTTTTTGGTTTGGGGGGAAGGCATATCGATGAGGCTCGGATATGAGTAAGGTCAATCCTGATACCTTGTTTGCTGATGAGGTGGCCTAAGAATTTACTGGACGAAACACCAAATTAACATTTTCCTGCGTTAAGTTTCATATTATATGTACGAAGTATCGAAAAAACTTTGGTTAAGTCTTGAATATGGGTATATTTTTGGAGGCTTTTTCATTACATGTCGTCGATGTAAACTTTGACCAACTTGCCAAGCAAAGGTTTGAACATGGTGGTGACATGCCGCTGGTTAGTGGAACCCGTATTTTTATGGCCAAAGGGCATGACATTAAATTAATAAAGGACTTATTCAGTGATAAATGAAGTTTTGAGTTGATCCTCGGGGAGGAGGGGTATCTGATTGTAACCCGAAGCAGGGTCCATCATTGATAGTCGCTCATGTCCTACCGTGGCATCTAGGAGTACTAAAATGATTTGGATGGCGAAGCTGTCCTTCGGCGTGTGCTTGCTTAGGTCTGTGAAGTCGACACAAATTTGGAACTTGCCATTCTTTGTAGGGACCGCAGCATTATTGGATATCAAGTCAGCGTACTTAACTTCCCTGATGAACCCCGCGGCTAGGATTTTGTCAACTTCGAGGTTGACGGCTTTGTGAAGTCGTGGGGCCAACTTACGCTTCTTCTGCTTGACTACTGAAAACTGAGGGAAGAGGTCAAGGTGATGAGATGCCATAGTGGGGTCAACACCGGGCATCTCGTGGAAAGTCTAGGCGAAGAAATTTCTTTTTGCTCGAAGGAAGTTGGTGAGTTCGAGGCTTTCGGCCTCATTTAGAAAAATACCAATGAATGTCCCTCGACCAGGACCGTTGAGTTCGATATAAATAGTGGGTTCGATGGGTGTGGTAGCTGGTATCGTGGGTATGGGGGTGGAGAGAGGCATTGATTGCTATGGTTGTTTGACAAGTTTTCTGGTCTGATCGATCTCCTAATGCTCACATGAGCGGGAAAGGCGCTGGGAGCCTTTCAAGTTCCACGTACCACAAGGGGTAGTGAATGAAGGTTTTGGTGGTAAGTTAAAAGTATGGCTAGCATGGCATGGAGCCATTCCCGACCATGGATGGCGAGGTATTCAGATCTCTTGTCGATGACAAGAAAGCTGGTTTGGAGTGTGATTGACCCTGTGGTGACAGGGAGACTAATGGGATCGACAGCGACTTCAGTAGCACCGTTGAAGCCTTTGAGTTCGACATTAGCCAGGGTGATGAGGTCTACTTTCTGCATGGCTTGAACAGTCTAAAGGAATAGTACATCAGCTGCTCTTTCCGTGTCGATGAACATGGTATAGAGCACGAGGTGGTCGACCTTATTCATAATGACTAAAGGCTCAGAATGGGGGAAACGAACATGCAATGTGTTACAGTTGATAAATGAGATACCCTCGGGTCAAGGGTATTGGCTCAATTATGGCAGAAGGGCGGGTAGCTTCTCCTGGTAGGTGAGTTTGCAGTATTCTTCGACATTCTTGCGCTTGCTTTTGAAACGGCCGCTGTCGATATTGTTGACCTCGATGAGATTCAGTTGGTAAATGTGTACCTCGGCTGGGTTGGCAGCAGGGGCGGGTTGAGGCTTGAGGTACGACCGGTCAAGGTAACTGGGGAGGTCTGCGATATATTGATGTAGACGAACCGCTTTAAGAATTATTTCAAGAGAGCGCTGCAAAGCAAAACATTTGCTGGTGTGATAGAAATTGCACTTACGGTTATGGCAGTAATGTTCGCCTTGTTTGACCTCGATGGGGTAAATGATACGCCATATGGGGTCGGCCTGAATCTGTGGAAGAAGGGTGTTGATAGGAGTAGTAAGCTTACGGAGAACTGGCTTTGGTCCTTTTTTGGAGGCCTTGGTGGTAGTGTCATAAGCGTGGGGGAATTTGTGGCCCTTAGTCTCCTGTGAGATAAGAGTGATCATAGGTATAGAAGGTTGTCCTTGTTGAGGATTATTCTTATTGGTGGCTGAAGGTTGCCCCTGGCGATTGAATTCGCGGAGGCATTCGAGGTTGATGTATCCATTAACTTTGGATAACATCTCCTCGAGGGTTTGAGGTTTGTGGAGCACGAAGTACTCCATGGCGCGGCTATTATCTGGCAGGATGCTAGAATAAGCAAGTACAACATTCTCACAGTCAAGGTTTTTGATCTTGCGCGACTCATTAAGAAACTGTTTGGTGAAGGCTTCGAGGGTTTCATTTGGGGATTTGCAGAAGTTGAAGAGGGCATCAACGCGGATCTCGCAGTCCTTGCTGAAGACAAATTGAGCGATGAATAGATTAAATAATTGCTCGAAGCTTCGGATCGAGCCATTGGGGAGGCTATGATACCATCTGAGAGGGCTGTCGGTGAGGCTGGTGGGAAATAGCTGGCACAACAGGTGGTCGGCCGTAGAGTATAGGCTCAAGGCATTATGGAATTTAGGATGTGGGATCGAGGGTCAGTATTGCGGTATTTGCTGATCTTGGAGGCACAAAAATTTGGAGGTACATCTGTAGTAGCCTACTCATAGCCTTCGACCCCCTCAGGCACTCGAAGTCTACATCGCAGCCTACCCAAATATATCTAAGCCCATTCAATCCTTAAAACCTGCCCTGCAGAGATCTCCTGAAGATGAAGCTTTGAATCCAAACAAACCTCGAGGATGGAATAACACATCGCAGCAAAAACTCTTCGACTATATCTGTTCATGGTCAAAATATGATGGGATAGGCACCCAGCTCACCAGACAAGATGGCGTAATGATTGGTCCTTGCAGCTACAGTGACAGGCCTAACCACTGCGCCACAGTGTAAAAGTATAGAGATACCTCCCACCACTGTTGCAGTGACAGTACAGACATTTCCAACGCCCATACCTTGCCGGGATATCCTGGCAGCACTAAGATAATCTGACCCATACTTGGTGACTCAGCTTCCTATGGTTCTAAAAATTGGAGAGATGGGAAGCCAAGGAGGGGTTAAAAAAATTCCCCCCAGACCCCCTGCAGTTTACCTTCGACCACTCTGTAAAGCTCTGTATTCGAACCTTTGATTACTCATCAGTAATAGAATACTTCTTAAAAATCCTTATCAGAGGTCGTAGAGTGTCACATTCGGGCTTCTACGCAAGTATTTGCCTCAAGTTTATTCATTCTTTAGATCATTTACTTGTAACCCTTCGATAGATGATCAATCTCGTGATGTAAGAGCCAACATCCCCTCTAAAAGAAGTTAGGCCCCTACATTTAGTGCCGTCTGTGCTTCCCACTCTGCCAGTCCCTTTTTCTTTTCCCCTTCCCTTTGTTTTCAACATCCACTGCTTCTCTTCAATGACACCTACCCTCCATTCTAATTTGACCCAGGCAGGCAACTTCATCGACGGAGTGGCTACCCAAATAGACTTATTATCTCAACAAGTCGCTCAAGCAGAAGAGCGTTACCATTCACAACTTAACCAGGAGCGTGAAAACCACTGCCTGGCATTAGAAACTGAACGGAACCGCCGCCTGGACGACAAAAATAGATAGAACAGGGTAATCGATGTGCTGTGCAACACCATCCGAGAGCAACAGAGATTACTGCCTCTGAAAGCTTCTCGACCATCCCAGACACCAGACCCGTTGCGCGTATCTGCACACGCCCGTCTGGGACCTTCACCAAACCTCGAGATACCCCCAGTTCATACCGGTGCCGAAGGTGTTCCTCTTTCTATTCCCCCAGCTGGCTCTATCCACCTTGGGATTCACCCCACAAAAGATTCTTCTGACTCCACCCTCCGCTCCTCCAGACATCCCAGGCACCGTCCCGCGCGAGAGCGACTCGGGGAACGCAGTGCCAAATACATGCCACATGCTCAACCCCACAACCTTCGAATTCCCCAATCTCCCCCTCATCTTGCATATGTTGCATAGCAGGACTTCGACCACAAAATACAACCAGTTATTCGCGTCAGCGCGAGCCCAATCACCAATTCCTGGAGCCACCTCAATAACCCGATTTACCCCAACTTTTTGCTACCGAAATACCCCCCAATTTTTGTGCACCCAAACTCAGCAAATACCGTAACACAGACACTAAATCCCATATTCTCTAATTTTAAAACACCCTGAGCCTCTACTCCACGACTGACTACCTATAATGTCGCCTTTTTCTGACCGGCCTTACTAACAACCCCCTTCGATGGTATCACAACCTTCCAAATGGCTCGATACAAAGCTTTGAGTAACTATCGCGGCTTTTCATCGCCCAGTTTTCCTTCAATAAGGACAGAGAAGTCAGAGTTGACGCTCTGTTCAATTTCAAGAAATCCAGCAATGAGACACTCGAATCCTTCAGCAAAAGATTCCTTGATGAATAACAGAAAATAGAGAATCATGACTGTGCGAATGCTATACTCGCATACTCAAATGCCCTGCCTGATCACAATCGAGTAAAAGAACACCTAATTCTTCACAAATCTCAAACTCTCAAAAAGATACTCTCGAAGGTCAATGGTTATATTGACCTCGAGCGCCTTCATGAATCCCACAAACAGAGCCAGCCTTCAAACTCTACCCAGTTAAATAAACCTTGGGAAATCCCATATTCTACTCCAACACCCATGATCGCTCCCGTCTCACAGGAGGCTGAGAGCCACAAACGCTCTCACTTCGATAACAGTGCCGAAACTCGCAAGAAGCGACCAAAGATCGTTTTGCCTATACTCACTGCCCCCCTCTGTACCCTTCTACAACATATATAGGCAGGCCCCATTTGGCACATCCCTTTCCCTATCGAAGTCAGAGCAGGAAAACCTTATTGCGCCAATAATAAATGTCATTGCCACCATACCAACAAATGCTTTGCTCTCCAGCGCTATCTCAAACTCATCCTCAAAGCAGGTCGTCTACCTACCTTCCTAGCTACCTCGACAGGTCTTACCTACAACCTCAATCCACCCCTACTGTTGACCCGGCCGTGGTACAAATTTACAGATCATGTTTTATCAAAGTTAACAATATAGACAGCGGCCGTTCCCAAAGCAAACATAAGCACATTGGAGAATGTTACAAACCCACCTACAAGGATAAATTTTTCACACTCCTACCAGAACCAAGCTGCCGCCCCTCGCCTCAAAGGCATTTCTTTCATCGACTATGACACTTCACACGTCCGTTTTCCCAATTCCGATCCACTAGTCATTATGATAATGATCAAAAACCTCATCCTCCACACCGTTGAAAAAATGAAGAAAATTGAACTCATAACCGCTGCTAATATCGAATTGAAAGGATTTAATAGGGCAGCTAAAGTCGCTGTTAGTTGTATCAGCCTACCCGTCACCACTGGTCCCATCACCCTTCAAACCAGCTTTCTTGTCATAGACAAGAAGTCAGAATACCTCAGTATCCTTGGGCGCGACTGGCTCTACGCCATACGAGCCATACCTTCGACCTACCATCAAACCCTTCATTTTAGCACTCACGAAGGTACTTGGAATTTGAAAGGCTCTTAACACCTTTCCCGCTCATGCGAGCACCCGGAGATCGACCAGACCTGGAAACTCGTCAGCCACCCATAGCAACCACTGTCTCATTCTACCCCCATACCTTCGACAGATACAACCTCACCCATCGAGCCCACTATTTATATTGAACTCGACGGTCCTGGTCGAGGTACATTCATCGGAACTTTTCTCAATGAGGCAGAATCCCTCGAGCATACAGATTTCCTTCGAGCCAACTAAAACGTATTAGCATGGACGTTCCAGGAGATGCCCGGCGTTGACCCAAGCCTAGAATGCCATCACCTTGACCTCATCCCCTATTCCTCAGCAGTAAAACAAAATAAGCGTAACCTGGCACCACGACTTCGAGAAGCAGTGAACCTTGAAGTGGACAAGCACATTGCCACAGGTTTTATCAGTGAAGTGAAGTACACTGACTGGATATCAAACATTGTGGTACTTCCTAAGAAGAACGGCAAGATTAGAATCCGCGTCGACTTCACAGACCTCAACAAGCACACACCGAAGGACAGTTTCCTACTCCTGACTATTTTAGTACTTCTCGATGCCACAGCTGGATACGAGTACCTATTAATGATGGACACAGCTTCGGGTTGCAATCAGAAACCCCTCCTCCCCGAAGATCAACTTAAAACTTCATTTATCACTGAACAAAACCTTTACTGTTTCAATGTTATGCCCTTCGGCCTTAAAAATGCGGGAGCCACTTACCAATGCCTTGTCACAACCATGTTTAAACCTTTGCTTGGCAAGTCGGTCGAAGTCGACCTCGATGACAAGTTATGCAAAACCCTTCAGAAACATATTCATATACAAGACCTAACCGAAGTCCTTTCAAGACTTCACACATATAACATGAAACTCAACCCAGACAAATGCCAATTTGGTGTTTTATCTGGTAAATTTTTAGGCCACCTTATCAGTAACCGAGGTATCGAGATTGCCCCCACCCATAATCGAGCCCTCATTAACATGCCTTCACCCCGAACCAAGAAAGACGTCCAAAAAGTAGTTGGTAAGATAGCAACCCTTAACCGTTTCATTTCCAAATCCTCAGACAGATGCTCTTGGCTCTTCTTCCTCTTATACGACCAAGGCACCCACAAAGAAAAATAGAAAAATGACCCCGAAATCAACTGGACACCTGAGTGTGAACAGGCTTTCCTTAAACTTAAAACTTATCTTGGCCGACCACCCATTATTAGTACCCCTATCGAAGATGAAACACTCTCTTTATACCTCGCTACTACAAAAACTTCTATCAGTTTAGTGCTTATTCGACTCGATTCAAACGTCGAGAAACCTGTATATTTCATCAGTAAAACTCTAACCCCCACAAAAACTCGGTATTCCAAACTTGAGCGTTTGCTCCTCACACTTGTTTATTCAGTTCGCAAACTCAAATAATACTTCCAAGCCCACCCCATCCGCATTATCACAAGTTATCCCCTTCGTGAAGTACTTAGTAAAAAAGAAATATCCAGACGAGTGCAACAGTGGTCTGTGTACCTTGACGAACATGACATTACATTCGAGAAACAGATATCCCAGAAAGGCTAAGCAATAGATGACTTTCTCGCCGACTTCCCGGTCAAAGATGTTGATTGGGAAGAACATGTAGATGACATAACAGAAGACTAACCCAAAACAATGGATCCCTGAGATCCTCACAATGGCTAGCGTTTACTCACAGATGGATTTACAAGACCTAATGGCTCAGAAATTGGTATTATTTTGGTAACACCCACTAATGACCGGATAGAGAAAGCTGTAAAACTTACCTTCGAATGTTCCAATAACGAAGCTGATTACGAAGCCTTGATCCATGGCCTCGACCTTACTCATGAGCTCGGCATTCCCAAACTTGCAATTTTCACAAATTCCACACTTGTTCAGAGGTATTACACAGGAGAAAATCAAGCTAACGGTCGCATGGCTAACTATGCTCTCTTTGTACGACAGCGCATGGACCGATTTCCCAAAAAATCTACAATCACTCATTACCCTCGAGGAGAAAGCAGACATGCAGATACCCTTGCCTAAGTAACAGCTATGTTCGAACAATCAGAATCTCGGACACTCCATATCGAAGTACTCGAACGCCCAAGTATCGACCGGATGGAAATCAATGCCATCAATACTGGGGCGAGAGTCTCAATCCAGATGATTGGCAAACACCATTCCTCCATTACCTTAACAGCGCCACCCTCCCTGATGATTCCAAAGCCAAACGGTCGTTCTTAGAAAATTGCCGCCGATATACTTTTTGCAAAAATGAATTACATCGCAAATCCCCAAATGTCGTCCTCCTTCGATGCATATCCCAAGCCGAAGCCTCTAATATTTTAGCCGAACTTCACGAAGAAACCTTCGGTACTCATACTGCTGGTCGGTCTATGGCACTTTGAGCTGTCACCCAATGATTATTTTGGCCAAATATGAAAATATAAGCCAAAGAGTATGCAAAACACAGTGACAAATGCCAACGTCACACTCATGACATCCATTGCCCTTCTCAAAACCTCCAATTCAGTCAAGTCTCCTGGCCATTCAAAGAAGGGCTATTGATCTCATCGGTCCCTTCCCAAGAGCCTCGGGTAGAAGAGAAAATGTTCTTGTTACAACAGACTACTTCACCAAATGGGTCAGAGCTGTACCTTTGTGCTGAACTAGAGTAGAAGAAGTTATCAAATTTCTATGGGAAAACATCATCACGCGCTTCGGCTGCTCCCATATGATTCGATGCGACAATGGTCCCTAATTCGTAGGCAGCAAAGGCAGAAACTTCCTCAAAAAACACAACATCATTCTCTCACCCTCAACATCTTATTATTCCCAAGGCAACGGTCAAGTCGAAGCGATCAACAAATAGTTTTTCCACCCACACTTCGTCTCCTATTTTTCTTAAATTTCTTGGTTTAACTTAGGTATCATATCAACCTTCGACCTGACTGATACTTGGGGGCAACCTTGAAATTTTTCAAGCTTCCAATTTCGAGCAAACTCGAGGGGCAATGATGGTTGAAAGACCGGACCCTCGAGAATGCATTGGGGGCGAATAGTTATACTTCGCTGTGGCTAAGGCCTTCGAAGTCCAGTCGATTTCATGGTTTTCTCTAAGTATTACGTCAACCCTTCAACCCGACTGATACTTGGGGGCGACCTTGAAATTTTCAAGCTTCCAATTTTGAGCAAACTTGAGGGGCAAGGATGGTTAACAGACTGGACCCTCGGGGATGCATTGGGGGCGAACAAATATGCATCGATCTGGCTCTGAAACTGTCAAAGTCCAGTCAATTTCTTGGTTTACTCCGGGTATCATGTCCACCCACGCCCCGAGAGATACTTGGAGGCGACCTTGAAATTTTCAAGTTTCTAACATTCGAGCAAACTCGAGGGGGATGAATGGTCGAAAGACCAGACCCTCGGGAATGCGTTGGAGGTGAACACATATTGCTTCGCTGTGGCTTAGGCCTTCGAAGTCCAGTGAATTTCCGGGTTTCCTCTTGGTATCACGTCCCCTTGGCCCGACTGATACTCGGGGGTGACCTTGAAAATTTTTAAACTTCCAACATCATTGTGGCTTCGGTCTTCGATGTCCAGCAGATCATTCAGGGTTCGATCACTCTACAGTTATTCGATAGAAATTGTATATACAGATACTATTATACAAGAATATCTGTAATTCTATTAAGTGAAAGAAGATTCAAAGCATCATCCATCAGAGAAACAGTTACATTACAACTCAAGATCAGTCATCAAAAGTTCAACACAGGCCAAGCCAACAGAATACGCATCAATATTTCAACAATCCAGAGTAATGCAAGGCCAGAGAAAGATAACAAAGTCAGTCAAAAAATTAGGCATCAACTCAAAGCAGTTCTGAATCAATTTGAGAAGTTCCATAGATAACCACAATCAGTACAGTACAACAAATCGAAGACATACCAAGTTCAAAGACCAACGCAAACAAAATCAACATAGTTTAAAATATTACAACTCAACATCAATTTAGAAAAAGAAAACATGGAATTCCAACTCCAAATACCTCATATCGGCGAGGTTACGCCTTCTTCCTCCACAGGTCCTCCAGCTTCAACAACCTCAGCAACTTCAGTCGAGCCTTCGGCAACCAATCCATCAATAGTTCCACCACTAGCCACTCCAATAACAGAAGTCTCCACACCACCTCTAGTATTCCCAGCTGCCTCATCAACATCGTCTGCTTCCCCTTCCTTCATTTGCAAATCACCCCCATCAACAAGTTCTGGGGAAATAGGAAAGGGTTCCAGCGTATCGGGGTCATACCCTTTATCTTCTATAAATATTTTCAACTTGACATTCACCTTACATTCATTATCATACTGCTGCAAGAAAATTACTTTATGTTTTTCTTTCTCCCTCTCTTTCGCCGCAAGCTTTGCCGACCACTCCCGCTCTTGCCTTGCCCGCTGAAGCTCGAGCCTCTCATCAAACGAGTCAGTAATCACCTCAAGATCTTGCTTCAACTTCTTGACTTCTAACAACAATGATGCCTCAGTCCCCCGAGAAAGATCCAGACTTTCCATTGCTTGTCACAATTTCCCCTTTACTAACTTCATCGCCTTGTTGAACGATCGCACCTAAGCCTCCGTCTGCTAGAATATTCAAGCAGTCAGTACCCTACAAAAATCGAATAACTTAATCAAAATTTTTGACTCTCACAAAAGAAATTCAAAGATAGTTACCTAATGCATATGCCTCTTTATTTCCTACAAAGCCTCATCTGGGTTGTCCTCGCAGAGCTCGACCATTAAAGCCTGTTTGGCAACTTCTTGCTCCTGTCATTCAGCCTCTGATATCTCTTCATCCTCATCTACTGCAACATCCTCCCCCAGCGCCCTACACCTTTTGTGCTGACCAACCTTCGATTGCTGTACCTTCAAAGCTTTGGAAATTACCTGACCCTTCCCCTTCTCAGTCTGTGTTGGCACCTGCCTCGGCCTTAATCACGAAGCATCGCCAGCCACTTCGGGCACTGGCGCTGCTTACTTCGACCCCCTCCGCGTTCTTGGCATATACTTTGGGAATCTGCTTTCTTCCTCCACTGCCTCTTGATTCCAAGACTGTCAATTTTTTTTTACCCAATCCTCACTAGCTTCGAGCAAAGTATCAATATAGTTCCTCGGATTGTTCCAAGGAAAATTCTTCGGACCTGCAGAACAAACAAGAATATAATCATCATCTATTCCAGACATACATCAACAACAACCCTTCGACAACAAACTTACTTTGATTATACACCCCATGATGCAACTTATAAAGGTCATACTCCTCAACATTCTTGTAGTTGCCCCGTAATATCAATAAATATTTATTCCACGTTCGAGTCGTCAAATATAGATCAAAGAACCAGGGCTTCTCTAGATGACATTGGATGTGATAGGTACTTGGGTTTTGGCTCGCCTTCTTCAAGTAGATGGTAATAATATCAAACCACTTAATCAAACTTCGGCCCTCACCACTCAATTTTGTATTCATCCCCTCCGTAACCCTCATCATCTCATAAAAATTTCTGTTCATTTGCACCGGGGCCACCACCCAAAAATTTACCACTTCTTTCACCAGCCGTCAAAGAGGAAGTTCCATTCCCAATCGAGTATGGCCTCCAAAAGCCATTATCTCCTCCCCAGGGTTCAATTTGAAGGTTAACCCTACCCCTGCCGCGCTCAGATATACCCCCACTATCGACAACACTAACATGGTAGGAAATTGATCAAATCTATTCTTATCATTAGCCGAAACGGTACCTTCAATCCTATTCGACTCAGTCGAATCCCCACTGTCGACACTCTGTACCCCTTCTCCCTTTCCACCACCAAAAGGGCCTTCATCACCCTTACCCCTCTCCCCCCATACTGTCTCCTCCTCCTCACTATCCTCAATCACTATCATTCTACAACGTCTCATAATCGGAACCTCCCCAGCCGGCAGAACCATAGATAAAGGGGCTTCGATTATCACATCTAAAACTTATAAGTCGCTACCCTCATCTATTGGGGCTCGACAAGAAATACTAGCTTCGAATACATCGATCTCTTCGTCTATCATCCTCCGTCTCGAAGCTTGACGGTTATGCATTTTAGCCTACAAAAGAAGAGGTACGCAATTAGATCGATAAATTCGACAATTCTGTCTACATAACCCATATCTCATCTACCCCCCAGAGGATTTACACACAATCAAAACCTCGTTAATCAACCCTATGCCTCCTCCAAAATACCCAAAATCCCAAAATGGGTCGAAGCCCAAATTCATCAAATCTCCTTATCTTCGGAGATAATCTCCAAACCCTAAACCCAGAATGCCCTACTCACAGACTTAGAAGGGAAAAAAAATAAAAATGGGCAAAGATCAAGTGACATACCTGTGTTAGAAGTACTATCCTCGAAATAGTAAGATCAACCTCAATAGCTTCTCTCAAGTTTCTAATAGTATACGTTCTCTTCTCTTCACTCTCTTTGATTTTTCACCGTAAATAGTACAGTGATTACTCCTCTCAAACTTATAAACTCTTTTGAAAAAACCAAAACCGCCTTGATTTTCTAACCACTATTATTACTACAGCCCCACTACCCTGGCTTTTCAGCAATAATATGTTTTGACTGATTTACCCCTCATATCCCCCACGTGTGAACAACATACTCACTTCAGCTTTCTTGCAAAAACTAAAGCATATCGAACCCTTTCATCCTTACTCGAAGCTAAACAATCAAAATCCAAACAGTCAAATCACAACCTTTTCCGTAATACGGGTAAACATCATAATTTCTATTTGGCATACTGCCACAGGCGCACGTACCGTCCTGACAGACCAGCTGTCTGGGCTGTCAGTACGACCAGTCACATCAAACATAACCTTCGACACACTCCTTGAATGCGAGTAATCGGCCACTTTACGTATCGAAGACTCATCAACAGATAGCCTCAAATTCGGTTTTCTAACATATCGATATTCGATCTACAACACAATCCTCAATTAAAAAATTTGTGCCCCCTTTTCCTTCGACAAATCACATTCGACAGATCAAACATTCATGCTTATAGACCCAACCTTGTGCACCAACACACCAATCTTTTTAGCTTCGGCAGATAATACTCCCACATCGACGGACTGTTATTTTTTACTTTGACAATTCAAGTTTTATCTTCGAACAACCCAAACACTATACTTTGACAGTTATATTATTAATTCGACAGCTCACAATACTACTTTAGGAATTTAGATTATACTATCACTTTTTGTTCGACAACGCAAGTTATTACCTATGAAGAGCAAGAATACTACTACAGCAATACTTCTAAACAACAATTTCATTCAAAAAGACAAAGCAGATTACAAGCCTCGCCAAAAGAAAAGTAAAAGGAAGCAAAAAAGAGATAAGCAACAACAAAAATAACAAAAAGACAGAGGACCCTAATTATCAGCGGGATGCTCCTCTTCAACCATGGCTGCAACATCCGCATCCTCCTGGTCCACTATATCCTCCACAAAGCCTTTTAGAAGAGACAACCGGTGGCCGGGCAATGGTCCCATCATCTGCAGAATTCCCTACCAGTATGCGAAGGACATGCCAAGGATGGGTTCCCCGGGTTCTGCCTCAAAAAGATTTGGCATCTCAGCATCAATATCTTCCTCAATACCAAACTTCTGTTGAAGCCCCAATAAGACCTCTTGTATCCTCCAGACCCTCACTGCCGCTTGGTCTTCCTAAACGGGTATGTTTGTAGCCATCTTGATCTGAACAATTAAGAGAAGAACTTTATATGAAGTTCACCAGTCTTCCGCCTTATGCGACGGTCCTGGGCGAACCCCATCCTCTTTAGGTATCGTGTGTTGGGCGTAGTATCCAAGAAAACTTCAAAATTTGCAGAGGAAAAAGAGAAGAATGGAAAGAAAAATGTTACTCAATAGTCATACACAATAACCCATACTTATAGCCTCACTTCATTTATTACCCTATAACCACCTATACCTCTTAATTACCCTATTTTATTACTTACCCGAAAACCAGCTGTCAAACCGCTTAGATTCAAAGAACAAACAGTTTTCTCAACAAATGCCTCTCTTCCTAGCTTTGAGACCCTCGCTAAGAGGGGGCGAATGTAGTAGCCTACTCACAGCCTTCGACCCCTCAGACACTCGAAGTCTACATCGTAGCCTACCTAAATATATCGAAGCCTCTTCAATCCTCAAAACAAACCTTCCAGAGATCCCCTGAAGGCGAAGCTTCAACTCTAAACAAGCCTTGAGGACGGTCTAATGCATCACAGCAGTAACCCTTCAACCATATCTGCTCATGGTCAAAATATGATGGGACAGGCAGCCAGCTCACCATACCAGACGGCGTAATGATTGATCCTTGCAGCTATAGTGACGGGCCCAACTACTGTGCCACAGTGTAAAAGTACAGAGACACCTCCAACCACTGTTGCAGTGACAGTACAGACATGCCTGACGTCGATACCCCGCCAGGATATCCTGACAGCACTCATGTGATCTGACCCATACTTGATGACTCAGCTTCCTATGGTTCTATAAATAGGAAAGATGGGAAGCCAATGAGGGGTTAGAAAAATTTACTCCAGACCCCTTGTAGTTTACCTTCGACCACTCTGTAAAGCTCAATATTCGAACCTTCGATTACTCATCAGCAATAGAATACTTCTTAAAAATCCTCATTAGAGGTCATAGAGTATCACATTCGGGCCTCTACACAAGTATTTGTCTCTAGTTTGCTCATAATTTAGATCATTTACTTGTAACCCTTTGATAGAAGATCAACCCCATGGTATAAGAGCCAACTTCCCCTCTTAAAGAAGTTAGGCCCCTATAACATTGATAGCGGGGATTTTGGGGCTGAGGGGGCTATTTAACCGACTCCAAGAGTTTGGTGTGGGGCTCGCACTGATACGGATGGCAGTATAGATTTTTTAGTCGAGGTCTTACTGTGTAAGATAGGAAAGATGAGGGGGGGATCTTTATAGAACCATTCTTGAGCAGGGCGGCGTTTAGGTTTTCTGGTAGTGCGAAAAGTAGAATTGGACGAATCTTCCGTGGGGTATATGCCAAGGTAGATTGAACCAGTAAGTTGGATGGTTGGTGGAGCACCCACGGCTCCAAGATGGACCGGGGGTACTTCAAGATGTGGTTGGGGCCCTAGCCGGGCGCCGGTAGAAATGCGCGATAGGGCGGGTGCTCGAGACGGTGAAGGGGCGTCTTGAGGCTAAAATCGTTGCAACTTACAAACAGTATTTTGCAGATCGTTGAGGGCACGATATTGTGTGTCTGCGTCGTATAAACGGCGTTACCGCTCAACTTTGACCTCTTGACGGTGCTCTTCGCGCTCCTGGTGTAATTGGCTTTGATGTTACTCCTCAGCTTGAGCGAATTGCTAGGTAAGAAGGGCGAGCTGGGTGGCCACTCTATCGGCGGAGTTGCCAGCATGGGTGTAAGTAGAGCAGAGGATGGGGACCATTAGAGGTGGCTTGTAGGATTAGAAAATGAGAAAAGGCAGGGGGAGATTGGAAGGGTGGTATAACATGAACGACGCCAAATGTAGGGGACTAACTTCGCGAAAGGGGAAGTTGACTCATCCACTTTTAACTTTATCCTCTACCAAGGGATTTAAGCATATAATCAATACTTATAAGACTAATCTACTGACAATATACTTACGTGGAGATATAAAATGTGTCACTCCACGATCTCTGGTGAGGAATTTTAAGAGTATTGCTAAAAATATTAAGTAGTCGAGTATCAAGTACAAGGTAATTATAGGGTATCTGAAGGTTAATTTGAGAGGTCTGTCGGGAGAGATTTTCTAACCCCTTCATAGTTTCTTCTTCCTCCTATTTATAGAACATAAGATGGGTTGAGTCACCATGAAAGGTCAATTTATATCTGTATCCTCCGGGGACAACTGAATTGTATCCAGAGTTGGTTCTGGCACTGCAATTTATCGAGTTTGGCACTGCAGCTATTGGTTTTGACACTGTAGTTGTTAGATCTCGTACCACAGTTGTTGAGCGGCGTGCTCTACTATTCTGTTTGGTGAGCTGGCAGCTTGACTGGTTCCCTTTCGACCATGTGTGCCCATGGTCGAAGTATTTCTGGTTTGATGTTTCTTTCGAGTTTTCGAATAGTCTCAGAAGGTTTTGTGGGATTGATTATTGACTTACTAGGCTTCGAGTCATTAGGTAGGCTTCGATGTAGCCTTCGAGTGTTCGGCAAGTATTAGAAGGCTGTGTGTAGTCTAATACAGGTATAAGAGCTAATTCCAAGCCACATCGAGCTTACACACTACTACTCCAAGCAATGTAGTAAGAATAGTAAGATGGTTACTTATGCCGCCATCGTTGTTGACAAAATGAGCAGATTCACAAAACCTACTTTATCCCCTTTACCACAAGGGGAAAATAGGCACGGCAATTCTTTGGCTTACTTAGCCGGGGTCTTGGGTACAGAAGCACGATACCTTCAAATCGAAATGCTCTCATCCCCCAGCATTGATCTTCACAATATATGCACGATTAACACTGGGGTTAATAAAGAGGAGGACGACGATTGGAGGAAACCTTTTATCTCCAATCTCAGCCCGAAGAGCGACTGTCATGGGCCTCTTCTAGATGATCCAAAAGAGCGCCGACAGTTGATCGAAAATTTAAAACGTTATACAGTTCAGACAAGCCGTTTATATCAAAGATCGGTAACATGGCCTTATCTAAAGTACCTCTACAAGCAACAAGTCAATGGAATGATCAAAGACTTACATGATGAAACTTGTGGCTTGTGGCTCCCATGCCGCAGGTCGGTCACTTGCAAATAAGGCGATTACACAAGGAGTATTTTGGCTAAGAATGTAAAAAAAAGTGGTGGAGTACTCACAGAGAAGCGACACATGTTAGCGACATGCAAACATGTTACGAGCACCTGCACTCGAACTTCATGTGAGCAAAGTATTCTGGCCTTTCAAGAGGTAGACGCTAGATCTAGTTGGTGAATTTTTCAATACCCCGGGTAACCGAAGATTCTTACTCGAAGCAGTAAATTACTTTACAAAATGGGTAGAAGCAGTTCTTCTTTGTCGAACTAGAGAAGAAGAAGTCATCTCGTTTATCTGGGAACATATCATCACACGGTTTGGATGCCTCCACCTGACTCAGATCGATAGCGGGCCAAAGTTTATTAGAGAAAAGGTCATGACTTTTCTCAACAAACATAACATTATTTATTCCCTATCCAATCTATACTACCCCCAAGGAAATGGACAGGCTAAAATCACCTACAAGACGATAGTGGATGAAATTAAGAAGAGGCTTCAATCACAAATGAAAGGAAATTAGATACAAGAACTACCTCATGTCATATGGGCATACCATATTGCACCACGCCAATCAAGTGGATATTCCCCATTCCTCCTAGCTTACGGGATTGAAGCAATCACTCCAACGGAATACCTCTACCATGTCAAAGATCACGAGCTAACAGACAAGTAAAATTAGTTTGAGCTTGCCTACAATATGAACTGGATTAATAAGACCTGAGCTTTAGCTATTGCCAACCTGGGTCCCTATCATCATAAGCTAGCCAGCTTGTACAACAGAAGAGTCTAAAGCCGTGAGTTCCAAATCGACGATCTAGTCCTTAAAGAAATCCCTAAGAGCAGAAAAGATTTAAATGCTAAAAAACTCACAGGAATTGAGGTGGTCATTTTCTAATCGTTGCTCGCACTGGCCTTGGATCCAACTACCTAATGACCGAGAAAGACATCCGAATACCAAACCCCTAGAACACTAGACGATTGAAGCGATCTTATCGCTAAGAACCTAGTTCTCAAGTATTAAATACCTCTATTATCATTCTTTATATTCCAAAAGTGTGATTCCAATCTCCAACAGTTTGTATATTCTTTTCTACTTAATGAAAACTTTTATATTTTTTCTTACATTATTCTCTACAGATATACATGCAGTATCTACTAAATCTCTAAGATTAAAGCATATGTAACAATAGCTTTTAATTGATACATCTATACAATTATCAGCGATTAAAACAAAGGTAATACTAGTTTTTAATCAACGATCTCTACTATCTCTAAAACACAAGATAAAGCATAGGTAACACTAGCTTTCATCTCTCTAAACATCTACCAAACAGAAGAAATATGTCACTTATACAAACTTTTCTTGTGGAAGGTCAGCTGTGCTTACTCCTACCGTGTGAGGTCATGAAGCCATAAAATCTGACGCCCGAGAAGCTACAATATCTCATCCTGGCTCTACTAATTTTGCAGTACTGGGGCCTATATCAGTTTCTATAGAGTTTAGGCGGTTCCCTCGATCTACTTCAGCATTGTAGATACAACCTTTGAGTATTAAACAATCATGCAAGGTATCTCTTTCGAGCTCCAGCCTCTTTACTTCTTCAAAATTTATAATTATTGTATTTATCTCCCTCGAGTGCAACTCATCCATGGAAATCCTGTGTCGGTTCGGAGCGGTCAACTCAACAAAATTCACCTTTAGTTTCATATGATGTTTTTCTAAATGAGCGTAATGGGCATTAGCTCACTCTAAACGTCTCTTTAAGTTCGACATGGCATCAGTCAATTGCGACACCAATCCCATCAACTTCTCTTACTCAGCTCAATTTTCTTTTTTAACTCTTCCAACTCACTGCGCAGTGCCGCTATCTCCACACCATTTACATCACGTCCCCCGACACTAGCGTTCTTCAACATCTCATCCTTTATCTTAATAGCTTCATTTAACTCTTTCTCTTTGGGGAGTGAAACCTTTAACCTATCAATACTCTATCTAGTTCATTCATTAACTTTCCTTATGGAAGCTCGAATGAAGACTAAATCTGCCTCCAACTCTTTAATTCGAGCTTGGGTATTAGAAACATCACCTTTCGTAGTTTCATCCTCAGCGTCATTCTTTCTCTTCTTCGACCTCACTCCAATCTCGACCTTCTTGCCATGCGAACTTGCTAAGTCTGCCTTTAACTTCACCACTCGCTCATTTAGTTTGCCACATTAATTTTGGGTAACCCACCAATTAATATCTTTTACTTGTACGACCAAATTCAGCTTCTCTACTTCACTTTCATGGTTCTAGGCAAATCAGCTCGTGCATTCAACAGTTCTAGTTTCTTCTTGTACACTTACCCCCTCAAACTAGCCAAACTACCCTTCAGGTCTTTCGCTTTAACCTCTAGCATTCAGATGTGGTATTGCGCGACATCCGTATCTTTACCTCTCGCTCCCAACACTTCTACCTTACTATTTAACTTCTCTACTTTATTCTACTCAATAGTAAGCTCCCCCTGTAGTTTTTGCTTTTCAGCATCTTTACTTTCGATCTGCTGGGTCAATTCATTTTCAGCCACCTTTAGCAAGTTTGATCTCCACTTTGACTTACTGATCCGTGCTATCTTCACTTACCTCTTTCATCTTTTCAAAATTGAGCTTATGTTCATAATTGCATTCCAGAGCATATTCTTTACTAGCTCGAATAACTTCTAACTCAGCCTGCACAAATAGCTCGATTGAACAATACTTCATAGAAACGATCAATAAGCTACAGTTAGCTATACACATATCTGTAGTAACCTACTCGCAGCCTTCTAACACTTGTCTAATACTCGAAGGTTACATCGAAGCCTACCTAATGACTCGAAGCCTAGTAAGTCAATAATCACGCTCACAAAACCTTCCGAGACTATTCGAACACTCGAAGGAACCGTTAAACCAGAAATACTTCGACCATGGGAGTACATGGTCGAAGGGAAACATGTCAGGCGGCCAGCTCACCTGACAGAATAGTAGAGCACGCCGCTCGAAAACTACGGTGCCAAATCCAACAACTACAGTGTCGAACCAATAGCTACAGTGTCAGACACGAGAATTACAGTGTCAAAACCAACTCCGGGTACAAGTCAGTTCTCCCCGGAGGATACACATGTAACTTAACCTCCCATGATGACTCAGCCCTTCCTATGTTCTATAAATAGGTGGGAGGAGGAACTATAAAGAGATTAGAAAATCTTTGGCAACAGGCCTTAGAAGTAAACCTTCGAATACCCTGTAACCTCACTGCTCCCGATACTTCTATTACTCTAAATTTATAGCATAACTCTTAAAAATCCTTACCAGAGGTCCTGGAGTGACCCATTCTAGGCCTCCATGCAAGTGTATTATTAGTATAGTAGTTATAATTATTTTTTATTGTATACTAAAAATGTCTAGTCGAAAATAAAACTCATAGTGCAAGAGTCAACTTCCCCTCACGCGAAGTTAGGTCCCTACATTTGGTACCATCCATGCTAACCCACCCTACAAGTCTCCCCTTGACTTTTTTCCCTTTCAACTCCTACAAACCTCCTTCAATGGCCCCTACCCTCCGCTCTACTTCTACCCTTGCCGGCAACTCCGCCGAAGGAGTGGCCGTTCAGCTTGCCCTTCTTACCCAACAATTTGCTCAAGCTGAAGGGCGACATAGAAGTCAGTTACACCAGGAGTGCGAGGAACACCGACAAGAGTTTGAAGCTGAACAGCAATGCAATTTTAGCAAATAGACAATATCATGCCCTCGATAATTTACGTAATACAGTTCACGAGTTGCAACGACTTTAGACTCGGGATGCCCCTCCGCAATCTCGAGCACCTGCCCCATCGTGTGTTTCTGCCCGTACCTCATCACCCTGGCTAATGTCAAACTCAAAGGCTTTAACGACGCTACTGAAGTCGCTGTCGGTCGCTTTAGTCTCACTATCACTACAGGGCAAGTCACACTCCAAACCAGCTTTCTTTTCGGCATCCTTGGCCGCGACTGGCTTCATGCCATGTGAGCCATACATTTGACTTACCACCAAACCCTTCGTTTCCCTACCCCCTGTGGCGCGTGAAACTTAAAAGGCTCCCAACGCCTTGCTCGTTCATGCGAGCATTTGAAGATTGATCAAACTTAAAAACTTGTCAAACAACCATAGTAATGTCTCTCTCTACACCTATTCTTTCGATGCTAGCTATCACACCCATTAAACAAACTGTCTATATCGAACTCGACAATCCTGGTCGAGGTACATTTATTGGTACTTTTCTAGATGAGGTCAAAAACCTCGAGTTCATAACCTTCCTTCGAGCAAATAAAGACGTCTTCGTCTGGACATTCCATGAGATGCCCGGTGTCGACCCCACCTTAGCATGTCATCAACTCGACCTCATCCCTCATTCTACGGCAGTGAAGCAGAAGAAGTGTACATTGGCCCTATACCTTCGAGAAGCTGTAATCCTTGAAGTCGATAAACTCCTAGACGCGGGATTCATCAGAGAAGTCAAGTACGTTGATTGGATATCCAATATTGTTACGGTCCTGAAGAAAAATAGCAAGATCCGAATCTGTGTAGACTTCACAGACCTCAGCAAGCACACGTCGAAGGACAGCTTCCCCCTCCCGATCATTTCAGTACTCCTGAATGCCACTGCCGAACATGAACGACTATCAATGATGAACGTGGCTTCGGGCTACAATCAGGTACCTCTCCTCCCCGGGGATGAACTTAAAACTTCTTTTATTACTGAACAAGGCCTTTATTTTTTTAACGTCATGCCATTCGGCCTTAAAGATACGGGTGCCACTTACCAGCAGCTTGTCCCCACCATGTTCAAACATTTGTTTGGCAAGTCAGTTGAAGTTTACATCGACGACATGTTATGTAAAAGCCTCAAAAACACACCCGTATTCAAGACTTAACCGAAGATTTCTTGATACATCGAACATATAATATGAAACTTAATCCAAAAAACTGCCAGTTTGGTGCTTCGTCCGGTAAATTTTTAAGCCACCTTATCAACAAACGAGGTATCAAGATCGACCCTATTCATATCCGAGCCATCATCGATATGCCTTCCCCCTGAACCAAAAAAGATGTCCAAAAGGTGGCTAGCAAGATAGTGGTCCTCAACCACTTTATTTCGAAATCCTCAGACCATTGTGCTTGGATTTTTCTCCCGCTTACGCGACCAAGGCGCTCACAAGGCCAAAAAGAAAAACAACCCTGAAATCATTTGGACTCCCGATTGTGAACAGGCCTTACTTGAACTTAAAACATTCCTTGGTCAACCACCCATCATCAGTACCCCAATCGAAGGCAAAACATTTTCTTTATACCTTACAGCTACCGACACCTCTATTTGTTTGGTACTTATTCGACTCGAATCCAACGTCGAAAAGCCCGTGTACTTTATCAACAAAACTTTGACATCTACAGAGACTCGATATACAAAACTTGCGTGGTTGCTCCTCATCCTCGTTTATACTGCTCAAAAACTAAAACCATATTTCCAAGCTTACCCCATGCGTGTTATCACAAATTACCCCCTTCGAGAAATACTAATCAAGAAAGAAAAATCAAGACGGGTACTATAGTGGTCTATTTATCTTGGCAAACACGACATCACGTTTGAGAAGAAGATATCCTAAAAAGGCCAAGGGTCGCCGAAGATGATCTACCCAAAGACCAGCCCGAACAGAACGACCCTTGGAACCCTAGCACCAGCTGGTGCCTCTTTACAGATGGATCCGCTGGACCTAACGGTTTGGGGTTGTTCTGGTTACTCTCACCAATGATCGAATTGAAAAAGCCGTCAAGTTAAACTTCGAATACTCCAACAAAGAGGCTGAGTATGAGGCCCTGATCTATGGCCCCGACCTCACACTCGAACTTGGTGTCCTTAAACTTACAGTATTTACTGACTCTAAACTTGTTCAAAGATAATACATCGGTGAAAATCAGGCCAACTGTTGCATGGCTGAGTATGCCGCTCTCTGCCGCCAGCGCATGGGCCGTTTTCCTAAAAAACTTCTATTTCTCATTACCCTCAAGGAAAAAATAGACATGCCGATGCTCTCGCATACATAGCAGCCATGTTAGGCCTGTTCGAATCTCGAACACTCTATATCGAAGTACTCGAACACCCAAGTATCAACCAGATGGAAATTAATACCATAAATACTGGGGGCGAGAGTCTCGATCCAGATGACTGCCGCACTCCATTTCCTGCCTACTTCAACAGTTATACCCTCTCAGATGACCCAAAGCCAAACGTTCGTTACTAGAAAATTGCCAAAGATACACCATCCTCAAAGGAGAGTTACGCCGCAAATCCCAAATGGCATCCACCTCCGGTGCATCTCTCAAGATGAAGCCACTAGAATTCTTTCCAAACTTTACGAAGGTACCTGCGGTACTCACACTGCTCGTCGATTTATAGCCCTTCGAGCCGTATCCCAAGGTTTATTCTTGCTCAATATGTAGAAGCAAGCTGAAGAGTATGCCAAACACTGTGAAAAATGCCAACGTCATGCCCACGACATCCATAACCCTTCACAAGACCTCCATTACAGTCAAATCTTTTGGCCATTCAAGCGGTGGGCCATCGATCTCGTGGGTCCTTTTCCTAAAGCCTTAGGAAGCCGAGAAAACATTCTGGTGCAGCAGATTACTTTACTAAATGGGTCGAAGCCGTACCTTTATGTTGAACCAGAGAGGAAGAAGTCATCAAGTTTTTATGGGAAAATATTATTGCACGCTTCGGCTGTCCTCACATGATTCGATGCGACAATGGTCCACAGTTCATCTGGAACAAAGTCTACAATTTCCTTAAAAAGTATAACATCATCCTCTCCCCCTCAACACCTTACTGCCCCTAGGAGAATGGTAAGGTCGAAGCAATTAATAAAACTATAGTCGATGGTCTTAAGAAGTGGATCGATGAGAAGAAAGGATGATGGGCCCAGGAACTACAACATGTACTCTGGACTTGCCAAACAATACCACAAAAGGTGACGGGCTACACACTTTACCTTCAAGCCAATAGTACCGAAGTGGTTCTACCTACTTAATTTGAAGTAACAATATGTGACCCCAACCTCCCAGACGAAGATAATGAGTTTGAACTCGGATGTAATATGTTATGGATCGACGAAACTAGGGACCGAGCCATCGCAAACCTCGGCCGATACCATCTCTCTCTCTAGAAGTCATACAACAAATGAGTTCGACCACGCAGTTTTAATATTGGAGATTTGGTACTTCGGCAAGTTAGACCCTCTTTGAAGCCTCACAATGCCGTCAAGCTAGCCAAATCCTGGGAAGGACCTTATGTCGTGTATGATAAAACTGACAAAGGTTCCTATTATCTGATGGGAGAAGCATAAGAACCTCTACCCAATCCTTGGAACACCATGTACTTAGCATCATACAACAGGCCACGACCTCGACCTTGTTCTACTGATGTAACTACAGTATAATCAATGAACATATTTTTCCTCTAAATTTCGTATCCTGTTTTCCAGTAAATTTCTTGGCCTAACCTAAATATCATGTCAACCCTTTGACCAAACTAATACTTGGGGGTGACCTCAAAGTTTTCAAGTCTCCAAATTCGAGCAGACTCAAGGGAAATGAATGGTCGACAGACCGGACCATCGGGAATGCATTGGGGGCGACCACATTATGCTTCGTTTAAGCTCAGGACTTCGAAGTCTAGTTAATTTCTTGGCCTAACCTAAATATCATGTCATCTTTTCGACCAAATTGATACTTGGGGGCGACCTCAAAGTTTTTCAAGTCTCCAAATTTGAGCAAACTCGAGGGGCATAAATGATCGACAGACCAGACCCTCGGGAATTCATTGGGGACGACCACGTTATGCTTGGTTTAGGCTCAGGGCTTCGAAGTCTAGTTAATTTCTTGGCCTAACTTAAGTATCATGTCAACCCTTCGACCTGACTGATACTTAGGGGTGACTTCAAAGTTTTTTAACTCTCCAACTTTGAACAAACTCGTGGGGCATGAATGGTCGATAGAACGGACCCTCGGAAATTTATTGGGGGTGACACGTTATGCTTCGCTTAGCCTCAATCCCATGGACAGAGCCGAGGATGACCTTCGAAGACCAAAAAATTCTTGGCCTAACCATAACATCATGTCTATCCCTCGACTAGACAGATTCTCGAGGACAACCTCGAAGCTCCTCAAGGTTCTAGTTCAAATCTGGTTATAAATATTATATACTTCTAACATACACAAATACAAGTATACAGAAATATCAGCAATTCAACTACAGACAACTCAAGTTTATTACTAAATGATCAAGCTCAAACAGACAGTTTAAGCTCAAATAAGCTACAAAATGTTCAAATGCAAACTATTACACAAAATAGTCTAACGCCACATCGAAACTAGAGAAAAGTGTTTTGTTACAACAAGATGATGGCTATAGTACCTTATACAGGAGTGGCCACATCACCTCCTCCTATAATCTCTTCCACAGTAACACCTCCAGCACCTTTGACAGTAAGATTTGGCCCCAAAGCATCGGTCACCCCATCCACCACCACACCAGCAGTAGCATCTTTGAGCACATGAGCTTCCACACCCTCTCCCACTCCCAAACCTTTACCCCGCAGAATCCGTGCCTATCCTTTCTGCCTTTACAATACCTTCGACAGGAGGCCCTTCGGGTGTAGGAAAGAGCTTTAGAGTTATGGGATCATATCCCAAAATCTTGATAAAGATCTTCAAATTGGTAGATGTCTGACACTCATCAGCAAATTGCTCCAAGAAGGTTTCCCTCTGCTCCTCCATTTCCATCCCCTTCTTAACAAGCTTCCACTCCCACACCTTCCGCATTTGAGCATGGTTGTCACGCTGAGCTTCGAGTTCCCTCGCACAATCAATATTGATATTCAATTGCTCTCGCTTTAGCGTATTAACCTCGGACGCCAGCGACATTTCAGTCCCTCGAGCAAGTTCTAGACTGTCCAGCGCATGTTTCAGTTTCCACATTATTACCTCCTGAGCTTTTACATAAACTTGGGCCCAAGCATGCGCCTGCTAGAATACTCGAGCCGTCAGTACTTCTCGATGCATATCGAATGTTATAAAAAATATGGGCCTCAGAAAGCAGTTACCTGATAAAGATCCTTACTCATCTATCTCGCAGCTTTGTCCAGGTCATTTTCGAAGAGAGTAGCCATCGACGCGGCCGTGGCCCGAGCATATTCCTCTAGTTCAGCGTCACAACGTACTTCATCAACGTCATCTGTATCACCAGTGCCTAGCTCCTAAGCCCTCTTTCATTGAATAACCTTCGGTAGTTGGACCTTCGAAGGTTCTGACATGACAAAGCCTTTACCTTTGTCAACTCTCTTCGACGCATGCTTCAACACCACAGGAACTCCTTCAGGCACTGGCGCTGTTTGCTGCCCCTTCGGAACATAATTTACTTTCTAAGTCAATCTCACTTTTTCCATTTCTTTGACCCCTCTCAAAGAACCTTCTTCTCTCTCCCCTCTTCTTTCCTGGCCAAGAAATGACAATAGCGTTTTAAAGTAATGAATCTGTCTTCTTCCGCCTTTTCCTTTTTATACCTAGCATCTTGAAGACCCAGTTTATTCACTCCTCATCAAATTCAATAAGTTTGTCAATGTACCTCTGCGGGTTCTTCAATGTTCTATTACTAGGATCTATAAACAAACAAAATCGTATTTATTAGTCAATTCGATCACTATGTCAAAAAAAACCTTCGAACGTCAACTTTCTTGGATTATAGACCCTATGTTGCAGCTTATTAACATCCTCCCCTTTGGCATTCTCATAATTGTCTCTCACCATAACCAAGTCTTTATCCCACCCTCGACCCGTCGAGCACAAATAAAATAGCCACTGTGTATTTGCATGACATTGGATATGGTACGTATCCACCTTCTTATTGGCTTTCCTCGACTAGAATAATACAATATCGAACCACTTGATCAAGCCCCTCTTCTCACGCCTCAGTTCTACGTTCATACCCTTAACCACCCTCATCATTTTATAGAAGTTACCATTCATCTGGGACGGAGAAACTTCCCAGAAGTTCAATACCTCCTTCACCAGCCTTCGAAGGGGTAGTTGCATCCCTAGCCGAATCTGGCCTCTAAATGCCATAAAACTCTCTCGAGGGATAGCCTGGAATGTATAGTCAGACCCTACTACAATTAACTCCTCCCCTACCTTTGACAATTCTAGCATAGCCGTAAATCAATCATGTCTCGCTTTCTCTTGAGCCAAGACTGACCCCGTAGCTCCCCTCAAACCAGTCAAACTCTCAGTACTATCACTCTGCTCCCCCTCTTCTCTTTCATCCCCTGAAGGCTCAACACCACCTTCATGTCCCCTTTCCTCTCCTCCCTCCATCTTCTCTCCATCCCTTTCCTCGGTCACTCGAGCTTTACGGCGTCTATTTCTCGAAGCCCCACCTTCGGGAACTACTACAGCCAGAGGGACATCTATTGTAACATCTAATACCTCTACGTCATTGCTCTCATCCCTAGAGCCACGACCAGACGCACTCATCTCGTTTACCTCGATCTCCTCATCTATCAGCCTCAGCCTCGATGATTGATGGGCATGCATTATACCCTACAGAGAAAGAGGCACGCAATGAGTTTGATATATTGGACTATTACATTATGATAACTTATTTTGCTCTACCCCCTCCAAACATCCCCAACCCATAATCGAATGTTCGACCCTAATCCTAGTCACACCCTCAATACCCTTAAAAACCTAATTTGCCAAACCTCCAGCCGCATGGGCTACCCCCTTTTCTTGGTTATATCATCACAAATATAAACCCTAGCGGTCTCTACCCTACTATGCAAATCAAGTACAGAGATAGATGATGAAACAGCAGGGCAGAAGTTAAAATTTGATATTTTTCACAAGAAGTTAGATGACATACCGGTTGAATGGCTCCGATCTCTCAACAATAACCAAGCTCTACCGGAATAATGGTGTATGTTTTCCTTCTCTACCTCTCTAGTTTTCTTTGTGATTGGATAATTGGGAACAGTAATTTCTTTCCCTCACTATAAATACCCCCTCAAGTTACCAAAAAATGCCTCAATTTCCATAACTACCATCATTACCACTCTGCCATTCAGCCTACTTTTCGGCTGAGTTGAGTTTTGACAACTTTACAAATGGAAGAGGATACAATATACCACCACAATTGCAAATGGAAGAGGATACAATATACCACCACAATAACCCATACTTATAGCCTTCAATTCATTTATTACCATATAACCACCTACATATCTTAAAAACCCTCTTTTATACCGACCTGGAAACCAACAGTCAAACTGCTCAAATTCCAAGACCAAACAATTTTCACAGGAAACACCTCTCCACCTGGCTTCGAGACCTTCGCTGAGAGGGGCGAATGTAGTAGCCTAATCGTAGTCTTTAATGGTCAGTCGAAGCCTACTTTATAGCCTACTTGAATATATTGATGCCCACTCAATCTCTAAAATAGACTCCCCAGAGATTCCCCGAAGACGAAGCTTCAACATCAGACAAAGCTTTGAGAATAGCCTTGTTATCCCAACAAGTCGCTCAGGCAGAGGAGCGCCACCGGAACCAATTAAACCAGGAGCGTGAAAGCCACCGCTTAGTACTGGAAACTGAGCGGAATCGCCGCTTGGATGATGCAAACAGACAGAACAATGCAATCGACGAACTGCGCAACACCGTCTGAGGGCTACAGAGATTACAGCCCTTGGAACCTGCTCGCCCCTCCCAGGTACCAGACCCATCACGCGTATCTGCTTACGCCCACCTAGGACCTTCACCAAACCTTGAGATCGGGTTACGCAGGAGAAAACCAAGCTAACGGTCGCATGGCTGACTACGCTCTTTTTGTGTGACAGCGCATGGACCGGTTCCCCAAAAAATCCACAATCACACATTACCCTCGAGGAGAAAATAAACATGAAGATGCCCTCGCCTACATAGTAGCTATGCTCGGACAATCAGAATCTCGGACACTCCATATCGAAGTACTCGAACGCCCAAGTATCGACCAGATGGAAATCAATACCATCAATACTGGGGGCAAGAGTCACGATCTAGACGATTGGGGAACACCGTTTCTTCACTACTTCAACAATGCTACTCACCCGGATGATCCCAAAGCCAAACACTCTCTGATAGAATGCTGTCGCGGATATACTATACACAAAAACCAACTACATCAAAAATCCCCAAATGGAGTCCTCCTTCGATGAATATCCTAAGCCGAACCCACTCAAACCTTAGCCAAACTCCACGAATGAACCTGCGGTGCTCACACCACCTGCCATTCTATGGCCCTTCGAGCTGTCACCCAAGGATTATTTTGGCCCGATATGTAAAAACAAGCTTCAGAGTATGCGAAACATTGTGAAAAATACCAACGTCACGCCTATGACATCCATTGCCCCTCTCAAGACTTCCATTTCAGTCAAGTTTCCTGGCCATTCAAAAGATTGGCCATCGATCTCATTGTACCCTTACCAAAAGCCTCGGGTAGTAGAGAAAACATCCTCGCCGTAACTGATTACTTCACAAAATGGGCTGAAGCGGTACCTCTATGCCGAACCAGAGAAGAGGAAGTTGTTAAATTTTTATGGGAAAACATCATCACTCGCTTCGGCTGTCCCTACATGATTCGATGCAACAATGGTCCCCAATTTGTTGGCAGCAAAGTCAAAAACTTTCTCAAAAAACACAACATCATCCTCTCACCCTCCACACCTTACTATCCCCAGGGAAACGGTTAAGTCGAAGCAATTAACAAAACCATCGTCGATGGTCTTAAGAAGAGAGTCGATGCACAGAAAGGATAATGGGATCAAGAGTTACAACACGTCCTCTGGGCCTATCGCACAACCCCAAGGAAATCTTCAAGATGCACCCCCATCCTCCTAACATATAGAACCGAAGCTGTATAACCAACCCAATTTGAAGTACCCACTCGAGACCCTAACCTCCCAGATGAAGATAATGAGTTCGAACTTGCATGCAACATGTTATGGATCGATGAAGCCAGAGATCGAGCTATCGCCAACCTTGGCCAATACCACACATCACTTTAGAAATCCTACAACAAATGAGTTCGACCACGGAGTTTCAACATTGGAGATCTGGTACTTCAACATGTTAATTAATCATCGAAACCTCGAAATACTGGCAAATTAGCCGAATCTTGTAAAGGACCATATGTCGTCTACGATAAAACGGATAAGGGTTCTTATTTAATGTAGGAAGATGAAGAGCCTCTACCAAACCCCTGGAATACTATGCTGCTGGTTTCGTATAACTGGCCATATCTCCAACCATGTACAACTGATGTAATCCAGGACATTCAATAAACAAGTTTTTCAACCCTTACTTCGTCTCCTGTTTTATTTTGAATTTCTTGATTGAACTCAGGTATCATGTTAACCTTCGACCCGACTGATACTTGAGTGTAACCTCGAGATTTTTCAAGCTCCCAACTTCGAGCACACTCATGGGGCAAGAATGGTCGAAAGGCCAGACCCTCGGGGATGCATTGGGGGCGATTAGATATTGCTTCGCTGTAGTTTAGGCCTTCGAAGTCCAGTCCTTTTCTTGATTGACCCTAGGTATCACGTCCACCCTCGCTCCGACTGATACTTGGGGGCGATCTTAAATTGCTCAAGTTTCCAATTTCGAGAAAACTCAGGGGGCAAGGATGGTCGAAAGACCGGACCCTCGGGGATGCATTGGGGGCGATCAGAAATACTTCGTCCAAACTCTGAAACCATCGAAGTCCAGTCTTTTTCGTAGTTTACCCCGGGTATCATGTCCACCCTTGCCCCGACTGGTACTTGGGGGCGACCTTGAATTGCTCAAGTTTCTAACATTCGAGCAGACTCGAGAGGCAAGGATGGTCGAAAGACCGGACCCTTGGGAATGCGTTGGAGGCGATCAGATATTGCTTCGCTGTGGCTTAGGCCTTCAAAGTCTAGTAAATTTTTGGGTTTACTCTAGGTATCACGTCCCCTCGGCTCGACTCATACTTGGAGGCGAAAGTTATAAAATTTTAACATCGCTGTGGCTTCGGCCTTCGATGTCCAGCAAAACATTCAAAGTTCGATCTATAAATCTTCGATACTCTTCAGGTTTCGATCACATTACAGTCATTCAAACAGATCAAATTTCTACAAAAACCGCATACAAAAATACTATCTACAATTCTATCAAATGCAGAGCACATTCAACATATTATCCATCAGGGGAACAGTTACAGTATAATTTAAAAATCAATCATCAAGAGTCAAAAATAAGTAAAATCAACAGAATGGGCATTCAAATTCCTACAACTCGACATCAGAGCACGATAATACAATCTATCAACAAATCAGAAGTTTAGAATCAGTATGTTCATAAATAACGCATCAATATGTTCAGTATCAACTTCAGAAGTTCAACAGATAACAAAAGTACAAATAACCTACCAAGTTCAGAGACCAATAGAAAACAACAACATCGTTCAAAATATTACAACTCAACATTATAATAAGAAGAAGAAGACATGGAACCCCAATCCCAAATACCTCATATCGGGGCGGTTACACCATCTTGCTCCACCGATCCCCCAGTAGCTTCATTCGAACCTTCGACGACCAAACCATAAACAGTTTTACCAATGGGCACTCCAACAAGAGAAGTATCTACACCACCCCCCAGTACATCCAACTGCTTCTTCAATAATGTTTGCCTTCCCTCCCTTCATGTGCAAATCATCCCCTTCAACAAGTTCTGGAGACACAGGATAAGGTTCCAATGTCTCGGGGTCATACCCCTTATCACCTATAAAGCTTTTCAACTTAACGTTCACCTTGCATTTGCCATCATACTTCGCAGACTACTCTCGCTCCAGCCTCGACCACTGCAGCTCGAGCCTCTCGTCATAAGAGTCGGTAAGCACCCCCAGATCTTGCTTCAACTTCCTGACTTCAGACACCAGTGGTTTCTCTTTCCCATGAGAAAGATTCAGATTGTCCTTTGCTTGTTTCAATTTCACCTTTACTGACTTTATTGCCTTGTTGCAAGTTTACACCCAAGCATCCATCTGCTAAATTTTTTAAGAAATCAGTGCAACTCGAAACTCGAAGAATTTTCAAGAAATCTCAAAGTAACCACAATAGCAAGCCGCATATAGTTACCTGAAACATGTGCTTCTTTATTTCCTTCGAAGCCTTGTCTGGATCATCTTCCCAGAGCTCAACCATCAAAGCCTGCTTTACCACAGTCTACTCCTGTCGTTTAACCTCCGTCATCTCTTCCTCTTCATCCAGTGTATATCCTCCCCCAAAACCTTACGCCTCCTACGGTGGCCAGCCTTTGATTCCTGTACCTTCGAGGCTTCGGGAGCTAACCGGCCCTTGCCCTTCTCAGTTTGAGTTGCTACCAGCCTCGACCTCAACTTCGATGCATCTCTTGCCACTTTGGGCACTAGCACTATTTGTATCAGTCCCCTATGCGATCTCGGTACAAACTAGTAGTTCTTTGGCAACTCTTCCCCTCCCATCTCTTTTTGCCCCATCAAAACACCTTCACCTCTTTTTCTCTTTGGTAGCTTCGACGTAGCGGGTATGTCTCGAAGCAGGGAATCCACCTTCTTCCATCTTTGCCTTTTGATTTTGAGACTGTCAAACAAAGAATTTACCCAGTCTTCACTAGCTTCGTGCATAGTATCAATATAATTTACAAAATTATCCCACGATGAACTCTTCGGACCTACATATTAAAGCAAGAACATAGTTATCACTTATTTCAGATACACATCAACAAATTCCCTTCGACAGTAAACTTACTTTCGTTATATACCCTATGATATTATTTGTACGGGTCATCCTTGTCTACATTCTCATAGTTACCCCTTACTATCAGTAAATATTTATTCTTTCCCTGGCCTGTAGAGCACAGATCAAAGAACCAAGGCTTTTCTGGGTGACATTAGATGTGATAGGTCCCCGGGTTCTGACTAACCTTTCTCGAGTAAAAGGTGATAATGTCAAACCACTTAATCAAACTTTGACCTTCACTAACAAGTTTTACATTCATCCCCTCTACAACCCTCATCATCTCATAAAAATTTCTGTTCATTTGCACAGGAGCCACCCCCCAGAAATTAAACACTTCTTTCACCAGTCTTCGGAGAGGAAGTTCCAGTCCCAATCGAATTTGGCCTCTATAAGCCAAAATCTCTTCCCCAGGGTCCGACTTGAAGGTCATCCCCGCCCCCGCAACACTCAGATACACCCCTACCTTTGTGAGCTCAAATTTGGCGGCAAACTGATCTAATATAATCCTATCTTTAGCCGAAACGGCACCTTCGACCCTATCCGACTCAATCGAGTCCCTACTATCTTCACTCTACACCTTATTTCCAGAAGGCCCTTCATTACCCCCCACCCCTCATATTTTTTCCTTTTCATTACTATCTTCGATCACTATCGTCCTTCGACGTCTCGAAACCAGAACCTCCTCAGCTGGTAAAACCATAGACAATAGAGCCTCGGTTACAACATCTAACACTTCTACATCACCACCCTCATCCATTGGGGCTCGACCATAAATACTTGCTTTGAATTCTTTGATCTCCTCATCTATCAGTCTCTGTCTCGAAGCTTAACGGTTATGTATTTTAGCCTACAGAAGAAGAGGCACACAATTAGATCGATAAACTCGATAATTCCATGTTCACACACCCTATCCCGTCTATACCCTCCAGATATCCATCTCAACCTCAAACTCAGACCTAATGCCCCCTCAAAAACTCCCCAAACCCTATCTCGTCTATCCCCCCCAGATATTCATCGCAACCTCAATCTCAGACTTAATACCCCCTCTAAAACTCCCCAAACCCCAGAATGGATCAAAACCCAAATCCCTCAAGTCTCTTTACCCTTGAAAATAACCTCTAAACACCAAACACAGACTGCCTTACCTACATTTTCAAAAAAAAATAAAAACCAGCAAACAAAGTACAAGCAGCAGAGATCAAGTGACTAACTGGTAGTTAGCGGCACTACCCTCGAATCAGCAAGACCAAACCAACAAGTGCAGCAACAACTCCCAAGTTCAAAATGGTGTACATTACCTTCTCTCCACTATTTGATTCTCACAGCAAAACAGTACAGCAATTACTCTTCTCCCTCTTATATATCTTTCGAAAAACCAAAAACTGCCTCGATTTTCTAACCATTATCATTACCACGACCCCACTACCCAGCTTTTTGGCTACAATATGTTTTGACCAATATACCCCTCGCACCTCTTACGTGCAAAAAAAACCCTCACTTTTAACTGCCTGCAAAAGCTGAAGCTTCTCGAACCTTCTTTTCCCCCACTCGAAGCTAAATAGCCAAGTCCAAACAGTCACATCAAAACATTTTCTGTCATACAAGAAAAACATCATCATTACTTTTTGCACACTTCCCTAGGCACCCGTAGAAGTTTGACAAACCACCTGTCTGGGCAATCAGAACGGCTAGTCTAATCCTGCATAACCGTCGACACAATCCCCGAACTTGAGTTCTCGACCATTTTATGTCTCGAACAATCCGCAGCAGATAGCCTCAAATAAACTTATCTAATATATCGACCTTCGACATCCAGCGCATCCTTTGACTCAAAAGTTTCGACCCTTCGACCGAATGCAGTCACAAACTTCGACCATTCAAAGATCTCGTGCTTACAGATAAAGTTTTTAGCTTCGACACAGTTTACCTTTCACTCCAACAAATTCATTTTTATCTTCGAACCACACAAACAATACATTTTGACAACTGTATTATCCCTTCAATACCTCAAATTACAATTTAGATTATAATACTATTACTCATAGTTCGACAAAGCAAGTTTTTAACAAAAACCATTTTCATTTAGCAACTCAGACAACATTATAGGCTTCATACAAAAAAAAAAGGGGGAAGAAAGCACGAAAGCAACAACAAGAAAGTATTCAAAAGAGAACCTTATTTGTTGGCGGGTTACTTCTCTTCAACAATGGCTGCTGCATCTTTATCCTTCTGGTCTACTATATCCTCCGCAGAGCCTTTGAGAAGGGACAGCCGATGGCCGGGAAATGATCCCATCATCTGCACTATTTCCCACCAGTACGCGAAGGGCATGTCATAGAGTAGTGCCCCAGGTTCCGCCTCAAAATGGTCTGGCATTTCAGCATCAATATCCCCCACTATTCCGAACCTCCACTTGATCTCCTTGAACCGGTACGTTTTCAGCCATGTTGATCAGCAAACAAAGCAGTAGATAAAGAGAAAGTTGCAAGACAGATGAAGAATTTCCCTCTAACCTATCCCCTTTTATACCTATAAACCCACCACAATTTCCCCCCTTCCCTAACCGAATTAATGGCAACCTTCAATTCCAAACCTCCAAAAGTCAGCAAACAAGCTTTCCAACTTCCCAAATGTAACTGATTCATTGGTACCTGCATTCAAACCTCATTCCCGAGGACTACTAGTCGAGTACAGCTCCAGCGCCGAGCATTCAATCATCATTACCTTCGAGCATATCATTATACCTCGTCTACATTCGTCTACATTATCTATAAGACACAGTAATACAAGTATGAAGAAAATAGTTTCTCCATTCCAAATACCCGATCAAACAAACAAATTACATTTCTACTACCACTCCCAAAGCAACCCCCCCCCACATAGCAAAACAGAAGCCTACAAAATTACAAAACATTTGCCACATCAACTTGAAGTCCCATTTCGGGAAGGACCAGTTCCGCTTGCCGCGTTTCACTCCTCGATGATCTCCTCCGCATAAACGAGTCTTTTGGCCAGAGCCATCAGAAAAAAATAGCGCTTCTCAGCAGTCATAAACTGAAGCCTCAGCTGTTCCCATAGATAGGCATAAGGATCTCCATTGATGAATTCTTCAGGTCCTACCCCCACAAGGTCTGGCATGTCCCAGTTTAGATCATGCTGCCAAAAAAACTTCATATCCAGTTCCGCCATCTCCTACCCCTCTCGACGGTCACGAGTGAAGCCCATCCTCTTCTGGTAACGCGTGTTCACCGTGGAATCCATTCAGATGTTCAAAATATTGAGATAGAGCAGAAGACTATTGCAAATGAAAAAGGGTACAATATACCACCACAATAACCCATACTTATAGCCTTCAATTCATTTATTACCCTATAACCACCTACATCTCTTAAAAATCCTATTTTATTACCTACCCAGAAATCAACAGTCAAACTGCTCAAATTCCAAGACCAAACAATTTTCACAGCAAGCACCTCTCTACCTGGCTTCGAGACCTTTGCTGAGAGGGGGCGAATGTAGTAGCCTACTCGTAGCCTTTAATGGTCAGTCGAAGCCTACTTTATAGCCTACTTAAATATATTGAAGCCCACTCAATCTCTAAAATAGACTCCCTAGAGATTCCCCGAAGACGAAGCATCAACATCAGATAAAGCTTTGAGAATGAATTAACATACTACAGCAGAAATCCTTCGACCTTACTAACACACGATCGAAGCAAGATAAGACAGGCAACCATCTCATCAGATAAGATGGCGTATTGATTGGCCCATGCAGCTACAATGGCAAATCCAACCACTGCGCCATTCAGAGACATTACAAATAAATGTTGCAGCGATAGTATCGACATGACCGGCGCCCATAACTCGCCAGGATTCCCTGACAGTAATCATGTTATCTTGACCCACTCTTGGTGACTCAGCTCCCTATATCTCTATAAATAGAGGAGAGGGGAAGCCAAGAAGGGGTTAGAACAATCATCTCTAACCCCTCGCATTGTACCTTCGACCACCCAGATACTCTGTACTCGGGCCCTATTATTTACTCTTCAGTAATACAATCTATCTTAAAAATCCTCATCAGAGGTCGTAGAGAGTCATATTCGGGCCTCTACGCAAGTATTTGTCTATAGTTAGTTATTACATTAGGCTAATTGCTTGTACCCTTTGATTGAAGATTGATTCTACGTTGTGAGAACCTACTTCACCTCTAAACGAAGTTAGGTCCCTACTAAACTTAAGCGTCATATTATTTTTTTTCCCATAACCTAATAAAATACTATGATGACCTGCAGGGCACTCTGCCCTAGGCACAATACTGCTTCTTACATGCCAGCTATTTCGGCTATCAGGTTTTGCTGTCAAATCCCATTTACCTTCAATACAATGAAATTTCAAAATTGCTCCTAATCCCGCCTACGAACCATAGTCTACACTTTACGCCAAACATTCGTCCTGATATTCGATACGTCAGCCTAAAATTTTCAATTATTTGATTTTATCTCAGTTGTTTACAGTTTTCAAATAAGCGTTCCAACAAGCTCGACATTCGAGAAATCGTTATCATGCCAAAATTACCATCGTCTGCTGTGTTTGTAAATCTTATACCCAAACTGTTCAATATCATGCCTTGACAAATATTTCAATACATTCCATTTTATTCGAGCAACTGTCCTTACACCAAAAAATAAAACAAAAGAACAAACAAACAACATCAATAGATGACTAAAAGCCTTCTTGATCATCGCCATCCCACGCCTACACTTTTACCATAACCAAGAAGCCCCTATTTGCATACAAGGCAATTCTTGCAGAGCCCAGCCTCCTCGTCATCAAGTCGGTCTTCTTCACTCATCAGATCTTCATACACTGAAAGAAGGAGAACCGGTTACTGCCAAGTGGATTCATCCATTATAGTACCCTCCACCAGTGAGCATACGGCATCCCAGAGATCAGCTCCTTTGGCTCTAGTTTTACCAAGTCAGGCATAACCCAGTCTAGCTCATGCGCCTTCTCCTCTATCCGACGCTCTCTAACTTCCATTCTCTTTTGATATCTTATATTAGGAGTGGTGTCCACAGTTTGACTACTCGGGGAAGAAGAAGAAGACATCTTACTCAGGGAAGACGGTGCAGATGTTTGAAGCTATCCTAAAACCCCCTACTTATACTTGAAGGCTGATGCATTTAATCCCCCCTTAATCACAACCTGCATTAATCATAGTCTTTAAATACCTTCCTCGGAATTGTAACAGTCAAAATTTTCAACTTCCCAGCCTCAACCATTTTCTAAGCACGTGAACTCTATACCAATTTTCGAGGTCTTGCAGCCGGCACATTTCAATCCTCGATACCCTTTTTCCTAGAACCATTGACAACTCCCTATATACTGTTACAACATTTTCAACATATACAAAGTGCCTCGAGAATTCGGGGTCACTTATTCATTCAAGGTCGATTGTTAACCTAAGTCTTCGATTACTATATTATCGTTCAAAGTAACTTTTCCCAAGTAAATAACTATCTCTACTCTTTATCCTATGTTTGACGGTGGAGTCTCGAATCCGCGCCTACATACTATTTGTTTATAATACTTGTTAGTTACACAACACATTGTTTCATTGAACTACTGTTTCATTCCAAAATTTTGATAATACAAAAAAAAAACATACAGAAACAAACAAAACAGCAAAACAGAAAAATAACACCACCACATTTGCGAAGAACCTCCTATTTATAGATGGGGAAGTTCTTCTTGCACAACCTTGGTTCCTCTTCTAGCAATTGGTCCTCCTTTTCCACTATACGCTTAGCCAAGCTCTGCAAAAAGTAGAATTGGCTGTCAACCATTGGGAAAGTCCATTGCATGACCCCCCATTGATCGGCTCCCCGAGCTCTAACTCGACCAGGCCTAGCATGTCCCAGTCCAGCCCTTTGTCGCCAAAAAACTTCACCTTCAGCTCCGCCGTCTTTCATTTTATTCGATGGTCCTGTTCAGCTATTCTTCTCTGATGTCGAGTATTCAGCGTGGCCTCCATGTTGTGTATTACTTAACGAGGAAGAAGAAGCGGCAGAAGAAGATTATGGTGTTTTACCTCCTGCTAACCCCTATTTTATACTACTATTAAGGGTATTTATTACCCCGTAATCACCAAATAAACTTAATTATCCACCTTAATTACCTCCCTCGAAACTTCCACATTCAACAGTCAACCCTTCAACTCCCAACGCCTAACTACTTTTCTCAGCATGCGCCCTCTACACCAATTTCTGAGGCCCCTGCTGAGAGGGGGTGAATGTAGTAGCCTACTCGCAACCTTCTAACACCTGTCGAGCACTCTAAGGCTACATCGAAGCCAACCTGATGACTCAAAGTCTAGTAAGTCAATAATCAGGCCCACAAAACCTTCTAAGACTATTCGAGCACTCAATGGAACCGTCAAACCAGAAATACTTTGACCATGGGTGTACATGGTCGAAGGAAACATGTCAGGTGGCCAACTCACCAGAAAGAAGAGTGGAACACGCAGTTCGACAACTGCGGTGCCAGATCTAACAACTATAGTGTCAGAACCAGCAGCTACAGTATCAAGAATAACAGCTGCAGTATCAGACTCGACAATTACAGCCTCGGAACCGACTCTAGTTATAAGTCAGTTGTCCCTAGGGGATACACATGTAACTTAACCTCCCATGGTGACTCAGCCCTTCCTATGATCTATAAATAGGAAGGAGGAGGAACTATGAAGAGATTAGAAAATCTCTCCCAACAGACCTCACAAGTAAACCTTTGAGTACCCTATAATCTCACTACTCTCGATACTTTGACTACTCTACATTTGTAATATAACTCTTAAAAATCCTTACTAGAGGTCGTGAAGTGACCCATTCTAGGCATCCATGCAAGTATATTATCAGTATAGTAGTTCTAATTATTATTGATCGTATACTTAAAACCCCTGGTCGAAAATAAAACTCATAGTGTATGATTTAACTTCCCCTCACGCGTACTTAGGCCCCTACAATATCTACAAACAATTTTATCTATCACAAGCCACCAAGATGTGGTAATACTTAGCCCTCCAATTATAAAATAATTTCACACTGATGGCCAAAATATCTACATCTTGGAATCAGATGACACCGTTGAATCTCTAATATTTGAAGATACACATTATCTACGTTCTCATTCTCTCTAATTCCAAAATGGTCTGATAATACTTCTTGGATTATTTTTGTTAACATAATTTTTATCTGCCCTCTTACATTACTTTTCTCTTTACTCTTATGCCAACTCTCGAAAGTTAAAAAACTAGCAAGTGAAATATTTTGACCTATTTTCTAACATCTAGCTCCGTGTACGAAGTCAATAGAGTTAATAAAGAGTTCTACTCTTTAGCGAGCTCTTTCTCTAAATCCACAATTCTGAGGTGCAAACTTTTAAGTTCCTATAAATCAATATTTACAACATCTCTTAGACTACTTTATAATTATCCTCTAAATGTATGTTATACAATAACAGTCTTCAACTTACAAATAAGAAAACTTCAAAGTTTACTCTACCTTCTCATCCTCCCCTACACGGTTCTCTAAATCAGTTCTCACTGAGACTGCATCCAACCCTTTCACAGTCTCTTGAGGAGAACTGCCTTCAACATCAGGCTCCTCTTCAGCATCGGCCTCCTCAACTTTGACAAAACGCCCCTTTATAATAGCCTCAATATCGAACACGGAGTATCCAACTTTGATGAGCTTCTGACCGAGGTTGTCGCGAGCAACTGAAACTTCCTCTAGATTCATCATCTACCCACAATGAATCCTTCAGACCAGATATCGCAGAGCTAGAATGCTCCTTTTTTATGTTAAATCAGCCTCGAGATGAGTAACCCTCTTATCGAGCTCAGCAACTCTTTTCTTAAGCTCAGTCCGCCCATCCTCGAACCCAAGACGGATTCCTTTCAACTCACGAGAAACCTACAACAAAAAGGAAACATTTTAGTTTGAACATAACACAAGGCTCAAACAAAACGATGTGTTTCACTTGCCCTACATAACTACAACATTACAGACATGTCTAGATTCTCATAACCTTCTCGATCTGCCACCCTTAGACTGTTCTCCATATCCAACAGTTCATCCTCAACAATTGGACTACTCCCAGACTCTTTTACCTCGCTCACTAAAGAAGGACTGTCCACCTTTCTCTTTTTTCAACTCATTCGGACCTAGCCCCTCTCTGTAGTCGCCGAGTTTGATCCATCAACTTTCACATTCTTCCTTTTGTGGTGCCTTTAAATTAATTTGCTTGTGGTAGGCCCCAAAGGCTTTGACTTCAGAGAAATCGGTACCACCAATTTCTAGTATTAGATGCCTTTTAACCTCTGATGCTACCTTGCCTCCATCTCCCGTGGTCGTGCCAGTACCAGTCATTGTTTTTTTAGCTTAAGACTTCTATACTTTTTCTGACCTGCTGTTAGCCTCTTTAAATCTGCTTATTTCGAGCTCTCATAACACAATCTCGAGCTACGGTATTATTCAGCGATTCCTATCTTGCCACTTGAGATTGAGGATCTGCACGAACACAACACATTGTTTCCAGCAGACAGAACACTAACACAAAAACAATTGTTTGATTTCATAAATAATTACTTACTTTTCTTTTCAGTTTTATTTATAAGATTCATGTGTTCCTCGTCCACTCTTTGCAGACAATCGCCCTTTACCCATATCAAGTTATCATTTCATACTCATCCTTCCAAATTTAGATCAAAGAATTAAGGTCGTGACGAACTAGAAGAAAGTACGTACCCCCAGTCGCCATATAGTATTTCATAGTATGATAATACAAAACATCTAAATGAGTTATTCTCCTCTCCACCCCCTTAAAAGCTCACCTTCTATTCAGATTATCACACACATTTATCACTTCACACATATTCCCATTCAGGCAGGCCTCATTTGCATTCAAAATATCTTTAGCAAGATTGTTTAAATACAGAATCAGTCCAAAATCTAACTGGGACAGATAACAAAAGAATCTCTAGTCTAAATTACTATTGACACCCCCACTGAAGTACTTAAATTAGATAGACTCATCTACTGCCCTCTCAGATTTCTCATGCACCAATTCAGGCAATAATAAAAAGTATTTATCACCATTTTTAACCGTACATCCCCCTAAACAACCTCCCGGCATGTTCTATCACCTCACCCGATACGCCACCTAAACTACCTTTAATTTTATAAAACTCCTTGAACACATCAAAATCTACAAGGTATGGTTCAAAGTTCCAAGGGAAATTTAGAAACTCTAATTTATCCTTCCCCTCCACCTCTAACTCTAATGCATCAGACCTCTCCATTCATAACTCGCCCCCCACATATTCTACATTATCAATTTCTATAGGTACAACCTCAATCAAATGACCAGAAGTCGAAGTATCCATGTCAAGCGTATGCTCAAAATTGAGGCTTATTTTTAAAGACAAAACCTTCTTACGCCTTTGCCTACATACAGGTTCAGGTATTTCAATTAAATTTCTTTATAATTATTTATATATATATATATATATATATATATATATATATATATAATTACACATCAAACAACAATATACATGTTTTTCCATACAATACCACTTTTCACAAGTTTCCTAAAAATATCAAATTTTTAATTTTCAAATTTCAAATACACACAAAAATAGTAAACTTCACATCCATCACCATAAAATTATTCTAAAATCACAATAACACAAAAATGCAAAATCAACAATGACCCACTAACCTTTAATGTCCGAATACGAATTTGGGATATCCCAGACCTCCACTTTCACACCAGAACTTGGTTTTTTTTCCAACTCCAAAATAGAAACCCCCTTTTTCCTTCGGTTTCGATGGCTACTTTCGTTTACTCTTCCTTTTAAATCTCAATAACTAAAAAAAAATTCTCTCTAGTCCTTTGTCTCCTTGTATTTTGCAAATGTTTAAATAGAAAAGAGGAAGGAGTATTTATACTTTCTCTCTCCAACTAGTAGAAGTTATTGGGGCGCACACAAGCCGCCCAAGGTTTTGGAACCAAGGCGTCCCTTCCACTATTCATTTGGGAAGATTCATACCTTTTGGGTAAAGACGTCTTTCCATCATTACCCCAAGTCCAATATTTAAATGTATCTCTCTTTCTCTTACCCAATTCACTCTCACATCTTCCCATACTCATGATGACACACTCCAATTATACGCAATCGAACTTTATCTCCAGCAAAAATAAAACTTGCTACTCTGATTCCTATTCTCGTACTCCTATTACTTATACTACATATGACGGCATTTCCAATGCTACACCATTTCAAAATTCAAATATTTATTTGTAACAACATTCACAACAACCAAGGAGAAAATTTAGCACAAAAATGTTCTCATTTTATTTTACTTACATTTATTCGAGCGCACAGACATTTAACCTCTCAAACATTGACACACATAAAGCACCCAAGATGCATTGGATCACCACACCTAATCAGTATATTCCCAACAATCATCTTATCTTCCTCAACTATTTTCTTCAGGATAACTTCCTTCACCGCAGTTTTTTGAGTTTCAGGCTCCACGATCAATTTACAAAATTCCTCACACCAAAAGTGACGCCCAACCTTGTTCTCCCTCACCTTCAAAGTTAAAACATCAAACTATATTGTAGATTCGGGCAAATTGCCATTATAATCTAGCCTCCTAAATATCCTCCCACAAATTTTAACAACTTTTATCGCTAAACGCCCCTCGAACGCATGCCGAGCTCTCTGAAAATGAGTCAACACCATCTTTTCTCCTAAAAACTACTGTTTCTAACTTATTTAAACCTAAATATTGCGATCTCGTCAAATACCCCCTATTCAGCATATAGGATGATATGTATCACATTCTCCTTATCCAAAAGTTCCACACCCTAAAATCCAGCTAAAATTTATATGATTTCATATTCTTAGTGTGAGCTTATCATTTAAAATATATTTGACCATATGATTTGCGAACTAATCAAAAACTCTGTTACACATGTTTTACCTTTTTTCCCACATATAACCACAGATACAATTAACTATTTTGTATATTCCACATATATTTTTCACACACCGTTTGATCTATCAAAATTTTAATTCACCATGCTAATTTCTAGTTCAAAAAATCTACACAGAATTACGACAAAACTTTTTCATTAGCTCAAAAATTTCTTACAACGTACTTTACTGATAACACAATATATCAGAAACTTCCTACAAATCAATCTACATGTTGCAATATATAGTAATTATCAACAGTTTAATGGCCTAATTCTGTAAACTTGAAGTGGCCTGGAATTAGCCCTTACACCAATGTACATATAACAAAATCTAATTGAGAATAATAAATGACATAGGTGTTAGCGTGGAAAGCCTATGAATAGATTAAAATTCACACCCTCAGGTTAAGGATTTTTGGAATAGTGATGTTTATTGTTTAAGTCTGATATCTTATTACAAACAATCTTTTGACTTAGAAATGCATGATCTTGTGAATAAGAAGTTTGACATTTTGGAGAATCAAGAAAATATAGTCTTCCTGGTGATTTCTCCTGTAATCTTATTTGTATGTTTGCCTCTCTTGGAACCTTTTCTTTATATAGGCCTTTCCCGCAGTTCTTCATCATGCTGGAGCATGTTCTCTAAACAACGTGGTTTGTGGCAGTTGACTGAGTAACTGCTGAGTTTGAGAGAGACAGGTGGCTTTGACTTGTTCAAGTTTTTCAGTTTGAGCTCGACCCACGTTCTTTGTTAGTTCATGGAGTATGTAGCAATATTGACTGGTAAAGTCATGTGGAGAACATATGAGCCTGACATGGAGGTAGTTCAAACTGGAGATATCTTAATTTAGGTAAGATCGAGGGGTAGGCCCCTATAATTGCCCCCTCACAACCGAAGTCACGAGTGGCTTAAGTTGAGAAAGAATTTTTGGGATATGGGTTAGAAATTTAAATGGGGAAGGAAGTAATGATGGTGTTTGACTGCACGAAGAATGTGTGTGTCAAGGGGGAAGTAAGCGCATTTATTGTTTATGGGAATATTGATGTATGTGACGATTAGGGCTTGAAGAGTCTCATCGTATTGAATGATGATGCTTGGGAAAATGCACCTATACAATAAATCTAAGGTTATATAAATAGTACTTGTACCGAGGTTGGTGGCCAAGTATGCTTGTTCTGATAAAAAATCATCTGCAAGTGTTAAAGATGGTGAAGACTCATAGGATGGTTCTTGAAGAGAGAATCACTTCTAAAATGCAGAGGATAAAGTTAAAGTTCTTCGGAGATCAGTCCTTGGTGAATCTGACTCCTGTTCCTGTTCCTCCGATGTATTAAGGAATGTCAGAAAATAAGGCGACTGAAGCTTAGGGGGATTTTTACTGTAGATGGAGGATTCACCATGTTATTTTATAGGCGAGCAACGTTGGGTTTATCTCTGCATTCTTGCAGAAGACAAGGTTGGGGAGACAGATATATAGGGATTAGCGTAACTGCGGTACAGTTGCGCTGATGTCTTACGTTGCAACAAATTCTAAGGCGGGCCCTTTTCATCTCTACCTACTCTGAAGGATTGGTGGTTATATGGGAGGTAGTGATGGTAGTGGAAGAGGCGGATAGAGAATAAAAGTCTGCTTCTACATTTCCATTTCTACTTTGTGTTGAGAAGACCTTAAGTTTATAGGGTTGGTTCAAGTACGAAGTCTCCTGCTCCCTTAGTTTATATTTAAAGTTCATCTTGACTTTGACCAAACTCATGGGAGGGAGTATATTTATTTTTTCCAATGTCTGTTTTGCATCAAGGTGAAAAATTACTTAAGCAGAACGAACTGAAGAATTTAAAGCTTCAGAGTACCTGAAAGACTTGTTAGCTGTAAAAGCACTAAAAAACTTGTTATCTATAAAGTACCTAAAGCTGAGTAGTGGATAGAACTTCATCTGTAAAGTACCTCTTGTCGAGTACTTGAAAGACTTGTTATCTGTAAAAGCACTTGAAATATGTTTCGGGATGAATAAATATTATTATCCAAATTCGTGCTGATATAGAAATAGAATAACTCTAGAAATCTAGCTGTATGAAGAGTTTAGATTTTTGTATGACATAAAATATATGAGGGAAAAATGTAAATACTTGTAATAATCGAACTGGTATACATTTATTTTTGAATATATGTGTTAGGAGGCAAATAGTATTCGATCTGTGAACAAAAAATGCGGGAGAGAAAAAAATAATTTGCAGGAGTTTTAGAATGAAGAATCGATCATGAGAGGTCATTTTAGAAAATTAGATCTGGAAATAATAAGTTGGATCGGTAATAGTATGGAATGGCTAAGCTCGATAGGAAGAGATGCGTTCAAATAATTCCTCTCAAGATAAGGGGCGTCTGTTACGAGATCAAAGGAAAATAGCATGATTTGTATGAAATTGATAGTTAAAATGGATAAATAAGGGCAGAATGATTTTTGAATTTGAGGAAAGAGATTAGCACGATGTGGACTCAAGCCCAGAGAATTCATTATACCGCTGAAGAACGATTGGCAGTAAAGATCGCTGAAATGCGTGAGAGAATTTTTAGACTACTGGATTATGACGCTGAGTTTCTAGTGAGGGAATATCAGTTCAAAGGTTTGAATTTGATGAACAGGGAACTTGAGTATGCACATTTTTTCTATGAAGGGTTTTTTTGCAAACTGGTGACGGATTCTGCAGATTGTATGGGGCCTTCGTGGGAAAGGAAGTTGACTCTTACGCTTCGAATATTATCTTCAACTGAAGGATTCAAGAATATAATCAGTAATAACGTGACTAATCTACAAGAAATATACTTGCGTGGAGGCCTAGAATGGGTCACTCCACGACCTCTGACGAATATTCTTAAGAATACTGATATAATGATCGAGTAGTCAAAGTTTTGAGTACAGGGTAATTATAGGGTATTCAAAGGTAAAGTTCAAGGTCTGTGGGGAGAGTTTTTCTAATCCTTCCATTATTCCCCCTCCCTCCTATTTATAGAACATAGGAAGAGCTGAGTCACCATCGGAGGTCAAATTATAAGAGAATCCTCTAGGACAACTGACTTGTATCCGGAGTCGATTCTAACACCATAACTATAAGGTCTAATACTATAGCTGCTATTCCTGATGTTGTAGCTTGTTAGTTTTGATACTACAGCTGTCGATCGGCGTGCTATACCGTTCTGTTTGGTAAGCTGGTTGTCTGACATGTTTTCCTTCAACCACGTATGATCACGATCGTAGCCTGTTCACAGTCGAGTATTCATATAATCTTAAAGGGTTTGATTATGGGTTTATTAGGCTTTGGGTCATTAGGTAGGCTTTGATGTAGCCTTTGAGTGTTCGACTAAAGCTAGAAGGTTGCGAGTAGGCTGCTACATTTGCCCCCTCTCAATAGAGGCCTTGAAAATAGGTATAGAGGTATTTACTGAGAAAAACTGTTGGGTGTTGGAAGTTGAAGGGTTAATTGTTGCATGATAGAGTTTCGAGGGAGGTAATAACGGAAGGTAATTAAGAAATAGTGGTGATTTCGGTGAAATAAATAAGGTTAATGGAGGTATAAATATGGGTAATGAGGGGGTAACTCTGTATACTTTCTTCTTCACCTTCTGTAAAATTTATCATGGAGAATACACCTAATACTAGGCATCAAAGGAGGATGGCAAAAAGGGACTGTCGGATGGGATGCAAGACGGCCAAACTGTAAATAAGGTCCTTTGGCGATAGAGGGTTGGATTGGGTCATGCCAGACCTGATCGAACTAGAACCTTGGGAGCCAATCAATGGGTAATCGCATGCATACTAATGGGGGATACTGCAGTGGAGGTTTCCAATGGCCGAGGAATGTTACCTTTTCCTGTAGAGCTTGGCCAAGCAAATAGTAGAACAGGAGGACCAGGTCCAGGTGGTCGAGGAGGAGCCAGGGTTGCGTAAGAGGAACTGTCCCATCTGTAAATAAAGGGGTTCTTCACAATGTGGTGGCAGGGTAGTGGTAATGGGTATATTTTTTGTATGACTATTTTCGAAGGTTTCTATTTTTTGTTGATATTTTTCTCTTCTTCCTTTCTCTCATCTTTATTTTTGTATGATCAAAGTAATTGAATGAAAAGGTAATTCAATGGAATTATGTGTTCTGTATCTGATAAGTATGGTAGACAAATAGACTGTAGACACAGGATCGAACATTCAACTTCGAACGAAAGGTAAATAGTAGAGACAGTCCCTTACTAGGGGAACTTTACTTTGAACTGACATGTAGTGATAATAAACAATGGTTAATATTCGACCTTAAATGACTAAGTGCGCCCAAATTATTTGATGTATTATGTAGAAAATGTTGTGACAGAGAAGTGTCGATGATTCGAGAATAGGGATGGGTCGAATGCAAGATCTCGAAAATTGGCGTAGAGTGCGCATGCTGGTAAAACGGCTCAGTCTGGGAAGTTTAGAAGATTTGACTATTAAGATTCCGAGGAAAATAATTGAAGACTGTGATAAATACGGGTTGTGATTAAGGAGGCTTTAAATGCACTTGCCTTCAAGTATAAGTAGAGGTTGTCAAGAGAGCTTCAAACATCTACATTGTCTTCTCTGAATAAACTGTCTGCATCGTCTTGTCCCATTGGTCAAATTATGGATACCACTCCTAATACGAGATAACAGAAGATGATGGAAACCTGAGAGCATCAAATAGAGGAGAAGACGCATGAGCTTATTGAAAAATTCTTCAGGGACCATAAGTTAGACTGGGAGATGCCTGACTTGGTAGAACTAGAGCCAGAAGAGCCAATCTATGGGATGCTGTATGCTCACTGGTGGAGATTGTTGCGATGGATGAATCTGCTGGTCAGTAATAGGTTCTTCTTCTAACAAACTTTGGCTAAAGATCTAATAACTAAAGAAGACCTCGATGTTGAAGAGGAGGCTGGGCTCTACAAGGATTGCCCTGTCTACAAATGAAGGCATCTTGGTTGTGGAAAAGGAGGCTTGTAGCATTCTATTTTGCTGCTTTATGATGTTGTTGTTATTGTTGCTTTGTTTTCTGTTTTGAATTGGTGGAAGCATCGTTGCTCAAATGAAATTGAATATATTGAAACAATTGTCGAGGTATGATATTTAACTGCTTGTGTATAAGTAGGACAACCATAATACATGATGGTAATTTAGGCGTGAAAACAACTTGTCTGATGTCGAGCATGTTGGAAATCAAATGACCGACAAATTTTGAAATCGAATATCGGGTATGTTTAAACGAATGTTCGAGGTACAGTGTAGGTGATGATTCGTAGATGGGAGGAAGGGATTTTGAAGATCGATGGGCTTCAGACATAGATAGGCTTCATCTGCAAAACCTGATAGCCAAAATAGCTGGCATGTCAGAAACGGTACAGGATACCAGAAGGTTAACATGATGTATAGATTTGACTGGACGGATTCGGACAGGATACCAGAAGGTTCAACTAGGTTAATATAAAATTGTTAAATGTTGGCGTGGGAGGTGCACGCGTGAGTTATTGAGGGTAAAGGCGTCAAAACGTAACTCAGCTGAAAAGTAGGGGTAGTGGTAATGATAGCAGTATTGGAAATCGAGGTAGTTTATTAATATTTTAGGGAGGTATTTATAGAGGCAGAAAGAAATTACTATTCCCAATTTGCAAGGAAATGAAAATACAAAGAGTCGAAAAGGGAACATACTCCATTGTTGAGGAAGTTCTTGTTGAAGAGGAGAGGAAGGACTGTTCTTTGTTGCTGTCTGAATCTACCATACATGTATTCGTCTGACCTTCTCTATAAATAAATTAAATGTAGTTCACCTTTGTTATTTCGTCTATTGTAAATGTCCTGAGGGGTAGGTTTTGTTAGGGTTTTGTTGGCGAAGGCCTGGCCGAGAGAGAGAGTAATCCAAGCAGTTGGAGGTTCGGCCCAGTAAAAAAGTAGGAATATTGGGGTGGTGACCAGAACTGTAATCGAATGTTCAACAATGGTTGTTTGAGTGGGGGAGGGGAGATCAAAATACTTTATTGACACGTAATAGTCAAATATATCGATCTAATTGCGTGCCTCTTCTTCTGTAGGGTAAAAATACGTACCCGTCGATCTTCGAGATTGAGGCTGATAGACGAGAAGATCAAAGAAAATGAACCGAGTGTGTTGGGTCGTGCTCCATCAAGTGAGAACAACAACGTAGAAGAGTTAGAAATTGCAAAAGATGCCCCATTAGTCGTGGTTTTTCCTGAAATTGGGGCTACGAGTAAGAGCCGTCGAAAGGCTCGAGTGACCAAGGAGAGGGATGGAGAGATGGATGGAAGAGAGAGAATAGGACACGAAGGTAGTGTCGAGCCTTCAGGGGATGAAAGAGAAGGGGGGGGAGCAAAGTGGCAATACTGAGAGTTTGACTGATTCGGGGGAAGCTGCAGGGTCTGTCACGGCTAAAGAGAAGCTGAGACTTGATCAGTTTATGGCTAAGCTAGAGTTGTCAAAGGTAGGGGTGATAATATATATAGTGGGGTCTGGGTATACCATCAGGTTAAAGCCCCAAGAGGGTTTCATGGCATTCAGAGGCCAGATTTGGCTAGGGATGCAACTACCCCTTCGAAAGCTGGTGAAGGTGGTTTTGAACTTCTGGGAAGTTTCCCCGCGCAAGATGAATGAGAACTTCTATAAAATGATGAAGGTGGTCGAGGGTATGAATGTAAAACTGAGAAGTGAGGGGAGGGGTTTGATCGAGTGGTACGATATTTTGTCGCTCTACTGGAGGAAAGCAAACCAAAAGATGGACATGTACCACATCCAATGTCACACAGATAAGCCCTGGTTGTATGATTTGTGCTCGACGGGTCGAGAGTGGGATAAGGACTTGCCTGTGGTATGGGGAAATTATAAGAATGCCGAAGGAGAGGACTTTATAAGCTACAACATAGGGTCTATAATCCAACTAAGTTAATGTAAAAGATTTTTTGAAATTTTGATTGAATTGACTGATAAACATGTGTTTATTTTTTCTGCAGCATCTCGTAACCGAACTTTGGTGAATCCGAGGAATTATATTGACGAGCTGATCAACTCGGATGAGGAGTGGGTAGACTGTGTGTTCAGGAAGTTAGATATAAAAAGGAAGAGGTAGAAGTGGATGGATTCTCTGCTTCAAAACGTTCCTATTACTCTGAAGCCATCAAAGAAGAGGGGAGACGAAGGTGCTTAGAGAGGGGTCGAAGGAATGGAGAAAGTAAGATTGTTGAGGAAGGTGAATTATGTTCCAAAAGGACAGCAGGCGCCGAAGCAAGCAGCGCCAGTGCTCGAAGTAGTTTGTGATGCGTTGAAGCAGGCTAACAAAGGGAAAGGCAAGGTCTTTCCCAAATCTCTGAAGGTCCAGCAGCCGAAGTTAACTCTGCATAAGAGGCATAGGGAGCTGGGGGAGGATGATGCAGAGGATGCGGATGAAGTACTAACAGATGTCGAACTCGAAGAGCATGCTAGAGCTATGGCCGCTTCGATGGCAACGCTCTGAGGCAATGACCCAGAGGAGGCTGGAAGGCGGATGATTAAGACTTTACATCAGGTAACTGTTTTTTTAAAATTCTAATTTTTTCTAAAATTAATCCTCCTTCGAGAAGTACTGATGGCTCGAATATTCTAGCAGTCACATGTTTGGTCGTAAGCTTTTATCAAGGCCCAAAAAGTACAGCGAGGCTGCTGAAACAGGCAGTTGACAATCTGGTACTCTCTCGAGGGACCGAGGCGTCGCTGGTGTCTAAGATTAAAGTTTTAAAGCGATAGCAGTTGACTATTAGATCTGAATGCGCGTAGAGACTCGAAGCTTAACGTTATAACCATGCGTAGGTGCTGGAGTCGAAGCTTGCTAGGAAGGATAAGGCAATGAAAGAACAGAGGGAGACCTTCCAAGGGCAGTTTGATGATGAATGTGAGACTACTATCAGGCTGAAGATGTTCATAGAAGATTTGGGGTATAATACCAAAACTTTGAAAAGCTTTTCCACAACTAATGATCCTATCGTCGAAGATGATGTTCAGGCAAAGGGGATAAAGGTAGATGATGTTGGCGTAGGTGTGGGAGGTGGCGTGGAGGCTCCTGGAGTAGAAGAAGCTATTGCTGGGACTGTAACTGGTGAAGTCGCGGACGATGCTGGGTCGAATCCTTCTGCTGAGGATATTGGATGTGTTGGCGCTGAAGAGCCTGTAGGAGAAGATAGTGTAGCCACTCCTGTATGAGGTATTGTTATTATTTTCTTGCTCTAACAAAGAATAATTTCACTAAACTTGTTAAGGTTTGAAATATTTTAAGTACTGGTTTGGATAATGTGTAACTAATTTTGAACTTGTGCTATCGACTTGTGATTGATTTGAATTGCTGATATGTGTTGAACTTGATTTGAATTGGTTTGTTGATTTTTGTTAAACTTGATTCTCTGAAATATGCTATACTGAGACTTCTTCCATGCAATGGAGTTTTTGATATTTCCGTATACTTGTATCTATGTATGTTGGAAGTATAGAATGCTCGTAGAATTATCAAACATTGAAGAACTTCGAGGTGGTTCCTCGAGTATCAGTCAAGAGGTGGTAATGATACTTTAATGTCATCACCCCTAATACATTCTCGAGAGTCTGGTCTATCAACCATTTTTTCCCCTTGAGTTTGCTTGAATTTAAAGACTTGAAAATTTTTGAGTTCGCCCCCAAGTATCAGCCTGGTCGAGGGGTTGACATGATACTTAGTTTATACCAAGTAATTTACTGGACTTCAAAGGCCTGAGCCTAGTCGAAGAATAACATGGTTTCCCCCAATACATTCTCGAAGGTTCGGTCTATTCGACCATTCAGGACCCTCGAGTTTGCTCGAATTTGGAAACTTGAAAAATTCTGAGGTCGCCCCCAAGTATCAGTCTGGTCAAAGGGTTGACATGATACTTAGGTTATACTAAGCAATTCACTGGACTTTGAAGGCCTGAGCCTAGTCAAAGCATAACGTGGTTGCCCTCAATACATTCCCGAGGATCTGGTCTATTCGACCATTCATGCCCATCGAGTTTACTCGAATTTGAAGACTTGAAAAATTTCAAGGTTGCCCCCAGGTATCAATCTGATCGAAGGGTTGACATGATACTTGGGTTATTCCAAGAAATTCATGGGACTACAAAGGCCTGAGCCTAGTCGAAACATAACGTGATCGCCCCCAATACATTCCCGAAGGTCCGGTCTGTTCGACCATTCATGCCCCTCGATTTTGTTCGAATTTGGAGACTTAAAAAATATACTGTAAGACATGATATAAAGTTCAGGGGGAAAATATGTTCATTGATTATTCTGTATTTACATCAAGTGAACAAGGTGGAGGCCGTAGCCTTTTGTATGAGACTAGTTGCATTGTATTCCATGGATTAGGCAGAGGCTCTTCGTCTTCTGTCATCAGGTAATATGAACTCTTATCGGTTTTATCATACACGATGTAAGATCCTTCCCACGATTTGGCTAGTTTATGGCATTTTGAGGCTTCGAAGACTGTATGACACATCCAAGTACAAGATCTCCAATGTTGAAACTGCATGGTCGAACTCTCCTGTTGTATGACTTTTGGTGGGAGATATGATACCGACCGAGGTTAGCGATGGCTCGGTCTTTGGTTTTGTCAATCCACAACATATTACATCTGAGTTAAAACTCATTATCTTCGTCTGGGAGGTTGAGATTGCGTGTTGGCAATTCAAATTGAGTGGGTAGCACTACTTTGGTACCATAGGCTAGAAGAAAAGGTGTGCAACCCGCTGCCTTTCATGGTGTTGTTTGATAGGCCCAGAGGACATGTTGTAATTCTTGAACCCATCATCCTTTCCTTGCATCGACACACATCTTGAGACCATCGACTATTATTTTATTGATTGCTTCGACCTGACCATTCCCTCGGGGGTAGTAAGGTGTTGAGGAGGAGAGGATGATGTTGCACTTCTTGAGGAAATTTTAGACTTTCTTCCCAACAAATTGTGGACCATTGTCACATCAAATCATATTTGGGCCGCCGAAGAAAGTAATAATGTTCTCCCATAGAAATTTGATAACTTCTTCTACTCTGGTTTGACATAATGGCACAGCTTCGACCCATTTAGTAAAGTAATCAGTTGCTACAAGAACATTTTCGCGGCTACCCGATACTTTAGGAAAAGGACCCACAAGATCGATGGCCCAGCGCTTGAATGGCCAAGAGACTTGACTAATATGGAGGTCTTGTGAAGGGGTACGGATGTCGTGGGTCTGACATTGGCATTTGTCATAGTGTTTGGCGTACTCATCGACTTACTTCTTCATATTGGGCCAGAATAGACCTTGGGAGATGGCTCAAAGGGCCATAGACCAACCAACAGTGTAAGCTCCGCAGGTACTTTCGTAGAGTTCGGCAAGAATTGTAGAGGCTTCATTTTGAGATATGCATCGGAGGAGGACGCCATTTGGGGATTTGCGGCATAATTCTCCTTTGAGAATGGTGTATCTGCGGCAGTTCTCTAATAATGACCATTTTGCTTTAGGGTCGTCTGGCAGGGTAGAACAATTGAAGTAGGTAAGAAATGGTATTATCTAGTAGTCTGGATCGAGACTCTTGCCCCCAGTATTGATGGCAATAACTTCCAACTGGTTGATACTTGGGCTTTCGAGTACTTCGATATGGCGAGTTTGAGATTCGAACTAGCCTAGCATAGCTGTTATGTAGGCGAGGGCATCTGCGTGTCTGTTTTTGCCTCGGGGGTAGTAAGTAATGGAAGATTTTTCAGGAAAATGGTTCATGCGCTGGCGGACGAGAGCATCATACTCAGTCATGTGACTGTAGGCTTAATTTTCACCGTTGTATTGTCTTTGAACAAGTTGGGAATCTGGGTAAATTTTCAGCTTAGGAACACCAAGATCGAGTGTGAAGTCGAGCTCATGGATCAAGGCTTCGTACTCAGCCTCGTTGCTGGAGCATTCGAAGATTAACTTGACTGCCTTTTCAATTCGATTATTGGTGGGTGTAACCAGGACGATACCGATCCCCGCACCATTAGGTCCAGCGGATCCATCTGTGATGAGACGCCAGCCTGTGTTAGGGTTTCATAGGCCGGTTTGTTTGGGCTGCTCTTCTGGTAGGTCATCCTCGTATTCCTCCCAGTCGACATCTTTGACTGGGAAGTCAGCAAGGAAATCAGCGACTAGTTGGCCTTCTTGGGATACCTGCTTCATGAATGTGATATAGTGTTCGGCAAGATAAACGGACCACTGTTGTACCCGTCTAGATTTGTCTTTCTTGCTGAGTACTTCTCAAAGGGGATAACTTGTGAAAACACGGATATGGTAAGCTTGAAAATATGGCTTAAGTTTTCGAGAAGTGTAGACGACGATGAGGAGCAAACACTCAAGTTTTGTGTATCAAGTTTCTGCTGGTGTCATGATTTTGCTGATAAAATATACAGGTTTCTCGATGTTGGATTCAAGCCAAATGAGGACTGAACTGATAGAAGTGTCGGTGACTACGGGGTATAAATAAAGTGTTTCATCTTCGATTGGCATACTAATGATGGGTGGTCAACTGAGGTATATTTTAAGTTTGAGAAAGGCTTGTTCACAGTTGGGTGTCCAATTGATCTCCGGGCTGTTTTTCTTTTTGGCCCTGTGGACGCCTTGATCGCGTAAGAGAGAGAAGGGCCAAGCACAGTGGTCTGAGGATTTCAAAATAAAGTGGTTAAGGGCCGCTATCTTGCCAGCCACCTTTCGGACATCTTTTTTGGTTTGGGGGGAAGGCTTGTCGATGAGGGCTCGGATATGAGTAGGATCGATCTCGATACCTCATTTGCTAATGAGCTGGCCTAAGAATTTGCCAGACAAAACACCAAACTAGCATTTTTCTTGGTTAAGTTTCATGTTAAATGTACGAAGTATCGAGAAGGCTTCGGTTAGGTCCAAGATGTGGGTTTGTTTTTTAAGGCTCTTATATAACATGTCGTCGATATAAACTTTAACTGACTTGCCAAGCAAGGGTTTGAACATGGTTGTAATAAGGCGCTGGTAAGTGGCGCTTGCATTTTTAAGCCCGAAGGGCATGACGTTAAAACAATAAAGGCCTTGTTTAGTGATAAAAGAAGTTTTAAGTTGATCCTCGGGGAGGAGGGGTACCTGATTGTAACCCGAAGTCGCGTCCATCATTAATAGTCCCTCATGTCCAACAGTGACATCTAGGAGGACTGAAATTATCTGGAGGGGGAAGCTATCCTTCGGTGTGTGTTTGTTGAGGTATGTGAAGTCGACGCAAATTCTGATCTTGCCATTCTTTTTTGGAACTGCAATAATATTTGATAACCAGTCAGCGTACTTGACTTCTCTGATGAAACCCGCGGCTATGACCTTGTCGACCTTGAGGTTTACAGTTTCTCGAAGTCGTGGGGACAATGTACCCTTCTTCAACTTTATTGCTGTAGTGTAAGGGATGAGGTCGAGGCGATGACATGCTAAACTGAGGTCGACACCGGGAATCTCCTGAAACATCCATATGAAGATGTCTTTGCTAACTCGAAGGAAGTCGGTCAGTTCGAGGTGCTCGGCCTCATCTAGAAAGGTACCATTGAACGTAGCTTGACCAGAATTGTAGAGTTTAATATAGGAAGTGGGTTTGATGGGTGAGATGGCGGGTGTTGAAGGTATAGAGATAGAGGGAGACAGTGATTGCTATGGTAGTTTGATGAGTTTCTGGGACTGATCAATCTCTGGATGCTCACATGAGCGGGCGAGGAAATGGGAACCTTTTAAGATCCACGTACCATAGGGGGTAGTAAAATGAAGGGTCTGATGGTAGGTTAAAGGTATGGCGCCCATGTCATGGAGCCAGTCGTGCCCAAGGATACCGAGATATTCAGATTTATTGTCGATGATAAGAAAACTAGTTTAAAGTATAACTAGGCCGGTAGTAACTGGAAGGTTAATTCGATCAACGAAGATATCGGTAGCCCCGCTAAAACCTTTCAGTTTGACATTGGCAGCAGTGATGAGGTCTATTTTGCTCATGGCTTGAATGGTTTGAAGGAAAAGTACATTTGCTGCACTTCCCATATCGATAAGCATAGTATGGAGGACGAGGTGTTCAACCTTAATCATTATGACTAAAGGGTCAGAATGGGAAAAATGAACATGTGATGTATCGTAGTCGATAAATGATATACCTTCGGGTCAGGGATATTAACTTGATTCTGGCAGGAGGGTGGGTAGCTTCACCTGGTAAGTGAGTTTGAATCATTCTTTGACACGCTTGCGCTTGCTTTTAGAACGACCACTGTCGATATTATTTACCTCGATGAGATAAACCTAGTTGATGTATATCATTCTTCAAGGTACGTCCCGTCGAGGTAACTGGGGAGGTCGGCAACATGCTGATGTAGGCATCCTACCTTGAGGATTATTTCGAGAGAGTGCTGCAGGGCGAAGCATTTGTTAATGTGGTGGCAATTACACTTATGGTTCTGGCAGTAAGGTTTGCAGTGTTTGTCCTCGATGGGAAAAGGGGTACGCCATATGGGGTCTGCTAGAATCTGTGGTAGAAGGGTACTGATAAGAGCAGTAAGCTTGGGTAAGACCGGTTTTGGTCATTTTTTGCGAGCATCGGTAGTGTCGTCAGTGTGGAATCTTTTGTGGCTCTCAGTCTCCTGTGAGATAGGAGCGATCAGGGGTGTATGAGCAGAAGGCTGGCCTTGTCAAGGTTTGCTCGGAGCGGGGTTTGAAGCTTGCTCCTGGCAATTTTACTTGTGGAGGTGCTCAAGGTCAATGTATCTGTTAACTTTGAATAACATCTCTTCGAAGGTTTAGGGTTTATAGAGCATTAGGTACTCTTTGACGCGGCTGTTATCCGGCAAAGTATTGGAATAAGTGAGCAGCGCATTTGCACCGTCGAGGTTTTCAACCTTGTACGACTCATCGAGGAACCTTTTTGATTAGGCTTTGAGGGTTTCACTGGGGGATTTGCAGAAGTTGAAGAGGGCATCGACCTGAACCTCTCAATCTTTGTTGAAGGCAAATTAGGTGATGAAAAGACTAGTTAATAGCTTGAAGCTTCGGATCGAGCCACTAGGAAGGCTATGGTACCATTTGAGAGGACTGTCTGTGAGGCTGGTGGGAAAAGGTTGACACATCAGGTGGTTGAAATTCAAGTAAAGGCTTAAAGCATTTTGGAATTCGAGGATGTGGGATTGAGGGTCGGTGTTACGATATTTACCGCAGGGGATTTAGTAAAGTCAACTAAACTAAGTATAATCTTTATTTAACTGATATGATGTCATAAACATATTGAAAAAGATGACAGCTTGTTTTACCATTGCCTTTTCTTATGTCTGGTAGAGTCCTTTTATTGAAAACAAGTGCTACCATGTTCTAATCGTTAGGGATTTAGTAGAGTTAACCAAACCAAGTATATTCTTGATTTAACTGATATGATTTTTAGACATATTGAAAGAGATGAAAGCTAGTTTTACCTTTGCCTTATCTTATGTCTGGTAGAGTCCTTTAATTGAAAATAAGTGCTTCCTTGTTCTAATCGTAGGGGATTTAGTAGAGTCAGCCAAGCCAAGTATATTCTTGATTTAACTGATATGATATCGATTAAAAACTAGTATTATTTATGCCTTAATCTATGTATTGTCTACGAAGTAGAGAGATATATAGAGAAAAACTTGTAAGTTTCATTGAATTCTGAAAAAGAATTCATATTGGATGGAGATGGAAATCTCACTTTTGGAATAAATTGAGGTGAAACTGAAATAGAGTAGTGAGGGACATTAACAATAATATCATTTCAGTCGCCTAGTGTTCCAAGGACTTGAAATGTGGACTCCCTCATCTGCTATGAGGTAATATGATCTCAGGCCTGAGAGACCTGTGATAAGGAATAGACCCTCCCAATTGTCTGCTAGATTCCCAGCATGAGCCTCTTTATGGTGTTGAGGCATTTCTTTGAGGACGAGATCATTGATTTGGAAGGTGCGGTTTTTGACTCGTATATTGTAAGAACTACCCAGCATTTGGTGATATCGACCTAGGTTAACGACGGCACATTCCCTAGATTTGTCGATTCAATTGAGGTCGTAAGCCAATTCAAACTCATTTTCTTCGTCAGTTAGCTCGTGATCTTTAACTGGATGATGGTATTTAGAAGGAATGACGACCTTGGTGCCATAGGCAAGGAGGAATGGAGTACAGCCTGTCGACTGATACAGAGTGGTACGATATGCCCATAAGACATGAGGGAGTTTTCGAACCCAATTCCCTTTTTTCTTATGAGTTTAGCCTTTTCTTTTGTCCATCCACAATGGTTTGTGTTGGTGATTTCGGCTTGGCTATTGTATTGAGGGTAGAAAGGATTGGATGGTGAGTAAATGATGTTGTGTTGGTTAAGAAAAGTTATAACTTTTTCTCCAATAAATTGGGGACCGTTATCGATTTGAATTAGGTGGGGGCACCCAAACCGTATGATGATGTGTTCCCAGATAAAAAAAATGACCTCTTCTTATCTGGTTTGACAGAGTGGAACTTTTTCTACCCATTTTCTAAAATAATCATTAGCTACGAGTAGGTGGCGACGGTTACCTGGAGAATTAGAAAATTCGCCGACAAGATCGAGTACCCATATTTTGAATGGCTAAAGCACCTTGCTTGCATGGAGTTCGATCGCGGGCGCGCGGATAATCTTTCCATGTTGCTGACATGTGTCACATTTGTGTGAGTACTCCTCTGCCTGCTTGCGGAAGCCGAGCCAGAATACTCCTTGTATAATGGCTCTGTTTGCAAGTGACCGACCTGCGGCATGGGAGCCACAAGTCCCTTCATGTAAATCACGGAGCATCTCGTCTGCGTTCAATTTGGAGAGGCACTTGGGGTAAGTCCCCGAGACTGAACGGCGGTATAAGGTACCATTTTGATTGGTGTAGCACTTAGAGCTGTCTATCAGCTGTTGGTGCTCCTTCGGGTCTGCGGGAAATTTTCCTTCGCATTTTTTTTTAACACCGAGATAAACTAAGAAAGGATTTCGCCAGTCGCCGTCCCCCCCTTTATCGTCCTCCGTATCGATCGTGCATTTAAAATTATGATCAATGCAGGAGGTTGAAATCACTTCGATCTAGAGATATTGAGCTTCTATACGTAAGACCTCAATAAGATATGCCAAGGAATTGGCATGTCAGTTTTCTCCTCGATGAAGATAATCGAGAGTTGCTTGCGCAAACTTTCTCATCCTATCTGCAATAAGGGCTATGTATTCGTCCATCTTGCCATTCTTCTTGTATTGCTCAGAGTAATGGTGAATGATGAGTAGTAAATCTGCATAAGCAGAGAGCTCAGGGACGCCGAGCTCGAGAGCGAGATCAAGTCCGTGAATGAGAGCCTCGTGCTCGGTGATATTGTCTAAGGCCTCAAAATCAAAATGGATTGATTTCGAAATTCTGTCGTCGGAAAGGATAATCAATGCAATTCCAATTCCTGACCCTGCAGGTCTTGCTTATCCATCTATAAAAAGTCTCTGCCCTTTACTTGTTATTATAGGGGCCTAACTTCGTACGAAGGGGAAGTCGGCTCTTACACCACGGGATTTATCCTTAATCGAAGGGAGCAAGTATATGATCAATAATATGACTAAGCTAATGGCAATATACTTACATGGAAACCTAGAATGGGATACTCCACGACCTCTAATAAGGATTTTAAAGAGTATTGATATTACTGTCGAGTAGTTGAAGGTTTGAGTACGGGGTAATTTACAGAGAGATTGAAGGTAAACTGTAAGGGTTCTGGAGAGAGATTTTGTAACCCCTTGATGGTTCCCCCTCCCTCCTATTTATAGAACATAGGATGGATTGAGTCACCATAGGAGATAAAATTACATGTATACCCTCCGGGTATCTGGCGGGTATCCCGTTATTGGTGTTGACGTTGTAAATATTGGGTCTGGCACAGTGCTCTGACACTGTAGCCGTTGCTGGTTTTGTCACTATAGCTGTCTAGACCAACAACACCGCCGTTCTTGTCAGGTGAGCTGTCTGTCTGACATGTCTGCCTTCGACCACGTATTAATATGGTCGAAGTGTTTTTGATACTGATGTAAAGTTTGTGTGCTGACAGACCTGTCTTCATCTTCGAGTCTTGTTAATAGTTGAGGCTTCGTCTTCGGGGCTTCATCTTCAAGTAGCCTTGGAAGGTTTGTTTACAGATTGAATGGGCTTCAAGATATTCATGTAGGCTTCGATGTAGCCTTCGAGTATTCAACTGGAGCCAGAAGGCTGTGAATAGGCTACTACATTCGCCCCCTCTCAGCGAGGGTCTCAGAAATAGGTGTAGAGGCGTTTGCTGAGAAAAACTGCTGGTTGTTGGAAGTTGAACGGTTGACTGAGGCAAATTTGATTTTCGAGGAAGGTAATAAAGGAGGGTAATTGCGAAGTTGTGGTGATTACAGAGTATTAAATGTTGTTAATAAAGCTATAAATAAGGATTTTGAGGGGTACTACTATTAACTCTTCATCTTCACTTTCTTTCTCTATTATCCGCAAAAACAAAATGGATACCACTCCCAACACAAGCTATCAAAGAAAGATGAGTTTTGCCAGAGACCATCGCGTAGGACAGAAAATGGCTGAACTAAAACAAAAAAATTTTGGGGACAATGAACTCAACTGGGATATGCCGGACCTGGTGGAGGTTGAGCCCGGAGAGTCGATCAACGGGAACTTCTATGCGTACTGGTGGAGGGTGCTATAAATTATGGGCCCACTTCCTGATGACTGTTGGACTTCCTGGAGTTTTTGGCTGTGGAGGTAGTGGTCAAGGAAGATGCCGAGGTTTAGTCATCGAAAAACGTTATTGTTGTAAAATTGGATGGTAGGAGTGTTTATAGTTTTTTTTATTGTTGATTATTTTCTTATGTATTTTGGTGTACAGGTGTTTGCCCAAATGAACTTGACAATTTATGAGATGACTGTCGAAGTGAGATAATGAACTGTCATTATGTAAGTAGGACAAATATAATACTCAAAGTTAATTTAGACGCGAAAATAGTTTGCTCGAGACACGCATTATTGGCATATTTTGAATTTGAATATCAGGTTATCTGAGGGCTAATGTTTGAGAGGTGATGTAACCGATTATTCGAGGATGAGAGGAAAGTATTTCAATGGTCGATTAGCTTCGACTGGCAAAACTAACAGTCCAAACAGCAGGCATGTCAGAAACTGTATGGAACCTAGGGCAGAGTGTCCTGCAGGCATCATGATGCTTCCTTGGATTACGGAAAAAGGTTAATTTGATGTAAGGATATGATTTGATAGATTCAAGTTGGGATCAGAAGGTTCAAGTTGTTTTATGTATATAAAATTGTGAATGTGCGCGTGAGACGTGCACGTGTGATAATGGAGAGTAAATTGGGCAAAATACATCTCAACCAAAAAGTAGGGGTAGTGGTAATGATAGCAGTTTTAGGAATCGAGGCAATTTTTTGGTATTCCGAGGAGGTATATATAGTGGTGAGAGCATAGTTTATGTTCCCGTTTACCCACTAATAGAAAAACTAGAGAGTAAGAGAAAGAGAATGCACGCCATTGTTCTATAGAGCTCTATAATTGTTATGGGGCTGTCTAAATTGCTAAAAGGAAGGAAAGATACTCTGCCCAAACAGGTATGTCCTCTTACTTTTGTCTTGTTACTTTATCTTATATTTCTGTATGTGAAGTTCATATTAGGGTTGAGGCTGCTAGGGTTTTTAGTTGTGATGATATGACCGGGGATTGAGGGAAACCATGTGTCTGGGGGCCTAGCCCATTTGGGATTCTGAGGGTATTGATGGTGGGACTAGGATTGAGGTCGAGTACTCGACTCAGTTGGAGAGGCTTGATCGAAATAATTTATTGACACATAATAGTCAAATATATCGGTCAGATTGTGTGCCTCTTCTTTTGTAGGATAAGATGTGTACCCGTCAATCTTCGAGACTTAGGCCAATTGATGAGGAGATCAAAGAAAATGAGGCTAGTGTAACTGGTCATGCTTCGATGGGTAAGAGCAGCGACGTAGAAGAATTAGATATGGCAAAAGATGTCCCATTAGCGATTGCGATTCCCGAAACTGGGCCTTTAAGTAGTAGACTTTGTAAGACACGGGTGATCGAAGAGAATGACGGGGAAGAGGTGAAGGGAGGAGAGAGGGAGAGACATGAAGGTAGTGTTGAGCCTTCATGTGATTAAAAGGCAGAAGGGGAAGAAAGTGACCATAGTAAAGAATCGACTGATTCGGAGGGGGCCGCAGGTGCTGTCTTGGCTAGAGAGAAGCTAAGGCTGGATCAATTTATGGCCAAATTTGAGCTATCGAAGGTAGGGTTGATATTATATGCTACGGGGTCAGGGTATACCTTCCAATCAAAGCCTCGAGAGGGTATTATGGCATATAAAGGCCAAACTAGGCTAGGAATGCAACTACCCCCCCGAAGGCTAGTGAAGGAGGTACTGAACTTTTGGGAAGTGGCCCCGTGCCAGATGAATGAGAATTTTTACAAAATGATGAAGATAATAGGGGGTATGAATGTAAAACTGCGTGGTGAGGGGAGAAGCTTAATTGAGTGGTACGATATTGTCCCGTTCTACTCCAAGAAAGCAAACCAGAAGACGGGTACCTATCACATTTAGTGTCACGCGGATAAACCCTGGCTGTTTGATCTGTGCTCGACGGGTCGAGGGTGGTATAAAGACTTGGCTGTTGTACGGGGTAACTATGAGGAGGTCGAAGGAGAGGATCCTTATAAGTTACAGTATGAGGTCTATAATCCAAGTAAGTTGTCTGTCGAAGAGTTTCTGACGTATTGATCGAATAGACTGATAAATGTGTTTTTGTTTGTTCTGTAGGTCCTAGTACCCAGACTTGGAAAAATCCGAGGGATTATATTGACGCGTTAATCAACTCGGATGAGGAGTGGGTGAACTCTGTGCTCAAGGGGCTTCTTGGTATTAAGAGGAAAAGGCAGAAGAAGACAGATTTCATGCTTCGAAATCTACCCATTACGCCGAAGCCATCAATAAAGAGAGGTATTGACGGAATGGAGAAAGTGAATTTATCGAGGAAGGTAAATTATGTGCCGAAGGGGTAGCAGGCGTCTAGGCAGGCAGCACCAGTGCCCGAAGTAGTTTGTGATGTTTTAAGGTAGGCGTCGAAGCAGGCGTTGACGCATGCTGACAAAGGGAAGGGGAAGGTCTTATCCAAATCTCCAATGGTACAGGAGTCCAAAGGACCTCAGAGGAAGAGGCGCAGAGCACTGGGGGAGGATAATGCGGAGGATATGGATGAAGATTTAGCCGCGTTCGAACTGGAGGAGCATGCTCGAGCTAAGGCTGCTTCGATTATGGAACTCTGTGGCACTGATCCAGACGAAGTTGCGAGGCGAATGATAAAAAGTATGTATCAGGTAACTGTTTATTTTTTACAAAATTCTGAAATTTTCTTAAGTGCACCATGGTTTGAAAGATACTGATGGCTTGAATATTCAAGCATATAGATGCTTGGGCATAGGCTTTCAACAAGGCACAGAAGGTAGTAATAAGGCAGTTAAAGCAAGCGGTTGACAATCTGGAGCTTGCTCGAGGGACTGAAGCATCCCTGGTTTCAGAAATTGACATTTTGAAGCAAGATCAGGGGACTATCAGAGGTAAATGCGAGAGGAGGCCCAAATCTCAATGGTACACTCATACACAAGTTTTGAATGCGAAACTGGCTAAGAAGGATAAGGTTATTACAGAATAGAGGGAGACCTTCCAAGGGCAGTTTGATGATGAATGTGAGACAAATATTAGGCTCAAGGATTTCATCGAAGATTTGGGGTATGATCCTAAAACCTTACAATGCTTGGCCATTTCCAATGATCTTGTTGCTGACGATGGTGTTCAGACAAAGGCTGTAGATATAGATATAACTGGTGTGAGTGCAAGAGTGGGAAATGGCGCGTAGACTCATGTGGCAGACAGAGTTGCTGCTGATACTGCAACCGAAGGAGTCGTGGGTGTTTCTTGATCGAACCCTTCTACTGAAGGAACTGGGGGTGTTAGCGAAGAGGAAACTGTAGGAGGAGATGGTGTAACCACTCAAATACAAGGTATTGTATTCGATGTGCCAAACTGTTTTTCTTATCTTTCTGTTGTGCTGTAATATTTGAACAATATTGAGCTTGCTTCGTACTTGAGTTGTGAACTTGTGATTGTTTTGAATTGCTTGTATAAGCTATACTGAAACTAGTTTATGCTGAGATTAATTTGTGCTGAGTTGCTGTGCTAGAATCCAGATGTATGCTCTGAAAATTTTCAAGGTCGCCCCCAAGTATCAGTCAGGTCGAAGGGTTGACATGATACTTAGGGTAAACCAATAAATTTACTGCACTTCGAAGGCTTGAGCCTGATCGAAGTAGAACGTTTTCACCCCCAATGGATTCTTGAGGGTTCGGTCTCTCGACCATTCATGCCCCCCGATTTTGCTCGAATATTGGAGACTTCAAATTTTTTAAGGTCACCCCCATGTATCATTCGGGTCGAAGGGTTGACATGATACTTAGGGTAAACCCAAAAATTCACTGTACTTCGAAGGCCTGAGCCTGATCGAAGTAGAACGTATTCACCCCCAATGTATTCTCAAGGGTCCGGTTTCATGACCATTCATGCCCCCTGAGTTTGTTCGAATATTGGATACTTGAAAATTTTCATGGTCACCTCCAAGTATCAGTCGAGCCGAAGGGTTGACATGATAGTTAGGGTAAACCATGAAATTCACTGGAAAATAGGAGACGAAGTTCAAAGGTAAAAAATGTTCATTGACTATAATATATTTACATTAGTAGAACGAGGAGAGGGCAGTGGCCTATTGTATGATACTAACTATATTATATTCCATGGATTTGGTAGAGGTTCTTCATCTTCTGTCATCAGGTAATATGAACCCTTATCAGTTTTATCGTAAATGACATAAGGTCCTTCCCAGGATTCGGCTAGCTTGACGGCATTTCGAGGCTTCAAAGACTATGTGACACGTCGATGTACATGATCTCCAATGTTGAAACTTCATGGTCGAACTCACTTGTTATATAACTTCTGGAGGGATAAATGGTATCGGCCGAGGTCTACGATGGCTCGGTCTCTAGTTTTGCCGATCCATTGCAAATTGCATCAGAGTTCTATCTTATTATCTTTGCCTGTGAGGTTGAGATCTTGTGTAGGTGCTTCGAATTGAGTAGGAAGCACTGCTTCATTACTGTAGGCTAGGAGAAAAGAGGTACAACCCATTGCATTTCTTAGTGTTGTTCGATAGGCCCAGATGACATGCTGCAATTCCTGAACCTATCATCCTTTCTATGCATTATCGTGCTTCTTAAGACCATCGACTATGGTTTTATTGATTGCTTCAAACTGACCATTCCCTTGGGTGTAGTAAGGTTTTGAGGGTGAGAGGATGATGTTGTACTTCTTGAGGAAATTTTTGACTTTGTTCCCGACGAATTATGGACCATTGTCACAGAGAATCATAAGAGGGCAGCCAAATCGTGTAATGATATTTTCCCATAGAAATTTAATGACTTCTTCTTCTCTGGTTTGACACAACGGTACGGCTTCAACCCATTTGGTAAAGGAATCTGTTGTAACAAGGATATTCTCTCCGCTACCTAAAGCTTTGGGAAAGGGTCCCATAAGGTCGATAACCCATCGTTTGAATGGCCAAGGGACTTGGCTACAGTGGAGGTCTCACGAAGGGTTGTGGATGTCATGGGCATGACGTTGGCATTTTTCACAGTGTTTGGTGTATTCTTCGGCTTGCTTCTTCATGTTGGGCCAGAATAATCCTTGGGAGAGGACCCGATGGGCCAAAGATTGACCAGTGGTATGAGCACTGCAGGTACTTTCGTGGAGCTTGGCAAGAATTGAAGAAGCTTTATTTTGAGAAATACATCGAAGAAGGACACCATTTGGGGATTTGCGATGTAACTCGTATTTGAGAATAGTGTATCTGCGGCAGTTTTCTAATAATGACCTTTTAGCTTTGGGATCATCTGGGAGGATAGCATTGTTAAAGTAATCGAGGAATGGTGTTCACCAGTTGTCTGGATCAAGACTCTCTCCCCCAGTATTGATGGCATTGACTTCCATCTGGCCGATACTTAGGAGTTCGAGTACTTCAATATGGAGATTTCAGGATTCCCATTGGCCTAACATAGCTGCTATGAAGGTGAGGGCATCTTCGTGCCTATTTTCACCACGCGGGTAATGAGTAATAAAAGATTTTTCAGGAAAATGGTCCATGTGCTGATGAACGAGAGCAGCGTATTCGGCCATGCGACCGTTTGCTTGATTTTTACCAGTGTATTATCTCTGAATAAGTTGGGAATCTGTGATAACTGCAAGTTTAGGGATACCGAGGTCGAGTGCGAGGTTGAGGCCATGGATCAATACTTCATACTCACCCTCGTTGTTGGAGCATTTAAAGTTTAACTTGACTGCCTTCTCAATTCGATCATTGGTGAGTGTGACCAGGATGATACCGATTCCCAAACTGTTAGGACCAGCAGATCTGTCTGTGAAGAGGCGCCAGCATGTGTTAGGGTTCCATAGGTCTATTGGTTTTGGCGGATCTTCTGGTAGGTCATCTTTGTGTTCTTTCCAGTCGACATCTTCGACCGGGAAGTCAGTAAGGAAATTAGCAGCAGCTTGTCCTTTTGGGATATTTGTTTCTCGAATGCGATATCATGTTCGCCAACATAAACGGAGCACTGTTGTACTCGTCTGGATTTTTCTTTCTTGCTTAGAACTTTCGAAGGGGATAACTTGTAATAACCCAGATAGGGTGAGCTGGAAAATATGGTTTGAGTTTTCAGGAAGTGTAGACGAGGGTAAGGAGAAAAAGGAGAAAATGCTCAAGATTTGTGTATCAAGTTTTTGTAGGTGCTAGAGTTTTGCTGATAAAATATACAGGTTTCTCAATGTTTGATTCGAGCCGAATGAGGACTGAGCTTATAGAAGTGTCAGTGACTGCGATGCATAAAAAAAACATTTCGCCCAAGGTATGTTTTAACTTCGAGGAAGGCTTGTTCACAATCGGGTGTCCAATTGTTCTCATGGTTGTTTTTCTATTTAGCCTTGTTGACGCCTTGGTCGAGTAAGAGAGAGATGAGCCAAACATAATGGTCAGAGGATTTGGAGATGAAATGGTTTAAGGCCACTATTTTACCAGTTACTTTTTGGACATCTTTTTTGGTTCTGGGCAAAGGCATGTCCATGAGGGCTCAGATATGGGTAGGGTCGATCTCGATGCCTCATTTACTGATAAGGTGGCCTAAAAATTTGCCAGACGACACACCAAACTGACATTTATCTGGCTTAAGTTTCATGTTGTAAGTTCGAAGTATCGAAAAGACTTCAGTTAGGTCTTGGATGTGGGTCAATTTTTGAAGGCTCTTGTATAACATGTCATCTATATAAACTTTGACCGACTTGCCAAGCAAGGGTTTGAACATGGCTGTAACGAGGTGCTGGTAGGTGGCACCCGCATTTTTAAGGCCGAAGCCGCGTCCATCATAGACAGACGTTCATATCCTGCAGTAGAATCCAGGAGTACTAAAATGATCGTGAGGGAGAAGCTATCCTTCATTGTGTGTTTGTATAGTTCGGTGAAGCCGACGCAGATTCTGATCTTGCCGTTATTTTTAGGAACTGCCATAATATTGGATATCCATCCAACATACTTGACTTCTCTGATGAAACCTGCGGCTATGAGCTTATCGTCTTCAAGGTTTGCACCTTCTCAAAGTCGAGGTACCAGTGTACGCTTCTTTTGTTTTACTGTTGTAGAGTGTGTAGGGATCTAACTTCGTGTAGAGGGGATGACGGCTCTTACACCACGGGATCTGTCCTTTATTAAAGGAATTCAAGTATGTAATCTATAGAGCAATTAATCTACTGACAATATACTCGCGTGGAGGCATAGAATGTAACGCTCTACGGCCTCTGATAAGGATTTTTAAGAGTGCTTAAATTTCTGTTGAGTAGTCGAAGGCTCGAGTATTGGATTTTTATAAGGTGATCGAAGGTAAACACTAAGGGCTCAAGGGTTAGATTTGGTAACCTCTCCTTGGTTCCTCATCCCACCAATTTATAGAATATAGGAAGAGCAGAGTCACCAAGGTTAGGTCACATTACAAGTGTACCATCCGGATATCGAGAGGGTATCCCGGAGTTGGTATGGATACCGAAAATGTTGGATCTGTCACTGTAGCAGTTGTTAGGTCAATCTCTATGCTCTGACACAGTAGCAGTTATTGGGTCTGTCACTGTAGCTGCATGGACCAACAACGTCGCCGTCTTGTCTAGTGAATGGGCTGTCTGTCTTATTAAACTTTGACCATGTGAGGATATGGTCAAAGTATTTCTGATGCGGATGTGGAGTTCGTCTTCGAGGTTTGTTCAGAGTCGAGGCTTCGTCTTTGGATAATCTTTTGGAGGCTTGTGCATGGGTTAAGTGGGCTTCGAGTTGTCCGAGTAGGCTTTGAGGTGGCCTTCGAGTGTTTGACTGGGGTAGAAGGTTGCGAGTAGGCTACTACATTTTCCCCCTCTTAGCGAGGGCCTCGAAAATAGGTGTAGAGGCATTTGCTAAGAAAGACTGTTGGTTATTGGGAGTTGAAGAGTTGAAAGGTTGATTGTTGAATAGTTGACTGTTACAGGGGTAATAAAAGAGGGTAATTAAGAAATGTTGGTGGTTCTGAAGTAATAAATGGGTTTAATGAGGCTATGAGTAAAGGTGGCAATGCTGCACATTCTCCTACTAGTTCACTTTCTTCTCCTTCCTCGGCATCACTCGCCAAACGTTATGGATACCATGCCCAACACTCGCTACCAGAAGAGGATGGTATTTTCCAGGGACCATCGTATAGGGCAGAAAACTGCTGAATTAAAGTTGAAATTTTTTTGGGATCATGAGTTTGACTGGGACATGCCTGACCTGGTAGAGTTAGAGCATCGAGAACACATTAATGGGGACTCCAATACTTACTTCTGGGGGCAGATAGAGTTTCATTTCACTACTGCTGAAGAACGCTACCTCTACCTAACCGCTTTGGCCGAATGTCTCATTCAGGCAGAAGGGCAGTTGGAGGAGAAAGGCTCAACGAGTGGAGCTGGCCCGTCTAAAAATAGGGCGGCTTCACCTTAAAGTGATGGCAAAGTGGTTGTGATGGGCTTTTCTCTTCTAAATTTTTTTTGTAGGACTATATTTTGAAGGTTTAAGTTGTTGTTTTGTTGATCTCTGTAGAATTTGTGTGATTGTACTAGGAGGTCTCTTCTGCTTTGGCATTTTGAAGTGGTGTAATGAGAAGAAATGTTACAGAAATTATGTGTTTGTATCTGAGAAAACATGTATACAAAAAGATTATAGACGCGGTATCGAACATATATCTTCGAATGTTAACATGCAGAAATGGTTACCTTCGAGGTGAAATTGACTTTAAATTGTAAATGTGCTTGTTGAGGAAAAGGGTCGGCATTCGATTAAAGGGATCGATGCTTTGAGGTTAGTGATGGTTCGACTGTAAGTCTACGAGAAAGAGGGTTGAATACGCATTCTGATGAAATGGTTATGTCTGGAAAGTTGAAGAGGTTGGACTGTTGAGTTTTCAAGGAGAAGAATTGAGGATTGTAATAAATGCGGCCTGGTATTAGGGAGGGTTAAATGTATCTGATTTTCAGTATTAATAGGTTGTCTCTGGGAGAATTGTATACGTTTATTCCTTCATCCCTAAGCATAATGTCTGCCTCTTCTTCTCAAAGCAAAGGCGATGCTTCCAGGCCCAAGAGCCAGGACCAAGTTGCAGTAAAAGCTCATTGTGTATGGGGGAAGATGTTGGAATGGAAGCGGAGGTTTGTCGAAGATCAAGATCTGGACTCGGAGATGCCGGACTTGTTTGAAGTGGAACCCGGGGAACCCATTGCTGGAATGCCCTTTGTGTATTGGTGGGGCGTGCAACAAATGATGGGACCATTTCCCAGCCACTGGCTATTTCTACTGCAGTCGTTTGTTGAGGAGATGGTGGACCAGGAAGATGCTGCTACTGAGGCCGGGTATGAGAAGAAGAGTCCCGAGGAGAAATATGGGCCTCGTGAACTATTTTGTGGAGAATTTGTATATGGTGGTATGGAATGAAATTGGATTTTGGATTTTTCAGTTTATTTGAGCTATTTTGATCTGTATGGAACGAATACTGGAAGTTGACAAGGTAATTGTCAAAGTATAATTCTGACCTTTTTGTAAGTAAAATTTTAAATTGTCAAAGTAACAAATCTGAACTGTGTGTTAGTAAAATTCTGAACTGTGTGTAAGTAGGAAAGACATAAAATTTAAAGGTGATTTAGGTGCGATTATACTGTCCAATGTGAATCGAATGCTTGATATATTTTAAGATCGAATGTGAGGTTATCTGCGGACGACTGTTTGAGACATGATATAGTCGATTACTCATGCTTAAGAATTAGGTGTGTTGAAGGTCTGCTGGATTTGACTGGACAGACTGACGGCCCAGATAGCTGATCTGTCAAATCGGTACTGGTTCCTGGGGCAGTGCGACGTGCATATTATCATGATGTTTCCTCATTTTATGGAAAGAGGTTGATTTGATGTAGATTTTTGATTGGACGGCTTCGAGTGAGGAACAGAAGGTTTGAGTTGTTTTAAGTTTATAGTGAAGTGAATGTGAGCGTGCGATTCGCGCGTGAGTTTAATGAGGGGCAAAGTGGTCAAAGCACATCTTAGCTGAAAAGCAGGGGTAATGGGGTAGTGGCAATGATAGTGGTTTGGGAATCGAGGTGGTTTTTGGTATTCCGAGGAGGTATATATAGAAGAAATAATAAACGTATCATTCACAGGAAAACCAGAGAGTGAGAGGAAGGGAACGTATGCTATTGCTTTGTGAAGCTTGTGAGAGGTTACCGGGTTAATGCTGAGGACCGATTGGCTTGCTGTTTCGATTATATTTCGGCTAGCGCAGGTATGTCGATTGATCCCTATATGCTTTTGTTTGGCCTTTTCTTTTGTATCTGTAAGTAGAATCTTATGGGTCTGTAGTTGTGAAAATATGATCGAGGACAGGGGGGAAACCATGTGTCTGGAGTTTAGCTTATTTGGGATTTTGAGGGTATTTGATGATGGGATTGGGGCTGGGGTTGAGTTTTCAACTGTGTTAATATCTATTCGAGAGGGTAGATGAAAATAAGTTACTAACACATAATAGTCGAATGTATCGATCTAATTGCGTGCCTCTTCTTCTGTAGGATAAGATGCGTACTCTTCGAGCTTTCAGATTGAGGCTGACAGACGAAGAGATCAAAGAAAATAAGGCTAGTGTATCTGGTCGTGCCCCGATGGATATGGGCAGCAACATAAAAGAACTAGTCATAATAAAAGATATCCTACTGGCAGTGGTGGTTCCTAAAACAGGGGAGGTTAAGTAGTAGGCATCGTAAGACAGTAGTAACTGAGGGTAGTGGTGAGGAGGAGATGGGGGGAGGACAGAGAAAGAGAGGCAAAAGTCGGGCTGAGCCTTCGGGTGGTAAAAGGGGTGAGGGGGAGAAAAGTGATTGTGATAAGGATTCGATTGAGTCAGATGAGGCTACTGGTTCTGCTCTGGATAGAGAAAAGCAAAGGCTAGATCGGTTTGTAGCTAAACATGGACTATCAAAGGTAGGGGTTATATTGTATTATGCTGGGTCAGAGTACAACTTTAAATCGAAACCTCAAGAAGGTATCATGGCATATTGAGGCCAAATTCGACTAGAGATGCGATTGCTCCTTTGAAGGCTGGTGAAGGAGGTATTAAACTTTTGGGAAGTTGCCCTAGTACAGATGATTAGGAATTTTTATGAGATGATGATGGTAATCGAGGGTATGAATACAAAATTGAGGAGTGAGGGAAGGGGTTTAATTGAGTGGTATGATGCGGCATCATTCTATTCGAGGAAGGCGAATCAGAATGTGGGCATATACCACATCTAATACCATGCAGACAAGCCGTGGTTATTTGATCTGAGCACGACGTGTCGAGGGTGGAATAGAGATTTGGTTGTAGTATGGGGGAATTATGAGAATGTCAAAGGGGAGGACCCATATAGGTTACAGCATAAAGTCTATAATCCAATTAAATTTTCTGTCGAAGAGTTTTTAATGTATTGTTCGAATAAACTGGTAATTGGTTTTCTGTTTGTTCTGTAGGTCCTCAAAGCCAGAATTGGGTGACTCTGAGGGACTATATTGACGCCCTAATTGACCTAGAGGAGGAGTGGGTGGATTATGTTTTCAAGAGTCTTGGTATCAAGAGGGAAAGGCAGAAAATGACAGATTCCTTGCCTCAGAACGTACCTATTACGTCGAAGCCATCAAAGAAGGGGTGAGGCGAAGGTGTTTCAACGGCAGCCGAAGGAATGGAGGTAGATAATTTGGCAAGGAAGGTAAAGTATGTTCCGAAGGAGCAAAGGGAATCGAAGCAGGCAGCGACAGTGCCCGAAGTAGTTAGTGATGCTTCGAGACAGAGGCCAAAGCAAGCATCGACCCAAGCTGAGAAAGGGAAGGGAAAGATAATTCCCGATTCTCCCAGGGTACAATAGACGAAGATTACTCAATGCAAAAGGCGCAGGGTACAAGGGGAAGATGATGCGGAGGATACGGGTGAAGATATGGTGGAGGCTGAGCGAGAGGAGCAGGTTCAAGCTGTGGCTGCTTCGATGGCGGAACTCTGTGCCGATGATACATACGAGGCATTGATGCAAATAAAGAGGAGTATGTACGAGGTAAGTTTCTACTTGTTTTTGAGATTATGACATTTTCTCAAGTGCTTGATTTTTTGAGAGGTAATGCCGGGTCGAATATTCTAGCAGGCGGATGCTTGGGGTGCTGTCTTTTAGCAAGGTGGCAAAAGTATTAAAGAGGAAGTTACAGGAGGCGGCTGATAGTCTGGTGCTTGCACGAGGGAGTTCATAGAGGATATGGTGTTTGATCCAGAAACTCTGCAACCCTTCCCTGTTACCCAAGATCATGTCGCTAAAAATGTTTTGCAGACAGAGGGGATAGAGGTAGAAGTTGTTGATGGAGGTGTTGGAGGTGGCGTGGAGGCTCCCATGGATGGTGCAGGGTCAAAATCTTCTAGTGGATGTGCTGGGGGTGTTGGCAATGAGGAGCCTGCTGAGGTAGAAGCTACAGCCACTTCGATATGAGGTATTGTACTGGGGTGCCATACCATTTCATCTAATTTTCTGTTGGGTTATAATATTAGAACAATGTTTATCTCTCATTGTCCTTGATCTTTAAACTTATGATTGTTTTAAATTGTTGTGCTGAAACTGACTTGCATTATACTGAATCTGTTCGGTTGTAGACTACTAAAACTGATTTTTGTGATTTGTACTAAATTGTTGTGCTAGATTCTTGATATATGCTCTGACCAAGATTTGAATTGATTTGTGTTAAAGTTGCTTCTCTGATAATATACTGAAGCGTCTAGGAGATATTCCTGAATAACTATATCTGCATATGTTGTAACAGTAGAATGATTGTAGAGTTGTCGATCTTTGAATTAGTTGTAATGCTTGGGCCGACCGAACAGATTAACTAGACTTTGATGGCTTAAGCGACAACGAAGTAAGACGTGTTCACCCTCAACTTATTCTCGAGGGTCCAGTCTGTCGACCATTTAAGCCCATTGAGTTTGCTCGAATGTTGGGAGTTTGAAAATTTGTGAGGTCGCCCCCAAGTATCAGTCAGGCCAAGGGTGATATGATACTTAGAGGAAGCCAGGAAATTTACTGGACTTCAAAGGCCTGAGCCACAGCAAAATAAGACGTGTTCACCGCCAACGCATTCCCGAGGGTCCGGTCTTTCGACCATTCGTGCCCCTCGAGTTTACTCGAATGTTGGAACCTTGGAAAATTTTAAGGTCACCCCCAAGTATCAGTCGGGTCGAAGGGTTGACATGATACTTAGAGGAAACCCGAAAATTTACTAGACGTCCAAGGCCTGAGCCACAGTGAAATAAGATGTGTTTACCGCCAGCGCATTCCCAAGGGTCCGGTCTTTCGACCATTCGAGCCCCTCGAGTTTGCTCGAATGTTGGAAGCTTGAAAATTTTCAAGGTCGCCCCCAAATATCATTCGGGTCAAAAGGCTGACATGATACGTAGAGGAAACTAGGAAATTCACTGGACATCGAAGGCCTGAGCCACAGCAAAGTAAGATGTGTTCACCGCCAGCGCATTCCCGAGGGTCCGATCTTTCGACCATTCGTGCCCCTCGAGTTTGCTCGAATGTTAGAAGCATGAAATTTTTTTAAGGTCACCCCCAAGTATCAGTCGGGTCAAAGAGTAGACATGATAATCAGGCTTAACCAAAAAATTCATTAGAAAGCAGAAGGCGGAGTGTGGATAGGAAAAAAATTGTTTATTGATTATTCTGTGTTTACATCAGGTGTACAAGGTGGAGGCTGCGGTCTATTGTATGAGACTAGCTGTATTGTATTCCATGGATTTGGTAGAGGCTCTTCGTCTTCTATCATCAAATAATATAATCCCTTGTCAGTTTTATTGTAAGCGACATAAGGTCATTCCTAGGACTCGGCTATCTTGCCGGCATTTTGAGGCTTTGAAGATTGGGTGACACGTAGAAGTACAAGATCTCCAATGTTGAAACTTTGTGATTGAACTCGTCTGTTATATGACTTCTAGTAGGAGATATGGTATCGACCATGATTGGCGATGGTTCGGTCTTTGGTTTCGTCAATCCAAAGCATATTGTACCTGAGTTTAAACTCATTATCTTCGTCAGGGTGGTTGGGCTCTCGTGTAGTTACTTTAAATTGAGTAGGGAGCACTGCTTTAGTACCGTAGGCTAGAAGGAAAAGGGTATAACCAGTAGATTTTCTTGATATTGTTCGATAGGCCCAGAGGATATGCTGTAACTCCTGAACCAATCGACATTTCTTCACATCGGCACATTTCTTGAGGCCGTCGACTATGGTTTTGTTGATTACTTCGACTTGACCGTTGCCTTGGGGGTAGTAAGGTGCTGAGGGCAAGAGGAAGATGTTGGGCTCTCGTATAGGTACTTCGAATTGAGTTGGGAGCACTACTTTAGTACCGTAGGCTAGAAGGAAAGGGGTACAACCAGTAAATTTTCTTGGTATTGTTCGATAGACCCAGAGGATATGCTGTAACTCCTGAACCCATCGACATATCTTTACATCGGCACATTTCTTGAGGCCATCGACTATAGTTTTGTTGATTACTTCGACTTGACCGTTTCCTTGGGGGTAGTAAGGTGCTGAAGGTAAGAGGATGATGTTGGGCTTTTTAAGGAAGTTTCTGACTTTGCTCCCAACGAACTATGGACCGTTGTCACATCGAATCATATCAGGGCATTCAAAACGTGTAATGATGTTTTCCCATTGGAATCTGATAACTTTTTCTTTTCGGATTCAGCACAGAGGTACGTCTTCGGCCCATTTGGTAAAATAATCTGTTGCGACATAGATATTCTCTCGGCTGCCCGAAGCTTTGGGAAAAGGACCAATAAGATCGATGGCCCATTTTTTTAATGGCTAGGAGACTTAACCGAAATAGAGGTCTTGTGAAGGGTTGTAGATATCATGGGCGTGACGTTGGCATTTGTCACAATGTTTGGCGTACTCTTCGGCTCATTTTTTAATGTTGGGCCAGAATAAACCTTGAGAGACGGCTCGAAGGGCCATAGATCGACCAGCAGTATGAGCACAGCAGGTGCCTTCTTGGAGTTCGGCTAGAATTTTTAAGGCTTTGGTTTGAGAGATGCATCGAAGGAGGACGCCATTTAGGGATTTGCGATATAACTTGTGTTTGTGGATGGTGTATCTGTGACAGTTTTCTAATAATGATCGTTTAGCTTTGGGATCATCATGTAGGTAGCATTGTTGAAGTAATGGAGGAATGGTGTTTGCCAGTCATCTTGATCGAGACTCTCGCCCCTAGTATTGATGGTATTGACTTCCATCTGGTCGATACTTAGGCGTTCGAATACTTTGATATGGAGAGTTTGGGATTATGATTGGCCTAACATAGCTGTTATGTAGGCGAGGGCGTCTGCGTGTCGGCTTTCTCCTCGGGGGTATTGTGCAATAGAAGATTTTTTGGGAAAATGGTTCATGCGGTGTCGAGCGAGAATAACATATTCAGGCATGCGATCGTTAGCTTGATTTTGTAAAAACCGGTGTAATGCCTCTGAACAAGTTGGGAATTTGTAAAATCCGTAAGTTTAGGGATACCAACTTCGAGGGCAAGTTCTAGGTCATGGATCAAGGCTTCATACTCAGCTTCGTTATTGGAACATTCAAAGTTTAACTTAACTGCCTTATCTATTCGATCATTTGCAGGTGTAACCAGGACTGTGCCAATCCCTGAACCGTTAGGCCCAGCGGATCCATCTGTGAATAAACGCTATCCTATGGTAGGGTTACATGGATCTGTTACTTAGGGTTGGTCTTCTGTCAAGTCATCTTCATGTTCCTCCCAATCGACATCTTTGACCGGGAAGTCAGCAAGGAAGTCTGCTACTGCTTGGCCATTTTAGGATATCTGCTTCTTGAATATGATGACGTGTTCACCAAGATAAATAGACCACTGTTGTACTCTTCTGGATTTCTCTTTTTTGTTGAGTACTTCTCGAAGGGGATAGCTTGTTATAACACTGATACGGTGAGGAGCAAATGCTCAAGCTTTGTGTATCGAGTTTCTGCAGGTGTTAGAGTTTTGCTGATGAAATATACGGGTTTCTCGATTTTTGATTCGAGTCGAATGGGAACTTAACTGATGGAAGTATCTGTAACAGCGAGATATAACGAGAGTGCCTCACCTTCGATAGGGGTGCTGATGATGGGCGGTCAACCAAGGTAAGTTTTGAGCTCGAGGAAGGCTTGTTCACATTCGGGTGTTCAGTTGATCTCGGGATTATTTTTATTTTTTACTTTGTGGATGCCTTGGTCGCGTAATAGAGAAAAAAGATAAGTATAACGGTCTAAGGATTTGGAAATAAAATGGTAGAGGGCCGCTATCTTGCCAGCCAATTTTTGGAAATCTTTTTTGGTTCGGGGCAAATGCATGTTGATGAGAACTCGAATATGGGTTGGATCGATCTCAATACCTCGTTTGCTGATAAAATGGCTTAAAAATTTGCCAGATGAAACACCAAAATGGCATTTGTCTAGGTTGAGTTTCACGTTGTATGTTCGAAGTATAAAAAAGACTTCAGTTAGGTCTTGGATGTGGGTCTTTTTTTGGAGGATCTTGCACAGCATGTCGTCTATGTGAACTTCAACTGACTTGCCAAGCAAGGGTTTAAACATGGTTATAACATTGCGTTAATAGGTGGCACCCACATTTTTAAGGCCGAAGGGCATGACATTAAAATAGTAAAGGCCTTGTTCAGTGATAATGGAAGTTTTAACTTGATTTTCGGGGATGAGGGGTACCTAATTGTAACCCGAGTCCGCGTCCATCATTGATAGGCGTTCATGTCCAGCTATAGCATCGAGGAGTCCAGAATTTATTGGAAGGGGGAAGCTGTCCTTCGGCGTGTGCTTGTTGAGGTCTATGAATTCGATGCAGATTCTGATCTTGTTGTTCTTTTTTGGAACTGCAACAATGTTTGATATCCAATCAGCATATTTAACTTCTCTGATGAAGCCCACGGCTATGATCTTGTCTACTTCAAGGTTTACAGCTTCTCAAAGTCGTGGTGCCAAGGTATGCTTCTTCTATTTTACCACTTAGGAATTGGGGATGAGATCAAGGCGATGGCATACCAAACTGGGGTCGACACCGGGCATCTCCTAGAATATCCATGCAAAGACATATTTGTTTGCTCAAAGGAAGTCTGTGAGTTCGAGGCATTCTGCCTTGTCTAGAAAAGTTTCAATGAATGTACCTCAACCAAGACAGTCGAGTTCGATATAGACAGTGGGTTCGATGGGAGGGGTGGCGGTTGTCAAAATTATGGGGATAGAGAGAGAGAGTGATTGATATGGGAGTCTAACAAGCCTCCAAGTCTATTCGATCTCTGCATGCTCGCATGAACGGGCGAGGCGTTGAGAGCCTTTTAAATTCCAAGTGCCCAAGGGGTTAATGAAACAAAGGGATTGATGATAAGTCAAAGGTATGGCATGCATGATAGGGCCGGTGGTGACTGAGAGGCTGATCCGACCGATAACAACTTTTGTGGCCCCATTAAAACCTTTGAGTTCGACATTGGCAGCAGTGATGAGGTTTGTTTTCTTCATGGCTTGCTCAGTTTGGAAGAAAAGTACATCAGCTACACTTCATGTATCTATGATCATGGTGTAAAGGACAAGGTGTTCGATCTTAATCATGATTAATAAGGGGTCAGAAAGGGAAAAATGAGCATGTGATGTATCACAGTCAATGAAAAAGATGCCTTCGGGTCGAGGGCAGAGGATTAATTCTGGCTGGAAGGCGGGCAGTTTCTCCTGGTAGGTGAGTTTGTAGCATTCTTTGACACACTTGCGTTTACTCTTGGAACAACCACTGTCGATATTGTTGACTTTAATGAAATTTATTCGCTAGATGTGGACCTTGGCCAGGTTCACAGCAGAAGTGGGTTGAGGTTTGAGGTGTGATCCGTCAAGATAACTGGGAAGGTCGGCAACATACTGATATAGATAACCTACTTTGAGGATGATTTTGAGGGGGCGTTGCAAGGCAAAGCATTTGTTGGTATGGTGGCAGTTATACTTGTGGCTGACGTAGTAAGGTTCGCCTAGTTTTACTTCGATGGGAAAAGGGATACGTCATATAGGGTCTACCTGAATCATTGGTAGAAGGGTGCTACAAGGGGCAGTGAGTGTGGGTAGAACCGGCTTTGGTCTCCTCCTGCGAGCTGCAGCACTATTGTCATTGTGAAGGTGCTTGCGGTTCTTAGTCTTCTGTGAGACGAAAGCGATCAGGGGTGAGGGAGTAGAAAGTGGGCCTTATCAAGGTTTATTGATGGTAGTGGTCGAAGGTTTCCCCTCTTTACGCGATTTGTGGAGGCGCTCAATGTCGATATAGCCATTAAATTTTGAGAGCATCTCCTCGAGGGTTTGAGGCTCGTGGAGGACCACGTACTCTTTGACACGGTTGTGATCTGGTAAGGCATTTGAATATGCGAGGACAGCATTCACGCAGTCAAGGTTCTCAACTTTTTGTGACTCATTGAGAAACCCCTTGGTTAAGGCTTCAAGGGTTTCATTATTGGATTTCCTGAAATTGAAGAGTGCATCGACTCTGACCTCTCTGTCTTTATTAAAGGAAAATTGAGCGATAAAAAGATGGGATAGTTGATTGAAGCTTCGAATAGAGCCACTGGGAAGGTTATAGTACCATCAAAGAGGGCTATCTGTAAGGCTTGTAGTTAAAAGGTGATACATCATGTGGTCAGCTGTGGAGTAGAGGCTTAGAGTATTTTCAAATTCGAGAATATAGGATTGAGGGTCAGTGTTGCATTATTTGGTAAGTTTAGGAGCATAAAAATTTGGAGGCAACTCGATTGCGAGGAGCATGGGGCAGACGGGATTATTCAGTCGACTCCATGAGTTGGGAGTTGGGCTCGCGCTGACGAAGGTAACAGGTTAGATTTTATAGTCGAAGCCCTGTTGTGCTCAAATGGCAGAATGAGGGGGTGATCGAAGGGTTCGAGGATGATGAGGCCGAGTGTGTAGTATTTTTTCTGCGCTGCACTCCCTGAGACATTCCTGGGCAGGGCAGCGTTTGGAGTATCTGGAGAAGCGAAGGGTAGAAGTAGAGGAGTATTTTGTGGTGTGGATGCCAAGATGGTTAGAGGCAGTGGGGGGAACTGTAGGGGTAGCGCCTTTGGCGCCACGGTGAGCCAGAGGTGATGGGATATGCGACAAGGGTCCCAATCGGTCTCTAGCGGAGATGCGAGATGGGGCGGGTGCTTGGGACGGTAGAGAAGCATTTAGTGGTTGTAAACGCTGCATCTCTCGGACTTTGTTGCGCAGCTCATCAATGGCGCGATTCTGTCTGTCGGCATTATCCAGACAGTGGTGCCGTTCGGCTTCAAATTCTTACCAGTGCTTTTCACGTTCCTGGTGAAGTTGTGTGTGGTGTCGCTCCTCGGCATGAGCGAACAGCTGGGACTCTAGAGCGAGTTGGGCAGCCACTTCGTCGACGGAATTGCTGGCATGAGTGGAACCGGAACAGAGAATGGGGGCCATTGAGAATAATTTGTAGAAGCTGGAAAAGGGAGACAATAAACAATGGTGATTGGTAGAGCGGGAAGCACAAACGGCGCCAAATAAAGGGGCCTAACTTCTTGCTGAGGGGAAGTCGGCTCTTGCACCACGGGATCTGTCCTTTATCAAAGGAATTCAAGTATATAATCTATAGCGCAATTACTTTAGTGATAATATACTTGCGTGGAGGCCTAGAATATGACGTTCCACGACCTCTGATGAGGATTTATAAGAGTGTTTAAATTTCTATCGAGTAGTCGAAGGTTCGAGTACTGGCTTTTTACATGGTGATCGAAGGTAAACAATAAGAGCTCAAGGGAGAGATTTTGTAACCTCTCATTGGTTTACCATCTCTCCTATTTATAGAACATAGGAAGAGCTGAGTCACCAAGGTTAGGTCACATTACAAGTGCACCATCCGGATATCGAGCGGGTATCCCGGAGTTGGTATGGATGCCAGAAATGTCAGATTTATCACTGTAGCAGTTGATGGATCTATCTCTGTGCTTTGACACTGTAACAGCTGTTGGGTCTGTCACTATAGCTGTAAAGACTAATAATGTCGCCGTCTTGTCTAGTGAGCTAGCTGTCTGCCTTGTCACACTTCAACCATGTACTGACTGACCGTTGTTGTACCCTCCTTGATTTTTCTTTTATGGACAAAACTTCCCGAAGTGGGTAGTTTGTCATGAATTTGACGGAATGAACTTAGAAGTAGTGCCTGAGCTTCTACGAGGTATAAAAAAGAGTACGAAAAAGTTTCTCAATTTAAGTGTACCTCATTTCCTGATGAAGTAGACTGGCTTTACAATTTTCCCTTCAAGTCAAATGAGAACCAAGCTGAGTCAAGTATCTGAAACTGCTAGGTAAATAATTTGTTCCTCATTATCGATTGGGGTACTCATGATAGGAGACTTTCCCAAGTAGGTTTTGAGGTCCTAAAAAGCTATTTCGTATTCTGATGTCCATTGAACCTCTGGATTCAGCTGAACTTTTCCACGTTTGGTGCAACCGCAGAGTAATAGGAACAGCCAACAACAGTGGTCTGAAGATTTTGAAATAAAACGGTTGATAGCGGCAATCTTGTCGGTAAGTTTCTAAATGTCTTCAGTTGTTTTTAGAGATGGCATGTCGATGAGAGCCCGAATCTAATTTGTATCAGCCTCAATCCCCATCTTGCTGATAAGGTGGCTTAGAAATTGACCTGAATGTACTTTGAACTAATCGCGCTCTTGTTGGAGGAGGCTACTGAATGTTTTGCAAAGCTTGCAGGGTAGTCTGCATTGTATCCATTTGGTCTTCATGCCGTTTGAGTATTATCAAACGAGCTTATCCTTCGGTGTCAAGCTCCTTCTCACGGAGCTCTCTGTCATGAGTTAATTTTTGTTCCAGTTCGTTCTGTTTCTTCATTTTAGTATTGAGATTCGCCCGTAGCTCTATAAGTTATTTCAGCTCAACTGAAGGATCGAGTTAAATTCTAGTAGCTAGTCGGTTGGATGTGACCATGATTAAAATTTGATGTAGAGTGACTGAATTCCTTAGGATATCGTGGAAAAGATTTTCTTTCCCACAGACAACACCAAATATAATGGCCTAATTCCATAAACTCGAGGTGGCCTAGAATTAACTCTTACACCAATGTACCTGTAATAAAATCTAATTGAAAATAAGAAGTGACACAGGTGTTTAGCATGGAAAACATATGAATAGGTTAAAAACCATGACCTCGGATTGAGAATTTTTGTAATATTGATGTTTATTGCTTGAGGCTGATATCATATTACACGTAATCTCTTGACTTAGAAATGCTTGATCTTGTGAATAAGATGCTTAAAGCTTTGGAGAATCTAGAAAATATAGTCTTCCTGGTGATTTCTCGTATAATCTTTTGTGTGTGTTTGTCTTTTCTAGAACTTTTTCTTTATATAGACCTTTCCCACAATTCTTCATCATGTTGGAGCACGTTCTTCTAACAATAAGATTAGTGGCAGTTGACTGAGTAACTGCCGAGTTCGAGAGAGACAGGTGGCTTTAACATGTTTAGGTTTTTCGGTTTGAGCTCGACCCACGTTTTTTGTCAGTTCGTAGAGTATGTGGTAATGTTGACTGGTGAAGTCATGTGGAGAACACGTGAGGCTGACATGGAGGTAGTTCAAACTAGAGACAACTCGCTTTAGGTAAGATCGAGGGGTTGGCCCTTACAAACAGTACTTCTACTCTTAACTAAGAAACTTCTCCCGTATGAAATACTCCTTCAAGAAAGCAAAGATGGCTGTAATATAGGCATATTTCCAGTCCGAAGACTCGAAGCATATTTCCAATCTGTAACCACCACTACTGTATCTTCCTCCGTAACCTCTACCAGCACAGAAAGATAGATAAATAAGAATGGATCACCTCCTACAGAACCTAATCGCTTGAAAGATAATGGCAATACTTGGGACGTATATGATAAAACCATTTTAAATCCGGTTTTGTTACTATAGGTTTCGGGTTTCGTTGTTCACTAGGCCAAATAATTGTTAGATATTATTTTCAAATCAAACTACTAAACTAATAAATAAATGAACTAAAGAAAATTTCAAGAGATTTTTGGGTTACAAATAGATTAAAGGCTAAGAACAAATGGGGATTTACTGTACTTATATACTTAACATAAATACAAGCATAAATTTCTCTTGGAAGAAATAATGATTTTGACAAAATGTCTATTTACCATCTCTTAAGAGGCAAATTTATCAAAATAAATTTGATGAGAAATCATATATAAAAATGCGAAACGTTAAAGCAAGCTAAATGCGTTTCGTTAATCTTTGATTCACAATCTAATGTTAGTAATAATTGTACAACTAAAATCAACTACATTAACATTCATAAAACTTGATTCATATCAATTTGATCATGAACTAATAATAAATTGTTAACATAAAGATAGTTTGACGTTAAAACAAAATGAGCAATTTACGTTTAGTTGGTCACATTAAATATAAATTGAATACGACTTCATCCCCTCCCCTAGAGGATGGTTTAGCTAGACATGAATCCTTAAATACAACATACTAGTAAAAAGAAATACATGATGATAATGGAAAAAAACATTATATTGATCAAATAAAGCTTATAAAAGGTCAATTGCTCTGAGGTTACAAGCAACTCCAAGTACTTCAATCTCTTTACTCTAAGAAATGCTCTCAAGCTCTTAAAATTGGATGATTATTCATGGTCAAGACCTCTCCTTTTCTAGATGAAGGCGAGGATTACATGTTTAGAAAGAGATTATTTTTACCAAATCAAATATAATCAAATTTTAGAATTTATTTAAAAATATATACTCAGTATAAAAATCTAAAGAAATTCCATAAAATATCTTCGCATCTTGGCAACTTCTACAAAAAGTTTAAGAATTTTTGGGCGAATATAAACTTGCGTGCTTCTTACATCTCCACAACTGCAATTTTCTTGAAGATTTTATTCTCAGTAAAATATTCATTATACTCAATAAAATCTTCCTAGTCATAATAAAATATTCTCAATATGTCAAATATTATCTTGATTTTCTCCAAAGATTTATTTTCTATTGTAGATGCTCTGAATTATAGCTTAGATAGGCGGTCTTCTCTAACAGTTGTAGCTTTAGTACTCAAATTCAGCTTTTTGTGCACTCTTATCTAACATAATCTGAAACAATAATAAATTAATAATTTATCTTTGTAACCATAAAATGAAGTCTTAAACCCTTAAATAAGTAGGGTAAGATGGGCATTTTTACATGCCCATCAAATACCCCCAAACTTAAAGTTTGCTAGTCCTTGAGCAAAGAAAAAGGATAAAAATGTAACCTTTTCGTGGTTAGGACGACTGCATTTAGCATATGCAGCAAGTTGTTAAACCTATATGCTACCCATATAGGACGAGTTTTGTCTCGTGCGGGTTTGCAGTGTATACCCACAAAAGTCAATAAGAGCATTCTAGTAGTTTAGATACTTATTAGGTCATTTCAGCGAGCTTATCGATATCTGATAATAGTAAAAACATTAAGAAGGTGAACCCCTTAAAATTAATTCTTTCACATATATATAACAATAGATCTTGGAGAGCTATCCAAAATTAGATATACTACGCAATAATTAAATGAGATTTCACATATTTTTCTAATATACTCAAGTTTTGTAAAAATAGTTATTTTACATACAACTTTATTTAGAGGCTCGTTAGTCAATATCCAGTCATTTTGTATTTCGTGAAGCAAAACCAACGATCAGTTTGACAAGTGACATAGTCAATTTGAATCCAATTATTAATTTTCGAGAATAACTATAAGCCTTTTTATTTTGGTACTTGTTTTCTTAGTGAAGCCTCCATAATATGAGTCTTTGGTCGACAATTCCAGCCAGTTGGCTTAGGTAGCCAGGGTTTGGTGCCCCTTCATGACCTAGGCTTTGGATTCTCACATGTAAATATTTTTCTTTGCTTCTTTCACATAGTTCATTGCTATACTTGAGATTTGTGATAATTCTTCCTCTTTTAGTTTTAATCATGCGAGTATGCATTGCGCCGTAAAAGTCTTTAGAGATATTTTAGATTATATTAATCCTTATTATATTACTTCAGGATCAAACTTATTTTTAGGCAGTTGTTTCACTTGTAGTGAATCATTCCTACCTCTAATAATAGATTCCCTTTGATTGGTCAAAATTCTAACCAAAGTAACAAATGCCACTACCATGAAGTATATTTGTTTCAAGATATATCGGTCAACGTAAAATTTCATCTAATTAAAGGGTAGTGCCTCTAGCTTAAGAAAGTGTTCTAAAATTTTCTAAGTATGTATTTAATGAAAATTTAAATTTAAATTTTATGGATTTTAAGATCAAAATATTTATACCATAACTGTAATGGCCAAATTCCGTAGCTCGATATGATTAGGAATTAGCTATCACACCAATGAACCTATATCAATGCTCTAATATAAAGTTAGAAATGGACACAGGTGTTTTAGCATGGAAAGCCTCTGAACAGGTAAAAAAAACACGACCTTGTATGGAGGATTTTTGTAAAAGTATTTTTATTGCTTGGAGTGGATATCTTTATTACAAGTGATCTCTAGAATATAGAAATGCATTAGATCTCGCAAATAAGAAGTTTGAGTAATTATTCTGGTCCCTGTCTCTTCTGGAACTTTTCCTTTATATAGGCTTCTCCACAACTCTTCATCGTGCTGGAACACCTTTTCTAAATAATGTGGTTAGTGGCGGTTGATTGAATAACTTACAAGTTCATAGGAGGCAGGTGCCATTTGATTGAATAACGTTTTCGGGTTTAGCTCGACCTACGTTCTTGAGTAGTTTATGGGGTTGGTTGGAATGTTTGACTGGAGTGTTAAGTGCTAAAATTGGCGTGAGCCTAATATGGAAGTAAATCAAACTTTGTGAGCTCGATTATAAGTGAGATCAAGGGATAAGTCTCTACAATCGCCCCCTTGCAACCGAAGTCACGAGTGGCTTTGGTTGAGAAAGAATGTGTTAAGAGTTTAAAATTTAAAATGGAGCAATGATGGCGTTTGACTGGGTGGTAGTTACGTGATATTGGGAATTGATGGGCATTAAATGATGATGGGGATGTATGTGATAGTTGCATTTGAATAGAAGCGTCCTTAATGAATGATGGCGTTTGGGAAAACGTACCTGCACAATAAATTTAAGGTTATATAAAGAGTACCTTTAGCAAATCTTTGGAACAATTCCTGCATGTGTAACTCTTTTTGAGATGGTGAAAACTCAAAGTATGGTTCTTGAATAGAGGATTGCGTCTGAAACCCAGAGGTTGAAGTTGAAATACTTTGGTAACCATTCTTAAAAATAACGATCCCAGCCCCTGTTCCTCCGATGTACCAAGGCTTGTCGGGTGAGGAAGTGGTAGAAGCTGAGGAAGATTTCTACTATAAGTAGAGATTTCATGTCTTCGTCTTGACAGGCGAGGAACGTTGGGCCTGTCTCAACACCCTTGCAGAAGACATGGCTAGGGCTTCATATACAGGGAAAGGTGTATCTGCGGGGCCGATATGCTAATTTCTTGTGTTACCATGGATTTTAAGGTTGGGCACTCATCATCTCTGCCAACTCTTCGGTAGTGGTGGTTATAGAAGAGGCGGTGATGGCAGTGGAGGAGAAGAATGAGAAGGGGGTATCTGCTGATACATTTCCATTGTGTTTTGGCACTCAGAAGGCCTTCATCTTGTTTTGTGGGGACTAGCACTGAATCTACTACTTGCATAGTATTTACCTGGAGTTTGACTGGGATTCAACCGAGCCATGTGAGGGAAGATCCTTGTTGGTTCCAATGTCTTCTTTGCATCTGGGTGAAAAATCACTAAATTTAAGAAGAACTGGAAAACATGATGCCTCTGTCTGCCTGAATGACCTGTGACTTTGAACAAACAGGGAAACACTTGTTATCTGTAAGTATCTGGAGTTTGGTGTTGATCGAATAATAGTTCGTTGTATTCCTGAGATCGATGTTCTGGAAAACTTGTTATTTGTAAATTGTATGTAATATCTTTGATACGAATAAAAGTTGATATTTATGAAACTGTGTATAGAAAAACTTCTCGAATCGGCTTGAAATGTGTTGGGTGTCAGTTGAATAATTGTTGATAAGTGATGAAACAACGTTATAATGTTGCTCGAACTGAGATGAATATGTGCTGAAAATGTCGTGTTAATATAAATAATTTATGTGTAACAGGTGAGGAATAGAATTTATCGGAAATATGTAAATTCGAGCTGTTATAGGTCGATAGGGACACTACTCGTGGTGGTACAAGGTCGAGAACAGTGACTATTTTTTTACTGGTGAAGGGATAAGTTCTAATAATTGATCCTAAGATTTGGGGTTTTCTGTTATGATATACAAGGTAAAAATCACATTTTTGAGGGGAAAGTGTGTGAGAAACGTATAAATATTGGCAGGATGAAAGAAAAATGGAAGAGAGATTAGGATGGTATGGCTCGATCTTAGAGGATTCATCTTGCTGTGGAAGGATGATCGGCTATAGAGGTTGCTTAATTACGTGAGTGGATTTTTGAGTTCGTATGGTTATAATGCTGAATTACTGGGGAGGGAATGTGAAGTTCAGATCGAATTTTGGAAATCTGAGGATCGACAAATAAACGGTGGTTGTTTAGGCCACCAAGGCTATGATTGATATTGTGAAAAGTGTGTCTTATGAATAATATAATTGTTTGAATGTAATAGAAATAATATAAGTTAATCGGATCCTCTATAAGGGCAAATCTGTTTTGAGACTATTTTAGCAAACATTTTGAATAATTTTGAACATTTTTACAGCTTAGAAAATGACGTCAATCACTATAAGTATGATAAACAAGGACTGAGAAACAATAATATGAAAATGCATAAGCTTCTAGTTTTGTTTTGTATACAAAAGGAAATAGAGCTCTGACATCGTACAATGTGAGTTATCATGAGTACAGGAAGGTCAGGAAAAGATATGGAAATAGGGAGAAAAAATATGTTAAAAAATGAGGGGAGTTTTAATGATGGAAAGGTGGTTTTATCGAAAAGGCATATGGCATTTGACATAGGGAGTAGAAAAGACGCCTCAGTTCTAGAATCTCGGACAATTCGTACGAGGAGCAATAAATGCTAGCCACAGGAGAGAGAAAGGATAAATAGTTCTTCTTCATCTCCAAACAAACGTCTTACCACTTTAAAAAAATTGGAAAGCACTCAGAGAGAGAGACGTAAGATCAAGGGATTCGATAAAGAATTATCCGAAGGTGAAAAATGGCTAAAGAGGACTAAAGATTCTGGATCTCGTTAGAGGCAATACAACAACGTTATGAGGGGAAAGCTTGACTCTACTATCGATTCTCATTCGGATACTGAAGGTTAGTAGAGATGTTTGTGATATATGTTGACGTACGTATATATATATATACATAGATGGAAGAATGATAAATACCTTAACATGTATGTAGGTCGAGCATGAGAGGCACTTGAGTAGACCAAAAACATGCCTGTAGAATCTATTTTTAAGATGGGTAGTTCATCTGTTAATGAGGTATCGACCTCTGGTCGGTCGAATGAGTCTGATAATGAAGGGGAAGTAGGATTGGAACAATTCCCGGGTTTCCCTGGTCAATTGGTATCTTATCCTCTGGGTTCGGATGCCTTTAAAGAGTTTTGTAAAGCCAAGCCAGCTGTAGGAGGGAAGTGGGGCAACTGTGTAGAGTTTGTCGGTAGGTAGTTTAGGGGTTGTATGGTAGCGAAGGGGGAAGAGTATTTTTATCTGCTGGCAGATTTAGAAGTAGAAAAATGATATAGGGGCATAAATGAATCGATCTTGTTAGAATATTTTGGTGGAAATGTCTGGAGTGATCTTTCGGAGGGTTTTCTGTGTTACCTATCTCAATTAGAGTATGGGTTGAGCCTTCCCCTTACCAATTTGGAAAAAGGGATTATGAATGCAATTGGGACATGTCATGTTCAATTGAACGGGAACATGAGGGAGATAATAACTGTGTGTGACCATTTGAATGAAAGATGGGAAAGGGAGGAAAAGGTGAGGAGGATAACCCCTAAGGACATTTTACAGCTTTACGGGGTGAAAAATTTTAAAGCCAGTGGGGGATCATATTTTTGTGCGAGTACAAGTCGGCTTCATTTTTTTGATCTGAATTTGGCAGGTCGAACCTAGAATGATAATATCATATGGGTGAAGGGTAATTGCCTGCAGAGAGATGACGAAGAACCTCTGGATCTTCGGTTTAGAACTGTAAAGCAAAGTAAGTATAGACATACATAGATATAATTATTATTATATTTTGCTGACAACTGTAGTTGATAGTTAAAATATTGTTATCGCAGGTGTAAAGTCTACAGTGGAAAGGAAAAAATCTTTGTTGGTTGAAGTTGTTGAGGAGGAGACTATACTTGAACTTGTATTGGAGGGACTCGGCCTTAGTAGAAGAAAGAGGGTTGACAGTAAGTCGGACAAGGTTAGGAAGGCTCAGTCTACCAGGTTGATAGCGGGGGTCGATGAAGGAAAAAAGCAAATAAGTAGTGAGGAGGTTCAAACTAAGACTCCTGGGTCGGGCAGTTCGGCTCAACCGAATCTCACGACGAGTAAGATAGCTCAAAAATATCTAAAAAAATGGATGTTGATGTCTTTGCCGGCCTCGAACGCCACGGAAAGTGGTGAGGTCGCAAAAGAGAAGAGGAGGAAGGTTGAATCCTCTGGGGAGAAGGTCACTGAGGTGCGACCTTCTGCAGTGGATGACCTTAGGGAGGTCAAGGAAAGAGCCAAGCTGGCAGCTCTCCATAGAGAAGAAGATACGAGCAAAATGGTAAGTTTTATTGATTGGAAAAGAGTTGCTTTATGTGTTTTGAGCTAGTCACTAAGATTAATCCGTTTTATGTAGGTTGTTCATCTTGTGAAGTGGATTTGGCTCAGTATTGAAGAAGAAAAATCCAAGATGAAGAGGGAGAAGAGTGAGCTGGAGAAAGTCCTAGCTCGAGCCAAGACTAAAGCCATGAAAGAAGTTAGGCAGCTGAAGACCTCTCACATCGTGGCGATCGGCCAGCTACAGGTCAAAGCAAAGGGTAATCTAGACGAGGTGGTTGAGGAGCGTGATAGGCTAGGTCGTCACTTGATGCTGAAGGGCTACTCTAGGGAGGAGGTGGATGCCATTAAAGCAGACACCTATGTTGAGGAAGAAGATGAGGAGGAAGCTGAAGCGGTAGGGGTCGTGGACGGTTTGGATGGTGTTTCCTGCCAGACGGTACTTGACAATCAAGGGGATGATGTCGAGCTCCCAGAAGGTGGCAGTGAGAAAGTAGGGTAGACTCACGTTTTGTATAAATATTTGTAAGTTGTTTGAATTTTGCGTGGGGAAGAAACTTCTATAGATTGACTTTGCTTTACAAACCTTTTGTAGGTAGTTAGAGAGATGAGTCTCAGAATAAATGACCTAGAAACTGGACTTTCCAGGGAAAGAGAGACCTCTAAAGCCTTGTTGTTTGCGCAAGCAGAGCTACAGGTTAGATTGGAATTGGTTTCTCGACTTGCATGTTACACCAACGCTTAGTTATTAAGTAAATAGGATAGAAATGCATGGTAATAATCCAACGTTATTAATACAGAATAATATACCGAAAGTATGTACCATGTATGCTGAAAGAAGATTCATAAAGTGTTTATCTGGTAACGAACTTCAAACCTTTAGTCTAAAAGTATTTGGAAGAAGATGTTTAGAAACCACATAGTCCCATTAGAAACGAAGTATGTATATATTTAGAGGCTTTTCCCGAATCGAACTGTACTAAAACTTGTCATATTTCTCAGGTTGAATTGGATTCATCTCGAGCACGTGAGAACAACGTACTTATGCGTAATCGGAAATTTGTGGACCAATTTAATAAGATGAAGGAGCCGAACAAGAACAGAGAACATTAATACGTAAAAGCACTTTTCAGACTTGAGAAGTTGAATAAGGCCATTTCCGACCTGACTCTTCAGGTCGAAGAGAAAGATTTTGAGATTAAAAAGGAATTAGAAGAGTTATCCGAGGCAACAGATCATACCGAGAAGCATCAACGTTAGGTTGACGCGTTGGCCGTGAAGGGTAAGCAGGCCGACACGGCTCAATACTATATTCAGGCGTTAGAACAAACAAAGGAACGATTTTGATCTGATCTTCAGAACTGTAGGAACGAGCTTGAGCGAATGACACAAAAATTCATCGAAAAGGATGACGAGTTGAGGCTAGCTCGAGAAAATCTATCGGCTTCTGAAGCTGCAACTGAACATTTGCAAACAGCCCTTTCCGCCAAGGATATGGAATTTCGAGAAATACAACGAAGGTGCAACGACTTAAATGTGAAGGTTGCTCGACTTAAAGCCGAACTGGCGCAAGCCATTGCCTTTGCCAACAAAGCTGAGGCTAGAGAGGGTTCAGGGGGAAGTAGAATTGAGGTTAAGGCTCCTTTAGTTCGAGGGGATGTAGTAAGTCTCTCAGGTCGAATTAGAGAGTTGAGAGTTATGTATCTTGTATTCAGGGGAATGTCTAGAAGGGAAATGCAAGTTTGAGAGAATGCTGGCATAATTTGGATGCTGCTCTTATCAGGGAGAAAGTTCTGGAAGGAGAGATCAAAGCTAAGGAATCGCTGGTGAAGAGGAAAGAAGAATTATTGAAAGATCTGCCGCTAGGGAAGAGTTGAACACAGAAATTGAGAGCCTTCGTGCTCGTGTAGTAGACTTAGAAGCCCTGAACCTAGCGGAGTCAGCAAAGTATATTCCCAAGTTGGAAGAAGATGCAATCTATCATGATAAGGTTGATACGGATATAATTGAATGGAAGAATGATTACGTTAGGTTAAAGTCATGCCTCGTGAGGTTAAAGGTGAGATTTGCAATAATAGCAGTACCTGATGCATCTCGATCTGACCTGTAAAGGGTAATCGCTGCATATTTTGTAGAGGAAGTAAAAAGACTTGAGTCATAACGAGATACCTTGTTCACAACTCTGTAGGATAAGGGATGCATCTGTGGAGCTAATATAGATCGAGGGGACTGTCTGAGCATCACGGAGACCCAACTGGGTTCTTGAACTGCTGAATCAATAGAACAAGATAGAGCCGCTGTGACCTGTGAACTGAAAGAGAGACCTCTTAATGTGTGGGGAATCATTTTTGACACTCCTTCACTAGAAAAAAATCCTTTGTAATATAAATTTGACCTGAAAATAAATAGTATCTGTCGCAGACACATTGTAATATATGAAAGCTAGTATGACCATTGCCATATCTTGTGTCTAGTGGGGTCTTTGATATAAAACAAATATTTTACATTTGTTTTAATCGCAGAAATGGGTTGAGTTAAACCAAGTTGAAACTTGATTTGAACTATAGAAATGTCACAGACATATTGAAAGAGATGAAAGCTAGTATGACCTTTGCTTTATCTTATGCCTGGCTGAGTCCTTCATGTAAAACAAGTTTTTACACTTACTACAATCGTAAATATGTAAAGATTCAGCTAAACCAAGTATTATCCTTGACCCAGCCTACTGAAATAATCCAAACAAGTTGAAAAAAATGAAGACTAGTATTACCTTTGCCTTATCTCTTGTTTGGCTGAGTCTTTGATGTGAAACAAGTTTTTACACTTGTTACAATCGTAGAGATGTAAAGATTCAGCTGAGCCAAGTGTTATCCTTGACCCAGCCTACTAAAATGATCCAAACAAGCTGAAAAAGATGAAGACTAGTATTACTTTTGCCTTATCTCTTATTTGGCTAAGTCTTTGATATGAAGCAAGTTTTTACACTTACTACAATCGCAGAAATGTAAAGATTTAGCTGAACCAAGTGCTATCATTGATCCAGCCTACTGAAATGATCCAAACAAGTTGAAAAATATGAAGACTAGTATAAGATTTACCTTATCTCTTGTTTGGCTGAGCCTTTTATATGAAACAAGTTTTTACACTTGTTACAATCACAGAGATGTAAATATTTAGCTGAACGAAGTGTTATCCTTGATCCAGCCTACTGAAATGATCCAAACAAGTTAAAAAAGATAAAGACCAGTATAACCTTTGCCTTATCTCTTATTTGGCTGAGTCTTTGATATGAAATAAGGTTTTACACATGCTACAATTGCAGAGATGCAAAGATTCAGCTGAACCAAGTGTTATCCTTGATCTAGCCTACTGAAATGATCCAAGTAAAAGAAGTCAATCAAGTGATATCCTTGACTGAACTTGGAAAAGATTGATTGTAAGCTAGTATTATCTATGCTTAAATTTGTAAAGTGTGGACGAATGTTCGTGAAGAGAATGGGATTGTTCAAAAAAACTTTCATTGATAAGTTCAGAATTTACATTGGATGGAGATAAGAATCTCACTTTTGGAATTGAAAAACAAACAGCGAATCATGGAAATGGAGTACTAAGACGCCTAACGATAGTACCGTTTCAGTCGTCTAGTATTCCAAGGATTTGAATTGGGGATTCTCTCTTCTGCCATGAGATAGTATGATCCCAGGCCTAAGAAACCTGTGATAATGAATGGACCCTCCCAATTCTCGACTAATTTTCCAGCGTGAGGCTCTTTGCGATGTTGAAGAATTTCTTTAAGAACGAGATCTCAGATTTGGAAGGTACGGCTCCTGACTCGGTTATTATATGACTTGGCAAGCATATGATGATATCGACCTAGGCTAGCGATGGCACATTCCCTTGTCTCATCTATCAAATTTAGGTTGCAAGTCAATTCGAACTCATTTTCCTCGTCAGTTAGCTCGTGATCACAAACTGGATTATAATATTCAGAAGGAATGACTGCCTCAGTGCCATAAGCAAGGAGGAATGGGGTACACCCAGTGGATTATCGTGGAGTTGTTCGATTCGCCCACAGGACATGAGTAGTTCGCGAACCTAATTTCCTTTTTTCAATGAGTGAAGCCATTTTTTGAATCTATCTACGATGGTTTTGATGGTGATTTCGACTTAACCATTGCCTTGAGGATATTATGGATTTGATGGTAAGTGGATGATATTGTGGTGATTTAGGAAGGTTAGGACCATATTTCCCACAAATTAGGGCCTGTTATCGATACGAATTAGGTAAGGGTACTCAAATCAAGTGATTATATGGCTCCAAATAAAAGAGATGACCTCCTCATCTCTGGTTTGACATAGTAGAATTGCTTCTACCCATTTTGTTAAGTAATCGGTAGCTATGAGTAGGTGACGGCGATTACCTAGAGAGTTAGGAAATTTGTCGATGAGGTCTAGTGCCCATCTTTTAAATGGCCAGAAAACCCTGCTTGCATGGAGTTCGAGCGCAGGGGCGCGTATCATATGTCTATGTCTCTGGCAGGTGTTGCACCTGTGAGAATACTCTTCTGCTTGCTTGTGCATGCCAGGCCAAAATACTCCTTGAGTTATAGCTCAGTTCACCAATGCTCTACCTGCAACGTGGGAGCCACAAGTTCCATCGTGTAATTCGCAGAGCAGTTTGCCTGCTTTTGACTTCGAGAGGCAACTGAGATAAGGCCCAATTACGGAAAGGCGGCAAAGCATACCGTTTTATGTGATGTAACACTTTAAGTTGTTGATCAGTTGTTAGCGTTCTTTTGGATCTGCTGGTAATAGTCCTTTGCACTTGTTGTCGATATCGAGGTAGGCTAAAAAAGGCTTTCGCCAATCGTCGTCTCCCCCATTATCGCCCCCAGTATTGATCGTACATACAGATATGCGATCAATGTTGGGGGTTAAAATGATTTTGATCTGGAGATATCGAGCTTCTGTTCCCAAGACCCCGGCTAGATATGCCAAGGAATCGACATGGCTATTTTCACCTCGAGGAAGATATTTGAGACTTGCTTTCACAAACTTACTCATCCTATCTACAACGAGGGTTACATATTCAATTATCTTCTCGCTCTTCTTGTATTGCTCAGAATAATGATGAATAATAAGTAATGAATCGGTGTAAACTGAGAGTTCGGGGATATCGAGCTCAAGTGCGAGGTCGAGTTCGTGAATGAGAGCTTCATACTCGGCGATATTATTTAAGGCCTCAAAATTCAAGCGGATTGATTTCTTAATTCTGTCATTCGAAGGGGTAATCAAAATGATCCTGATTCCTGACCCTGCGGGACCAGCTGATCCATCTGTGAGAAGCCTCCACCCTGGCGTAGTGATCTAGTCAGCTCGTTCATCGAATGGCTTGGGAGTTAGATTCTCTGGCGTACTTTTGATAAGGTAGAGGTTGTGCTCCTCTCATTCGGGATCCTCCACTGGAAAATTTGTGAGAAAATCAGCAACGGCCTGACCTTTTTTGGAATGATGTTGTTCGAACTTGATATCATGTTCGCCCAAACTGACTGACCATTGTTACACACTTCATGACTTCTCTTTTTTGGAAAAGACTTCCTGAAGTGAGTAGTTTTTCATAACTTTGTCGGAATGTGCTTGGAAGTAGTGCTTGATTTTCTGCGAAGTGTAAACAAGGGTGAGAAAAAGTTTCTCAATATTAGAGTGCCTTGTTTCTGCTGGTGTGAGTATTTTACTGATGAAGAAGACTGGTTTCTCTATTTTCCCTTCCAGGTGAATGAGAATCGAACTAAGAGAAGTATTTGTGCTGCTAAGTAGATTATCAGTTCCTCGTTACCTACTGAGGTGCTCATTATGGGAGAACTCCCCAAATAGATTTTGAGATCCTGAAAAATTGCTTTGCATTCTGGTGTCCATGTGACTTCCACAGTCGGCTAAACCTTTCCTCGTTTGGTACATCCAAGGAGTAATAGGAATAGCCAACGGTAATGGTCTGAAGGTTTAGAGATGAAACAGTTGATCTCGACAATCTTGTCATCGAGTTTTTTAACGTCTTTTATTGTATTTGGAGAAGGCATGTCGAGGAGAGCCTGAATTTGATCTGGATCGGCCTCAATCCCTTTCTTGATGATGAGGTGGCTTACAAAGAGGCCAGAATGTACCCTGAATTCTCACTTATCAGGATTGAGATGCCTTCTGTAAGATCGAAGGGTGTTGAATATTGTATTGAGAGCTGAGATATGATTATCTGATTATACGGTTTTGCACAAGAGATCATCAATGTAGACTTCAACAATTTTTCCCAGGTGTACTTTGAACATAGCAGTCATCAATCCTTGATATGTGGCCCCTGCGTTCTTGAGCCTAAAGGGCATGACTTTGTAACAGTAAAGGCCACTTTCGGTGATGAACATTGTCTTCTCTTGATCATCTTCCAGAAGTGGGATTTGATTATACCCTGAAGTAGCGTCCATCATAGATATAAGATCATGGCCTGCTGTGGAATCGAGGATTTGATAAATGTTGGGAAGAGGGAAACTGTTCTTTGGAGTGTGTTTGTTCAGATCTGTGAAATCTACGTAATTACAGACTTTTTTGTTCTTCTTTGGGACAGCGACAATGTTGGATATCCAGTCCGGATACTTGGCTTCTCGAATGAATCCTACTTTAATTAATTTCTCGATCTCAGTCTTAACTTCATCTCGAAGATGAGGTGAAAGGCGAAGTTGTTTCTGTTTGGCCGCTGTGGCATTGACGTTGATGGCTAACTTATGGCAAGCCATAGCTGGATCGACTCCGGGCATTTCTTTAAAATACCATGCAAAATACATTTCGATTGAGTTGCAGGAACTAGATGAGAGCATCTTTCTCATGCTGAACCAGCTTGGTTCCGATGAACGTGCTTCTTCTAGGTCCATCAATGTTGACATATTCTGTGGACTCCTCTGTAGGTGATTGATCGTCGAGGTGATCAATTTTTACAATTGCTATGCGGCCAATCTATCTGAAGTATCTAGGATGGCAGAGATAGTATTTTCACAAGCTCAAGAGAGTTTTTGACTACTTATGATCTCATAAATACCGCTATCGTGTTTGAATCGGAGTGCTTGATGGTAGGTGGAAGCAATTTCTTTTATATTGTGTATCCAGCAATGGCCAATAATCCCAAGATAGCGAGACTTGGCATTGATGACGTAGAAAACAATATCGATAGTAGTTGGTCCTGTGGTAATAGGCAAGGAAATCTTTCCTACTCGTTCCTCCTTGAAGCCATTGAACCCACTGATGTATGTGTCACTCTGAATGACTTGGTCGGCCAAACCCATCTGGTCGATCGTACTCTGAAAATGAATTTCAATACCGCTTCCAGTATCGATCATCATTGTGTGCATGACAAACTGTTTCATCTTAAGCATTATAACTAACACATCATGATATGGAATTTGACGTGGCTAGTATCACAATCTTCAAAGGAGATTCAGATTCGGCGATTGCTCGACTCGAGAAGAAGTTTGGCTTCCTTGTCTTGAGGTGTAAGATCACAGCATTCCGAGAACCTCTGGCACTTTCATCGACTGGAATTGGTGATCTGATTGATTTTGATCATGTTGCTGAGGCGCATATAGTAGAGATGCTTCTCCTCAGCTCTGTCATTGACCTGAACAACTTTGAGTTGTTTCTTATAGTTACCATCTTGGTATGACTTCAGGTCAACAATGTATTCGAGCATCAGTCCTTCCTTGAAAATAAGCTCAAGCATCCGCTGTAGAGCATAGCAATTATCAGTTGAATGATGATTTACCTTATGGTGTAGGCAAAATGGTCGATTCTCGATGGGCTGCAGTAGTTAAGAGACGTGGTAGAGCGTATCTTTCAATAGCAATGGAAAAATTGTGGAGATTCGGACGTTTAAATTTGGGAGGACGGGTTTGTTTTGTGGACCGTTTCTCTGAGGGTATCTAGTATTTCCCCTGGTGCTTTCTGATCCCCCTGTTCCTCCTTAGGCTTCCTGGTTTGTTCGGCATGTGGGGTTTTGGTGGAGAGGACAGACTTAGTAGATTTATGTCACTCAGACATCATCCTCTCCAAGTCGACGTAACCGTTGACTTTGGTGATCATTTCCTCTAATGTTGCAGGCTTGTTAAGGATGAGGTATTCTTTGGCTTTGCAATCGAGCCGAAGAGCATTGGTGAAAGCAGTCACAGCTATTTTTTAGTCGAGGTTATCCACCTTTCTTGCAAGCTTTAGGAATTTCTTTGAAAAATCATCAAGCTTTTGTTCATGTGACTGCTTAAGACCGGTAAGAGATTACAAGTTCTCTTCTTTATCTCTGTTGTGACCATATGTTTTTATGAACTACTTCTGCAGCTGATCAAATGTGCAGATAGATTCCTCAAGAAGAGAGTGGAACTAGCGGAATGGCTCCTCCTATAAACTTGTGGCGAATAGACAGCAGAGAATGTGGCTGAGATTGGAGTACAGCCCCAATGAATCGCGGTATTGCTGAATATGCTCCTTCAAGTCAGTACCTTTGTACTTGTGAATTTGGGGAGTATGGAAACCTTTCGGTATTTCCATATCGAATAGTTCATTGGCAATTGGACATCCTTGTAACTTCGTGGTATCGTCGGTAGTACCCAGAACTTGTGCCTCGATCAGCTCCTTAATTCGATGATCCATATGTTTTGTTGTGATGTAATGACGTGTTGGTTGAATCGCTGGACGTGCTGGTAGGGGATGATGAGTTCCTGTTCCTTCACTTAAGCGATCTCGTACTGGACCTTGGTGTAGGGGTCGCTGGTCTTCCTCCTGACGAACAGAAACCTAATGACCTCGACTGACTTCTGATTAAACTTCTCTCCCCCAAATGGATGGAGGGTTGCAGTCCGTGTGGTAGATTTCTAGAAATATCTTTACTAGTGGCTCTCCGAGATCCCAATCACTCCCTTGCCGAAATGTGGGAGGTTTCTGGAAGTTGATCGCGACCCCTGGCTGGAGAAGCTTGCTGAGTATTTTGCAGAGCCTCGAGTGCAGTCTGCATCGTCGTCATCTAATCTTCGTGCCATTTGAGCGCTGTCAAATAAGCTTGTCGCTCTATATCGAGCTCTTTCTCTCGGAGCTCACGATCTTTTGTTAAGTGAAGTTTGAGTTCGGCGCGTTTCTCTGCCTCAGTGAGGAGATTCACCCGTAACTCGGTGAGCTATCACGGATCTATAGAAATTTTGAGCTGAGTTCTTGTAGCCTGTCATCTGGAAGAAACCATAATTGAAAATTGAAGTGAAAGACTGTCTTAGGGTATCGTGGAAATGCAATTTTTCCCATTGACGGCGCCAAATGTAATAGCCAAATTCCGTAGCTCAATATGATTAGGAATTAGCTATCACACTAATGAACTTGTATCAATGCTCTAATAAAAAGTAAGAAATGGACACAGGTGCTTTTAGCGTGGAAAACCTCTGAACAGGTAAAAAATCACGACCTCGTATGGAAGATTTTTGTAAAAGTATCTTTATTGCTTGGAGTGGATATCTTTATTACAAGTGATCTTTAGAATATAGAAATACTTTAGATCTCGTAAATAAGAAGTTTGAGTAATTTTTCTGGTCCCTGTCTCTTCTAGAGCTTTTCCTTTATATAGGCTTCTCCACAGCTCTTCATCGTACTAGAACACATTTTCTAAATAATGTGGTTAGTGGCAGTTGACTGAATAACTGATAAGTTCATGGGAGACAGGTGTCGTTTGATTGAATAACATTTTCCGGGTTTAGCTCGACCCACATTCTTGAGTAGTTCGTGGGGTTGGCTGGAATGTTTGACTAAATTGTTAAGTGCTAAAATTGGCGTGAGCCTAAAATAGAAGTAAATCAAACTTCGTGAGCTCGATTATGAGTGAGATCGAGGGATAAGTCCCTACAATAACCAAATACTTCTAAGCTTACAAAAACTTGCTAAAGAGTCTCATAAATTACCATAATGATTTATCTTTTCTCTAAAAAGAGTGGAAAATGTTAATGATTTTCCCCCACCCCCAAACTAGAAAGAAATATTGCCCCAATGTTTGGGTATATACCTTAAAAGAAGGGAAAAGGAAAATCGAAACATGGGTTGCCTCCTAGATAGTGCTAAGTTTATTATCTTTAGCCAGACGAAACAAGGAATTCCCAAACTGAGTGAAAGTTGGGTGAAAAAGATATGCATGTCACTCTTCATAGAATGGGTCCAGGAGCTTTAAGTATTCATTGGTAAAGCTAAAATGCCCATAATATGTCTAGAGCCGTTGACCATTTACTTTATACGCTTTGCCAGTGCTAGGTTCCATAACCTCAACCCATCGGCTATCAGAAATGGGATAAATAATCCCAGCATCCAACAATTTTAGAATTTCCTTTCTCAAAACCTTGGCCATAGTCGGCTTAAGCCGTCGTTACCCTTCCCGTGACTTCTTGGTATTATCCTCAAGATTAATCTTATGCATGCATACTAAAGGACTAATACCTTTAATATTCAAGGTGCTCTATCCAAGAGCTTTTTTGTTTCCTTTTAATACGCGCATTAATTCTCTTCATTCTTAAGCTCTAGGTCAGATGCTATGATAGCAGGAAGAGTTTCATTAGAACCTAGATAGACATATTTGAGATTTTCAGGAAGAGGTTTAAGCTCTAGCATAGCGGGCACTTCCCCTGTTTCAGGAACTAGATCTTCAATTTTGAGAATTTTGACCACATCAGTGCCATCCAAAATGAGGATAGTATCTTATAGGGCATTGACCTTATTGATGAGGTCATCAACATCTAAATCCTCTCTAAAGTATGTAAGGCAAGCTTCTAATAGATCCCTAGGATTTTGACTATGAAATGTATTGCTTACAACAGTACCAAGCATGTTACACTAATCGGGTTCGTCTTAAAACGGAGTATGAGTTGCATTGAAAATATTTAAATTGATAGTCTTATTCCCATAAGTAACCTTTATAGATCCATTATGACAGTTGATCAACGCATTAACGGTGGCTGAGAAAGGTCGGCCAAGGATCAATGGTATTTTATCTAGACTACCGGATTTATGTCAAGGACCACAAGGTCCACGGGATAAAATAAGTCATCGAGTTGGACAAGTACATCCATCACAACACCTCTAGGAACTCGGATGGACCTCTATAAGCCAGCTGTAAGGTTTAATTTGCTGGTTTGAGTCCCTCTAAACATAACTGCTCAAACATCGAGTAAGGAATTAGGTTAACACTGGCGCCTAAATCAAGCAAGGCTTTCCCTATCCAATTTATCCCTATGTGGCAAGAAATTGTTGGCATTCTAGGATCTTTGTATTTCAGAGGTGCTTTGTTCAAGATTATGGAGCTAACTTGAGCATCCAATTGAATAACATTTGTAGTAGCCTACTCGCAGCCTTCTAGTATAAGTCAAATAATCGAAGGCTACATCGAAGCCTACATAGAGACTCGAAGCCTAACAAGATAATAACTAAGTCCACAAATCCATCCGAGACTAATCGAGCACTCGAAGGAATCATCGAAGTTGACTGCCATAGTTTAAGATAGATGAGCAGCGCTAGAACTCAGCATCAATACCATAAATATTTTGATCATGGCCATACATGGTCGAATGCAGACACGCCTGATAGCCAGCTCACCAGACATAATAGTTAAACAAGCCGCTCGACAACTACAGTATCAGATCCAGGAGCTACAGTGTCAGAACCGACTCTGGGTACAAGTTAGTTGTCCCCAAAGGGTATACATATATCCTGACCTCCCATGGTGACTCAGCCCTTTCTATATCCTATAAATAGGAGGGAAGAGGCCCTATCAGGAGGTTAGAAAGTCTCTCCCACCAAGTCTCAAAGATAACCTTCGAGCACCCTGTAATCATCCTCTATTCGACCTGATATCTAAACTCAATATATATCACACCACTTTAAAAATCCTCGCTAGAGGTCGTGGAGTAACCCGTTTTAGGACTCCACGTAAGTGCGTTAGTATAGTAATATTGTTCGTCATTAAATTAGACGCTTGCTTAGTCCCCTAATCGAAGACAACCTCGATGTGTAAGAGTTAGTTTCTCCCTCTACGAAACTTGGGGACTCAGGCCATCGAAGTCCAATAAATTTCTTGGTCAAAACTATGTATCACGTCAACCCTTCAACCCGATTGATACTTGGGGGCGACCCCAAAGTTTTTCAAGTTTCCAATTCGAGCAAATCTGAGTGGCATGAATGGCCGAAAGAACGAACACTCGAGAATGTATTGGGGGTGACCACATAATGCTTCATTTAGGCTCAGGCCTTCAAAGTCCTGTAAATTTCTTGGTCAAACCTAAGTATCACGTTAACCCTTCGACCCGACTGATTCTTGGGGGCGACCTCGATGTTTTTCAAGGTTCCAATTCGAGCACACCCGAGGAGCATGAATGATCGTTAGACCGGACCTTTGGGGATAGATTTGGGCCGACCACATAATGCTTCATTTAGGCTCAATCCCGCGGATAGACCCGGGGGTGACCTTCAAAGCCCAGCAAACTTCTAGGACAAACCTAAGTATCACGTCAACCCTTCGACCCGACTAATACTTGGGGGCGACCTCGATGTTTTTTAAGGTTCCAATTCGAGCACACCCGAGGGGCATGAATGGTCGTTAAGCCAAACCTTTTGGGATGCATTGGGGCCGACCACTTAATGCTTCGCTTGGGCTCCATCCCGCGGATAGACCCGGGGGTGACCTTTGAGGTTCAGTATACTTTTTGACTAGGTCAAACCTAATTGTCATGTCAACCCTTTGAATTGACTAATACTCGGGGGTGACCTCGAAGTTCTTTAAGGTTCCAGGTTAAACCCACTAGAGAAAAACATTCAATACTTTTAATCGAACAACACAGATACAAGCATACAAGCATACTAGCAATTCAGGCCAAATACATGCAAGTAGAGCTAGTCTAATACATACCAGCAGACAAAGTTTAAATATAGCACTCATGGTTCAAATTCTACATAGTTAATAAACAATCGCTAAAATTCAATGTTCCAGCAAGCCAAGGAAAGAGAGTTAATTACAGAAAATAGACGACAATGACATACCTTCTCCAAATACCCCACTTACAAAGGAGTGGCCCCTTCTACATATTCTCCCATGGAAACACCTCTAATGACTTCGACAGCAGGGTCCACTTCAACATTTCCAGCACCTTTGAACACAGAATCAGCAACACCATCTCCAGTACCTTTCGCTACAGGGTCCACTTCCATCCCCACTGCCTACACCACATCCTTGACAGTAGACTCTATGGCCGAAGGAAACTTCTCAAAGGTCTTGGGAATATACCCTAACCCATCTATAAAATTATTTAGAGCCATGGTTGTATCGCACTCCTCATCGTATTACGCCTGAAAACTTACTTTGTTCTCCTCCAACAACTCTTCTTTCTCAGCCAGCCTCGCCTCCAATACTTTTTGAATTTGTTCATTATTGGCAATCGCAGCTTCGACCTCCCTCGTAGCCTTAGCTCTAACCTGCAACTTCTCTCGTCTTAAGATACCGACTTTGGTCTCAAGCGATATTATGGTCCCCTGAGCAAGCTCTAGATTGTCCCTCGCCTACTTCAGTTATTTACTTGATACCCTCTAAGCTTTGGTAAAAGCTGAGCCCAGGCATTCACCTATACGAATACTCGACTAATCAACTGTTCTCGATGGATGAGTATAACTTTATAATTTTATATATATTTACCTGATGCATAACCTCATTCATTTATCACCCTGCTTCATCTGGGTCTGTTTCATAGAGGGTCACCATCGATGCGGCCGTTGCTTGAGTCTGCTCCTCCAGTTCGACCTTGCGTCGCCTCACTTCGACTGCATCATCCACATCATCAGTCACCTGCTCACGAGACCCCTTACGCATAATAGTCATTGTCTACTACATTGTTGAAGCTTTTTTAGTAACCTTGCCCTTACCCTTGCTAGCATGCCACGATACCTCAGGCACACTTGGGTGTACCGTCCCCGGCCCTCCTCGCTGCTCCCTCAGCGCATAGCTCGATTTTCGACTAAACCTTCCCTTCTCCATCTCACCCGCCCTCTTAGAAGCACTTCCTTCTTTCTACTTCTTTGACTGAACAACAGTAACAGGTACATTTCGTAGTAACGTGTCTACCTTCTTTCGCCTCTTCCTCAGAATACCCAACTTCCCAAATACCCAGTTTACCCACTCCTCGTCATGGTTGATCAATTCGCCAATATACCTCTTCAGATTTGTCAATGTGCTGGTATTGGGCTCTATAAAATAATAAAAAACAAGTTTAATAACCTATTCGAACAGCATAATAAATAGACTTCGACCATCGACTAACTTGGATTATACAGCCTATGCTTCAGCTTATACACCTCTTCCCCCTTTGTATTCTCATAATTACCTTTTACCACTACCAAATCCTTATCCCACCCTCGCCCCAACGAACACAGATTAAATAACCATGGTTTGTCTGCATGGCATTGAATTTGGTACGTATCAGCCTTCTTATTTGTTTTTGTCGAGTAGAACAATACAATATCGAACCACTCAATCAAACCCCTCTTCTCACATTTCAACTCTACATTTATCCCCTCGACAACCCTCATCATCTCATAAAAATTTCCATTCATCTGGCACGGGGAAACATCCCTGTAGTTTAACACCTGCTTTACCAGCTTTTGAAGGGGCAGTTGTATCCCTAATCGAATTTGGCCTCTAAATGCCATGATACCCTCCCGAGGGGTATCCTTGAACGTGAACTCGGCCCCAACTAACACCAGCATAGCCCCAACCCTCGACAACTTATGTTTCGCAATGAATCGATCCAGTCTCGCCCTTTCCTGAGTCGAGACTGGCCCCACCGCTCTCCTCGACTCATCTGAACCATTACTATTATCGTTTTACTCCCCTTCCCCTTCATCCCTCTCATCCCCCGAAGGCTCGACATTACCGTCGTTTCCCCTTCCCTCCCCTTCCTTAATCTCCTCTTCGTCACTCTCCCCGACTACTCGATCCCTACGATGGCTCTTACTCAAAGCTCTAACCTCTGGTACTACCACAGCTAATGGGGGGTCCATTGCAATATCTAACACTTCTACATCGCTGCTCTCATCCCCTTGACCTCGACCAGATACACTTGGTTCATTTATTTTGTCTTCCTCATCTATCAGCCTCATCCTCGAAGCTTGATGGGTATGCATTATACCCTACAGAAGAAGAGGTACGCAATTAGATCGATATATTCAACTATCACGTTTTGATATCATATTATGTTCTACCCTCTCCAACTCACCCAGCCCACAGTTGAATGTTCGACTATAACCCCAAACAATCCCTCACTCTTCCCAATTTACCACTGGGCTAGACCTCCAGCCACATGGGTTACCCCCTTCCTCGGTCACGCCGTCACAAACAAAAAGATTAGCAGCACCGATCCCACAATACAAACAAAACATAAATATAAAAGAAGAAATGGCAGAGCATAAATACAAATCACTTATTTTTACAAGAAATCAAAAGACATACATGCTCGAATGGGTCAGATCTCTCAACAACCACAAAGTGTTCATCTCTCCTCTCCAACAAGCTCAACCTCAACTATGGCATATGTGTTCCCTCTCTTTCTCCTATGTTCTCTCTATGATTAATTGTTTGGGAACAGTGAATTTCTCTCTAACCCTTTTAAATACCACCTCAAAAAAATAAAACTGCCTCGATTTCCCCCACTCACCATCATTACCATTCCTCCACTCCCCTCATTTTTCGGCTGAGATGTGTCTTGACAAAATTACCCTCACTTCCTCCTACGTGTGTATCGCACGCTCACATCATATAATACTTTTTTATACCTGTCGAACCTTCTGGCACATTGCCCGAAGTTATCAACTTAAAACTACATGTTACCTCAAACTTTGTCCCATACCTCAAAGAAATATCATGATGATCTACAGCGGCATACTGCTCTAGGAACAGTGCTACCTCTGACACGTCTGCTATTATGGTTGTCAAATTTTGCAATCGAAGCGCATGTGCCTTCGACCACAAAAATTTCCAATCCCTCTCATGCATTCTTTTTCGAATCATCGTCTACATTTTCCCTTATCCCATCGTACATGCACACAGGTTATTGAACCTTCGATCAGTATTTTTTGATTATATGTCATAGCTCACGTTTCTTACCATTTTTAATTGTGTTCGTTACTTACGTTCGAAGTTTGACAAATTAATGCCACCCTACACTATCATCGTCTACATTACCCATTACTATTCTACTTCCACAGTTCTATTACATAAGTACGCGAGCGTTCATCTTAAACATCAAACAGAAGAAGTAGAAACAAGAGCAATAACAGAAATAAAATATAAAAACAAGAAACAACAACAACCCTCTACAATCGAACAACACCACCACCAAGACCCCCCTATTTCCATACGGGGCAAATCTTCCAGAGCCCTGCCTCATCATTGACCACATCCTCAGCATCTACCTGGTCTTCGGTCAGGCTTTTCAGCAGGTAATATCGATTACTGACATTGGGACCCAACCATTGAAGCACCCTCCGCCAATGCTCGTAAGGCATCCTACAAATAGGTTCTCCCAGTTCCAGTTCTACCAACTCAGGTAGCTCCCAGTCCAGACTGTGATCCCCAAAGAACTTTTCCTTCAGCGCGTCCGTCTTCTCCTCTATACGATGTTCCGTCGCCTCTATTCTTTTCTGGTACCTAGTATTTGGTGTAGTTTTCATGGCTTCGGTTATGCAAAGAGGAAGATGAAGATAGTCTAAAACCCCCTAATACCCCCCATTTATACTTGGGTTAAGAGTCATTTATTTCCCCTTAATCAATACTTCTCTTAATTACCTTCCTTAATTACTCCCCTCGGAATTGACCACATTCAGCCACTCAACTCTCCAACTTTCTGTGCCCAACTGTTTATCTCAGCACGCGCCATCTACACCAATTTCCGAGGCCCCTGCTAAGAGGAAGCAAATATAGTAGCCTACTCGTAGCCTTCTAGCATAAGTCGAATAATCGAAGGTGACATCAAAGCCTGCCTAGAGACTCGAAGCCCAACAAGACAATAACTAAGTCTACGAAGCCTTTTAAGACTAATCAAACACTTGAAGGAATTGTCAAAGTTGACTGCCATAGTCGAAGATAGATGGCAGCACCAGAACTCAGCATCAGTACCAGAAATACTTTGATCATGGTAATTTATGGTCGAAGGCAGACACGCCTGACAGCCATCTTACTAGACAGAATAGTAAAACAAGCTGTTCGACAACTGTAATGTCAGAACCAATAGCTATAGTATCAGAACTGACTCTGGTACAAGTCAGTTATCCCCAAAGGGTATACATGTAACCTGACCTCCCATGGTGACTTGGCCCTTTCTATACCCTATAAATAAGAGGGATGAGGAGCTATGAGGAGGTTAAAAAATCTCTCCCACCAAATAATCATCCTCTATTGGACCAAATATCTAAACTTGATATATATCATCCCCCTTTAAAAATCTTCGCTAGAGGTCGTGGAGTAACCCGTTCTAGGACTCCACGCAAGTGCGCTAGTATAATAATATTGGCTATCATTATATTAGACACTTGCTTAGTCCCCTAGTCGAAGACAACCCCGATGTGTAAGAGTTAGTTTATCCCTCTACAAAACTTAGCTCCTACAACATTATCATTATCATGGACGTCGAAAGCCTTTTTGAAAACATTCATTCGTCGCTTGAGCATGCATAGTTCCTTGACATGTTTCGCGTAAGAAGGAATTCGTTGTAATGCATCGCTAAAAGGAATACTGGTCTTAAGATTTTTAAAGATTTCCTTAACCTCTTCATCATGAATCATCTTTCTATTCTTAGCAACCATGTGGAGAAAAGGTGCCTTAGGGCCTCTAGGTTAAATATTTTTAATTTTCTCCGTAGGTGAGAAATTTTTAGTCTCTTCCCCTATGACTGGTATTTCTTCACTCATGGACTCTTCCTCCTCTTTAATAACTTTTGTAGTAGGATTAGGATTAATACAAGGTTTATCCTCAGGCATCCTAACTTTTTTATCTATAGTTTTGCCACTTTTAAGTATGATAACCACATTCGTATGATCACGGTTATTAAAGCTTTCACTTTGATCCTTCAGGTTGGGTTGAGTTTGACATGGAAATGTAACTTGTCTCTAGTACTTAACCCAGTTGCCAATTAAGTGATGGCTATTTCTTTCCTAGTCATGGATTTCTGATTCATTTGCATGAATTGTTACATGAGTTGGGCATTTGATTGCAATAAGGCTTGGATGTCATCCTTCGAAGATGGTTTCCTAGTCTGAGGAGAAAGATATGGAGCATTCTGTTGAGATGGCTGGTAGTTGGACTGGTAGGTGGAACCAAATTGATTAAGATTGGGTTGGTACGACTGTTCCCCTGCGGGGCTCCCCTAATGATAAGATCTACCATGCGAATTGCTAGAATTATTTAAAAATGAGTTGTTCCTTCCTGTTCAAGAACTCCCTTGATTGAAAAGTTGGTTGTAGGGCAGCACAGAAGGATTTTGATGAAACACATTTATGTGCTCCTTCTTTGCCTTCCTAATTCCATGAATAAATGGGCAGTCTTGAACAGAATATTATGGGCTATCACACACTGCACATGTCGACATTTTGGCATGAAAAACGGGTGCTCTAGTGGACATCTTGTTATTTACTCTTTCTAAAGACTCTAGTTTTCGCATGATTGTCATCAATGTAGGGTCCGATTGGGAGTTGATCCAACTCTAAAGGCATTACCTCCTTTTTCTTGTATATCTTTTTCTATCAAGGTTCCTCAGGTTTACAAATTTTTAGCCATCTCTTCTAAGAAGTCCAAGCCCTCAACATCCTTATTAGTAAATTTTCCTAAGCAAAAGTATAGTAGCATATTCCCCAGACTCGATAAGGAGAAGCCAATAGAACTTAGTCGAAAGTACATGCTCACTCGAGAAGATATTATGGTAATAAACTCCCCAGACTCGACAAGGAGAATCTAGCAAAATCAAGTAAAAAAATATTCTATCATTCGAGAAGATATCACATCCACAACCACAGATCTCAACCCACTGCAGTAGCCGTTACGTTTAGTCTAAAAGAGCCGTTACAAGAAGATCTGTAAAGTTCGCCCACTGCCCACCAAAATAGGAGACCATTTATTTTGTAGTTGCCCGTATCCATTATAAATACAGGCAGAACATATGTTAAAAGGGGTTCGAGACTCTACTATTCTTCTATCATTCACATCTTTATTACCCATCAGTAATTGTAATAACTAGAACATATTGGATTTCACTACCAAATCCTCTACGAGGTCATGCTTTTTCTCAGGTTTGATTGAGTTTCCACATAAAATCTAGTGCGTCTTAGTATTGAATTGCAATCTCCATAAAATAGTATTGGCGAGGTTTACCGTCTAGAAAATATGCCATTACAAAAAGGATTTTATTGTTTTCTTGGTTTCAGCATCTAATCTATCATAAAGATTTCTAATTATGACCTATGAGGACTACCGTCCAGAAAACACGCCATTACAAAAAAGATTCTACAGTTTTCTTGGTTTCAGCATCTAATCCATCACAAAGATTTCTAGTTATGACCCATAAGGCGATACCATGATGAGGGCATTATAGGATCAACCCCTTATATCTATTTACATAATCCTTTAAACTTTCTCCATCAAGTTGGCTAATCCTAAGAATGGTCCTACGGAGGGTCTCAGTTTTCTTAAGAGAGAAAAACTTCTTGTTAAAGGCTTCAGTAAGAATCTCAAAACTTATGGATTAAGACCATAGAGCTTGAAGCCAACTCTTAGCCTTTCCTAGTAAAGAAAATAAAAATAAAACGAGTTTCATGGCCTCCATTTCGTTTTTACTCTTATACCTCTGGAGGAACATTAAATCGTCAAAATCCCATACATGGGCATATGGGTTCTCATCCTCCCCTCCCAAGAAGTTTAGCAATGAATTGATAAGCGCATTTTTTAGTTCGAATTGCCAAGTGGTAGTTGGTAATACAATGCATGAAGCACGATTTATAATTTTAAGAAACATATGATCCTTAAGTGGGACCCACACAAGTTTTGAACCATTTGCACTGTTATTCTCATTGTCATGGATATCTCCCATATCAAATAATTGGGGTGGAAAACTAAACTGATTGAGCGAAGAAATTGGACTCTAATCGAGTCTCAATGAAGATACGTGGAACACAAAGGTTTCTAACTCACCCTCAATAGGAAAGAGATTCCCACAGGTCTGATTTGTATGATCTCTCATATCAAAGGAGATTGGAATCTACTGATGGGTTGGCCCACCTAACATAAAGTAGATCAAAATATAAATCGCGTCAGATTCTCAAAGCCTCTCAAGATGACACTCAGGCACTCGAAACCATTCTTTCATAAACTACTAGAAGTGCGCACAATGATGATCAGGCAAGAATGAGCTACAACAAAATAAATAAAGTAAGCGTCAACCAAAGGTCGGGTATTTCCTCCGTTTAGTAAATGACCCTACCTGGGAATTAGGGGGTTTCAATTGTAGAATACCCTGAATGGTAATTTTGTGTCAATCAGGTATCAATTAAGTGAGGTAATCCCTCACTTAGATCTTTTTAGATGGGCCTTAGTTAAGGTCAAGTTGTGAATCCGGTCTTAGGGTTTGCTTGCTTCTATTCCTAATAGTAGATCGGTTCGCATGTTGAGTTGTTTTTGATCGCTTTAGCAATAACTCGTGTGCATTTCTAGTCACTTAGAAGCACCTGTACTAGAAGGTGGGGCAAACTGCTTAGAATTACATTTCCATACTAGTTATGCTAGGGAACGCACTTTCACTAGACAACCGTAGCCACTATCAGGGGTCTTAATGAGTGTGTTCATGTGCTACAAGTCCAAGCTCTATAAGCCTTTGATTAACTATATATTTTATGGCTTAATCTTGGTTTATTTTAGTCAATGTTCCGTTCAAAAAAATATTAAACCGGGTCGTGACCTCCAGGGGTCCTGGCATACGGTACCACACCCCGGTGATGAAATCCCACTTTTTGTTTGCCCTTTATCTAATGTTGAATTTTAAATTACACAAATACCAAGCACATGAACAAAAATTTACCACTTAACAGAAGGGTGCGGTGGAAGAATGTACCTACGAGGCGGCCTTTTTAGGGGCTCGTTGTTTACCTCAGCGAAGCTGTTGAGATGGCACACCCGGGCTCTCTAGCCCAAGTAGGCATTGTAGAGAGGTCCTCCACGGATGTGAGATCCAATATAAGGCCCTACATAAAAATTACAAGATATCCTGGCTTAAAATTGCACACTCTTGTTCAAGAATTGCAAGTATTTTTCTCACTACAGGTCACTCAAAGAGGGGAGTGAAAGAAAAATAAATAAATAAAAATACTACTCTAATGTTTTTTTTGTTTTTTTTTTTTTGTGCTTTTTTATTATTATTATTATTTATTTGTTTTTTGTTTTTTTTTTGTGGTAAAGAAAAACAAATTACAAGATAGCACCAAAGGAGATTACATTACCAACTCAAATCACCAAAAATTTATAGATAAAGTCGACCTCAGGTTTAATAAAATAGTGCTTGGTCCTACCACAGTTGTGGTTTGATGCAGAACTTTAAATAAGGGCAACACTTATGTTCTTCACATTTATTTTCTTTTGGATCCACGTGGTAGTTGATGTTTTTACTCCTTTATTACAAATATGTTAAAATGGGCCCACAAAATTTTATGATGCTCTTCAAAACGCAGTTCGATATATGCTTTCTAGCCTGCGAACACATAAAACAAAGATACCTCAAAGGCAAAAGGAAAATAATTCTAAACTAAAACAAACAAGAATTTTTTTATATTTTTTAAGATAAAATAAAATAAATCAAAATCAAAATCAAAATGGAAACGAAAATCTAACGATTATATCTTGACAATGGGTAATGTCGTAATTTGATAAAACCGTATCAAATCGGGCTTTGTTAATATAGGTTTTGAGTTTTGTCGTTCACTAGGCCAAACAATCATTAGATAATGTTTTCAAATCAAACTACTAAACTAATATATAAAATAACTAAAGAAAATTTTAAGAGATTTTTTAGTTACAAATATATTAAAGACTAGGGGAAAATGAGGATTCACCGTAAATATATACTCAACGTAAATACAAGCATAAATTACTCTTGGAAGAAATAATAATTTTGACCAAATGTCTATTTACCATCTCTTAAGAAGCAAATTTATCAAAATATATTTGATGAAAAATCATATGTGAAAATACGAAATGTTAAAGCAAGCTAAATACGTTATGTTAATATTTTATTTACAATCCAATGTTAATAATAATTGTGCAGCTAAAATCAACAACATTAACATCATAAAACTTGATTCATATCAATTTGATCATAAACCAATAATAAAATTGTTAACATAAAGATGGTTTGACGTTAAAACAAAATGAGCAATTTACATTTAGTTAATCACATTAAATATATATTGAATACGACTTCATCCCCTCCCCTAGAGGATGGTTTAGCTAGACATGAATCCTAAAATACAACATACTAGTAAAAAGAAATACATAATAATAATGGGGAAAAAACACTATTGATTAAATAAAACTTACAAAAGGTTAATTGCTCTGAGGTTACAAGCAACTTCAAGAACTTCAATCTCTTTCCTCTCTAAGCAATATTCTCAATCTCTCAAAATTGGATGATCATTCATGGTCAAGACCTCTCCTTTTATAGATGAAGGAGAGGGTTACATGTTTGGTAAGAGATTATTTTCACCAAATCAAATATAATCGAATTTTAGAAGAAGGAATTTTTGTATAGGGCCTAAAGGTGTCCAAAAATTATAATTAGTACCCTATTGTTTAAAAAACTACGGCTATACCCTATTTTTGATGTTTTTTTTCATTTAATACCCTGAGTTTTTAAACTCCCTAAACTAACCTTAATTTCAATTTCTTAAAACTCTTAAAGTAAATTTTCAACCGGTTGTAATTGGGTTTTTAGATGAGAATCCTTTTGCGGTAGGGTTTCTTCTTTATCCCCGACTAAGCTATCTATTTTGTCTCTCTCTCTTGTAGGATTTATAATTTTTACGACTCTCTCTTACCGTTTACCAGTTTGCTATCAACTTCAATAGTTTAGTTACATCTATGGGATATAATTATTCAAAGATCAAGGTCTATAATTGAAGCACTCTATAATCGAATTAAAAATAGATTAGTAGAGAATTAGTTCTAGTTTTTGTAGCATTTCAGCTTTTCAAGTTCAAATTCAAACAAGAGATAACCAAGTATAAGCGAGTTCTCAACTTGTGTACGAGGATAATTATCACGGGACGAGCTATTCCAACGGCCATTTGAGTTTTTAACATAAACTACGGTGTGTCATGTTGTGTAAATCATAATGTATTCTTATATAAGGTGTATCATCATATATTCTTAACAAAACTAGCCCTTATTTCTTTGTTTGGTTGAACTTTTTCAGATTTTCTTACTTATTAATAAAGTAAATGGAAGGTCCAAGCAGTTTCTATGATCTTCTTAGGGGAAATGATGAGCAAAACCAACTTGAAAGGTCAGTTGTTAGTATTTTTGTTTGAATTGGAAAGTTATGCATTTATAATTTATTTATTTTAAATTTAACAATGAAAATACAATTTTAGCGATGATGAGTATTAAGTGAGTTCACCTTCCGAATATACAAGTGGTAGCGGAGAGAGTGAGAATGAAGAATTTATGTCAATTGAAGGTCTTGTTAACATTGAGAATCCAATACCGAATAGAGCACCATTTTCGATTCAATTAGGTCACGAGTTTAAAGATGCATATGAATTTCGTAATGTTTTGATTGACGCTGTTATCAAAGTTGGGCTTGAGATAAAGTTCCTCAAGTCTGCGAAGAGTCGTGTAAGGGCGAAATATAAAGGTGATAATTGTGAATGGCTAATTTATGCGGCTGGTATCCAAGACACCGATAAGGTTCAAGTCAGAACGCTTAGAGATGAGCACATATGTCCAAGACTAGATTCAAGAGGCAATAAAATGGCAGTTTCAGAATGGGTAAGCAATAGGGTAATTGGGATGGTTCGCGAGCATCCAGATTTTGAGCCAAAAAAAATGGTTACCTTCATTAAAGATCAATTTAGCATTGAGATAAAATATATGACAGCATGAAGAGCTAAGGATCAGTGTTTAACCCGTATTCATGGGTCTTGGGCTGGTGCATATAAAAAACTTGAAGATTATATCAGTCGCATAGCACGGACAAACACAAGAAGTGTTACATCAATACAATTTCAAGAGCATTATGTTGATAGTACTATACCATTGAATGCAAGCGGTTCCACAGATTATTCATTGCATATAGGGAATTTATACTTGGGTTTATACAAGGATGGTAGCCTCTTATTTTTATTGATGGTACTCATATTAAGCAAGGGTACAAGGGGGTTATTCTTGCGGTAATAGGGGTGGATGCAAATAATGGCATGTTTCCAATTGATATTGCAGTTGTTGAAGTATAGTCAAAAACAACTTGGGAATGATTTTTTTACCAGTTTTGACATATATTACTTCAACATCCAAATTACAATCGCATGACTATAATCTCGGATAGGCTATGTGGGTTAGATGGTGCAGTCAGTGATTATTTTCCAGAGGCTAAACATAGGAGATGTGCATGGCATCTTGCACAAAATATGCAAAAAAAAAATAGTAGTAAAATTGTCAAGTTTTATTTTTGGCCAATTGCTAAAGCTTTTACAAGTGAAGAGTATAACGTACTTCTTGCAAAGTTAAAAATTGTTAACAATTTTGCAGCTGATTGGATTAGAGCAAATAATCTAGAAACTTGAGCTACATCTTAGTTTATTGGAGAGACTTACGGGCATATAAATTCCAACATGGCTGAGATTTTCAATAATTGGATTTTGACAGCAAGGTACTATATACTGAAAGTAACTTTTTGTATTGGTTAAGTTGAAATGGGAACTGTTACCATATAGGGTATTTTTGCAGGTTTCGACCCATTTTTCCTATGTTAGAGTCAATACGATTTTCATTTATGAAACTATTTTGTAAAAGAAGAGCGGAGGCGTATGAAATAAGCAAAAACTTTACACCATATTTTGAGGCTAAGCTTGCAGAAGCTGTAAATCAATCGAAAGATTATCGCGTATATCCAAGTAGCGACGTTTTGTATGAGATTCGAGACACAAATAATTAAGGTTTCACAGTTGACTTATCTCTTAATTCTTATACATGTTTAGACTGGAAAAGATTTGTCTACCATGCTTTATGCCTCTGCCGCCATTCATACTGCAATCGGAAGGCCAATTAATGACTTTTGTCACCCATACAATTCTACAGAGTGCTATCAATTAGCTTATCATGACCAAATTGATCCCGTCTTGCCAGAATCGCTCGAAGGATTTGTTTTATCTGAAAATGTTATACCACCAAAGAAAAAATGAAGAGTTGGTCATCTTAAAGTTAAGAGAAGAAGGTTGGAAGCAAGAAAAGATAAAAGAGTCATGCATTGCTCAATTTGTAAGGATTCTGGACATACGAAAAGAAGTTGTGGTGATAACCCTTCATGATATCCAAGCCTTAAAGTTTTGGATTGCTTTTTGTTTTGTTTGAATTTCTATAAATACATTAGTGATGATTGATTCATCATCTTTCTTTTGGGTCCTTTCTTTATATTCTTCTAAGTACTTTGTAAATGATAACTTTGACTTTTAATAAAGATATCAGTGATGATTGATTCAACTTTCTTTTTGTTCCTTTTTTATGTTCTTATGAGTACTTTTGTTATGCATTACTTATGAGTACTTATAGTTTTATACATTAGTTATGAGTACTTATGGTTATACAGAGGTAGATCCTTGACGAACTAGCTAAGTTTCTTCTTTGTTTATTTTGTATTATGCACAATGCATAAACTGGTTGTAGTAGCCTACTCATAGCCTTTGACAGACAGTCGAAGCCCACTTCACAGCCTACTCGAATGTACCGAAGCCTACTCAATCTCTAAAATAGACTCCCCAAAGATCCTCCGAAGATGAAGCTTCGACATCAGATAAAGCTTCGGGGACGGATTAACATACTACAGCAGAAATCCTTCGACCTTACTAACATACGATCGAAGCAAGATAAGACAGACAACCACCTCATCAGATAAGATGAAGCATTGATTAACCCGTGCAACTACAGTGACAGGTCTGACCACCGCGCCGTTTAGAGACATCACTAATAAATGTTGTAGTAACAGTACCGACATGACCGGCGCCCATAACTCGCCGGGATTTCCTGACAGTAATTATGTAATCCTGACTCACACTTGGTGACTCAGCTCCCTGTATTTCAATAAATAGAGGAGAGGGGAAACCAAGAAGGGGTTAGAGGAATGATCTTTGGCCCTTTGCATTTTACCTTCAACCTCTCAATATTTACTGTATTCGAACTCTCCAAGTACTATTCAATAATACAATCTATCTTAAAATTCCTCATCAGAGTTCGTAGAGAGTCACATTCGAGCCTCTACGCAAGTATTTGTCTATAGTTAGTTCTTACTCTAGACTAATTGTTTGCATCCCTTTGATTGAAGATTAGTTTTACGTTGTAAAAACCAACTTCCCCTCCGAACGAAGTTAGGTCCCCACACTGGTAGTACTAAATTGTAACTTGAAGCATACTTTGTATTAGATTTCACAAGTTAATGGTGGACTTTTCTTATGGATTCTTTGAGAAGCAAGTACCTATTAATGTTGTCTTTCAGAAAGATGAGATGATATATATCATTGGTGTGACCAAGGGTAAGGGTTATGAAGGTGTCCTTACTCGTTGGGGTATGTGACTTGTCTCCCCTACAAGGCTCACAGGGTTCTTTGTAAGGTTGCCTGTATTGGTGCCTGGTATCCAGCTAGGGTCTCTTTCACAGCTGTTAGGGCTGGCCAGAATGGATATTACCACCGTACGGAAATGAACAAGAAAGTTTTCAAGCTTGATAAGGCCGGACAGAAGTCCCATTCAGCCATGACTGACTTTGACAAGACTGAGAAGGACATAACACCTATTGGTGAGTTCCCTCACTATGGCATCGTGAAAGAGAATTACTTGTTGATCAAAGGATGTTGTGTTTGTGCTAAGAAGAGTGTTGTTACTCTTCGCCAGTCCTTCTTGAAGAAGACTTCCCGTTTGGCCACCAAAAATATCAACCTCAAGTTTATCGATACCTCATCCAAGTTTGGCCATGTGGGTTTCCAGACCACAGAGGAGAAGTAGAAATTTTATGAACGTCTTAAAGCTTAATTAATCTATTTTCGTAAGCTAGATTTTTTTGTAGTAACTGATGCATTTTCCTGGAAGATAATTTTCTTTTTGATCTTTGATAAGCTGAGGATTATTGTTTAACTTGACAAGAACCATCAAATGGCCCCTAGTGAAAATATTAAATGCTAGTGAAAATATTGTTGTGTTCTGCTGTAGATCATGGTTCCCTTCAACTATATAGAGTTCATCGACATACTTACATTCCAAGTCAAGAAAAATATTATCCCCATGAGCCGTATAGATGATGTAGTAAAGAAAATCTTGAGGGTGAAGTTCATCATGGGTCTCTTTGAGCGTCCTTTAGTCGATCTCAACTTAGTCAACCTGCTCGAAAGAAAGGTTAAACTTTTATCTTGCTAATCAAAATTCTTAATTATGAAAAGTAGTCAAACACTCGTTATATTTTCATGAATACATATCTCGGGACTGAAGCACATGTTGATCAAAAGCCCAATATAAGAAGAGTTAGTATATTGACTAAGCATTGCATCTTCTGAATAGGAGCATAGAGATTTAGCAAAGGAAGCAGTGAGAAAGTCCCTTGTGTTACTGAAGAATGGGAAATATGCCAATAAGCCATTGTTTCCACTCGTAAAGAATGTACTCAAGATTCTTGTCGCTGGAAGCCATGCTGATAATTTAGGTAATCAATGTGGTGGCCGGACCATCCAATGGCAGGGGCAGAGCGGAAATGACCTCAAAATTGGTACGTTTACTTTGTTATTACACATTCACCCTACATTTTCATCACATTCTCACCCTCCATTATGGTAGTTACATTATGACTCTCATTAGTATAGCCGTGAAAACTCCCAACACAATTTTTTATATGGCCTCTTAATCTGAGTCTGATAATGTCTGGCTCTGCAAATATTCTTAGACGTGTGAAAAACCCTTGTTGCTAATTTTCAAAATGATATAAAGGATGGTATTAATGTAGGCTTGTAGCTTGTTAAAAGACATCATCCTAATAGAGATGCTTCTTGATAACATGACCAGGAACGATGATTTTCCAAGGCATTAAAATACTGTTGCTCCAACCACTCAAGTGGTCTACAATTAGACCCCAGATGCTGAATATGTAAAGTCAAACGCATCAGTTAATAGAACTTGATGGAGTTTACATTCTGCTGCATAACATAAGGGAGAGAAATGATAAGGCCAGTATCAAAAATACTATGATGATGGTTGATTGGATCTACTCAATGGAAATCTAGGAAGAGGAGAAGCAATATAGGACAATATCTCGGGCTGCTCGTGGTGGTACTCTGGTTGCCAGAGAAGAGGCAAGCAGAATTCTTAAGCTAATTTCCAAAGCTAACGCAGGAATATGATCTTTTCTCTTGAATCCTAGTCTACAAATATGAATTCTTCCCTCATATAAGAAAGTGTACAGTTAAATCCTTCCCAATACTCAAACTTCGAACAGTTTGTGAGATTCTCCTATTTGCACAGACATCATGAATGATATACTACTAGGAAAGTTTTCATTCGAACGATTTTTTCTGTCAGTGTCTCGAAGGTACAATTTTTCAGCCATCATGAATGATATATAAATTAAACCTCCTTATCCTAGCGTCAGACCCACCCATGCGCCATAGCCTAGCAGTACATATGTCAAAGGAGAGAAAAACATAGCTAGAGTGGAAGATGATTCATCCTCCATCTCGGAAAAGCGTATTGCTCTTTAGTAGTCATGCCTCCAGAGTCCATCTATGTAGAGAAACTGCATACTTAAGGCAACTGCAACGCTATACTTTAGGTTGTACAATGTTGTAGGTTGCTTTGATTCTGCCAAAAAAAATACTGTAATATTGCCGATTATGTTTTGTGTGGGCGTGGCAATAATTCTTATAGCAGTCATGTTATTATAAGTGATGAAGTCATGGTTACTACTCTACATGGGGGAAACCTCTTCAACTTATGAATAAAAGAACCCAAAGTGATGATGCTTTAAATTTTACTTTCTCATTTTAATCTACTTGCTGAAATTTGCAAGAGAAGGTAAAATATTTCTACTGAGGCTATGCTTAAGACTATTTTTCCCTATTACCTCTTAAACAGGTTTTAGGTCAAAGTAGTAGATTTGGAGTTAAAAAATAAGGACAAATTTGGTATTAAAGAATTTTGGGGTACTAAATGAAATTAATATTTGAATTTAGGGTCTTATTGTAGTTTAGAGAAGTATAAGGTACTAAATGTAATTTGTAAGGCACTTTAGGCCTTATACAAAAATTTATTCATTTTAAAGTTTATTCAGAAATATATACTAAGTATAAAAATATAAAAAAATTCCATAAAATATCTTCACATCTTGGAAACTTTTCCAAAAAGTTTCAGAACTTTTAGGCGAATATAAACCTGCCTGCTTGTTACATCTCCACAGCTGCTATTTTCTTGAAGATTTTATTCTCAGTGAAATATACATTATACTCAATAAAATCTTCATAGTCAAAATTAAATACCCTCAAGATGTCAAATATTCTCTTGATTTTTTCTTGAGATTTGTTTTCTATTGGAGATGCTCTGAGTTATAGCTTAGATAGGTAGTCTTCTCTAATAGTTGTAGCTTTAGTACTCAAATTCAGCTTTTTGTATACTCTTATCTAGCATAACCTGAAACAATAATAAATTAATAATTAATCTTTTTAGCAATAAAATGAAGTCTAGAACTCTTAAATAAGTAGGGTAAAATGGGCCTTTTTACATGCCCATCAGTACACCGACTTCCTTATCCGCCTCCTCAATAATATCCTCTACAAGAAGACGAAGACAAACCCAGCGTTGCTCACCTGACAAGATCACATGATAGAACTGCCACATCTGATAATATTTATTCTCAGCCTCTGTTATTTCCTCATCTGTCATCCCATGATACGCCGGAGGAATAAGTATGGGAGTGGGTAACTCTAACGGTTGGTTGCTAAAATATCGTAACTGGAGCTTTTATACTTCAACAAGAACCCTGGATTCGTATACTTGGCGTCTAGTAGTCACCATTATCAATAGAGGACAACCTTAAGGAATGTTTTCCAGAGATTGAGTACTTTCACAAGGATGATCGATGATCCAGTATCAACGGTATTTATAGAACAACAACATTCAATGCAAGGAAGAATTTTCAAAGCAGTAGTCATTCAATGCAGCACTTACTGGGAAACCTAAAAGTAAAATACATTCGTCCTTTCCAACGCCATCAATGACAAATCCAATCTTCAATGCAGAAGTCACAAGTCCCAAACCATTCCAAGTCCACACTATAGTTTTCCAAATTCCAAAATACAAATAGTCACCAAAGGTTTCTCAACTAAAGTCACCAGCACCTTCAGTTACGAGGGGGCGATTATAGGGACCTATCCCTCGACCTATATGCCAAACTTGAGCTAACTCAATACATAACTTACACATTATACACGTGACATACACAATCAGCAATGATACCTGGACCACGAACTGATAAAGAACGTGGATTGAGCGCTATAAAAAATATGAACAAGTAAAAGACACCTGTCTCCTACGAACTAGCAGTTATACATTCAACTTCCACCTACCCCATTTTCAGGAGAACATGCCTCTACACGATAACGAACTGAGAGTATGGTCTATAAAAAGGATGAGTTCCAGAGGAGAAAGAACCAAGAATTTTACACTACAAGACCAAGTTATTCTAGTTCAAGAGATAAAAAACTTGAAATCAAATATTCGCCTCAAGCAATAAAGTTACGGTTACTAAATCCTTAAATAGAGGTCATGTTTTCCATCTATTTAAAGGTTTTTATGCTAAATCACCTGTGTCATTTTTATATTAGGTTAACTAATTCTTGTCACAAGTACATTTGGTGTATGGGCTAATTTCGAGTTATTTCGAGCTAATACGAAATTAGGCCATTACAACCACCAAATCATAATCAGATGCCAACTAACTACTAAATGCTAATCAGATGCGAACTATCTACTAAATGCTAATTAGATACGATCTAACTGTAAAATACTAATCAGATGTGAACTAACCCCCAAATGTTAATCAGATACGAACTATTCACCATAAGCTAAACAGATGTGTATTAACGTCAGATCCTAGACAGATGCGTACTAATGCCAAATCCTAAACATATGCAAACTAATGCCAGATAATAACTTATTATGAACTCTAACCACCAACTACTAACCAAATGTGAACTAAACACCGCCAAATATTAACCAAAGTGTACAAACCACCGAGCGCACCAGTAACTTTTTCAATTCCTAACTTACTTGAAATATCCATATCGCAAGTAACCTAACTAGATTCGCAACCTTCGCCAATTTCCTTAACCACTATCAAAATTTTGAGACCCCAATCGCAAGCTTGACATCATATTTAAATCAACACCACAAAGTTTATGTCAGCAGCCCAAAATCTACCACAACCCAGAAATCAGTAAATGACACCTTCAAATATTAGTAAATAGCACTCTAGAAGTAGTATTGGATCTCGAGAAGTTAATTTAAAAGCCTAAAAATTTGATTTAGCATCCCACACTCTACCGTCAGACTTTATTCCTCTCCTCCATCTTCTCCCAAATTGAATCAGTAGCAGAGAGAAAACATTAAAAATTGCAAGCCTAGAAGTTTATACCATTCGCCCTTCAATCGAACCCAATCAACCAACTCTTCATCATTTACAGCCATAAATCATTTATCTCCACCCAAAAAAATTAGAGGCAACACCCAAAATTTGCTTCAACACTACCCAATCGGTTTCACCAGCATAAAACTAGTAAACACTTTTTCTAGAATACTAACAACAACCTATAAAACCCATAAACTCTTAAACAACACCCGAAAACTATTAACCACAACTCAAAAATTACTTGCAGCACATCAAAATTAGTAAACATCACTCCTTGCATCAGTACAATGACCCTAGAAATTGATTTCAGCCTTAATCATTGCCATAAACGAACTAGCAGATAAAAATCAAATCATATTTGATTCAGTAGAAGAAACCCATAAAAGCCAAAATCTGATTGTAAAGAGGGAGAAAAAACAAACCAAATTGCAAGATAATAAAGCAAGACTTAAGCTAAATCAGTTTACAATAGTAGGTGTGTCATAGATGCAAAAATCAAACCAGCAGCAAAATCAAATTCGTCTCCAAGTGATTCAGTTCAATCAGTCTCCAATCAATAAACCCTAAACAGAACCAGATTTGTGCAACCAAATCTATCTTAATCAACAACAGCAGAACCCTAAATCAATATTCAATTAGAGTTCATCTAAACTCAAAATTAGATGCTAAGATAGACAACTATAGACAGAGAGCGAGAAAGAGTTAGAATCGTAACGACTCTGATACCATAATAGATCTTAGAAGATAAATAGAAATGAGAGAAAAATGAAGAACACATTATACTATATTTAATTGAATTAATTAGGTTACAATTTAAGCAACTTGACTACTTATAGGCTAAAATAGAAAAGGAAAATACTATACTACATTTAGCATTATACTAATACTAAATCTATCTCTTACAGTTTTTAACATCCGCATTACTCGTATATGTAATTATTTTGAAATCAAACAACTGTAGGGTCGCATACCATGCTTCGCCGTAAATCACCTTAAAAAGAAAGATGTATAAAACATATTTTGCAACATTCAGTGAAAACTAGAGCAAGATTTAGGGTTTTTACAAGGCGAAAGGATGGACAAGCACATAAACAATGCATTCAAGTTGTGTATGAACCTAGGCAGCCAAGTCATATCATGAATCTTACGCTGATTATTCCATTCCTTTCCCTCGATGCTTCTTTGGACGTGTATCTAGGACTTTGTGCAATTGGGGGCATTATTTCCTTCTCTAATTATGACACCTTGAGTCGAGGAAAATCTTTTTTGTGGCTTTACTAAAAATGCATAAAACCATGTGCATGCTTAACAACTTGCCGACATGAAAAGGTATGGCTGATTCAGTCACTTCAGTGGCTCTAATGGTGCGGTCTTTACCGACTGATATCGAGCTCAAAAGTTGGCCGATTATGTTACGTCTATTCAAGCCTCCCTGTTATTACCTAGAATAGACTATCTGCCATGCTCGCATGACTACCAAAATTGCATCTACATGTTTTTTTCTTCTTTAATATTTCTCAAGTAGCTAATCATACAAACTGCCATGCCAAGAGGAGAATGGCTTGACATGCGAAAGGTTGAACTATAATTTACCCAGTATAAATCAATTTGAATTTTTCTTTTTCTTTCTTTGGTAAGTGAGCTGGGGTTGGGCAGATGCCCCAGCTTTATCAAGCACAAAGAGATCAATAATCACAATGTTGTAGTGAGGAGAATGGCTTGACATGCAAAAAATGGATAATTGATCCATAAATTTACATTTCTATGTGATACTGTAAGGCTTTTAAAGAATTTCATTTCATGGATACACTTAGTAACGTATACGTAACTCGCTAAAGATTTTCAGTGATATAGGCTGAGTTATGTTTTAACAAGGCCTAAAGAAGAAAATTTTCAACCAGAAAAGGTAGAAATGGTAAAAAAAAACTAAGTCAAGTTGCAATGTTGCATTACCTTAGGCAAGCAGCTCCTAGTCCTATCTTGAAATCCTCCCCTGGTTGTTTCATTGCCCTAGACAGGCAGCTTCTTAAGTGATCCAGGAGGATCTAGGGTAATTTGGAAATTAACCAAAGTCGTTCGAACGAGGTTGAGAGTCGTTCGAACGACCAAATTCTACCTCTCTAGAATTTGGCCCAAGAACCCAAAGTCGTTCGAACGACTTATATTTTCGTTCGAACGACCAAAGTTCACCTCACTGAAAATTTGGCCCAGAGACAGATTTTGTTCGAACGAGTTGAGATTTCGTTCGAATGACTTGTCAAGTTTTTAGGATTTTAGACCAATTGGCGTAAAGTCATTCAAACGACTCTTTATTTTGTTTAACCGACTCTAGCGGTGGTTTTATTTATGAGGCGCGTGTTTTTGCCTCGAGATGCGTTCTATTTGTAATTTTTGGTTCCCTCTATATAAAGGGGACTTGGGTTATTTTCTTTTCTTATGTTAGATCTAGAAAGAGTTATGAAGAAGAAGCCTAGGATTTTAGATTTTTTCATTGTAATTACTTCGTTTTAAGTAATTGAATCTCTATTTTTTCCAAACTAATTGGTGTTCTTCGTACTTTTCTGCTAACTTGAGTTTCTCAATCCTATTGTGGATTAAGTGGTATCAATTTTCCAGTTGTGATTCTCGGGGGGTTGATTGTGGTTTATGGTCTCTACACATGACCGTCTCAAGCAAACGAAGGAGAAGCTAGTGAGTCCATTGAAGATCCATCGCAAACCTAATTCGAAGAAGAACGATTTGAAGATAGGAGATTCCAACGATCGACTCACGACTTTGGAAACGACAATTTCCGACCTAACTTCTACTGTAGGGGAGTTAGTAGAACAATTATGTCTCACAAACCTCGCGAAGGGTTCCGTTTCGGCAAAACGGCTAGACCACTCGAAGAACAAAAGGGTTTTGGCGGTGGATAGAGACGAGGATAATGCGGGAATAGATAGCGATTCTAGTGATGCCGAATCCACCAAGGAGTGTTAGGTCTTGGTAAGTCAATGAATCTTATGCATAATCTTCGTATTGGCTTTAAGATTGGGATTCTGGTATTCGATGGTTCTGTCGATGCCGAGAAATTAGATAATTTGTTAGATAGGTTGGAGACCTATTTTTCCGTTGATAAATATTCAAGCGCTCAGAAAATTTGTTTCTCTACTTTGAAATTCACAAGTCACTCACTAACGTGGCAGAAATCCTATCAGAAACAACATGATGCCGGAAGTCTGAGTTGGAAGGACTTCAAGGTTTTGGTGAGGAAGCAATTCTATCCAATTGGGTATGAACATGAGCGATGGTACAAATGGCACAACTTGCGCCAAAGGTTTGGGCAATCCGTACAACAATTTACTGCGAAGTTTCATAACCAAGCATTGGTTTTGGATATTGACGTGGATGAGTACAAAGTGTTCATAAAGTATACAGGGGGTTTATCGGAGTCCATTAGAAGAGAATTAAAGCTTTTCAATGTAGAAAATATCGAGGATGTTACCATTAATGCAATTGCCATTAAAGGTAAGTACTTGAAGAGCGACAAGAAAGACGACAAGAGCAAGTCGGGGTACGAAGCTAATTGGAAGTTTGATCAGAAAGGAGAGTCCAAAGGAGAAGGGTCTTCATTCAAGGGGACTATCTATAGTCATTGCAAGGCTAATGGGCACAATTTAGATAGATGTAGGAAACTTCAGCTAGAGCTTCGACCGAAGGAGGAGAAGGGCAAGAAAGAGAAATGTGCACTAGCCGCAGCGATTGTAGATCTTCCGAATTTAGATAAGCCAAATCCTAAGCTTACTCTAATATTCAAGCAACCTCTAGCTATCGATGAGGGGAGTCAGGAAGAGCTTTTATATGTCAGCATTCAGGTGAAGCAGAGCTTAGTCGAGGCCATCATTGATCCGGGTAGTCAGAAAAATTTAATTTCTGAGGCGAGGCTGAAGAAGATGGGTTTGGCTACTGTGGCTCATCCTAAGCCGTATGGTTTGGGTTAGATTCAAAAAGACGCAAAGTTGAAGATCACTAAGCATTATACGTTCAAGTTTGCGATTACTGAGAAGTTTATTGACGAAGTGACATATGAAGTGGTTCCGTTGGACGTGTGTCAAGTCATCTTAGGTAGCCCTTATCTTTAGAACTGAGATGCAATCATTTACCGTCGAGCTCGTAAGTATCGTCTGGTGAAGGATGGGATGGAGTTTCATATCAATGTGTGCAAGGAACAGATCACTACCAGTAATTTGGTAACGGTGACTCAGGCGAAGAGGTTGGTTAATGTGAGCAGAAAATTTATATTGTTGTTGGTACGACCGGTTCAAGAGGATCTGTTGGCTACGGTATTGTCTACTTTGGCAATGTCTCCTAAGCAACAAACCATTATGGGGGAGTTGCAGCAGAAGTATAAAGACTTGTTTCTGGGCATAGAAGAGATACCGTGTAAGAAGGATGTGGAGCATGATATTACCTTGGTGAATGGTGAGCCACTACCCAATATTGGGCTATATCGGACTTCTGTTACAGAGTCGGATGAGATCAAGAAACAAATACACGAACTCTTGGAGCAAGGAGTTATTAATCCATGTTGTTCACCTTGTGGTTCACCGGTATTATTGGTATCGAAGAAGGATAGGTCTTGGAGGATGTGTGTAGATTATCGGGTGCTGAACAAGATCACGGTGAAGAATCGTTATCCGCTTCCACGAATTGGCAAGCTTTTAGATGAGTTGCTGACGACTCAGTTTTTTACCAAGTTGGATCTTAAATCGGGTTACCATCAAGTTAAAATCTGGGAGGAGGATACTTGGAAGACAATGTTTAAGACTAAACAGGGCTTATTTGAGTGGTTGGTGATGCCCTTTGGGTTATGCAATGCTCCGACGACGTGTATGCAACTAATGAATGAGGTACTTCGTGCTTTTATTAATGATTTTGTGATTGTATATTTGGATGATATTTTGATATAAAGTCGTACATAGGAGGAATACCTTGGACATTTACGCAAAGTGTTGGGCGTGTTACGATCACAACAACTTTTTCTGAACGGGAAGAAGTGCAAGTTTGGGAAACGGGAACTAGTCTATTTGGGATTTATTGTTTGTGGCGGCGAGCTTAAGGTCGATCCAAATAAGGTTTCGGTCATTACTAATTGGCCTCGACCCCGCATAGTGACGAAAGTGAAAAGCTTTATGGGTTCTTGTCAGTACTTACACAAGTTTATTTGGCATTTTTCATAAATTGCCGCACCGTTACATTCTTTGACGAAGACCGGGGTACAGTTTGTGTGGGAGGAGCACCATGAGAAGACTTTTCTATTACTAAAGCAGAGGATTACGGATGCACCAGTGTTAGCATTGCCCAATTTACAACGGCCTTTTGAGGTCGAGACAGATACGTCAGACTATGCATTAAGGGCAATCCTTTTACAAGATGGGAAACCGGTTGCTTACCATTCTAAGATGTTTACAGGAGCAGTACACAACTATCCTACCTACGATAAAGAGTTCTATGCGTTATATCAATCAGTGAAGCATTAGCGGAGTTACTTATTGGGGAAAGAGGTTGTGGTACATTCTGATCATAAACCATTATAGCTCTTATCTACGCAGTCCAAGCTTCCGCAAGCTCGCCATATGAAATGGATGTCGTACCTTCAGTAGTTTACCTTATTGATCAAGTATAAGAAAGGAGTGGACAATAAGATGGCTGATATGTTATCTCGGCCCCCATTGCCAACTATTTTCGCTTTGTTGGTAGTTATGCAGATCCAGCCTATTGTTCTTTCTGAGTACGTTTCAAGGTATGACGACGATGGTGAAGTTGCTGCAAGGTAAGACATGCGAGTATGTTCTGAAGGATGGTTTGATTTACAGGGGTAGTCTATTATGTATTCCTGATGGTGGAGACCGTTTGCAGTAGATTCGAGAGACACATTATTCCCGGGTGGCAAGTCATTTCAGGGTTGAGAAGACTCTGTTGAATTTGTGGTGTTATGTCTATTGGCAGAAGATGCAGGTGGATGTTGCTCGTGTAGTTCATGGCTGCGTGCTATGCAACACATCGAAGCTTTCCAATAGGAAGATAGGATTGTACTTACTATTGTCAGTTTCTAGTCGACCTTGGGAGAGCATTTCAATGGATTTTATGGGTGGTTTTCCCATGACCAGGTGGAAGAATGACTATTTGTTTTTGGTGGTGGATCGATTCAGTAAGTTGATTGTTCTTATTCCATGCCAGAAAACGGTCACAGGGGAAGGAACAATGCGATTGTTTTTTAGAGACTTCTAAAAGTATTTTGGGCACCCTTTTTATATTATTTCTAATAGGGATAACCGCTTTTTGGGGAATTTCTGGATATCGTTATGGGGGATGATGAACACAAAGTTGAAGAGAAGTACCGCTTTTCATTCGCAGACTGATGGGCAAACAGAGGTAGTTAATCGCACTTTGATACATTTATTAAGGAAATTCCATTCTAAGTATCCTAAGACTTGGGATGAGATTTTACCGTATCTTCAGTTTGCGTTTAACCGGGCGATTCCTGGTTCTACTTTGAAGTCTCCATTAGAAGTTTGTTTAGGGTAATTGCTGCAAAGCCCTTTTGATTTGGCTTTTAGTCTTGGCGACAAGACAGTGTCAGAGAATGATGAAGAGGAGCAGGTTAAAACTCAGCATTTCATTGAGAAGATAAGCAAGGTTCATGAGGCGGTTGAAGCTCAGTTGATGAAGACTCAAGCGAAGTATAAGGCTCGCCACGACAAGCATCAGGTTGAGTATACTTTTTAAGAAGGGGACCTCGTTTGGTTGCATTTGGGTAAGGAACGGCTTAAGGGGGAAGGTAAGAAGCTTAAACCTATCCGTTATGGTCCGTTTTTGATACTCAAGAAGATTGGTGATAATGCATTCCAGTTGGATTTCCTACCTTTCATGAAGATGTATCCGGTGATTAATGTCGAGCATTTGAAGCTGTTTGAGCCGTCTCTTCTAGATGAAGACTCTACAATCGACACTCGCCTACCGTCAGTTAATGACTTATAGATGGAAAGAGAAGACTTGTTGTAGGAGGATGGTATTCTAGAGAGGAATGTTCATACTACAAGATGGGGTGGTATTAAATCGTTCCGAGTTGGGAAGAAGGGCCAGCTACCGAGTAAGTCGAAGTGGTACAACAGGGAATTGAGCATCGCCGCGTTCCCACATCTCTGGTTCTAGCTTGAGCAGGAGCTCAAGGCTCCTAAAGGGGGGAACCATGATTCAGGAGGATCTAAGGTAATTTGGAAATTAACCAAAGTCTTTCGAACGAAATTGAGAGTTGTTCGAACGACCAAATTCCACATCTTTAGAATTTGTCCCAAGAACGCAAAGTCGTTCGAATGACTAAAGTTCACCTCACTGGAAATTTGGCCCAGAGATAGATTTCGTTCGAACGAGTTGAAATTTCGTTCAAACGACTTGTCAAGTTTCTAGAGTTTTAGACCAATTGATGTAAAGTCGTTCGAACGACTCTGGTGGTGGTTTTATTTATGGGAGTATTTTTGCCTCGAGATGCATTCTATTTGTAATTTTTGATTCCCTCTATATAAAGGGAACTTAGGTTATTTTATTTTCTTATGTTAGATCTAGAAAGAGTTCTGAGGAATAAGCCTAGGGTTTTAGAGTTTTTTATTGTAATTACTTCATTTTAGGTAATCGAATCTTTATTTTTTCCAAACCAAATGGTGTTCTTCGTACTTTTCTGTTAACTTGAGTTTCTCAATCGTATTGTGGATTATTAAGATCAAATATATAGTCAAGACATATATAGCCCAGGTACGTGAGGCATTGCCCTTTCTTACTAGGATTCACCGTGCGAGGGTAAACATCTTTATGGCTTCACCTAAACTGCATAATTAGGCCATGTGCTATGCTCATATAACAACTTGCCGACATAAAAAGTTTCGCAGGTTCTGAAGCTGCCGTCTTTGCTGCAATATCCAACTCAATGCCTGGTCCGATATTATGTTAGGTCTATTCAAGCCTCCCTGTTTTTACTAAGAATGGACCATATACCATACTTACATAAATACGATAAGTGCATGTACATGTTTAGGCGCTCTTTAATATTTGTTGATGCCTTTTCATAGCTAGTGCAAACTTGCCCTGCCATGCCTAGAATAGCTTAACATGTGAGAACTTGCACTATAATTTGCCGAGTACATCTTTATAATTTTCTTCTTTTGGCAAGTGAGCTGGTTTTGAGTAGATGCCCTGTTTTATTAAGCACAAAGATACCATCAGTAATCACAGTAAGATCCCCTCCCAGCCAGTAAAACGGGAAAGGAAGGGAGTGAATAATTCAAACAAAAATAAAATTACCATCTCTCATATACGTTCCTTTGGCATCCTCGTAAAACATTTTCTTGATATCTCCTGCATATAATACGTAAAAAATGCACGTACAAATTTATAATCAATGACAATGATTCTGTCACTTCACTATAGATATCTCTGATATATTTATACGTATTATAATACATAATTGTCGTTATATTTGTAGTGTATTAATTGTCGGTGGCACGATATATATGCTTAAATGTATGTCAGAGAAAGATGAAGACCTATGGGGTTGCGATAAGATGCCCCGTGGAAGAAAAGCAGAAGGGAAACCAAAGGTGATGATGTTAAAGAGTAGGGAACAACTCCCTTATGTTCCAAAATTATTTGAAAGCAAATCTATGGCTCATATAATTGTTCTTATATGCTTTGTCTCCTCTATGTGTTTTGGATCATGACCAACTTCATAAAAAAAATATGGGAGGAGACAGGGTGTTCTTTTCCATGATGTCCCTTCTCTAATTACTCATAATATAATTACCAAAACATTAGTTTAACATTAGTATGAGAAAGTAGACTTTGCTCATAGCAATGTAAAGAAACAAAGGTTACCGGGATCGAGGCATGACTCATATTGATCGCTTTATACTTATAGCCACTTACGACTTTAGAGCTCCACTTTTGGTAGACCATATATAAACCTTTATAGATCACAAATATTTCCACTGATTCAGAATTTGGTGACCGTTATATTCTTATATTTATTTTCTTGCAAGGGTAAATTGGGGTTAGGTACCCTATAGACTATATTATTAATATAGAAATGAGTTGCATTCTGTGACAGTTATGTGGAATTTTTTTTTAAAGGAGGAATCAGAATCCCGTTATGTTCATGTACAAGAGGAAAGCTTAACAAATGCAATGGCCAGCAATTTCCAAATAATAGAAATATTTCCGGTGTAACAAGTAGGCTTAGATTTGTGAATTCGAAAAAAATATATATAAAGCACACGTAAACAATATCATATAGTTCAATAACATGTCACCAGAAAATAACTGAAACATGCACATGATTGACGGCGTCACCTAATTAAAAAGGAAAATTCCCATACTAAGCACAATTTTTTTTGAAAAATGTATTTCTAAAACGGTTTTAGAGCCCATAAAGGTGGGTGGATACACATCACCCCAGCTGGAAAGGCGTAGGGGCCTAATAGCTTTTCCCCATTATTGAAGCTATGTTTATGCATGGGAAAATCAAAACCCTAGAATTAAGGGAAGAGGCAACAACTCTTTCTATTCGTAGGGTTTGTAAGATTTGAGATTAGGTGCTCCTAATCTCCACCTCCCCAACTAGATATCTCACTAAACATTAAATGTAATTCTATGAATACATATTTTTATATGAGAACTAATCTATGTATGTAAACTAATGTTTCTATCAACATCTTATCCATATATTAAATATTAAATAATAAATATATTATTTGATAAAAATAACATAGATATTATACTTAGTAGATTTTATATATATAAAGGTGGGGAGCTTGATCATGGATGCTTTGGGGGTACCAAAAGGCAGGGATCAAATTAGTATTCCAACATAAAAACACTGTAACTAAATTATTGGATCAAAAACCAATGGATATATAGGTTTCGACTGGTGATACGAGATTACAGCCAAGACAACTTACTAATTGACCACAATGAGAATTTCCAGACAATGTTCTTAACGAGGTTTAGAAGGCTTCGTGGGGATTTCCATTTGTGTCTTATTATTTGAAAATGCTAGACAATGGAAGATAAAGAGTTTTTTTATTGGCATTTAGGATTAAAGTATTAGGCTCTTGAAGAAAATGTGAAAAGTAAAGACTTGGTGAATTACTTGTAACCCTTGCTTTCATCTTCACAATGTCGCTGCTGTTCATTCTTAGTAAAAGTTTTTTGTATCTCTAATATTGTTTTGCTGATCTTTCTAGCTTTAGATTCTTTGTTCCCTAGATTTACATGATAATGTTGTTATGTTTTGGGAACATTACAGGAGAGAAAACATTCCAAGCAAGAAGCACCTAAGTACAAATTGTTTATTGAGAATATTACCTATGGAAATTAAAAAATTATGAGATTACTTTTGGAATCACATTTATCCCTTGCATGAATACTAAAGGATGGCTATTCATAACTTATTTTGAGAATCAGATTTATTCCCTGTATAGGGCCATTGGAAATTATAATAACATAATAAAATTTAAAAAAAATCACAATTATTCTTTTCAGAATCGTTTATACCAAAATTTTACGCTTGAAAAAGATACCTATGTTTTAGGAACACAGACCATATTCTCCAAATGTAACACGTTAATATAAACTATCATAATTTAATTATTCAGAAAATGATCCTATTTTTTAATTTTTTTTGTGTGAACATTATTAAAAGAAAAACAAGTCAAAAGAAGATATAAAGTCAACCATCTCGTGCAACACAAATTTGCTAGTTGTACTTAGCCCAAAGTCTACGATTCCTTGCATCCATGATGTTTTGGACCAAAAAAAAAAAAGGCGCTTTCTTTCCCTCTAGTATAAGATTCTCTCTCTCTTTTGTTTATATATACCTATCTACCTCTCAAATCTCTCCAAACCAAAATCACAATCTCTCTGTTTTCACCTATATTTTTTTTTTGCTTACTACACACCCAAAGTCCAAAAGCCAAACTATGGTGGTGCACTCTCTTCAACCCCAAGTCATCACTAGTGTTCCCATTATAGATTTATCATGCAAGAGATCCCATGTATCAGACCTTATTGTAAAGGCATGTGAAGAGTACGGTTTCTTCAAAATCATCAACCACGGTGTCTCTAAGGACATAGTTTCAAGGATGGAACAAGAAGGTCTTGATTTCTTCGCTAAGCAAGTTTTGGAGAAACAAAAAATCGGTCCTCCTGACCCCCTTGGTTATGGTGTTAAGGACATTGGATTTAATGGAGATGTGGGTGAGCTTGAGTATCTCCTTCTTCATACTAGTCCTGAATATGTCTCTGAAATGTCAACTTTCATCTCCAATGACCCCAAAAAGTTCAGGTAAAGATACCCTTAGAATTCTTCTTCTTTGTTTAGCATTTTTTTTCATTTGGCATTGCTCCTAATATGTATATGTAATATTTTGAAAAAAAACGATAAATTGGCAAATATGTTTTTGAAAATTAGAAACTATGATATGATACTAAATTCCTTCTACCAATGCATATGAGTTCACAGTAAGTTCTTTAGAATCATAGAGGAAAACTTTTTACTTATGAATAGGTATATCCAACTAATATTGTCATGCGTCTATCACGGTTTCCTTCAACTATTAAAGGCCGGCTAATGATAACTTTTCAAGAGTCGAACATGGCCGGTCCTGACACCTTTTCTTAGCTATTTTTGCCAAAGCAACTAAAAATACTATAAAGAAGATTCATGTTTTTTTGTGATCTTTGATTGCCTTTGTAGTTGTCTTTTTGGTTTGTAGTTGTTGTTGCAACATGGTTGTAGTTGTAGTTGTAATTGTAGATGCTTTTGCAATCTGCAAAAAAGTCCCAAGTACTATGTTCTTTGTTTTCCTAGGCAAGTACTATTTTTCTATTTTCTTGAGGTACTTTTCCAGTATTTACTGTTGTAATCTTTTATACCCGAAGCTTTGCATTACATCTACGAAAGATAAGCAAAGCGGACTAAATTTTGGCCAAAATAGATTAAATTTTCCCAAATGCAGTGTTTCCCGATATATATATATATATAATATTTAATAAAGTAATTATTTGGGAATCTATCTTTTTTTTCATCTTTTTTTTGAATTTATGGTGGGGTTTATAGTATGATAGTGTTGTTGCTAGTACTAGCAATAACACATACAATGAATCAATGATACAAATGGTTCTTGAAGCTAAATATAGCAAAACAAGGGTGACTATTTACAGTCCTTCGTCTCTGGCTTGCAGCTCCATTTTGAATGATTATACAAAGGCAATGAGAGAACTTGCATGTGAGATTCTAGATCTAATGGCAGAGGGTTTGCGTGTCCACGACAGATCATTTTTTAGTAGCCTCATCAAAGCCGTTGATAGTGACACGCTCGTACGATTTAATCATTACCCGTCTTGTAAAGATATGTATCATCCAAGGCACAGTAATCGGATTGGGTTTGGGGCGCATTCTGACCCTCAGATACTGACCCTCTTGCGATCCAATGACGTAGAGGGGTTACAGATTTGTATGGATGATGGCGTGTGGGTGCCAATACAGCCTGATCCCAATGCATTCTGCGTTAACGTGGGGGACACATTGCAGGTTAGTATTCTACAAGAAGTCGTATGATGATTTTGTATTATTAACCAATTATGTACTAATCAAATACGTGTTTTTTTGTGTTTGTATATAATATTGAAGGCCTTAACAAACGGGAGATTCGGAAGCGTGAGACACCGGGTCATAGCGAACTCATTGAAGCCTAGAATGTCAATGCTCTACTTTGCAGGTCCATCACTGAATACGTCAATCTCTCCTCCTCCAGAACTTGTCACATCTTTAAGTCCATGTCTTTATAGGCCATTTACTTGGGCTGAATACAAGAAAACCACATATTCTCTAAGCTTGGCAGAAAGTCGACTCGATCTCTTTAGGTCGCACAAACAAAACAATGTATTCGCTTGATCAATTATAAACTTTTGCTGGTTTTTGTGGGGGCTCTTTGTATACTTGTAAAAGCATTTAAAACATGAATTATTACAGTAAAACAAGCAAAATCATATCGTATGAGCAAAAACTAGATGGTCATTGAGCAAAACTAGTTATCTTAGTAACTTTATTCCATTTTCAAAACCATTAAACAGGAGGTCATATTCGGTTCTCTCACAGGAACCAAGTGAGAGATTATTTGAGCATAATAGCCAGTTAGCAACTTAATGTAACCAACCCAAGCATTTTAAACAATTGTACTACACGTCTGTTACATATATATTCATGCTCTTGAAAAAATCTATAGAGGTCCCTTGGACGCTTAATTAGGTTAGGTACCTCTACAGAATTCACCACAAGATTTTTCACATCTTCAGAAAGGGAAACTCTGCTACTGACAAGATCGCTAACATGTTCGTCCTTCTAAATCGCATTTGTGTTCACCTAGTGGACTAAAGAAATCAAGTTTCCTTTCTCCTTTTGTTCTCCATGTCTAGTATGGTTTACCTAGCTTCAGATTTTGTTAATTGCCCCCAAGTGAAGGCTTTTTTTGGGTATAACTAAGTGAGTGTCTTCAAGTTTGGGCCTTAGCATCTTCTGCGTTTTGTACTCTTTATTGTCTATCTATAATATATATATAAAAAATAGCCCAACATTTTGCTTTGGTTTAAGACGTCCATTCCACCGACGCGAACATCGAGGCGTGTTTTCGATGGCCTCGGTTATTTCCATGGTACTTATGCAAGATGGAATTGATTTGGGCCGTCCAACCCTAAATTGCCCAATTGTATGGCAATTTTGGGTTTTAAACTCCTCTTTCAAACTCCTTCTCTATACAAATCCTTCTCCGGTTTTTTTTTCTGTAAATCAATCACTCCTCCCTATTTTTTGTTCCACAGATCAAACCTAAATCGATTCCTAGAAAAGGTATGATTTCTTACTCTGCTTTTTAATTACTTGATATGAATCCCTTGCGTTTAGTGGTAATCAAATCAATCTTCGATTGATTGAGGAAAAAACTTTCTTTTTGATTTCTCTTCAATCAATTTGAGTATTTCAAAGCTAAAGGTTGTAATTTGATAGTGTAAGTCACGCCTCTGCAGCAGCCAAGGTTGATGCTGAAGAATTGCTCAACAAAGATAAAGATCAACTTCTTAAGGTACGAGCAGTCTAGCCAATGCAAAAACATGAAGGACATCAGTGTAAGTTATGCCTTTGCAGTAGCCAAGGTGGATACTTGAAAGGGTAATAATAATTTATCCAACTTTACAAAAATAATGGAGGTTTTTATTACTGTCTTATATTTCTACTATGCATAACTTAATCGATTTAGTCATAATAAAATGCGAAGTATTTATTGATGGAGTTTGCTTCTGATCTCAAATAAATTTCTTCCAATATGTTTTGTCTCTAATATGGCGGCTTCAATTCATAAACAACCATTTGTATTTTGCTCTTCAGATGCTTGAATTTCACAATGTGATATGGCAAACATGAATAACAGTGGAGATCACTAGTTGCTAGAAACTTGTCAAGTAACTCACCCTGTAAAAACTAACTCTGAAGTAAAGAAGAGCGTTGTAGTAAATACCTATAAATAACACTGCAATGTGAGATCAATTCAAAAAACTAAACTTATAGATAGATAACCATATGGATGGATACTCACAAAAGGAAATAATATTGAATTACCATGAGCCATAACCAAAGATGAGCCAAGTAATGGAAGCTGAAAATGTGAGGCGCATCATATAACGATTTTCCATGATAATACTCCATAATTCAATTAAACTTAGTTGATCTTTCCGGGGATAAACATTGTTGGTTCTACCTCCCATGTCGAAAACTCGAGCTTTGTCTGTTGTATTGTTCACTTAACAGGATTTCTTTCTGTTTAACTTAACAAGAAATATTTCTTTTCTAACATGAACTTCTCAGCTTTGCACCCTGCTATAATCACAACATCGTTATTGACAGCATCGACAAGCCAAGTGGAATCAGTCCCTTTTTTATCTCCAGTTTTACAACCATAACAACACGAACCACAGTTATGACTCTCTGAAGTATTCCTTGGCACTTGCTCGACTTTCAGTCCAAGATTCACGTACCCTTTTCGGAGAATTTTATTCTGAAATCCTTCCTCTTTGCAACTATCCGTTACACCTAATCTCTTACACATAATGTCCATGGCCGAGAGATATTCTGGGCTCCCAAAGATTGGGATCTTATATTCTAAACTCCATTCCTTTAGTACAGAACTTGGTGTTTTAATACAGGCAGACCAGTTTACAGCTGATCCACCACCCATAGTTGATCCAGCCAAAATCATCAATTTCCCACTAAGCGTTGTTAGGATCCCACCATTTTCATAAAGTTCATTTACTGAAGGTCCTTCAAGAGACGAAAGATCTTCTGGAAAAAAATAATTTCCTTTTCCCAATATATCAACACAAGGATTCAAATAATTTATCACAACTGCATTGATGGGAATGAGAATAGCCAAAAATAGATTCTGCAATCAAATCTAGGATATTTTAATAATAACCAATTTATATGTTTGTAACAGAAAGATATCCCCTCTACTCTAGAGTTAACCATTTGTAAATAGAAAAGTTATAAACCAAGTAAATTCAATGTGATTGAATTAATGAGAAGATCTCTCCCATTCATGGACTGCAAAACACCTTCCAAGTAGAAAGCTTCAATTTAACTCTGTTAGCTATGCCTTGCAAGTATATTTTGGCGAGGGTGACTTTTGAAGAAAGGAACCCCTAGGTAGGTTCAATTGAGAAGGTCTTCACTCATACCTAGGATGACCAAAATTTGATGCTTTCTGTATTGCACAAATTTAACAAAAAATACTTCAACCTTTTGCTTATTAATTTCTTGGTCAAAGGAAAGACCAAAATAATGTAATAAATTTATAAGCCTAAAAAGGTTTTTTGAGAGACCCCTACAAAAACAAAGATATCATCGACGTAGTGCATGTGAGTTCAGGTAGGACTCCCTTCAATGTGTTGATGCGTGCTCATTATTTAGATAATCTTCACTTAATTTCCTTGCAAGGAAAGCTGGGGGACAAACCACTATAGCATAAAAGAAAAAACCGTATAAGGTGGGAATAACTGTAAAGCTCCCACAGGCAGAGGCACAGCAGAACCTGAACACCATAAGGAAAATAAGAAAACAAAAAATACCCAACCAAAACAAACCAAAGAGCTTTAGACCTAAAAAACAGAGGCACTTGACATCATTTGAAGTAGAAGATGCCTCGCTTGGTTTAGAAAATTTGTATCTTGCTTAACAAAATATATGACAAATTTGTCATCAAGAATTTATATTAATAGTATTAGTTATATAAATATTATTTTCTTACACTTATTATTGGAAAGTTCTTTATTTTGCTATATCATACTCTTATATGAAAAAAATTATAATAAAATATATTTTTTTATTTGAATTTTAGTTATAACATGGCAACTTCTCAATTGCATGATGTGGTACTTCAAATAGCAAAATCATCGGTGTATTATTCAGAAGTTTGCGTCAGTACCTATGCCGTCAAATATTTATATAATTTTGCCTACCAAGAGAGACAAGATCTTCTATTAGTTAATGTTACTGACGAAAAAGCTGAGGATACCTATTGTATTATGCGAGGCTTATCTATTCCTCAATTGAGTGATTCCCTTCAAAATTGTAAAGGAAAGTCACTATCACCCCGAAATTTGTACCAGCAACTATGCTGTCAAATACATTCATCGTCATATATTTACGAATAAAGTGAGGTGTGTTCTAGGCAAATGTATTGGTGACGAAGAAGATAATGACAACTATTTCAGCGAGGCAGCTTATATTTTATTGTAATCAACTATTGGTTTGGGATTATAAATTTTGTAATAAAGTTTGTCTATTTCTTTAATATTAAGTGATTTGATTATCATATCATAGTCAATGTCAGTGTTAAATTTATTTTTATTTAGTAGTTACTAATGTTGGCCATATCCTATTAATTAAGTATAAATTCAATAACATTGGTTTCTTTCAATATCCTAAAAATTAATATCGAACAATTCAGATGAATTGTGAAACATTCTCAGTCATATTTATATATAAGCTCATCTCATTGGTAAATATCGCATATGCAGATCAAGCCTTTAAAATGAAAAATACTGTGATAAAAAAAATTAAATGTACCCATAAAAGATATGGACATTGACGAAATTGAACGTAGAAGGCTGCAAAGAAATAAAAGGAGAAGATCCAACAATATTTGTAAGGGAACTCCTCAGCCATCAAACCAAATATTGAATGCACCAATAGTAGGTAATCCATTTAAAAGTTTATTATACCATTATCTTTTACATATCTTTAATACATTTTGCGATTAGCATTTGCTTTTTTTTAGTTTATTTGTATTCATTGGTATAATCATTTTCATTTGACTGATAAATACCATAAATGCAGATGAAATATTTAAAATGACAAGTATTAATAAAAGAAAGCCTCATGCTGCTATAAAATATTTGACCACTGAAGAAATTGAACATAGAAGACTTCAGCGAAATGAAAGGAGAAGATCTATGCATATTTCTAAGGAAACCCCTCAATCATCAAAGCAACTATTGAATGTCCCGATGGAAAGTAATTACTTGAAAAGGTAGAATATACTGTTATCTTTTACATGTTGTTATAACAAAAAAATTATTTACCTTTATCACTCCATTTGATTACATATTTTTATTTTACAGGTATTACTGAAGCTAATAAGAAACAATGGTATAATACACATGATGTTACTAGAAATAGTAATCATATTGGGATAGGTCGAACAATCATTGCTAAATGTTCAATAAACAATATCATGTGCTACAATGCTATGTTGAATATAGATGAAAATAAAGCGACAAATATTCGTTCTACTGCTTCAAACAATTTAATTACATATCAATCTTCTATTGCTGGTTCTCGATTTCAAACGGGTACGTCATTCACTTCTCTAAATGGTATTATTAATAGCAGTACTCTTGTTAGGTCTCAAATAATATCTAATAATATTTCTGCAGGTACTTATAACCATTTTAATGTAGTTAATAACCCAAGCATCAAACGTGTAAACCTAAATAATAACTTAACCCATGATTTTCGTCCTATTAAAAGAGTAAAAAACTCAAATACAATTCCAAACCGACCTAAACCATGTGTTACTCCATCCTTCTCTAATGAATGCATGCAACAAATTTTACCCCTAAAGATAAATCAATTGCATTTTAATGAAATTACATTTCCAACGGTTTATATCAAAACCACACAAGAGATAACTATAAAAAAATCTACGTATAACATAGGACGAAATTATGTTGATAAAACAAAATTTAAACAGGATAAGCTCCCCCCAAAAAGACAATACCTGCACTGTAATGCCTGGTTATTCACAAAAGAAACTAAACAAAATTGTTGCAAAAATGGTAGAACCAAATTGAAACTTCCTCCTATACCAACTAATCTTCTAGAATTATTCAAAGATAAAACATCTATTAGGAAGGATTTTAGGCTAAACATACATAGTTATAACCATGCATTCCAATGCACCTCAATTGGTGTTTCTCTCGACAAAGAAATGGCTAATTCTAAAAAAGGCGTCTATACCTTTCGAGTGCATGGATCTATATATCACCGTATTGGTAGCCTTATGCCTAAAAAAGAAGGAAAGTCACGTTTCTTACAACTATATTTCTACAACCCTGCAACAGCAATTAGAAATAGACTTCTAGGGAACGATACTTTATTAGTCAATATTGTTCATAAATTAATAGAAATATTACAACGCACTAATGTATTCATTAAAAAATTTAAGATACTTGAGAAGATAAAAAATATGAGTGATTACAAAATTGAAATAAAACAAAGACAAACAACCCCCCCCCCCCCCCCCCCCCCCCCCCCCCCCCCAATATGTTATTCCAACCTCTGACGATGTTGCAACTATAGTTATAGGTTGAGATGATTTTACAATTAGAAGAAATATCTTAATTCATCCTAGGAAAAGGAAAAAATATATATCAAAGAAACATCTGGATTTTGCGATCCCCTACAATATCTTATTTTACACCCTCATGGAACATACAGGTGGGATGCAAGAAATAATTTCTTAAACAGGAAAAGAATCACACCGCGTGCTTTTTATTATTATATGTTACAAGTTCGACCTACATATGAATCACTAATCCATAGAGGCAGCTAACTGTTTCAATAATAAATAGTAGATCAATTAGTTAAAGTGCAAAGTAACAATCTAAAATACATAAAGAACAATCAAGATAAATTACGTGCTGATCTATATCAGGGTCTACATGATGCTCTTATTACTGGAGAGGAAAAAGGAAAAGACGTAGGCAATAAAGTTATTCTTCCTGCTTCTTTAAATGGCAGCCCTCACAACATGCATAGGAGATACCAAGAGGCAATGGCCTTAGTACAAAAATATGGGAGACCTGATTTATTTATAATAATGACATGCAACCCACTATGGCCTAAAATAGTGAACAACTTAGAAGTGGGTCAACAAGCTCAGGATCAGCCTGATTTAGTTGCACGTGATTTTAATGCTAAGTTTTCTAGACCAAAAGATAATATAGTGAATAAATCCATATTAGGAAATGTCCTTGCCTACGTCCATGTAGTAGAATTTTAAAAGCGTGGACTACCCCATGTTCATATGCTTATAATATTGCACCTAAAAGATCGCCTCAGAAGCCCTGACAAATATGACTAATTAGTGCATGCAGAATTTCCTGATCAATCAGTAGAACCTGAACTACATGAATTAGTCAAAAAACATATGATTCACAGAACCTGTGGAATACACAATTCTAAATAACCATGTATGAAGGATGGTAAATGCCAAAAAGGATTTCCAAAAGACTTTGCTGAAGAAACTATTCAAGGAAAAGATTGTTACCCTATTTATAAAAGGCGAAATAATGGTCTGAAGATACAAGTTGATGTGTTAGGTTACAAAAAAGTTGATAACAGTTGGGTAGTTCCTTATAATGGAATGTTACTTAAGAAGTATGATTGTCATATCAATGTCGAAGTATGTAGCAGCATTAAATGTGCTAAATATCTATATAAATACATTCACAAGCGATTAGACCGCATCTCTATTGAGGTTAGTGAACAAATTGAGATAGATAAGATCAAGCAATGTATAGATGCCAGATGGGTATCACCACCCAAAGCTGCTTGGAGACTATTCGCTTTTCTAATGAGCAAAATGTATCCCTGTGTAGAGGGTCTGCAGTTACATCTACCAAATCAACAACAAGTAACTTATTTGGATTTTTAAAATATTAAGGATATTATTGAAGATAGTAAAAACTCAAAAACAATGTTAACTGAATTTTTTATATTGAATTCAACAGACACTTATGCCAGGTAATTTATGTAACGCAAAATACCTGAAAATTATTCATGGGTCAAAGCTAATCGATATTAGAAGCGTTGCTATAATAATATGAAATGCATAGGCAGAATTTATACAACTTCACCAAGAGATGGAGAACATTTTTATTTAAGACTTCTTTTATTACATGTAAGGGGACCAAGGTCATTTGATGATTTAATGAATGTAGAGGGTGTACAATATAGATCATTTAAACGAACTGCAAAAGCCCTAGGTATCTTAAAAAACAACAGATGCATAAAAGAATGTTTAAAAGAGGCAAAATTAATAAAAATGCCTACTGCTTTAAAAAAGTTATTTGTTTTGCTATTGATCTTTTGCCACCCTTCTAACATAGATGATTTGTGGAAAAAAATTAATATTCCAATGGCTGAAGATTATCGTAAATCATTCCCAAGTTTTAGTAATGAAAGAAATGAAGATAAACTATTATGAGAACTAAATGATCTCCTTGGCGAACATCAAAAGAAAATATCTGATTATGGGTTACCAGAACTTAATGAAAATTACAACACTAAAGTGAAGTGCATTTTGTTTAGAGATGAAGAAGACATTCATATACCAGAATTTGATAGATCAGCTAAATTCCTTTTGAGCAAAGAACAAAAATATGCCTACGATCGAATATTACATTCTGTTAGGGATAATGAAAGTAAAGTTTATTTCATAGATGGTCCAAGAGGAACAGGTAAAACATTTGTGTATTGTGCCCTTCTAGCAGAATTAAGATAGAATAATAATATATCCCTTGCAACAGGATCTTCTGGTATAGCAGCCACTGTTTTACCCAGGGGACGAACAACGCATAATAGATTTAAACTACCATTAACACTTGAACACAATTTAAGTTGTAAAATTAGCAAAGGAACTCCATTGGTATAACTTACTAGGAAATCAAAAGTGCTAATTTGGGATAAGGCACCTATGATGCACCGGTATTACTTTGAAGCACTAGATGAATCTCTTAGAGATGTCCTAAATTGTTCATTACCACTGTTACTATGAACTATTTTTTAAAAGAGATCTATAAAGTTTACTGTTATTATTAATTTCCATGGCATGTTGACATGAATTACGCTCATTGTTTTAATCATACAACTACAAAGAAGATGTTTTTTATTAAATCAATAAAGCATCTAGAATATTGTGTTTGCTGGAATTACTTTTTCAGCAATAACTCATTTAGTACCCTACATGACATATTTGATATTTGATATTTGATATTTGATATTTTTGATATTTGATGCGACTCTTTTGCCCTTTTTAATATGATTTATATATTCTATGTTAGATTCATTGGCTTATATTCATGAATTTCAAATTCAGTCCCAGCTAACAGTAATCAAAGCTATAGAAAACTTAGCCTTCCCTAAATATTATCAAGTTAATATGCTTAGAATGAAATACTACAACTGTTTCTAAAAGAGATGTTTCACTATGTGAAAGTACCTGCAAAAGTTTCCCTATTATATAATGATCTACATACAATACTAGTGATAATATACTGGATGGTTTCATTGAAAGATAAAGGCAGTTGTATCAAGTTGGTGTTCAATACCTGGTAAGTTACACTTTTAATTCAAAATTATACTTTCTTATCTACCAAATCAAGTATTTACTATTTATGTAATTTTCTTCATTATAGATGCATTTATGTTAATAACATAATATCAATGTCCATAAGCAAGGAGGAATACCACAATTTACTACATTATGGAAGTCAAAGTGCTAAAACAAAATGGTACTTATATTATCCATTTTTTTATCGCATATGATAATTTCCTATTTATTCCTCATAAATCATATTCACTATTTAACCCAGCAGGTAGGTGATACAGAGGATGACAAACTTATAACATTTACAAAAACAATAACATGAAGAAAACAATGAATATGAACTGGATCATGAAGAAATAAATAAAAACTAAGAAGGAGATTCAAACGAAAGAGAAGAAGAAGATGAGGAAAATTAAAAGATGAACAATGTCCAGAATGGAGAGGATCCAATAGATCAAGGGCTGTAAAAGTACTATTTTTATTTTATTTTTTCTCTTTGCTATTAAAGAGTTTGATAAGTATTTATCAATGCATATTTTAAATGATTACATTATTTGCTTGATTTTAAAACAGCACTAACTCAACAAATTCAACAAAAATATGTCAGCTAAAATTTACTCAAGCCATTCTGGTTACTGGATTATGCAAATTACTTATATTTAGTTTTAATAAATTATTTTTATATTCTTCAGGTCCCTTGCTGTGAGTTCTTTTTCCCCAAAGTCCTCTCCTCAATTATAAGGCAATGAGAAACTTCAGAGAAGCTTGCAATATCCATTCTGTCACTTTAATTCCCACTGAAAAAGTTTAGTAACCACATAATCCTAGTATTTGGGTTTAAGATTCTTTTCCTGCTTTCCTCAGCATATCCTTGACGCCAACACCTTGCAGTTTCTTAGCCTTTTAATGCTTTCAAAAAAATCTCCTTACTACATATAGAGAAGCTTACTAATTACATAACCAAAAGAAGCCTAGGAGGTTGTGAGGGCTACTGTAGGTCATTATAAGATTAAGTAGTTTGTTTAAATCTCAAGTAAAATTTGTTGATCCTCCATTTGTAGTCTGTTTATGTATTTGAGTAGTTTAATATTTACCATCTTTAGCTGGCCTACTTTCAGTTGCATACCCCATTCACATACTTTAGCTACATGAGACGTATGATCCCCCAAAAATCAATGGTTCGATGGGGGTTTCATCGAACTAAGTATATGATTGGGTAAGATAGTAGGAAAATTGATCTTTTATATGAATAGTCTTGGTTGTAGTACAATTTTGTTTGTTTGTTTGTTTATTTATATTTATTTATTCTCTTACAGTTTACAAGAGCTAAGATGGCTACACATAATGTATCACCACTTGCAATTGTTCAAGAACCTCTTAATGAGATAAATTACGGAACTTGGAAAATTTGGATGAGCAACTACTTGATAAGTCAGGACCTGTGGGATATTGTTGATGGAACTGAGGTAAAACCTGATGAAACTCAATCCAAATTCAAGACTTGGAGAAAGAGCAATGCAAAGGCTCTTCATGCTATCAAAATTTCATGTGGGCCTAATGCTGCTTCTTCTATTCTGGAATAAATTTGGCAAAAGCTGTTTGGGATCATTTGGTCTCTATGCCGCTGGAAATGAGTGTTGTAACATCATTACTGGAGCAATCAGATAACATTTGTGACTCCATTGATATTGGCAATTTTGGTTGTATTGTATGATTATCTACGCGGTATAACGATTAATATGTACCTTTTCAGAAGCCACTAATATTACTGCCTAGGGAACTATCTGTTGGATAGCATCATACTCATGCTATGTAGAGGGACATGATGAACATCATTATTTATTAATTTGATATGTCACAACTCCTGTTTGATAGTGACAGGGAATGTTGACTATGTATGGACAATTCTCCTAAACAGGGCAATGAAAGAAGGTGACTTGGTGACTACAAAAATGATTCTTAATGGTTAGCCTAGTGCTGTCAGGACGGGTATAACATCTTCTGGGGAGACTACTCTTTTCAAGATTACTTTATCTAGAAATTTACCTTTTGTAAAAGAATTGGTAAAACGGATAGAGCTGGAGGACTTAGAAATAAAGAATCACCAAGGGCTCACTCCCCTTATAGCTGCAGTTGTAATTAACATCAAAGAGAGAGCATAAATTATGGTGGCAAAAAATGATAAATAGGTACATATACGAGATAATCATAAATAACTTCCACTTGTTGTTGCTGCTACTAATGGGAACAAAGATATGGTTCATTATCTTTACGATAAAACTTCAAAAGAAGAGCTCAAGCCTGAAACGAGCAAAAATGGGATTGATTTCATCATTGTTTCAATCGTAACCGATGTATATAGTAAATACCACTTCATACATGCACCACTGTCTCCAGAATGGATATTGATAGGATCTTTTTTTCTCCATTTTCTGTAGATCTTGATTTGGTTATACTAAATAAGTACGAGAAGCTAGCTGTCATTCTAGATAAATTTGGAGTAGCAGCAATGTACATGTTGGCTGGAAAGACATCCGTGTTTATTAGTGGAAGTCAAAATAGAATTTGGCAACAATGTTGGTACCTTCTTATTATCATTTCCCCCCGCATGTTTAAGAATATGTATGTGAATTATAAATAGCCAGTGGTCATCATAATCTCCCATATCAGAAAGTGAAGTGGGGCGATGGATGCTTTATGTTCTTGGCAACATTTTCAAAAACTGTAGAACATTCACACTATATTAACTACTAATCAATATATCGATAAGAACCCCAACAGATAGACCCTTTTTTTCTCTATTTGTCGTACCAACTCACTTTGTATTCTTCTGGGAAAAATATCATGGCACGGGACTGGAAAAAACTCAAATTGAGTTATGTCATGTTCTTTATGTATGTGATGCAGACCCTAAAATAAATCTCAAATTTGTAGATATGGTTCATTCGTCAACATGTCATTTTTTTCTCTATCACCCTTAGTTTTATTTTTCGTAAGATTAATCAAGCTACTTTAGTTACTCTTACCTTAGATTTTTATTGGAATTTATGCATTAACTGGGTTCCTAGTGTAGTGATCCAAGGACTACATACATTTCTATGGCGTGTCCATGAACTATCGCGTAAGTAACAATACGGGTTTTATTTCTATTTTTGTGCCATATTTGCGCGACTATTTTTATTCTTGACTTCAATTTTTTTTTTTTAAACAAACATTTTATTTATTTATATTCTTGACTTCAATTTGATTATAGTTCTAGGTATCTAACAAATTTACGATACCAAGTTAATGCATGACCAAGCCCTAGAGATACTCAACATTATTTAAGGACAAATTTCACACTCTGAGTTGGGAGTGATCGGAGCTGCAATTTTTCAAGCTATCGCGTTTGGAAATGCCATATTTATCACCGAGATTCTAAAGTCTCATCCTAACTTGTTATGGACTATGGATCAAAATGAATGAGGTGTATTTGCATATGCAACCGTATGCCGACAAGAGAAAGTATTTCAACTTAATTATATATAAAATGGGGGAAAGAAAGTTCTTATTGAGTTATGGTGATAAATTTGATAACAACATGTTACATCTTGCTGCAATAAGGTCGCCTTCCTCTTAACTCCAAAGATTCATGAGCCGCTCTTCAAATACAACGAGAACTATAATAATATAAGGTTGTTTGAACTATTACTTAATCTCCCAGAGACTTTTAGTTCAATTTTGGAGCAAATTAAGGGTTTAAGTTGGGTTTATCTTGAATGCAATTAATCGCGGAGACATATTTCCTGATATTCGTCGGCTGTGCTGCAGTCATTGTAAATATTAGGGAAGAAAGAGTGGTGACATTGCCTGGGATTGCCATTACGTGGGGACTAGCTATGATGGTTATGATGTACTCAATTGACCACATCTATGGTACTCATTTCAATCCTGTGGTTGCCATTATTTTCACTACCTGTTGTTTGTTCCCATTGAAACAGGAAATCTAGGATTAACAACTTTAGGGGGTTTTTTTCCTTCTATAATGTGCATATCATGATTTCTTTTAAAATTTAAAATCTTAAGATCTAGGGAAGTTCAACAACAAGAGATCTTCTTGGTATTGTGGCTGTTGCAACCTCCATGATGTTACTATGTTAGATTTTCCTGATTGTACTACACCTAACATATTTAAATTTTTGATGGAGCTAAGTCGATGGTATTATAATTTATAAATTTAAGTTATTCTCTCCACTAACTATTATTCTGTCCATTGTTCTGCAGAGCACTTTAGGGTGGAAAAAAGCTTGGATAAACTTTATCATTTGAGAATCAAAATGTGGTTTTACATAGTGTTCCAACATTTTTGGGGCTTTGGGGAAATACAAGAATAAACCAGCAGGTATTGTAAACTGTTTATAAATAGTGTTTTAATTTTTTTTATATACTTTAGGTGATTTGGCCTCTGCTTCACATCCCAGATATAGCATCAAAAATCAAATGTTTCAGGTTTTTCTTTGTTTATCTCACAATTCCTAACAAGTAGATTTAGTTATGACATGTCGGATAATCTAATGGTTAGCAAATTGCCAAATCACCTTAAATATTCCTGTTAGGAATATTTTTGAGATACCTAAGGAAGCATTATATATCCCTTCGTAATTGATTTTCTTGACATTTTTACCACAACTGTATGCCAGGAAATTTTATAGACTTAAACCTTTGAACTAATTATTGTTCCTCCTTCATATTGCTTTTGAACTATATGATATTTCATAACTTGCTTCTTTAGCTATTTTAAGTCCTATTAATCTAAATAATCATCAAAGTTGGTAGTCATTTGATTATCCAATATAAATAAATAACAACTATTTTCCTGCCAAATTAGGTTTAAGATATCACTCAATATCCGGTCTATAACAAGGTTTCAAATATTAAGAGATTTAATTCCCCAAACCGATTAAAAGGGAGACAAGGCATCATTCCTTTTAGAGGTATATTGTGTCTTCGTAACAGTAAATTAAATTATAATTAATCTTTTTTATGAAATTTCAATGCCCATATGTAGGTGATTGAATACATTCAGTTTTTACCAGAAAAGGTTGATAAGTTTGCATCTTCCCAAGTGTGAAATCGCAACTCAATAAAGGTAATGTTTTTGGTTAATATTTACTAACCAAAACTGAGAATTTCAACTAGAGTAATGTGTTCTTACTGTTCATGAAACTTGTACAAATTGAAAGTTGTAACTTATTAAGTTGTCGTTTACATGTTTGTACAAAAGTATATTGGTTTTCAGAGCTCTAAATTTGGTCAGAGATTGATGATGGGGTTAAATTGCTTTCATATTGCATAGGTAAAAGATGAAGTTCAGCCAATTTTAAAGTTTACTCCCACGTGGTGCAGCTGTTAGTTCGACTGGATTGGAATTGAGCTCTGAATCCGTCTAATAATCTCCAAAACTCAACTAAAGCCACTTCTTATCGTTTTCCATCTCAGTTTTCTTTGAACTTGGACCATCTTGATTTTTGCTACAAGTTCCTGTTTCATCTTCAACCATGTGAATATCTTGTGTTATTATAATCTTTTGCTATCATATTTTGTATTTGATAATACTGCTAGCCATGGATCATAATGTTTACAAGCTTTCTTGTTTAACTTAAATGGAGGGATATTCTGCTCCAATGATGATCAATTAATTAAAGAAGAGACTCACATTGTAAAAAATGAGAGAGTGTTGGCTGTTTAAACATAAGCACAACCAAAAATGACAACTAGAAAGGATCTTCCAAATATCAATTTCCCTTGATTCCCTTTATTTGGAATGTTGTCGATAGGAAGTAGTTGTAGATAGTGAATATGGGAATTTCGTATTCACCATCTAAAAAGGAATTTTGGCTTCCCCCCTTTTTTTATTTGTCAAATTTTAGTTTGTAAGAGCCATTGGTGGCTTATGCCTTAAGCCTAGCCAATTTGTGAAAGTGTGTGATTTGTTGATTTTTAAACATTGGATTTGTTTGATTTGGGGGTTTTCTTTATCAGAAGTTTGTTGATTTGGTAATTTTGTCTATTGTGGATCACTTGGTTTGGTTTGATCTGTTTACATAAGTACTATTAGCATGTTATTGCTAAATCTGAGCCCTTAACCACAGCAAGATTAATAATAGGTGTGTTGGTTGTCTGTGATGTATTGATCACGGTTCTATCTGTTATTTGTGTTATGATCGTCATCCCTTGCTTTATACGTTCCCATCACAAAGATCGGTTTTGTTTTTGAGACTAGGATTCTTAATTGATTTTCTTTCTAATACTGCGTTTATGATCGGTGTAGAAATCACACTTAACCTTTTTCCTAAGCACAAAGGAATATTCAAAGAAGAGTGGCATTATATGTGTACTCAATATGAATTTCACCTCAACTTGGCGTAAGCAATGCCTAGTTAGGATTTTCAGTTCACATCTTACGCTGTCAAATTAGCAAATTATACAATTTAATATACTTATATTTTAACTTAAAATAATCAAATAAAAAGAAAAAACTTAATTACGTAACTGATCCAGAAGCTAAGACAACTACAAATAGTCATAACATAATTAGCTTAAAACATAAAATTAAAAGCATAGAACACCCCCTACTACTACTGCTGCATCTCAAAAAAGTTGCTCATCATTTTATTCGATAATGCTACTTCTACACCTGTGAGAAATTGGAATTTCCCTCTCAAAATCTCCATAAATTTATTGTAGTCTAATAAACCATTTTCTTTTGGCGCTAAGCTTCCCGATTCTATTGCACGGCACATTGGACACAATAACGGCTTTGCTATTTCCTGAATTCTCGCCATATGAATACAATAAAGATGATATACATGTGAACACCGCAGCTTTGTTAAAAAACGTAGGCTACTCATTTTTCCCAAACAAATGTTGCAAACTTCATCTTCAATGGCAACTTCTTCATCCTTCTTTAACCAATATTTATAACTATTGAACTCTTGCTGATTAGTCTCAGACTTTTTCATCTTGTTATCCAAAAACTTGAGCTTCCTAATATGAGAATACATATATTTGAAAATATATGCACATCGGCTCTCATTGGAAATATGTGAAGATCCTCCAGACATTATCTATCTATAATAAGGAAAAAATTTGAAATATTATTCTTACATGTCATAGAATTGTTTTAAATAAGAAAGAATCCATAATATTTCTATGTAATATTTGATAATATAAATTTAAATGTCCTTACAATATATAAAGAAACATAGAAATCCAAAATATATAATAGAGTTGGAAAATTTTAAAGAAAGTAAATAGGCAAAACTTACAATAGGAGAAATCAATTATATGTTTCTAACATTATTTAATTGTCTAACCTATTTATAAGCTAATGCATGTGACAAAAATTCTTGATAGTAAGTTGTAAATCCATCTTCAGGTAATTTAACAATGATATTTTCATTTGCCATGATTTGAGGGTTTAAACAACGAAATGGTGGTTTGATTTTAAGCTTTTGATTTTGATTTATAGGGTTTTAGCTCTTTAAAATGGTTAGCAGAGGAAAAAAAAAAGTTGGCAAATTTTTATAAAGGCTTGCAAATGATTTTGGAGCGAGATAACTTTTTGTGAAAATTGGCAGCATATTAATTTGTCAATTATATTTTGTGTATCTTTATCTACGAATCTAATGACTCACAAAAAATAAAATAAAATAAATCTAATGATTCGCAACTGTGGGGTACTTAGTGGAACTACAAAGTTTTGCAAGTTATGTGTACGAATATGATGAACAATATTAGTTTTTATCTATTTAGGACAAGCCTTTTTTGCAATTTTCTCTAATTTTTTAGTAGGTTTTATAATTGTTCTTAGATGTCCCCGATATGTGCTCTTAAGTGTTTGGCTGTACATTTAATGTGCATTTTGAGAACACTTGAAGACATCCTCTCTAGATATTTCCTAATTTTTTTGAAGTACTATATGCGAAAACATCACTTGATAAAATGTTCTTGATTTTCATTACAGAGGCGCTATGGTTGTCGGGCAATGATGTTGGAAAAGGCAACAGTTGTACCAGGTATGGTAGGAGGAATGCTTTTACATTGCAAATCTCTTAGACGTTTTGAACACAGTGGAGGATGGATTAAGGCATTGCTTGAAGAAACAGAGAATGAGAGGATGCATCTCATGACTTTCATGGAGGTAGCTAAGCCACGATGGTACGAAAAAGCAATTGGGATCACCGTGCAAGGCATATTCTTCAATACCTATTTCTTAGCGTATTTGGCTTCTCCAAAACTCGCGCACCGTTTTGTCAGATACCTCGAAGAAGAAGCTATTCAATCCTAAACTGAGTTCTTGAAGGAACTTGACAAAGGTCAATTTGAGAATGTTCCAACACTAGCTATTGTTATTGATTATTGGAGGTTACCGGCAGACTCCATTCTAAGGGATGTGGTTATGGAGCATGGGCTGGTTTGGGTCAGTTTTGGGCCCAAACCGAAACCGAAACATTCGGTTTGCAAAAATTGAAACCAAAACCGAAGTCAGGCAAAACCGAAACCGAAAATCAAAGTATAAACCGACCCGAAACCGAAACCGAACCGATAATCAATGTAAAAATCGAACCGAAACCGAACCAAAAGCCAATAAAATTCAATTTAGGCTATATGGTCCAGTTTGGTCCAATTCCCTACTTAACATTACTTCACATAAAGTATTACTTAAATACATGACAATGAGAAAATAATCTAAATTCCAAAATATAACCAATTCAAAGAGAAAAAGAAAATAACCAATTTATATAGAATGATACAATCATCAAAACATAACCAAGCTATCCACTAAGAGAAAATAAAATCATCCTTAACTAATACTAGGAACAAAATGAGAGTTGAACTTCATTCGCCTTCTTCTCGCCTTAACAACACACAAGCAAAATCTTTGAACACCCAGTCAATCATCCACATCTAAAAAATCAAAAATTGAAGTAAAGTAGCATAACATTAGTATATTCACATTACTTAGTAAATATCATCAATTATCGCTCAAGACATCATAAATTTTCATGAACCATTTATATATTCTAGATGAAATCAACAAAACAAACTCTTTAGTCTATACTATTTATATATTCTAGAAGAACCAATTAAATAACAAAAGGAATACTAACCTTGTTGTTAACAACAGCTAGATATACATACATGGAAGCATTCCTGCAAATAGTGAAACAAAAACTATAATAGTTGAACATTTGTAGTTGAAAATCATGAATATGAAAATACTCGCAATCAATATAATAGTTAAACAGATTGCAGGATTTATTGGTGTGTAGGATTCATCACTTCGCAATCAATATAATATGAAAATACTCGCAAGTCGCCATCAATATGAAATCATGAATATCCTAGTTACATCAATAAGCATTCATCACTTCTAAATATGTAGGATTTATTGATGTGTTATATATTTAGCCTTTTGCATTTCAAATTGCAGGATCTAAAAATGGAAGTGTCAGGCCTAAGAAGGGAAAAGAAGAGTTAGCGAAGACATGTTTTCCTTTGTATACCTTTCAGATACTTATATTTTTAAGGACAGACTACCTTTCAGAATAAATACAATTCAGATGGTCACAAAACAATTGATGAAATCATAGACAGACTACCTTTCAGATGCTCACAAATTCTATTTTTAAGGGCATTGCAGTTACTTCTCAATTAACTGAAATAGCCATGAGAAAGGATAACAGAATCAGCAGAAAGAATAACAGAATCAGCAGCAGAAGGATAATAGAATCAACAGCATAAATGATAGATGGAGTGGGGATAACAAAAAGGATAACAGAAAGAATCAGCAGCAACATAAAGTAACAGCATAAAGCTCTTAAATGATTAAGTGATTAAAGCTCTGAAATGCAGAGTCTTAAGTTAAGATGCATTGCAGACACAGATAGGATAACAGAATTAGCAACATAAAGTAACAGGATCTTAAGTGATTAAAGCTCTTAAAGCTCTATTTAGGTATTTTCAGTAAGGCAGTGGATAACTACCAACCATCTGGCATAAGTTTAAGCTACATAAATGGAGTGCAGAAGGCATTCAGAAAGGGTGGCTTCACTTGTGGATATTTTCAGACTCTTCAGAAGCTTTTCAATCTTTTAGACAAAGGTGCATTTTAGACTAGAAATAGTGGAGGCCACAAAGGTGCCTTCAGACTAGGATAAGATGCTCTGCAAACGGTTAAAATAATGGTACACAAATCGCCCAGAACATGTAACTGAAGAAACACCAGGAATTCACAACTCAAACAGACAAACACTACCCCAAAGCATCAGCAAGCCCAAATCAGCAATAAATTACACTTTTGGTTCAAAATCGCAAGACATCTTGTTGTTTGGCAATATTTCATCTTCACCGTACATAAACAATCGGACATCAAACTAGTGTAAGAATTTAACTCTAACATTGATCATGGGTCCAAAATGTACATGTCCCTAATGCTTAGAGAATGTGGAAGACTTGAAATGTCTGGCATTCCACTTTCAAGCCATTTTTATAATTCTGGCATTTTCTAAACTCTATGATCGATGATCTCTGTTTCAGTAATTATTTCCCAAGTTACTGAATTAAAGAACAATAAAGGAGTAACCAAAGCCAAATTCATTGTTATATATTTTTTTTTGGAAGGCAAATTCATTGTTTTTTACACAAGTCAAAACTTCCACATTCTGGTACACAAATCAAAACTCAATTCATCTGCAGACGGTTAAAACTTAAAACAATGGTACACAAATCAAAACTCAACCACCATCAGCAAGCCCAAATCAGTAATGGTACACAAATCACCAAATCAACAATGGATCACCAAATTAGCAAACCCAAAATAGAGAGAGAGGGAGAGAGTGAGAAAGATTCATACCTTAGTAAGAACTTTTCCATCAATGATGATGATGATAAAGCTTTGTATGCTTCACTATACCCAATTCAAAGAGAAAAGGAGATATAGGTTTTTTGTTAGAACTTTTTACAAATTAATACATGAATTCGAACTTTTTACAGATCAGGAGAGGAGATAGAGGTTTTTTGTTAATAGGTTAGAGGAGAGGAGCTGATGCTGAATGAGGAGGTTAGAGGTATGCTAGGTTGTTTTTTTGTTAATACCTAGTAATCTCGGTTCGGTTCGGTTTTGGTATGGTTTCAACTTTTCAAACCGAAATCGAACCGAAACTGTTCGGTTTCCAAATTTTCAAACCGAAACTGAACCGAAATTTCTAAAAACCGAACCAAACCAAACCGAAAATATTGATCGATTTCGGTTCGGTTTTTCGGTTCAGTTTTTCCTGCTCACCCCTAGTTGTGAGAGCTGATGAGGCATATCATTGTGATGTTATCCACTTCGCATCGGTATGACCCCTCTTCATTACCTTTCCATATTTAGTTTTTGATTTGATTTCACAGAGATTACAGTGATACAGCTTGCTTTGGGTTGTCATATTTCACCATAAAGTACATTTTAACTATTTACTTTTCTGGGGTTAATCGTTGTCGTACTTTTTTTGGGTGAAAATTGGCGATCGAAAAATCAAAAGACACCTCATGGATATGTAGGAATTTTAATATAGCAAAGGTCTAGCTACGCATTTATCATAAGAATAATTTAGGTGCTAATAATTAAGTCGATATTACTTGTACCCTCTGCAAGCTGGTATAAACAACCTAGGAGGGTTGACTCCTTCTCTATTAGCTAAATTAAGCACTTACACTAGACTACTATTATCATACTTTATTTATAAGCAACCTTGAAAATTTTCTTTGAAAACATAACACAAACTACTAAAAAACATATTAATCATTGTAAAATAAATAACAAGATATAAATAAATCTAATTTATACAAATATAGAAACCATTATGTACCTCAAGTTGAACTTTCACCCAAAGATAAGATCTATTAGTTGCTAAGAATGTTGTACTTTTAGTTGCAACTTTTAAATGGAAAATAGTTATGCTTGGAAACGTTTATTGGCTTTATTTGGTACTTTTAGGGGTTTGAACAAGACCCTTTCACCTGGTATATAGCACATTTCTTTTAATAAGTGTTTGTACATTGTCCTACTAGCATCCTCCTCGATTATTATACACATGTTGGAGGGCAAGGAGCTAGGCAATATACTATATGCACCCTTATTACATTCTTTGAAGCCATACATAACTGTAACTTCTTCAAGCTCAAGGGTGATCTGAATAGCTGCTTTTATAGTGAAGTAACTTCCTTATTTAGCCTTAGTTGCATCTCCCATATATTGTTGAACTGATTTGATCCTAGTTGTTATAACCACCATTTAAAACCATTCTAAACTGCTATCTCCAAGCCTTCTGTACACTTTGAGCTTCATGTAAGATGTCTGACCCAGATTCTCTTCTTCTATAATAGCAAATGATGTATCTGCCTTTATCTTACCTTGTTATACCTCCATATTTCCCTCCATCTGAACTAAGTGTTTCATAACGATTAATTTTAATATCTCCAGGATTGGGTGGCTCCGAAGTTCCCAACTAATCCAAACTGTCTTTCATGGTGAACTTGGGGTTAAGGCTCCATAAGTAGTGACAAATTCTCCTTGAAAGAATTGAGTCAAGAACCTTGAGACATGATATTTGTTTGCTCAAGCCTGTTACAAACATCAGATATGATCACCTTGAATGTAACATTAATTTGATCAATTTCCCCTATAAGCACCACACCATTTCATTTCCAGACATGATATGCCATAGCAGCAAGAGCTGAACTCATAATCTTGCATTTGGTGCTTTCTTTACCCATTGAACTAATTTATTCCACTTTCTCGAGCCAAGTACCAGGGGTTCTATTCATGTTGCTTCTCTCAAGATTGTCGTAGCTATTTTGCATATAAGAATTCCATAAGAAGATGTTTTATGCTCTCACTATGAGCTTTGCAAATAGAACAAAGAGAACTACTTACAACCCTAATGAACCATGTCTTGGAATAATTTGTAGCTAAATAATCCTTTGTAGCTAAAAACTTCCTCAAAGCTTTCTAGAGTATAAACCATGTCTTGGAATAATTTGTATACGCCAGCATAAATAATCATAGATCTTATTCACATGCCTAGTAGACCTCAACTTATCCACAGTTGCAACCACACTAAAGTTTCCCTTACTATTTGGAGTCCAAATAATTTAGTCTTCATCCATGGAGTTGCTTCATGTAGTTGGCAAACTATTATATATCTCAGGGATTAGCATATCTCTTATATAACTAGGTATCCAACCTTAAGGGGTCTCAATCAAGTTTGCAATCTGCCCAATGCCATTTGTGTTCCAAAAATAGGATGGGACCTTTCTCAGTAAAACCCAAATAGGTACAATGTTATGAATATGCTTCTCTGTTTCAACACTTAAGGTCCAAGGCCCTAAAATAAACATTATATTGGCAATGTAGACTAGCCTCACCCTTAGAACCTTTCTTTCTATCATATACATTATTAAACTTGAAGAAAAACCATTCATTTTCTTATAGTTTCATATCAAAGTCACATTTTCTCTCCCAAATTCTTGTAAGAGTGGCTTTTATTAACTTACATTATTTATCTTCTATCTTATTTCAAAAATAAACAATAAAGTTTATTTGCACTAATAATTGAAGTTTGTATAAAGAATTATTCAATTCGGTTACTTTAGCTTACAAGTTTGTTCTTCAAATTCTGTATTCATATTAAATTCAATGTGGAATTGTTTTTAGTTTCTCATTTTTTAAATCTTTTGTACATTTTCAGGAGAAGACTACTACTATCAAGGTTGTAGGAAATCCATAGTACAAACCAACAGTCTTAGACATTGATTATATATTGATTATGACCTTCTCAATGTGACTAGAAGTATCACGCCCTTTAAATCTTTTGAAGTTTTAAGTATGACAAATTGCTGAAACCTAAAATCTTTTTTGCAATGTGTTTCGAATTCATTTTTCATTTTATGCTACAAACATGTTATTTTATTTGCCAAATGAAGTTTTTAATTACATAGTTGTAATCAAATTATTTAGAATTATTCCCATAGTCTTTTATTTGTTAGATGTTTGTCCTGATATTGATTGATTTTCTGTTTGCTAAGTTGAGTACATTACTTTTATCTTTGGTAACCATCAAAATCTATTAACCTGCAACCTTTTTTATAGCTTTGCTTCCTTCTAGAAAAATACCCCCTGGATGCTGAATGCCACCATTATAATTGAAGTGTTCTTCTCTTTCTCTTTGTGTGTTTTCAAGCATCTATCCACTGTCAGGTTTCCATCTATAAGAAGATTCTTGATTGGAAACACAATATCCTAAGATTTCCTCTTGTAATAAGCAATGCAACACAGTTTGATAATAAACTACTGCATGATAAATTGTTTTGGTATCAATTTAAATCTTATGCACATAAAAGGATAAGTATAAATCACACTATTTATCTCTGATGAAATCGGTACCAAATAAAAAAAACTTACTTTTAGGTGTCCTGAGTCTTGTCCATTATCATCGTCTTATTGTTTATTTTTTGATTACATAGGTGACCACTGTTGCTCAGGTAACTTTTGGGAGAATAATGTTTACGGATCACTTTCTAATTAAGAATTGTGTGAACAAAGTTATAAAGGATCAAAAGGAGCTCACGTACTTGGCAAGGGTGGCACTCGAGGCACAGAAGTTGATAAAGGAAATAGATGCAGAGGGAAGTGACTGATATGGATTAAGAGGCGTTAAACGTTAATCAGAAAAATGTAAACATACCATTATTTCTATAAATACATTACAAGTATAATGATGAATAGTATCACAATGTAGGTTGTTATGTTCTAAGTGTAACTCTGTTGTCTTTTATCATTAGGACAATTTTTAACACAACATGTTTCAGTAATGGCCAAAGGGATGTTTATTTTTCTTAACTTCATTTTCTGCCCTATTATATGCTCTACCTGTATACTGGAAATGTTTATGATTACGTGATTTAGATAGTTGTTGGCCGTTGATTTAGCTAAGCTTTCATCTCATACATAAATCTAATTGTTAACATATGTATAAATCACTCACAAACATTTTTTGTTGAGCTATAGTGTTGTTACTCAAATTCATGTATTGTGTAGTACATAGTTTGCCATTTATAATATCTTTGTTTTTGTAGGGTTACCACTAATATTTGCCACGACAACATTACTTCATGTCTACTTGCCTACTCTCATCGGAAAATAATGGTATATTCTCTTATAACATTAATTGGGAGAGGTGGAATAGTTATTGCATCGGAGATAATCGGTAATGCGATTTTAACTTGCGATGGGGGAAGTAAATAAAAATTGACAATATAACCAATATTTGGAATGTTATGGACCAAAAATTGTCAAATTCAATGTTGACTTAACAGATCTCAATTTTTATAAATTGTTACTCCCGTACTAGGTCTCTGATTCATTAGTAAAGTTTTTATAATCCAACTTTTTGGGAAAGTCCTGCTCCTACAGATTATGAGTACCATATTTGTTTCAGCAAAAAACTCTACATTTTCAAACACATCCATAATAGGCTTGCCTTAGTAAGATTAACACACAGGAAAAAACATAGGTACGAAACAAATAGAAACCATTGACTCAACCCTTCTATCTTTTGATTAAGCAGTCCTTAATGGCGGTAAAACCTTAATTACACCATATCCCCTTACAAACAAAAAGACAACTATTCTTCGGTAACCTGAAACAAAACCAAATACACAAAAATTAAAATACAAAAGTCAACGACCAAAGCTATATTAAAAAAATTAAACCAAATTAGGTAGATTTATTTCAAAATTACAAATTATAATAAGAAATACATTTAAGTCATTTGATAGTTGTCTCTGATATCCTATATATATAACCGACAAGCTATGTGTTTCCACTTGGATATGAAAATAACAATAGTTTGTAAGCTTTCGTTCAATTCGCTCAAAGAATCTTTAACCTTTGTAAGAATAGACTTAACGACGTACAAAAGAGAACGTCATTCAAGGTACCTCAAGAAAGAAGAAAAAAAATTGTACAAGTTTCTTCGATCAAAATTGATTAATATCCAATTATCATCTTATTGTAAAGATTGTATCCAATGACGAGTATTATCCGGCACATAATTTTTGTTAAAAATGTGGGCATAATATGGTATTCCAAAGCAAAGAAAAGGTAAAACTTAATATATCACAAAATTATACTCAAACCCAACTTAAATCTTACCAAAAATGCGTTCGCACGCGCTAGCGCGTGCCACATTACTCGTTATAGAGATACATTTCCACTTTTGCTTTAAGAAATATGCTGCTAGATCCATACCTTATACCTCCTCTTATAATTATATTTATATGGTTTATCTATGTTTCTGCCAAATTGAAGGATTAGAAATTTCCCCTATAACCCAGTCCCTTCGGCCCTTTATATCAACCTAAGAGCATGACCAATAGCTAGGTGAAGGATGATATGGCAAGGTGAAAACCATCCATCACATTGTTTGATCGCCAATCCACCCATAACAGTTAGGTGAATCTGCTGAGTCGTCCACCCAAAACCCACCATGAGGGTGGTCTCACGACCCTTAGGGTGGATTGATGCCCCGCAGTTCTGAACTGCACGTAAGTTATAAAAAAATTACATGATGACACTTGTCAAGATTTAAGTGGCTATCATGCCCTGCAGTTCATAAATATGGGGCATATATACGCTTATGATGGAAACACAAGGATGACTGTGGTCTAAAGTATTTGCAACGACTAGTTGATAGCCCAAAGCTTTAAATTGCGCGGCAAGAGCCTACTTTGAATTTTTATTGTGGTTTTCTTTTTGATATTTTCACAAACACCTTCCCTTGCCCAAAAATTATCATCACTTAGTTGTTTTCTGATCTCCCTATGCATGGCTTTTTTGGTAATCAACTGCGGCTAGGTCCTGCATCAAATCTTCTTGTTCCCCTCTCCATACTTGGTTTTCTTGATGATCAAAACCACTATATTTTTTGGCAAACTTGATAAAAAAAGTAGCTCAACGGCTTGTTTATTTCATAAACTTGTTCAACAAGAAGCTCAACGGCTAGTTTTTTCATCTATAAAACCCATTTATCCACTAGACTCTATTCTCTTACTCTTCTACACTCTACACTATTCTCTTAATCTTCTACACTCTACTCTATTCTCTAGTCCTTAATTTAGCCTCATCCTTATCATCATCGTCTTCATCCTCATCCAGAACCAAAGAGCTCTTCTGACGTCAAATTATGATGATGTATGAGTATAGCAAGGTTCTTATTGAGATAGGAGAAGCGGAAGAAAAAAAAAGAGGCAACATCATTACGGAGGCAGGGAGGGGGTAGTAAAATAGGAAGGATTGACAAACGGAAAAAGTGTGATAATAAATTGGGTGAGTTTAACCTTAATCGGGATTATTTCGGTTCTAACCCAGTCTTTTAGGGCATCCTATTTTGTCATCAATTTTGTATGAGTGAAGGTGTGTATCAATGTATTTATGATCAAGTTATTTCTTTGAACACCTATTTTGTTCAAAAAGAAAATGCCGCTAAAACGATGGGCTTATCATCGCACCAAAAGGTAAGTGCACTTCGCATATTATGTTATGGTACGAACGCAGATGCCCAAGGCGAATACGTTTGGACTGGGGAGTCTACATGTAATTTAAGTTTGAAAAATTTTTGTAAAATAATTATAACACAATTCAAAGCTCAATACCTTAGATCTCCCGATGAAAAATGACACATTATGGTTGCTAGAAATGAATTAATCGCGAGGCTTTCTGGGGTTGTGATAAGAGATATTTAGGGCTCCTAGCAAAATACCTGCTCAAAGTACGGTTGTCAAATTGTAGCACAGATGAGTGGGATCGAATCCACAAGAAGGTTTGGGAAAAAAATACTTTCTAGGCCGAATTACGATTTTATAATAGACAAATCTAAGAAGAATAAATAAAAACTAATTATAAAACTTAATGAGAGAGATCTAAGGTTTGGACTTGGCCTCTACCTTTCAAAGCTCTAATCGATATACAACTAGATCCTAATATCTTTACCCACCATATGTTTGTGATAAGGCACATACGATGTTGTACAATAAACCACTAAATTTATGGTCAAGCATTTAGTAGTTATGCTTTTAAGTAATGGTGAAGAGTGTCTTAGATAATTATTAACTCAACCATGGCTAGGCTTGAGTGAGTTCTCCAGTGTTTCCTCTTTGTATATCTGCAAATCAAGTCTACCGTTAGTAGCACTTGTTTGTATCCGAAGTTATCATACACCAAACCGAAGTTATGGTTAGGCCTTCGATATGATGCACTAACTTATCAATCATAAAGTACTAAGAGAAAACTAATTAGAACCTAATTAAATACCAACTATTGCTCATCCAAGAAGAGGCATCATCCTAGCCTTAGCTAGGAGATTAACCGCTCATCTCGGACTTCATCATATTAATAACTAATAAATATATTAACAAAAATTAAACTAAAGAGGAGAAAAGATAATTAAATAAAACTAAGACTTCAATTATTTCTTCTAAACTTGCTTCAATATGAGATGCCCAATTACAATGGGGGGAGGGTTCCATTTATAGGAGAAGGAACCCAAATTTAGAAAATATACATTAAATTCTAAAGAATATTTTCACAATAATATCTTAAAATATTACAACCAATCACCTAAGATTCTTGTATATAATTCCCTTAAGAGATGTAGAGATTTTTTTTCATGGAAACTCATGCATATATCTTCAATATAAAATATCTTCAAGGATCTTGGATGCAATATATTATTTGATCTTATTCTCTAAGAATATTTGTGTATATATTTCTTTAATCTTGAAACCAAATATATTGTGACTTTGACTTTTTGTGCTATGAACTGTTGGAGACACTTTTACTTGACTTTAAGAGCTTGGTTTCAAATATCCATCCCCAATAGCTGCAATCAAACAAACGCGCATAAGTACCCAAAATTAAATATAATGGACGACTAAAATACATGTTCGGGTATATTAAAAATGTTATAATTTTGCGCTCATCAGGATATTAGGTAGTTTAGATTATATGCATTGGAAATGACAAAAAATAGACAGAAAAGAATAAAATGGACAAAAAGGAAGAAAATGGACAGAAAGGAATAAAAATGAGCGGGAGGAATCTGACAAGCCAGATAGGAGGGGAATCATCAAGGAAGCCCAAATCTACTATAGGATTCCCTGATATCACGCCACACCACCACACAACAGTATCACACAACCACCAAGACAAAACGGGTACCCAAAACCAAAACACAAACACTTCCACCCCGAAACCACCGAAACCAACAGAACTACCAAAAGGAATCTAATACAAACCTACCAAAAGAAATAACACGGATGCATAACGAATAACAATATATGAATAATAGTAACAATACTTAATAATAAACAAAAAAAAATACCCTAAAATTCTGGGACATTACAATTTTACGGAATAAAATGATTGATAACAATTTTATTTAAATAAACTATACCATAAAACTTAAGAACTACTATTAACGCTAAGGATTACATCAATCTTCATCACTAAAAACGTCGTCATTACTTAAACATTATTCATTCAATTTCTAGGAATAAAGTTAAATTTGTTTCATTATCTAACGTTTTTGTGCCGATAGTAGGTTAGATGTATCCGTTGTCATCACCTTAACCAAAAATTTCTCTTCGGTGGCTTCTTTTCGTGCTAGCTCCGCTTCACACCTTCTTTGAATTTTTGCCTCTAGCTAACTTTTGATCCTCTCGTGCTCTAGCTCAGTCTTTCATTTCCTATTTCTTCTTCTCGCCTCTCTCATTCCATGTTGTAACCATGTTTATTGTCGTTTCAAACATCCTCTTCCCCTAATAACCTATACTTGACTTTGTCGCTTCTTTTGCCTTGTATTTGTTTTTCTGTCCGATCATATTTCCCCACAAACATAAAGTGGTACATCCATTCGGTAGAATTATCTGGAATTGTGACATTTGGAGTGCCAAAAGTAGGTGTAGAGGGTTGGGTATTTGTAGAATTGCCTAGGCTATCGCTAAAATTGGACTTCCTAGCGACGTTACAGCGATGTTGCCCGATGTGATGAAATTGCAACCATTTTGAGCATTGCTCCAAAACTTTGTAAGCCTCCCGAAATTGGAATAGTATTTTTTATATTTATTCGAAGGCCTCGCATACAATACCAAGCTAGAAATCAAGTTTTAAATTCGTATGAGTATGATTAACCTAACAAAATTAATGAAATGAGAAAAAAAAATTAAATACTTACTACGTCGCCCAATTCCTTGCCGATAAATGTCGGCTTTCAAGGTCCTGAATGATGCATCTAAAGATCGAACAATCTTTATTGAGCTACCCCTTATACGTGCAATTGGTACCGCTGTATGATCGCCACATCGATTGGTTATTATAGAACGAGTTGAATTGGTCACGCACCTTGAACCAAAATATAGCAATTTTTCGGTTGTTCGTAGTAGCTAAGTCTTAAGACACTTAGGACCAAGCGCATGCGAGATGCATGAAATCCTCGAACATCTAATTTTTGAAGTTCTTGTATATTTCTTTATCATCATAAAATTTATCCTGAACCTCAACCTCAACTACATCCTCAACTATAATAGGTGTTAACGTTGTCTTTCTTTTAGGCTTCGTACTTCCGTGCAAATTACTTCTCGTGAGAACCGGATTGACAATCGGAGAGATAATCAGGGATACAACAGGTAATGCATTAAGGTTTAAATCATTTAAACCCCATGTACCTCTCATTGGCGTGGTACTCGATCTTCCACCGGCGAAATCAATTTGAGATGAAAAATATGGACTCCTCGGTTGAGAGTACGAGCTCGTATGAGCATCAAATTAAGGGTAATATCCTTGGGTTTGGTTATGAGGGTTATAATTGGTTCTTTGGGGATCAAATTAAGACTGAAAATGAATGTTGGGTGGCAGGAATAGTTATCGATTATGGTGATCACCATATTGGGAAAGATTAGGCATTTATGACGAATCAAATACGCCAAATTGAGTCGGAAATAAGTTCTCTTGTTGGTTCATATTGGGGGATTGAGAGTGATTTTAAAAATTAGATTGGGAACTTGAGGATGACATAGTAGTTTTGTTTGTAAGCTAAGGGAGGGAGGAAAGTGTAGAAGATTAATGACCTTTATAGATAAAAGAACTAGCAATTGAGCTACTTGGTCAACAAGTTTTCCCTAAAAACTAGCTGTTAAGCTACTTGTTATCCAAGTTTGCCAAAAAAATAGCTATTGAGGTACTTGGCTAATAAATTTACACAAAAATCTAGTCGTTGAGCTACTTGGTCAACAAGTTTGCCCAAAAATATAGTGGTTTTGATCACCAAGAATACCAAGTATGGAGAGGGGAACAAGAAGATTAGATGCAGGACCTAGCCGCGCTTGATCACCAAAAAACCAAGTATAGAGAGGAGGTCTTAAAACAACTAAGTAATGATAATTTTTAAGCAAATGAAGGTGTTTGAGGAAATGCCTAAAAGAAAACCACAAAAAAACTAAGTATGAAGAGGAACAACAAGATTTCATGTAGGCTCTTGCCACGCAGTTCTGAACTGTGGGGCAAATATGGGGGACACGTGGCTTAATTTGGTCTCCCTATTTTCTCTGTAGTTCTGAACTGCGAGCTAGATAGACAGCTCAGATGGACCCACATGTCCCCCATGTTTGCCCCGCAGTTCAGAACTGCGCGGCAAGAGCTTGCATGAAATGAAGTTGTTCCCCTCTCCATACTTCATTTTTTTTTATGGTTTTCTCTTTGACATTTCCTCAAACATCTTCCTTGTCCAAAAATTATTATCACTTAGTTATTTTCTGACCTCCTCTCTATGGGGCATTTCTTCAAACACTTACAAAAGCCAAGTATTGTATGTGATGGACAAGTGATGGACAAACATATTTGAACCAACATACTCAAAACATCCAAAATGCATAATCCATTAAACATACTTTAAGCAAGAAAACAAATTGTAATAAATAAATGGAAGCCTAAGTGGGATGGCCTCTCTTCGTTTGGCAGGCACATTTGTTATGTGTGAGACTCTCGTCATAGTTATATTGTAAGTCCAACTTTGTCTGGTAGTTGATGGACATATCTGCTAGTCTCTCTCCCGTGACCCGGATAACATCCAGTGACTAGTTGTTCCTCTAACTCTCCTGTGCATTCAGCGTATTGCCTCGACTCTTCATATGCCACATACCGCATACCATATTTCAATGGTTTGATGCACAACTCATCCAACAGTATACCTAGGTGGACAAGGGTGTGATACCTGATGGGCCGGGATCGGTATCTATCTGCATTCTCTGCTGGTTCCCATCATATCCATGAACCATCTCATATCATGATCCTCGCCGGCCACATCAACACCATAGTTTTCCATCTGAGAAGGCATAGTTAAACTTGAAGTAGGTGGCACCCGTACATCAGGCCTAACTAGATCACGCCCGACCATCCATATATTTTTGGCCCTCTTGAGTAAAGTGCAACCGATCTTAGGATTTGGATGAGCCAAACGCCAATATGTCATGCAATCTACGACATCAATGAGATAATTGTTTCAATCGTAGAATTAGCGATGGTCTTTAATTGTCAACAAAAGATATAAGTGTCGCTGTTGCTTTTATTAATATATTATTTTTGGTTATTTTTTTCGTAGAGAATTAACGACACACGATGTTTATCGTGGTTGGACTGAAACAATTTATATGGATACGATTTATGCTGCCTTTGGCATCTTTTAATTTCCTGTCATCTTTTAATTCCCTGTCATCTTTGCCCTCAAGAAAATTGCGATTTACTTTTTCCCTCCTCATCTTTCTCCCTTTCTCTCACGATTCCACTTCTCTCTTACGAAGATGTTTCACCATGATTACCTCGCCTTTAAATTGGCGCAAAAAGAACCCAATCATGACCATCACCCTCTTACAGCTATTGTTTTCGCATTTGAGATTCTCTCCACATCATTTTGTTTAATTTGGCAGCAATTTTCCCTCTTCCTCCCCTATATTTCTGCAACTTCTCCTTTTCTCAATTTATACCTTACAAATTTTATGTTTTACCCAATTTTTCAAGAGTTGTAGGAGATAAAATGAGTTTAAGAAACTTGGGAATTAACATCAGATACTAAATCTCTCTCCATAATTAGAAAATTAAAGCAATATGGGGTCAATTAAAATTCTTCAATTGGTTCTAAACTAAAAAAGCTTATGTTGCCTTGGGTAACTACAAAAATTTGATTTTTTTTCTTCTTAAATCGAGTAATGCCATATGTAATCGGCCTTAGAAAGTATGTAATTTGCCTTATAATCTTGTTTTTGCTATTCAAAATCATAAATTCACCTCTCTTCAACCACTCTATAACAGGTTATGCACTTTGAGGTCTCAACATCAGGTATTTAAAAATTCTTTGCTGTACGTTATTTTTCTAGTATAATTTTGTTCTTGTAAAATGTAATTATTATTGTTTTATCAGTTGTTTCCCTTCGGGTTTCTTATAGATTAATAGACGCCCAAAGCACACACGAGAGTAATATGATGGCCACTATGATGGTCACTGGGGTGATGGTAATATAGGTTTAATTTATTAGTAGTATTTAATATTCATTATCTGCAATTAACATAATTTTTGCAAAAAATGAAAGTACCATTCTTAATTTTCTTATAATCAGAGAAATATGGATCAACATTTCGAAAACTGAAAAACTGTTTACAAGTATTTGATGTCTGAGAACTAATTAAAAAATTGAATTTATTCTTTAATTTCCAAATTAGGGCTCTTGTAATTTTTGAATTGATTCTTGTTTTGTCAGTAATTTGAAGATTCCGTTCAGTTATTCACATGACTATTAGCCTGAATTACTTTATAATAGCTCAACATTTTGCCTTAAAATGTTGGTTAATCATTGATTTGCATGCTTTATTGTTTGGCTTTTGGGTGCTATTTTGCATTTTTTTGAACTATGAATGGAATGACTTTATTATTATTATTATTATTATTATTATTATTATTATTATTATTATTATTATTATTATTATATATATCATGTAATCGAACTTACTATCTAGTATCTAGAGCATTTAAGTTGTAAGTATCAGGATTAAAGTGATTTTGGTAATGAAAGTTCCAAACTGGAACAACTAGTATTTATGCACTTTTTGGGGTAGTGGTGTTTCGTACTGAGAAGAGTGAAACATGTCTTATTCTAGTCCTATAGCAAACATTTGAACACTGAGACTGTCGGGAGAATACTGCCATTATGTTATTTGTTAAGTTATGCAGCCCACTGGAAAATCATATAAAATACGTAGTCATAAAAAAACTGAGGTTTGAACTTTACAACTTGATTAAGGCTTTATAGCATGGTAATTACTTACTGGGCATTATGGATGATAAGAATCGACGTATCTAAGTGTTTTTTGACGCTTACTATTTGATACCGGCATTTCCTGTATCTAATATAGCATTTCGTCACAGTTTTGTACCCATAGCTAATTAAATTACGAATCTAAGTGGCAGGAACTCTTTTCAGAAGTTGGTTGCTTGGAAAAATACTCGATCAATTATGATAGGAGCGGAAGATCAAAGGTTATTTTTTTCTCTTCAAATTTGTTATTATTTGTCTTGTCCTATTGAGAAATTTTTTGTGAGGGAAAGGTATAATGCCATGTACTTTATACACGTTAAGCAATTTCAACATATCCAATGTGGTTTTTTTTTTAGGATTATTCTGTATCTTGAGAATTGAATCCTAATAATGTTATCTTCTTGTGCCATTAGAAATTTAGAATGGTTTATGTCATAGGGAACAGCGGAAATTTTTTCTCATGGCAAGAAGATGCTATATCTATTGTTAAGATATATAACAATGTCGAGCTCGATGGGAAGCCGATGAAAATTAAGATGGCCACTCCGGTTCTTATGCATCCAGTTGCAGTTGCAGACAACATTCCTGGGAGGGGGAGGATGTATGGTGTCCCTAGAAAGTATGCACTCTTAATTTGACTTATGAACTTTTTGTTTTATGCTGTGAGATTGCTCGAGATGTTAATCTGCCTTTAACGAAGTTGATTGCTCTTGCAGAAGCTATACCAAATTTTTCTAGGATCGAGCATGATGATCTATACAAAGTTATTGACATTTACTTAAAGGTAATGTACGTACAACCACCTTATATATGTTTTTCACTACTTAGCTTTCGTTTCTATGATAATACTTGATCTTTTCAATTGAAGCCTTTGATTTCTATCTTTCACATTAATGATGCAAAATTTCTTGATATGTTTTCACTTTCCACAGTTTATGACTTGGTTTCCATTCGCTCTAGTAGATGAGATATTAGTTGATAATATGCCTTCTAGTACCACTGCAGAACTTAGCCCTTTTGACGCCAATAATCGCCCTACTTGAGTCATTAGGTTCTATCTTTCATGTTAAAGATGCAATCTCTGAATATATATTACCTTCAAATGTTAAGATATGGGTTGCCAATAGCTTTAACATCTAGTTGATGAGATGAGACAATACTTTTTGTATTAGGCCTTGTTGGTACCACTTGGAACATGAATTATATTCTAAATGTAATCACAGATTTGTAGTGTACCTAATAAATTTTCTTAACATGTTTGTCTGACTCTGATAAATATGTTCCCTGATAATTATGGGTGGAATCATCTATACATGTGGGCATCTGCATTTTTTCTTCCTGTCAGACTAAAGTATTAGGATATTCATCATGCGATATACAATTCCCATATATAAACATATACTATTTTAAATAAAAAATATAACTTAAGATGATAAATCTGTAAAATCAGGGTATATTCTGAAAGGTGATTTCTTTATACAAGCACAGTAGCCACATATGTATACATTATATCGAGAATATACCATTCTTGCAACATAAATATCAGAAAAGATAGATTGAACCATAACATATATTTTATACTTGTATTGTACACTATATTAGTCGCAATAGACTAACTGTATTCGGTTGTTTTCATCACAGCTATGGCGCTTAACCTTCCTCTTTTAAACCCGTATCTGTAGCCGTTTGTGCTAAAGGATGACGGAGTTAACTTTGTAGTCGCCAGTAGTACTGCATAGAATAGTTCCTTTTTCATGGCAAGGGGTATCAGGTACACCAGAGAAACAGTCCCCTCAGTTTGCAGCTCAACTGGTTCAGAAACCATCTCAAGTTACTTTGCCAAACACATAAAGGTCAGCTTTTGAAAAATATTTCTTAAGTTGACTAGATTGTTATTTCCAGTTATATGACATTCTAATTGTACCGCTACTACTTAATCATTTTAGATTGTGAGAAAAGGCTTCAAAGGGCTATTGTATTTATTGGGGAGATCGGAGGCAACGACTACAACTACACTTTCTTCCAAGGGAAACAAGTTGAAGAAATCAGTACCTGTGTGCCTCATGTCGTCCGCTCGATAACAGATGTCGTTCAAGTATGTATATCAATCATTTTGACTGCTTTTAGCAGAAGTTAATCAAGGAAAATATATTCGGTGCTAAATCATATAATGTTTTCTAATACAAAAAGTGATCCGTGAGGGTACCATCCGAGTGGTCGTTTCAGGGAATTTTCCAGTTTGGTGCATACCAATATATTTGACGTAGTAGATCTTTTAGAGGTAATCAGAGGGTTTATACCTTTTTTATAACACTTATTGCTCTTAGGAATTAGGATGGATAGTTTTTTCTTTCTCACTAAAATGGGGTGAACAAAATCATCTTTGGCTGCGACTACATGTCTAAAGAAGATGCCCTTGATTACATGTTGGTGTTAAGGTATGAACTCGAAGCTATGTTTTGTCAAGACTGGAAACTGGTTAGATTCGTTCAATCGATATTGTTGTCTGTTCGAATGAAGAGTTAAGCTTGCTGGAATTTGGCCCAGAAGGAAAAAGTCGTTCGAACGACTTTGTGACTCGTTCGAACGAGATTGACGTTTAACGTTTTTTAGAAGTTTCCTCCGGTTTAGAAGTTTGATTGTGAGACACAGGAGTTTGCCTTGAGATCTGTACCTACGTAAATTAGATGTTTCTAATCTTGGTGTGAGCCCTCTATTATATAAAGGGGTGCTAGGTTATTGTATTAATCATCTTGTGAGAGTTTAATCTTAGAGAAGCTTTAAGGTTTGAGAGACTCCATCATTAAGCTTTGAGAAAGCTTTGAGAGATCATTGTAACCTGTTTGATTTACATAGTGAATTTCTCGGGAGTAGTTTTTTATCCGAAAGAATTTTCTACTTCCATCCTCTGGAACTTTTGTGTGTCTTATTGTTCTTGCTTGATTCTTGTTTATTCTCTTATATTGGTATTTCCGCGTAATCTTTCTTGACGAGAGGAAGAGAGTAGCTAATTCGGATTCTCAATAATTAGTATCAGAGCGAGCGTTTAGGGCTTGTTATGGTGAAGAACGATGGCCGATCAGGAAAAGTTAAAAATCATGAAGTTCAATGGTTCTAATTTTGGAGTGTGGAAGATGCAGATAGAAGATTACCTTTATCAGGAGGATCTTGATTTACCACTGGGTGGAGCTGAGATGAAGCCAGTAGATTTCGATGAAGCTAAGTGGACGCGATTGGATCACAAAGTGCTTAGAACCGTTAGGTTAGCGCTATCATCTCAAATTCTACACATGATCTCCAAAGTTACGACGACGAAAAAATTGATGGAGACGTTGTCCGCTATGTACTCGGAACCGTCCGGGGCAAACAAGGTACATCTTTTACGGCGCTTGTTTACTTTGAAGATGAAGGACAATGGTAGTGTGCAAGCTCATATCAGTGAGTTCAATACCATACATGCTCAACTGGAATCCGTGAAAATCACTTTTACCGAGGAGGTGAGAGTGTGGGCCCTTCTAGGGCAGATGCCAAAAAGCTGGGAAGGATTCATTACAGCAGTGAGCAACTCATCTAGGAAGGAAGACATCAAATTTGACATTATAGTCTTGTTGATTATGAGTGAAGAGAATAGGCGTAAAACATCTGAACACTCTTCGAGTTCAAACGGCATTATGTTGAACGTCGAGGAAAGAGAGAGGTCTTACAGAAAGGGGCCAAAATTTAGAAGGGGTCGATCACAGTCAAGAGGGAAGTCTAAGCCTCCCGGTGCGTGTTGGACTTGTGGAAAGAAGGGTCACTTCAAGCGAGATTGCAACTCTTCTTCTTCTAAGAAGATTGATGATAAAGAGAAAGATACAATGAACCTTACTGAGGAGGTTAGTTCTGACGAGGCTCTACTACTATCGTGTGACGATGTTAACGAATCTTGGATTGTTGATTCGGGCGCTTCCATTCATGCTACTGTGAACGTAGGTTTTCTTACCAATATTGTTAAAGGCGACTTCGGTACGGTCTTTCTTGTAGATAAAAGTGTACACAATATTACTGGAAAGGGAAACGCTAGGTTGTTGTTGCCTTCAGAGGGAACATTGGTTTTACAGAATGTGCAACTTGTACCTAAACTGGGGCGTAACCTTATATCGGTTAGCAAATTGGCGGATGATGCCGGATACGAGTGTACCTTTGGCGCAACCTTCTGGAGGGTTACAAAGGGAGCTATGTTGGTAGCTTGAGGCTTGCGACAAGGAACATTGTATACAACGCAAAGCATAATTTCTACTATTTGTGCGGCTACCCCGGGGATTGATACAAGTACATGGCTCAAACGGCTTGGTCGCATGAGTGAGAAGGGGATGAAGATAATGGTAACAAAGGGAAAGCTAGAGGGTCTTGCTGAGATTGATCTCAAGTTTTGTGAAGAATGTGTTCTTGCAAAGCAGAAGAAGGTCAGTTTCAAATTATCTCAAAGATCAAGGAAACCCAAAAAGTTGGATCTTGCACATACAGATGTTTGGGGGCCAACCAAGGTGTCTTCTCTTGGTGGTTCTCATTACTATGTTACTTTTATCGATGATGCTACTCGTAAACTGTGGGTCTACTTCGTGAAGAACAAGTCAGATATGTTCGATAAATTCAAGAGGTGGAAGGCTCTAGTTGAAAATGAAACCAGATTAAAACTGAAGTGTCTCAAATCGGATAACGGGGGCGAATACTGTAGTGACGAGTTTAAAGACTTTTGCGCATCAAACGGGATTAGGAGACATAAAACTATTCCCGGAACACCACAACAAAATGGTGTTGCAGAACGCATGAACCGAACAATAAACGAAAGTGCGAGGAGTATGAGACTCAACGCTAGATTGCCAAAGTATTTTTGGGCGGATGTGGCTAGTACGGCGACGTACTTGATTAATAGTGGGCCTTCGATGGCTTTGGACTTTGGAATTCCTGAAGAAGCATGGATCAGTAAAGAGGTAAACCTTAATCACTTGCGTATTTTTGGTTGTATCTCATATGTGCCTGATAATTCAGATACAAGGACCAAGTTAGATGCAAAGTCGGCGAAGTGCATTTTTATTGGATACGGTGGTGATGAGTTTAGGTACCGGTTTTGGGATGCGAAGAATCGGAAAGTTATCCAGAGCCGTAATGTTACATTCAATGAGGAAGTCTTATATAAAGATTTCAAAGTACCTATGAAAAGGATTCGTGGTGAAGAAGAGGAAAGTGTCGACATTAAAGATAATGAACCCTCCCGAGAGGATAATGAAGAAGTCGTTGTTGAGTCTGATGCACTGGATCAGAACGAGAAACCTAATGTTCTAGACATTCCAATAGCACTTCGAAAGAAGCCGAGAGTTACGAGAATTCTTGCAAGGTACGTAAATTCTTTAAATCACTTGTTACTTACAGATGGTGGTGAACCTGAAAGTTATAAGGAGGCTTTAGATGTGGAAGCTAAGAGCAATTGGGAGCTTGCTACGGATGATGAGATGCAGTCATTGTCAGTTAATCAAACTTGGGATTTAGTTCGGTTTCCGAAGGGGAAGAGATAATTACACAGCAAGTGGGTATACAGACTAAAGCAAGAATCTGATGGTTCAAGAAGATCCAAGGCCAGACTTGTGGTGAAGGGCTTTCAACAGAAAGAGGGCGTTAATTTCGGTGAGATTTTTGCTTTTATGGTGAAGATGTCTACTATTCGGGTTGTGATGAATATAGTTGTTGTTGAAGACTTGCATCTTGAGCAATTAGATGTCAAGACAACTTTTCTTCACGACAATCTTCATGAAGAAATATATATGAAGCAACTGGAAGGATATTCAGTCAAGGGGAAGGAAGATCACGTGTGTAGGCTCACGAAGAGTTTATATGGTTTGAAATAAGCACTGAGACAGTGGTATTTGAATTTTAAACAATTCATGTCCATAAATGGTTATTCGAAGAGCAATGGAGATCACTGCTGTTTTATCAAGAAGACGGGGAACTCATATGTCATTCTACTTTTGTATGTAGATGATATGTTGGTAGCAAGTGCTGACATGGAAGAAATTGTTAAGTTGAAAGAACAATTATTCTAGGAGTTTTCTATGAAGGACTTGGGTGTTGCAAAGCAAGTTCTTGGTATGCGTATTACAAGGGACAGAAAATGGTGAGAGCTGAAGCTATCTCAAGCTGAGTACATCGGCAAGGTACTCAAGCGGTTTAACATGGATGGTGTTAAGGTTGTTAGTACACCATTGGGAGGTCACTTCAAGTTATCAAAGGATTGTTGTCCGAAGACGCAGAAGGATCGTGACGATATGAGGAAGGTGCCTTATCAGTCCGCGGTTGGTAGCCTAATGTACGGTATGATTTGTACGAGACCAGACATTGCCCAAGCAGTGGGAGTTGTGAGTAGGTATATGAGTAATTCAGGCCAAGAGCATTGGAGAGCTGTGAAATGGATACTTAGGGATCTAAAGGGGACTCAAGACATGGCATTGTGTTATGGGGGTTCTCAGATATGCTTACAAAGATTTGTTGATTCTGATATGGCGAGAGACATTGATAGGCGGAAGAGTACTAGTGGCTTTGTTTTTACATTGGGAAGCGGTGCAGTTACATGAGTTTCTAGGCTGCAGAAGATTGTAGTTTTGTCTACGACGGAGGAAGAATATGTTGCGGCTACAGAAGCAAGCAAGGATATGTTTTGGCTAAAAGGGTTGATGAAAGAGCTCGGTCAGGAACAACGTTCTCTTATGTTGTATAGTGATAGTCAAAGCGTTAAACACTTAGCGAAGAACTCAACTTTTCACTCTAGGACCAAGCATATTGATATTTGATATCACTATATTCGCTTGCTCCTCGAGGATAGTGTGCTGAAGCTCATGAAGATTCATACTGATGTGAATTCGGCCGATATGTTTACAAAGGTGGTGACTTTTCAGAAGTTGACAACATGTACAACTTTTGTGGGTCTTCAAGGTTGAAGATTCGGGTACTGAGCAATTCATTTTATGAAGATCTGGATATGGGCTACAATAGGTTCGATTTCAAGTGGGAGATTGTTAAGGTATGAACTCGAAGCTATGTTTTTTCAAGACTGGAAACTGGTTAGATTCGTTCGAACGATATTGTTGTCCGTTCGAACGAAGAGTCAAGCTTGCTGAAATTTAGCCCAGAAGGACAAAGTCGTTCGAACGACTTTGTGACTCGTTCGAACGAGATTGGCGTTTAACGTTTTTTAGAAGTTCCCTCCGGTTTAGAAGTTTGATTGTGAGACATAGGAGTTTGCCTCGAGATCTGTACCCACGTAAATTAGAAGTTTTTAATCTTGGTGTGAGTCATCTATTATATAAATGGGTGCTAGGTTATTGTATTAATCATCTTGTGAGAGTTTAATCTTAGAGAAGCTTTAAAGTTTGAGAGACTTCATCATTAAGCTTTAAGAAAGCTTTGAGAGATCATTGTAACCTGTTTGATTTACATAGTGAATTGCTCGGGAGTGGTTTTTTATCCGAAAGGATTTTCCACTTCCATCCTCTGGAACTTTTGTGTGTCTTATTGTTCTTGTTTGATTCTTGTTTATTCTTTTATATTGGTGTTTAAGCGTAATCGTTCTTGATGAGAGAAAGAGAGTAGCTAACTCGGATTCTCAGCAGTTGGAATTGTAGATGTTACATTTCACAACCCTTTAGAGTCGGACATGAGAAAGTCCGATCATAAAAAATAAAAATAAAAGTATAAATTGCAAGGGAAACAAAAGATGCACATGTCGGCGCCTCAGCCCTTCAGACTTGCAATAGTGGCATTAACATCATCTCCTACAGTGATGTCAATGACAATGCATAATACTATCTATAGTTAGCGTGTCAGCTGTTGCTATAGCACTATGTTAATACCTCGACATGCCATGACATCTCTGATCATTCGAAGACGCCTCATAGGGTACGACAGCTACAAGCTTTGCAAGTAGCATCTCTCATTCGCTCCATTTCATAAAGAACTAGACACCAATAGAAATAGGCACCATTGTCACCTGATATATCGCTCACTCGGGGGGTAGGTGCAGAATTAACCATAAGGCCATCCCGACACACGGATTCACGCAAGTCCAATCTTGTCTTTCTTTATGTCTAGATCTCAAGCTCTGCAACTTACAGCTCCACAGGTACTTTAGGTGGATCTGCTTTCAAATCCGTTTCATGCACAAATCGCTTTAAACTTTATTCCCTCGAAAATTTTCTGTGCTCGCACATAGAATCCTTTTTTATCTCTCCAAATGTTCCACGAGCTTGCAGCAAGGAATTCCATTGTCTGCTCTCTCCGAACTTGATCTTTGCTGTCTATGTTGGTCTCTTAAGGGATAGAAGTTGGACTCCTTAATCTAAAAATGCACAGGAATTTGAAGCATAGAGAGGATGAGAAACAATGACCTTTATAAATATATATGTAGCTAGTATATGCATTTACTTCTATCACTCTTTTGTATGCACATATTGGTTGGTAGGATGAGAAACCGTGATTCTTATTTTTGTTATATGGCTTATGCTCCACTACTTTTTGTTATATTGTCCTACCATTTTTTTTGTTTGCAGCTACCAGTGTACGCTTCTAGGATGTTATGGTCTTCTAATGGTTGGTATTGGTTTGATGAGATTTCCTACATGTTTTCAAGAAGTAAGACTTCTGCAATAGGTTTCTTTCTGCTATTCCTGTTGTTTTTGTAAACGTTGCTAAGTGATGATCCAATAAAACTCGCATAAGGTTTTGGGTTGGAGGCTGGGTACGATATAATAGCGCAGTTTATAATCGGATATATCCAACCAGGAAACCGATAGCTAATCTGTATTTCAAGATTTATGGGAGAATTAGTATTGTCCATGCACTTTCCTTCTTATCTAATCTGAAACTTTGGCACTACATGAAGATCCCACCAAGATGCATATTAACAGCTCAGGTATGTCATTGATGAACTCCTAATTATGACATTAACTGTAAGAATCTTGCTTAGTGCAATGTTGTGTTTAATTCACTATTTTTTTGATTTTGAAGCTTTTTGGAACCAAGATTGCGGGAACAGTCAATCTTTCAGTAGCATGGTAGATGTTAGGGAACGTCGAAAACATATGTGACGTTGAATCTCTTCATCCTGATAGCCTATTGTCTTGCCCTAAGTTCCGAGTGACATCCAACGCTTCTGTAATATGGGGTTTAATTGGACAAAGACGATTATTTGGACCCGGAAAAGAAATGGATTGCATTGATAAATATTCCAATTATCTCATACGGAATTTATATCCTGTACGAAAGCACAAAAAAATGGTAAAATTTTGCTTGATAAAAAAGAGACCCACATTTTAAAATTTGATGAATATTTCTCTTTATTTCAGTAGTTATGGTATGACCTTTATTTTTTGTGGCGCCTCTAAATAAATTGCACGAAGGATAGGCTTGTCCTTCATGTAGTTCTTCGTGCTCCAAGGGATAAAGATATATGCAGTGATGGAAAAAACGTTGTTCCGGATGATTGAAAGGTTTTGGACAAGATTAGTGAATTTAGTGAAAGGGTTCGAAGTGGCTCCTGGGTAATAAAAGTTATTTTGCGTGGTTTATCTACCAATTTTTTGTGCGTGTACCATAATTGATTACCGGGGATGATTGGTAGGTGGGAGCAACAGGAAAAACATTGAAGGATGTTGTTTCCGTTTAATCCAGGAGGATCTAGAGTTATTTGAAGATTTGTCAAAGTCATTCGAACGAGTTATCATGTCCTCAGGAATTTTGACCCAAAGCCATATTTTGTTTGAACGAGTTGGGATTTCGTTCGAACGACCATGCAAGTTTCTAGGGTTTTTGACCAATTAGTCGTAAAGTCGTCTGAATGACTCCCTAGTTCGTTCGAACGACTCTGGTGCTGTTTTGATTCTCAGGCATTGTTTTGCCTCGAGATGCGTTCTATTTTGTAATTTTGAGCTCCCTCTATATAAATGGGACTTAGGTTATCTTTTTTCTTATGTTAGATTTGAAAGAGTTTTGAGAAAAGCCTAAGGTTTTGGAGTGATTCATCTACTTCATTTTCTTAAGTAATATAAGCTTTATTTTCCCAATTTTTGGTGTTCTTCGCACTTTTCAGTTAACTAGAGTTTCTTCATCGTATTATGGATTAAGTGGTATCAGTTTTCCAGTTACGATATTCGGGGGTTGATTGTGGTTTATGGTCTCTACACGTGACCATCTCAAATAAACGAAGGAGAAGCTAGTGAGTCTGTTGAAAATCCATCCCAAACCTAATTCGAAGAAGAAGAACGATTTGGAGATGGGCGATTCCGACGATTGGCTCACGACTTTGGAAACGATAGTTTCTGGTCTAACTTCTACTGTAGAGGAGTTAGATGAACAATTGCATCTCACGAACCTCGCGAAGGCTTCCGCTTCGGGGAAACGGTAAGGCCGCTCGAAGAAGAAAGGAGTTATGGAGGGGGATGGTGACACGCGTACTACGGAGATCGATAGTGATTCTAGTGATGCCGAATCCGACGAGGAACGATCGGCTATTAGTAAGTCCACGAATCCTATGCATAATTTTCATATTGGTTTTAAGATTAAAAATCCGATATTCGATGGTTTGATCGATGCTGAGATATTGGATAACTGGTTAGATAAGTTAAAGACCTATTTTTCAGTTTATGTATACTTCAATGCTCATCAAATATGTTTTGCTGCGTTGAAATTCACAAGTCATGTACTCACGTGGAGGAAATCTTATCAAAAACGCCACGATGTAGGAAGCTTGGGTTGGAAAGAATTCAAGGTATTAGTGCAAAAGTAATTTTATCCAATTGGGTATGAGCAAAAGAGATGGTATAACTGGCACAATTTGTGCCAAAAGTTTGAGAAATTTGTACAGGAGTACACTACGGCAATCCATAACCAAGCTTTAGTTTTGGATATTGATGTAGACGAGTATGAGGTGTTCATAAAGTACACAGAGGGTTTGCCAGAGTCCATTAGGATAGCATTGAAGCTCTTTACTGTGGCCAATTTCGAGGACGCCACCGTGAAGGAAATTGCAATTGAAGGCAAATAATTGAAGAGTAACAAAGAAGACGACAAGATCAAGTCGGGGTATAAGTCTAGTTGGAAAAACGAGCATAAGGGAGAGGCCAAAGGAAAGGGGTTTTCATCCAAGGAGTTTTATTACAATCATTGTAAGGCGAGTGGGCATCTTTCTGATTATTGTTGGAAACTTCACTCGGAGCTTAGGCCGAAGGAGGAGAAGCGCAATAAAGAGAAATATGCACTGGCCGCAGAGGCTGTTGACCTTCCGAATTTAGATAAACCAAATCCTAAGCTTACACTTATATTTCAGTGGACTTTGGCTACTGAGGTGGAGAGTAGGGAAGAACTTTTTCATGTCCGTATTCAGGAAAAACAGATTTTAGTTAAGGCCATTATGGATCCGGATAGTTAGAAAAGTTTAATTTCTAAAACGTTGGTGAAGAAGATGGGTTTGACGACTATAGCTCATCCTAAGCCGTATAGTTTGGGGTAGATTCAGAAAGATGCGGATATAATGATCACAAAGTAGTGTTCATTCAAGTTTTCTATCACTGAAAATTTTATTGACGAGGTGACGTGTGAGGGGGTTCTTTTGGAGGTGTGTCAGGTCATCTTGGGTAGCCCTTATCTTTGGGACTGAGATGTGATTCATTAACGCAGAATTCGCAAGTATCATCTTGTGAAGGAGGGAAAGGAGTTCCATATCAATGCTTGTAATGAGCATGTCACTATGTCAAATTTGCTAACAGCGACTCAGGTGAAGTGGTTGGTTAATGCGAGCGACAAGTTTGTGTTATTGGTACGATCGATTCAGGAGGGTACGTCAGCTCGAGAGTTGTTTCCTATGACAACGTTTTATAAGCAACAAACCAATATGGGGAAGTTGCAAGAGGAGGTTGTGGTACATACTTATCACAAACCATTTTAGTTTTTAGCTACACAGTCCAAACTATAGCAAGCTCGCCAGATGAGGGGGATGTCGTATCTCCAACAATTTCCCTTGATTATACAGTATAAGAAGGGACTGGACAACAAAATGGCTAATAGGTTATCTCGACCCCCATTACCAACTACTTCCGCTATGTTAGTTTTTATGCAGATACAGCCTTTTGTTACGCTAGGATATGTTGCAGGATATGATGCTCCTCAAGGGCGTAGTGTGATTCACCAAAAGTTGCTGCCCGGCAAGACATGTGTTCGTTTTGAGTCATTTTGTGTTGGGAAGAAGAGTCAGCTACCTCGTATGTCAAAGTGGTATAGCGGGGTAATGAGCAGTGCCGCATTCCTACCACTCCAGTTCCAGCTTGAGCAGGAGCTCAAGGCTCCTAAAGGGGGGAGCCATGATCCAGGATGATCTAGAGTTATATGAAGATTTGTTAAAGTCGTTCGAACGAGTTGCCATGTCCTCTAAAATTTTGGCCTAGAGCCATTTTTCGTTCGAACGACATACATTTTCGTTCGAACGAGTTATTTTCATGCCACTGGAATTTTGGCCCAGAGCCAAATTTTGTTCGAACGAGTTGGGATTTCATTCGAACGACCAGACAAGTTTTTAGGGTTTTAGACCAATTAGTCGTAAAGTCGTTCGAATGACTCCCTAGTTCGTTTGAATGACTCTAGCGGTGTTTTGATTATCAGGCATTGTTTAGCCTCGATATGCATTCTATTTTGTAATTTCGAGTTCTCTCTATATAAAGGGGACTTGGGTTATCTTTTTTTCTTATGTTAGATCTGAAAGAGTTCTAAGAGAAGCCTAGGGTTTTGGAGTAATTTATTGTAATCTACTTCATTTTTTTTAAGCAATTGAAGATTTATTTTTCCCAATTGGTGTTATTCGTGTTTTCTCTACTAACTAAAAGCTTCTCAATCGTATTGCGGATTACCGTTGGTATTGGTGGCAGCTTTTTAGGTCATTTATTCGTACACACTGCTCTTCAAATAGGTACTTGCTATGAGGATGTTAAATACGTGCCACCAATGAAAACATATGATTTTAAGAGAAGCTAAGAATTTTGTGCCCTTTAATATTAGACACTTCCAGATCCAGAGGCCATAACATCTACGAAAGGACGCCAGCTACGATTATGAGTACTTGATGTTATCCTTTTAATTTCTTTCTCATTATCTTGTGCAGTTTTTATATTGTTGTGAAACAATTAGGCCATAATAGAATTGCAAGAATATGTTATGAGGATGCCACTTGATTAAATGTCCATTATATTGCAGTCTAGAAAATGTTAATCCAATTGATGTTGCTAGAGCTATCGCAACATTTGAACCCTGAAACTACATTAGGTAACTATAACTCTTACATTCATCTCATTTCATCTTAATTATTTTTCTGCGTGTCCTCCCTTGTTTTATATTGAAACAACTCTGAGAGAAAAAGTTAAAACTTTTCTTAAAATAACCTTAATTTTTGGTACTTGTTAAAAAAATAAGACCAAAATGGCATTTAAAATGCCATTCTCTTTTTGAGTTTTTCGGTACCGGAACAATATTCATTTACTATGACCAAAATGGCAACCCCAACAAATATTCCTAGTTGGCTAGTTACGGGAACAATATTCAACTACTTTGTTTTTTGGTACTGGAAAGGGTGGTGGCAGAAGCATAACTATGTTTTATCCGCAGCTTTAGATACTGGGACGGCATTCATGGGTGTTTTCCTATTTTTTGCTCTACAAAATGAGGGTCACAATCTGAAGTGGTGGGGAACAAAGCTTGACCATTGTCCTTTGGCTACTTGCCTAACTGAGATAAGTTACACCCATATGGAGTCAAACTTGCATAAGTGATAAATAAAGGATCGAACATGAGTGCTTTAGAGTTCCATGAGACAAATATTGTAAAATGTTTATAGAAATATGGCTTGGACTTCACTTTTGTAATATAAATTATATTTCTCATTTATTTGCAAGATTATTTTTGTTATGAAGTTAATTTTAAGCATATACATGAGTCGTAACTTTTTTCGGTGGCAACCATAATGTCGTAAGAATTAGTGTTGCAAAAAATATAGCGACAGTAGAGACTTATCCCTCGATCTCACTCACAATCGAGTTCATGCAGCTCGATTTACCTCCATCTCAGGCTCACGCATTTTTAGCATTTAACCACTCCAATCAATATTCTAACTAACCCCACGAACTACTCAAGAACATGGGTCGAGCTAAACCCGAAAAACGTTATCTAGTCAAAGACACCTATCTCCCACGAACTCGTCATTTATTCAGCCAACCGCCACTCACCACATTATTCGAAAAACGTGTTCTAACACGGTGAAGAGTTATGGAGAAGCCTATATAAAGGAAAAGTTCCATAAGAGACAGGGACCAGAAAATTTACCCAAACTTCTTGTTTACGAGATCAAAAACATTTTTATATTCTAGAGATCACTTGTAATAAAGATATCCACTCTAAGCAATAAAAATTCTTTTACAAAAACCTTCCATACGAGGTCATGGTTTTTTACCTGTTCAGAGGATTTTCACGCTAAAAACACCTGTCTCTAATTCTTACTTTATATTAGAGTATTGTTACAGGTTCATTGGTGTGATAGTTAATTCCTAATTATATCGAGCTACAGAACTTGGACATTACATTTGGCGCCTTCTATGGGAAAGATTGCATTTCCACGATACTCTAAGGCAGTCTTTCACTATAATTTTCAATTATGATTTCTTCTAGACGACAGGCTGCAGAAACTCAGCTCAAAATTTATGTGGATCCGGGATAGCTCACCGAGTTACGGGCGAAGCTCCACGCCGAGACAGAAAAGTGCGCAGAACTCGAACTTTAATCGACAAAAGATCACGAGCTCCGAGAGAAAGAGCTCGATGCAGAAAAACAAGCACATTTGACAGCGCTCAAACGACATGAAGATTAGATGATGACGATGCAGACTGTACTTGAGACTCTGTAAAATACTCAGCAGGCTCCTCCAGCCAGAGGTTGCGATCAATTTCTATAGACCTCACGCATTTTAGCAAAGGAAAGGTTGGGACCTCGGGGAACCGCCAGTAAAGCCATTTCTATAAATCTACCACACGGACTTCAGCCCTCTATCCATTTAGGAGGAGAATTCCAGTCAGAAGGCAGTCTAGGTCACCAGATTCCCATCTGTCAGGAGGAAGACCAATGTCCTCTACATCAAGTCCTAGCACGAGATCGTTTGAATGAAGGTACGGGAATTCATCATCCCTTGCCAGCACGTCCAGCGATTCAACCAACACGTCATTACGTCATAAAAGAACACATGAACCAACGAATTAAGGAGTTGATCGAGGCACAACTTATGGGTACTACCGGCGATGTCACAAAGTTACAAGGAAGTCCGATTGCCAAAAAACTATTTGATATGGAAATCTCGAAAGGTTTCCATACTCCCAAAATTCACAATTACAAAGGTACTAACCCGAAGGAGCATATTCAGCAATACCGCGATTCATTGGGGTTGTACTCCAATCTCAACCACAATCTCAGCCGTCTGTTCGCAATAAGTTTACAGGAGGAGCCACTCTGATGGTTTCACTCTCTTCCTGAGGAATTTATCTACACATTTGATCAGCTGTAGAAGCAATTCATCAAGATGTATGCTCACAATAGAGACAAAGAGGAGAACTTGTATTCTCTTATCAGTCTTAAGCAATCACATGGAGAAAAGCTTGAAGATTTTTTAAAGAACGTCGACAGCCGATCAACAACTCAAAGCGTTACATTACTCTAAATGGTATGCTTTACCGCCTTTCCGTTATAGGGCCTTACCTCACGTATTTTTCGAAGCCAAAAGCAAACGAACTGTTCCGCAAATAACACGAAGGAACTTGTGGCTCCCACGCCGCAGGTAGATCATTAGCGAATCGAGCTATAACTTAAAGAGTATTTTGGCCCGACATGTGCAAGCAAGCAGAAGAGTATTCCTACAGGTGCGATACCTGCCAGAGACATGGAAATATAATACGCGCCCCTGCGTTTGAGCTCCATGCAAGCAAAGTTTTATGGCCATTTAACAGATGGGCACTAGACCTCGTCGGCAAATTTCTTAACTCTCCAGATAATCGCCGTCACCTACTCGTAGCTGTCGATTACTTTACAAAATAGGTAGAAGCAATTCCAATATGTCAAGCCAGAGAAGAAGAGGTCATCTCTTTTATCTAGAATCACATAATCACTCGATTCGGGTGCCCCCACCGAATTTGTATCAATAACGGTCCCCAATTTATGGGATATAAGGATGTAACTTCCTAAATCACCATAATATCATCCACTCACAATCAAATCCATACTACCCTCAAGGCAATGGTCAAGCCGAAATCACCAACAAAATTATCGTAGATGGACTCAAAAAACGGCTTCACTCACAGATAAAAGAAAATTGGGTTCGCAAACTACCTCACGTCCTGTGGGCATATCGAACCACTCCCCGACAATCTACTGGGTGTACCTCATTCCTCCTTGCTTATGGCACTGAGGCTGTCATTCCTTCTGAATATCATCATCCAGTTCGTGATCACGAGCTGACTGACGAGGATAATGAATTTGAATTGGCTTGCAACCTCAACATGATAGATGAGACTAGGGAAGGCGTCATCGCTAACCTAGGTCGATATCATCATATGATTGCCAGATCGTATAATAACCGAGTCAAGAGCCATACTTTCTAAATCAAAGATCTCGTCCTCAGAAAAATTCTTCAACATCGCAAAGGGCCTCACGCTGGAAAATTAGCCAACAATTGGGAGGGTCTATTCATTATTACAGGTTTCTCAGGCCTGGGATCATACTATCTCATGACAAAAGAAGGAGTTCCCATTTCAAATCCTTGGAACACTAGGTGACTGAAACGATACTATCGTTAAGCGTCTTACTACTCCATTTCCATATTTCGCTTTTAGTTTTACAATTCCAAAAGTGAGATTCTAATCTCCATCTGATGTAAATTCTGAGTTTTTCAATAAAAGTTTTTTTTTGGAACAATATCATTCTCTTCACGAACATTCGCCTACATTCTACAGATTAAAGCATAGTTAATACTAGCTTACAATCAATCTTATCCAAGTTAGATCAAGAATATCACTTGATTTGGCTTCTTTTACTACATCTCTGCGATTATAGCAAGTGTATAAACTTGTTTCATATCAAAGACTCAGACAAACAAGAGATAAGACAAATGTAATACTAGTCTTCATCTCTTTCAACTTGTTTGGATCATTTCTACCGGCTGTATCAAGGATAACACTTGCTTTAGCTGACTCTTTAGATCTCTGCGATTGTTGTAAGTGTAAAAACTTGTTTCATATCAAAGACTCAGCTAAACAAGAGATAAGACAAAGGTAATACTAGTCTTCATCTTTTTCAACTTGTTTGGATCATTTCTACCGGCCGAATCAAGGATAACACTTGGTTTAGCTGACTCTTTACATCTCTGCGATTGTAGCAAGTGTAAAAACTTGTTTCATATCAAAGGCTCAGCCAAACAAGAGATAAGACAAAGGTAATACTAGTCTTTATCTTTTTCAACTTGTTTATATCATTTCTACCAGCTGGATCAAGGATAATACTTGGTTTAGCTGACTCTTTACATCTCTGCGATTGTAGCAAGTGTAAAAACTTGTTTCATATCAAAGACTCAGCCAAACAAGAGATAAGACAAAGGTAATACTAGTCTTTATCTTTTTCAACTTGTTTAGATCATTTCTACTGGCTGGATCAAGGACAATACTTGGTTTAGCTGACTCTATATATTCCTGCGATTGTAGCAAGTGTAAAAACTTGTTTCATATCAAAGACTCAGCCAAACAAGAGATAAGACAAAGGTAATACTAGTATTTATCTTTTTCAACTTGTTTGGATCATTTCTACCGGTTGGATTAAGGATAACACTTTGTTTAGCTGACTTTTTACATCTCTGCAATTGTAGCAAGTATAGAAACTTGTTTCATATCAAAGACTCAGCCAGGCATAAGATAAGGCAAAGGCCATTCTAGCTTTTATCTCTTTAAATATGTTTGTGACATTTCTATAGTTCAAATCAAGTTTTAACTTGGTTGAACTCAACCATTTCTGCGATTAAAACGAATGTAAAAAATTTGTTTTATATCAAAGACCCCACCAGACACAAGATAAGGCAATGGTCTTACTAACTTTAATCTATTTCAATGTGTCTGCGATAGATACTATTTATTTTTAGGTCAAATTCATATTACAAAAGATTCTTTTTTGCTGATGAAGTGTCAGCAGTACTTCCCTCCACATCAAGAGGTCAAGCATTCAATTTGCGAGCCACAGCAGCTCTGCCTTGTTCTACCGATTCAGCAGTTCGGGGGCCCAGTTGGGTCTCCATGGCGCCCAGACAGCTCCCTCGATCTATCTTAGCTCCACATATACATCCCTTATCCGACAGAGTTTTGAGCAAGGTATCTCATTCTGACTCAAGTCTATTTACTTCCTCAACAAAATATGCAACGATTACCCTTAACAGGTCAGATTGAGATGCATCAGGTACTACTATTGATGCAGATTTTGCCTTCAACCTCTCGAGGCGTGACTCTAACCTAGCATACTCATTCTTCCGTTCCATTATTTCTACGTCGACTTTATTATGATAGATTAGATCTTCTTCCAACTTGGCAATATACTTCCCTGACTCGGCGAGGTTCATGGCTTCTAAGTCTACTACCCAAGTACAAAGTCTTCCAATTTCTACGTTCAACTCTTCCCTAGCCGGCAGATCTTTCAATAATTCTTCTTTCTTCTTCACTAGCACATCCTATGCTTTGATCTCCCCTTCCAGAACTTTCTCCCTGATAAGAGCAGCATCCAACTTATGCTGGCATTCCCTCAAATTCATATTTCCCTTCTAAACATGCCCCTGAATATGAGATACGTCACTCTCTAGCTCTCTAATTCGACCTAAAAGATTAACAACATCCCCTCAAACTAAGGGAGCCTTAACCTCAGTTCTACTTCCCCCTGAACGCTCTCTAACCTCGGCTTTCATGTAATGCGCAATGGCTTACGCCAGTTCGGCTTTAAATCGTGCAACCCTCTCGTTTAAGTCATTGCACCTTCGTTGTATTTCTCAGAATTCCATATCTTTGGCGGGGAGGACCGCTTGCAAATGTTCAGCTGCGGCTTTCAAAGTCGATAAATTTTCTTGAGCTGCCCTCAGCCCGTCGGCCTTTTCGATGAATTTTCGTCTCATTCGCTCCAACTCATCCCTACAGTTTTGAAGATCATATCAAAATCGTTCCTCTGATTGTTCCTGCGCCTAAATATGGCATTGAGCCGTGCCGGCCAGCTTACCCTTCATAGCCAATGCGTCGACTTGACGTTAAAGCTTTTCGGTACGTTTTGTTACCTCAACTAGCTCTTTTAAGCCCTTATTTATCTCGACATCTTTTTCTTCGACCTGAAGAGTTAGTTTGGAAATGGCCTGGGTCAGCTTCACAAGTCTAAAATACGTCTTTACGTATTGATCTTCTCTATTCTCGTTCGCATCCTTCATCCTATCGAATTGCTCTGCAAATTCCCGATTATAGATGAGTACATTGTTCTCATGTGAGCGAGATGAATCTAATTCGACCTGGGAAATATAACATGTTTTAGTACAGTTCGATTCAGTAAAGCCTTTGAATATATACATACTATATTTCTAAAGGGACTATGTGATTTCTTAACATCTGCTTCCAAATATTTTTAGACTAAAAGTTAGGAGTCCATTCTCAGATGAACACTTCAAGAATCTTCTTTCAGCATACAAGGTACATACTTTCGATATATTACACTGGTATTAATAGCGTTGGATTTTTACCATGCATTTTTATCCTATTTACTTGATAGCTAAACGTTGGTGTAACATGCAAGTTGAAAAACCTATTCCGATCTAACTTGCAGCTCCGCTTCCGCAGACAGTAAGGCTTTAGAGGTCTTTATTTCCTTAGCAAGTCTAGACTCTAGGTCATTTATTCTTATACTCATCTCTCTAACTACCTACAAAAGGTTTTTAAAACAAAGTCAATCTACAGAAGTTTCTTCCCCACACACAATTCAAACAATTTATAAGTACTTATACAAATACACGTGTCTACCCTACCTTCTCGCTACCACCTTCTGGGAGCTCGATGTCATCCCCTTGATTGTCAAGCACCGTCTGGCGGGAAATACCATCCAAACCGTCCACAATCCCCACCATTTCTGCTTCCTCCTCATTTTTTTCCTCAACATAGGTGGCTGCCTTAATGGCATCTACCTCCTCCTCAGAATAGCCTTTCAACATCAAATAATGCCTTAGTCTACCACGCTCCTCGACCATCTTATCAAGATTGGCCTTTGCCTCCACCTGTAGCTGACCAATCGCCACGGCATGAGATGCCTTCAGCTACTTAACGTTCTTCAAAGCGTTAGCCCTGGGTTGAGCTAATTCTTTTCCCAGCTCGACATTGATCTTCTTCAGCTCGCTTTTCTCTTCCTCTATACTGAGCCAAATCCCCTTGAAAAGATGAGTAACCTGCAAAAATTACATCGATTTTAGCGATTAGCTCGAAGTATATTAAGCATTTATTTCTAATAATATAAACTTACCATCTTGCTCGTATCTTCCTCTCCTTGGAAAACTGCCAACATGGCCCTTTCCTCGACCTCTTTGAGATCGTCCACTGAAGCAGATCATCCCTCAGCGAGCTTCTCTCCTGACTTCACCGAGGGTTCGACCCTCCTCCACTTATCTTTTGCAACCTCACCACTTTCAGTGGTACCAGAGGCCGGCAGGGCTATTAGCATCCATTTCTTCGGATACTTTAGGGTTACTATGCTCGCCTTGACAAGATTCGGCTGAGCCGAATTGCCAGTTCCTAGAGTCTTGGAAAGATTAGTTCAAACCTCTTCGCCACTCACTTGCCTTTGTCCTTCATCAACCCCCACCATCGATCTGGTAGACTAAGCCTTTCTAACCTTGTTCGACCTACTAACAACCCTCTTTTTCCTACTCAGGCTGAGTCCCTCCAACACAAGTTCGAGTTTAGTCTCTTCCTCTGTAACTTCGTCCAACAGGAATTCCTTCCTTTATACTGTAGACTTCATACCAGCAATAGCACATGTCAACTACAGTTGTCAACAAAACGTAACAATAATTCTATCTATGCATGTCTATACTTACTTTTCTTTACAAACCTAAGGTTCAAAGGTTCTTCATCATCTCTTTGAAGACAATTACCCCTCACCCATATGATGTTGTCATTCCAGGTTTGACCTGCTGAATTCAGATCGAAAAAACGATGCCGAGTTGCGCTCGCATAGAAATAAGACCCCCCCATTGGTCTTAAAAAAATTTACCCCATAAAACTGCAAAACGTCCTCAGGGGTCATCCTCCTCATTTTTTCCTCACTTTCCCATTTTTCATTCAGATGGTCACACACGGTTATTACCTCTCACATGTTCCCGTTCAATTGAACAGGACATGCCTCAATTGCATTCATAATCCCCTTCACCAAATTGGTGAGAGGAAGGCTTAACCCATACTCTAATTGAGATAGATAACACAAAAAGCCCTACAAAAGGTCACTCTGGATATCCCCATCAAAATATGCTAACGAGATCGATTCATTTATACCCCTATCTCGTTTTTCCACTTATAAATCGGCCAACAGGTAAAAATACTCTTCCCCCACCGCTACTGTCGACCCCTAAACTGCCTACCAGCAAACTCTACACATTTTACCCCACTTCCCTCCTACAGCCGCCTTGGCTTTACAAAACTCTCTAAAGGCATCGGAACCAGGAGGATAAGATACCAATTGGCCAAGGAAACCCGAAAATTGTTCCAATCCTATTTCTCCTTCATTATCAGACTCATTCATCCGACCAGAGGTCGATACCTCATTAACAGATGAACTACCCATCTTAAAACAATTTCTACAGGCACGTTTTTGACCTACAGAGATGTCTTTCACACTCGACCTACATACAGGTTAAGGTATTTATCATTCTTCCATAAATGTATATATATATATATATATATATATATATCTTCAACATGCATCTTTAATCAATCGTTTACGTATAACAATATATCTTAAACATATACATACGCCAACATATATTTTCATACATCTCTACTAATCTTTAGTATTCGAATGAGAATCGACAGTAGAGTCAAGCTTTCCCCTCATAATGCTGCTGTATTGCCACCTACGAGATCCATAATCTTTTGCCCTCTTCAACCATTTATCACCTTCGAATAACCCTTTATCAAATCCCCTAATATTTCGTCTCTCTCTCTGAGTGCTCTCCAAATTTTGTGAAGTTGTAAAGCGTTCGATTGGAGATGAAGAAGCACTATTTATCCTTTCTCTCTCCAGCGGCTGGCATTTATTGCTCCTCGCACGAATTGTCCTCGATTCTAGAACTGAGACGTCCTTTCCACTCTCCATGTCAGACGCCTTGTACCTTTTCGATAAAACCACATTTCCATCATTATAACTCTCTTCATTTTTAAACATATTTTTTCTCCCTATTTTCATATCCTTTTCTGACCTTCCCGCACTCATGATAACTCACATTATACGATGTCAAAGTTCTATTTTCTTTTGTATACAAAACAAAACTAGAAGCTTGTGCATTTTTATATTTTTGTTTCTCAGTCCCTGTTTATAATACATATAGCTGACGTTATTTTCTAAACTGTACAAATCTTCTAAATTATTCAAAATGTTTGCTAAAACAGTCTCAAAACAAATTTGCCCCAATAGAGGATCCAATTGATTTATATTATTTCTGCTACATTCAAAACAATTATATTATTCATAAGACATATTTTATACAATATTCATCACAGCCTTGGTAACCTAAACAAACGTCGTTTATTCGTCAATCCCCAGATCTTCAAATTCAATCTTAACTTTAGCAATCAAACCATCCAACTTCTCTCGATCTACTGAATCCCTCACCAATTTATAAGAGCACACCTCATCAAAATAACAAGCATACTCACGAGGCCTCCTTAAATCTAACCTTCGAGCTCACATTCCCTCCCTAATAATTCGGTATTATAACCAAACGAACTTAAAAATCCTCTCACGTACTTCAACAATCTTTATAGTCAATCGTCCTTCACACAGTAAGATGAATCCTCTGAGATCGAGCCATACCATCCTAATCTCTCCTACATTTTTCTTTCAGCCTATCCACATTTATACGTTTCTCATACACCTTCCCCTCAAATACGTGATTTTTACCTTGCATCTCGTAACAAAAGCCCAAAATCTTGGAATCAATTATTTGAATCAATCCCCTCACTAGTATAGGAACTAGTCGTTGTACTCGACCTTACGCTACCACGACTATTACCCCTTTCGACTTGTAATAGCTCGAGGTTCTACAATTACATATTTCCTACAATTCTTATCCCCCACCTGCTAAACATAAATCATTTATATCAGTACGACATTGTCGACACGTATTCATCTCAGTTCGAGCAACATTGCTTCATCACTTATAAACAGGTTATTCAATCAACACCCAACACTATTTAGTTCGATTCAAAGAAATTTTTCTATACACAGTTTAGTAAATATCGACTTTTATTCATGTCAAAGATATTACATACGATTTACAGATAACAAGTTTTACCACATCGACTTCAGGAATACAACAGATTGTTATCCATCCAGCACCAAACTCTAGGAACTTTACAAATAATAAGTTTTACCTGTTTGTTAAAAGTAATAAGCCATTCAGGTACGCCGAGGTATCGTGTCTTCCAGTTCTTCTAATTCAGTAATTTTTTACCCTGATGCAAAGAAGACATTGGACACAACAAAAAGTTTCCCTCACAGGAGTTTGGTCAAAGTCCAGTCGAACTTCAAACGAAAAAATATGCAAGTAGTGGACTCAGTGCTGGCCCCCACAAAACAAGATGAAGGTCTTCTGAGCGCAAAAACACGATGGAAATACGTCAGCAGGATTCCTCCTTCCCATCCTCCTCCTCTACTGCCATCACCGCCTCTTCTATAACTACCACCACCAAAGAGTGGCAGAGATGAAGAGGGCCTAACCTTATAATCCATGGCGATACAAGGAATCAGCATATCTGCCCCGCAGATACACATTTCCCTGCATATGAAGCCCTAACCCTGTCTCCGCACCCTAACGTTCCTCGCCTGTAAAGGCGAAGGCATGAAATCTCCACTTATAGTAGAAATCTTTTTCAGCTTCAACCGCTTCCTCTCCCGACCAACCTAGGTACGTTAGAAGAATAGAGGCGGGGATCGTCATTTCCAAGGAACGGTCACCAAAGTATTTCAACTTCAACCTCTGTATTTCAGACGCAATCCTCTTTTCAAGAACCATACTCCGAGTTTTTACCATCTCATAAAAAATTACGCATGCAGGAATTGTTTCAAAGATTTGCTACATGTACTCTTTATATAACCCTAAATTTATTGTGCAGGTACGTTCTCCCAAGTGTCATCATCATTACGGACGCGACTATTCAAACACAACCGTCACATACATCTGCATCATCATTTAATACCCATCACTTCCCAATATTATGTAATTTCCACCCAGTCAAATGCCATCATTACTCCATTTCAAATTTCAAACTTTTCACACAATTTTTCTCAACCAAAGCCACTCGTGACTTCTGTTGCGATGAGGGAGACTGTAGGGACTTATCCCTCGATCTCACTCACAATCGAGCTCACGCAACTCAATTTACCTCCATCTCAGGCCCATACATTTTTAGCATTTAACCACTCCAGTTAATATTCTAACCAACCCCACGAACTACTCAAGAACATGGGTCGAGCTAAACCCAAAAAATGTTATCCAGCCAAAAACACATGTCTCCCATGAACTCGTCAGTTATTCAGTCAACCACCACTAACCACATTATTTGGAAAACATGTTCTAGCACGATAAAGAGTTGTGGAGAGGCCTATATAAAGAAAAAGTTCCATAAGAGACGGGGACAAAAAAAATTACTCAAACTTCTTATTGACGAGATCAAAAGCATTTCTATATTCGAGAGATCACTTGTAATAAAGATATCCACTCCAAGCAATAAAGATACTTTTACAAAAATCCTCCATAGGTCGTGGCTTTTTGCATGTTCAGAGATTTTCCACGCTAAAAACACCTGTCTCCAATTCTTACGTTATATTAGAGTATTGTTACAGGTTCATTGGTGTGATAGTTAATTCCAAATTAAATCGAGCTACGGAATTTGGTCATTACAGTGACGAAAGTTATTGTCGCAATAGATGGCGACGCAAAAAAAAATTACAACAAATGTTACTGTCACAATACATGGCGATGCAAAAAAATTAACGATAAATGTTACTGTCGCAACAGATGGTGATGCAAAAAAATTAGCGACAAATATTACCATTACAATAGATAGCGATGCAAAATTATTAGCGACGAAAGTTACCGTCACAATAATTGGCGACGCAAAACATTTAGCGACAAAAATTACCGTTATAATAGATGGCGATGAAAAAAAAATTAACGACGAAAGTTAACGTCGCAAATAAGAAACAAATAGCGGCATAAAATAGTTGTCGCGGAATATTTGCCTTTTGGTGACGGGTTTGTCCGACGCCAAACTTTTGTTGACCCCACCATCAATGACCATGATTTGACTGTTAAAAACCATCGCTAAAAGGCTTTTGCAACAGGTAAACACCGTCGTAGAAAGCCTTTTTTGTGGTGAACAACGACGTGAATTGTTTGCATCAAGGGTGGCTTTTTAACAACTTGTCTAATTGAGTTGAGCCGCCATGCAATTACAATATAGACATGGCCCTGCAAACTATGGGGTATTATTTAGTGGATAAACTCTATCCAAAATGGCAAAAAATTGCTCAAACTATAAGAAATCCGTCGAACGATGCCGAAAGACATTTTGCAAAGATGCAGGAAGCATACCAAAAAGACCTAGAGCGTGTTTTTGGCGTATTACAAGCTTGATTCAAAATATTGACTCACGATGCACGATTTTAGAAGCCTAGTTATTTAGGAAATATTAAGTAAACATGTATAATCATGCACAACATGATCGTCGAAGATGAACGTCATACTTAAATCGGGCAAGTATAAATTGATCCTAGGTTTAGAAAATCCGTGGATACTTGGAATGAGACATTACATCCAACACATGCTCTTAACACTATGGCACAGTACATCGAGAAGATTTATGAAATTAGAAATCAAGGTGCTTATTTCCAATTATGATATGAACTTGTCGTATATTTGTATAATCAAAAAGGGGCGGAGTAATGTAGAGTTTTTCTACATAAAGATTGTTTTTTTCACTTTCTAAAGTAATGTATTTTATTTTGAAGTTTGCAGTTTTATGTTGAAGTTGTAATATATTTTTGCTACTTGATTGAAGTATGTTTTATGGAATAAAATGATTGATAATAATTTTATTTAAATAAACTATACCATAAAACTTAAGAACTACTATTAACGCTATGAATTACATCAATCTTCATCACTAAAAACGTCGTCACTACTTGGAAATTGTTCATTCAATTTCTTGAAATAAAGTTAAATTTGCTTCTTTATCCAACGCTTTTGTGCCGGTAGTAGGTTAGTTGTATCCGTTGTCATCACCTTAACCAAATTTTTCTCTTCGATGGCTTCTTTTCTAGCTAGCTCCGCTTCACGCCTCCTTTGAGTCTCTGCCTCTAGCAAACTTTTGTTCCTCTCGTACTCTAGCTCTAGCTTCCTTTTCCTATTTCTTCTTATTGTCTCTCTCATTCCATACCGCCACCATGTTTATTGACGTTTCAAACATCTTCTTCCCCAAATAACCTATACTTGACTTTGTCGCTTCTTTTGCCTTGTATTTTTTTTTGTCCGGTCGTATTTCCCCACAAGCATAGAGTGGTACATCCATATCGCTAGAATTATCTAGAATTACGATATTTGGAGTGTCAAAAGTAGGTGTAGAGGGTTCGGTATTGGTAGAATTGCCTAGGCTATCCCTAAAGTTTGACTTCTTAGCGACGTTGCGGCGAGGTTGCCCAATGTGATGAAATTTCAACCATTTTGAGCATTGCTCCAAAAATTTGTAAGCCTCCCGAAATTAGAATAATATTTTATATATTTATTCGAAGGTCTCGCATACCATACCAAGCTTGAAGTCATGTTTAAAATTCGTATGAGTACGATTAACATAACAAAATTAATGAAATGATAAAAAAAAATTAAATACTTACTAGGTTGCCCAATTCCTTGCCGATAAATGTCTGTTTTCAAGGTCTTGAATAAGTATCTAAAGATTGAACAATCCTTATTGAGCTACCCCTTATACGTGCAATTGGCACCATTGTATGATCGTCACATCGATTGGTTATTATAGAACGAGTTGAATTGGTCACGCACCTTGAATCAAAATATAGCGACTTTTTGGTTGTTCGTGGTAGCAAAGTCTTAAGACACTTAGGACTAAGCGCATGCGAGATGCACGAAATCATCAGACATCCAATTTTTGAAGTTCTTGCATATTTCTTTGTCATCATCAAATTCATCCTGAACCTCAACCTCAACTACATCCTCAACTACATCCTCAACTATAATAGGTATTAATGTCGTCTTTCTTTTAGGCTTTGCATTTCTGCGTGTATTACTTCTCGTAAGAACCGGATTAACAATCGGAGATACAACCGGTAATGCATTAAGGTTTAAATCATTTAAACCCTATGTACCTCTCTTATTGGCGTGATATTCAAACTTCCACCGGCGAAATCAATTTGAGATGAAAAATATAAATTCCCCTGTTGAGAGTACGAGCTCGTATGAGCATCAAATTGGGGGTAATATTCTTGGGTTTGGTTATGAGGGTTATAATTGGTTCTTTGGGGATCAAATTGAGATTGAAAATGAATGTCGGGTGGCAGGAATATTTGTCGATTATGGTGATCGCCATATTGGAAAGGATTAGGCATTTGTGACGAATCAAATGTACCAAATTGAGTCGGAAATAAGTTCTCTTGTTGGTTCGTATTGGAGGATTGAGAGTGGTTTTGAAAATTAGATTGGGAGCTTGAGGATGACATGGTAGTTTTTTTTTGTAAGCTAAGGGAAGGAGGAGAGTGTAGAAGATGAATGATATTTTATAGATAAAAAGAACTAGCCATTGAGCTACTTGGTCAACAAGTTTTCCCTAAAAACTAGTTGTTGAGCTACTTGTTATCTAAGTTTACCCAAAAAATAGTTGTTGAGGTACTTGGTCAACAAATTTACACAAAAATCTAGCCGTTGAGCTACTTGGTCAACAAGTTTGCCCAAAAATATAGTGGTTTTGATCACCAAGAATACCAAGTATGGAGAGGGGAACAAGAAGATTAGATGTAGGACCTAGCCGCGTTTGATCACCAAATAAACCAAGTATAGAGAGGAGGTCATAAAACAACTAAGTAATGATAATTTTTAAGCAAAGGAAGGTGTTTAAGGAAATGCCTAAAAGAAAACCATAAAAAAAAAAGCTAAGTATGAAGAGGAACAACAAGATTTTATTTAGGCTCTTGCCGCGCAGTTCTGAACTGTGGGGCAAATATGGGGGACACGTGGCTTAATCTGGTCTCCCTATTTGCCCTGCAGTTCTAAACTGCGAGTTAGATAGACAGCTCAGATGGAGCCACATGTCCCCCATGTTTGCCCCGTAGTTCAGAACTGCGCGGTAAGAGCTTGCATGAAATGAAGTTGTTCCCCTCTCCATACTTAGTTTTTTTTTTTTTAGTTTTCACTTAGGCATTTCCTCAAACACCTTCCTTGCCTAAAAATTATTATCACTTAGTTATTTTCTGACCTCCTCTCTATGGGGCATTTCTTCAAACACTTAGAAAAACCAAGTATTGTATGTGATGGACAAGTGATGGGCAAACATATTTGAACCAACATACTAAAAACATCCAAAATATATAATCCATTAAACATACTTTAAACATGAAAACAAAATGTAATAAATAAACGGAAGCCTAAGTGGGACGACCTCTCTTCGTTTGGCAGGCACGTCTGCTGCATGCGAGACTCTCGTCATAGGTATATTGTACATCTAGGTTTGTCTGGTAGTTGATAGACATATCAGCTAGTCTCTCTCCCGTGACTCAGATAACATTCTGTGGCCAGTTGTTCCTCTAACTCTCATGTGTGTTCAACGTATTACCTCGACTCTTCATATGCCGCATACCGCATTCTAATGGTTTGATGCACAACTCGCCCAACAGTATACCTAGGTGGACAAGGGTATGGTACCTGAAGGGCAGGGATCGGTATCTGTCTATATTCTCTGCTGGTTCCCATCATATCAATGAACCATCCTATATCATGATCCTCGCCGGCCGCATCAACACCATAGTTTTCTATCTAAGAAGACGTAGTTAAACTCGAAGTAGGTGGCACCCGTACATCAGGCCTAACAAGATCACACCCGACCATCCATATATTTTCGGCCCTCTTGACTAAAGTGCAACCGATCTTGAGATTTGGATGAGCCAAACGCCAATATGTCATACAATCTACGTCATCAATAAGATAATTGTTTCAATCGTAGAAGTCCTGATCTTTGAATCCCTGATAGAACTCTTGATCGTACCGCGGAAATTCTATAATCTCTTGGGGGGGTCATAGTGAACACTATCATGCCCGGTGTTCTGACGCATACACCGGTCTCCTAAATACCAAAGTGTACAATTCCCGTATAGAACTTAAACCAATAGAACCCTCTTCAAACTAAGCATTATGACATGCCTTACCTCTGGGCGAATTGATTGTCTACACCTCACCCATGGTTGCGAATCAATGTTGGTTTTGTCCTTCCATTATATCATTTCTCTTATCACAGCAAAAGAATGATGGATTTCAGACCCCGAATTGTCCATTTCATCTCTCCATGCACCCATACGGGGATAAACATGGTTGAAGTTCGAAACCATCACCATATGCATTCCAACCCAACAATACTCAAAAAACCAGAACTCCAACACTGCATAGAAGCCTATGACTGATTTTTTTTCACCTTCCCATTCTTTAGAACTGATACTTTATCTAGTCCTCTATAGAAAGTCGTCATAATTGGAGTACCCCAGTTGAACTTCAACGCACCTATAATATGGTAGTCTGTCAAAGCTGTAAGATAACCCGCCGGAAGAGATATAATAGTACTTGAGAAGAAGATATTACCCATCATATACGCAATACAATAAATGCCCTCGCGTACACTATATCTATGTATTGGTTGTAATTGTTAAGTTTAGAATTCAAAACTACTTTCCACATTTTCAAATACGCCAGAGTGATAGTACCATACTTGATGTCATTACTTGTGATTCTGGGGATCTTTCCTGCTTCATCGAACCTCGAGTACTTATCGTCGTATAGGAGTTCGAGACTAATCCCACAAAATAAGCCCGTTAGCATGACGAAGTCTAATGACATAAAACCAAGTTCCCCACACGGGAAGCGAAATGTATGGGTGGAAGGCCACCACCGTTCAAAGAGAGCATGAATTAAGCGGTTATCCGAGTTTCCCGCCTTAATCGACAAAATCTCTTCGAAACCCATATCATCGACCAACCTCTTCAACTTTGGATACTTGGCAATCCATTGGTGCCACTTTAATACTTTATCAAGTGATCCCCCTACATTCTATTTGATCTCGGTTCTTAAAAAAAAACACATTACCACTTCAAATTTTCATTCCGGCATTTTGTCGAACATTTCGCAAACAATGTTAATAATACTTAAATTTTGTCTAGAAAGCTTATTGGCATTTCCTTCGATCCAACAGAAATATAGACCCAGTTGTCCGAGAGAATATCAACTCGATGCAAATCCTCGAGGGTTTGGGGCGGGATCATTTTCCGTGACGCGTAACAGCCACATGTTGGTTACCAATTCTTTCCCCCTTCACTTAACTTCAGAGCTTACGTTACATCTTGTTTTGGGATATACATAGCGCGACTGCAAACTAGACTCTCCCGACATTGTGTGGGTCTTAACAGCGTTCAATTCGGTAGTAAAATGTGGGTTTGGAGTGGGGTTGGAAATGTAACGGTTTTGAGTTTGGAGTATTTTGGAGGGAAACTAAAGGAACAAAAAATGAAGTATAAGGGGGAGGGAGTGGCTTTTCAAGCAGGCTCTTGAACTGCGCGGCATTAAACAGAACTATTGTGGCTAGATCTCAGACATTGGTTGTCCCCTGCAGTTCTGAACTACGGTGAGTAAAATTCACCTTGGTTTAATCCAGAACTACTGTGGGGTGGATTGGGTTTGGGCAAATTCACCCACCTAGCTGCAGATGCTCTTAATTGAAGAAAAACCATAGATTGTTTACAATGGAGATAGTCGAGTTTTCTCTCTGGAACGCACAAGAAAAAGAAGGAATTTGCATGATAAATAAGAAAGTTTTCTTCACGATAAACTTTTCTTGTTAGAATTAATATTTTTAACAGCAGATGTTCTTCATCCACTTGATTGACAACGTACAGTGTATGAAATAGGCCTTTTCAGTTGATGTCTTATTAGCTATGGACGGTGCAATATAGGGCATACACTGGTTAGAGCAATGACTACGGTTGGCGTGGACTAGTCACCACAGGCTATCCTGCCATGATTTAGTTGGAAAAATTGGTGAAATATGATGACCCCGATCATCCTGGATGCCAAGTACAATGTACTAACAAGTAAAATTAGCCAATATCAATCTCTTCAACCTCATAAAGGTCTAGATGTTTGGGTTCATGGATTGTACTATTGACCAACTGGCAACTACTATCTGTCACCTAAACTTCAATTCTTAGGTACGACTGACCAAAATGTGGCTTTCGCGTGGTTTCAGTGTTGAGTAGTGTAATTAGGCCATGGGATAATTAAGTTGGTCTGTTTGTTCAACTATCTTTTGACTCACATACAAAGAGGCTTGATGGCCAACTCCCATCCAACTTAATTACATTGATATGTAAACAAGTCTTGGGAGGCAAATGACTTCTGCATGAAGAAGCTTCACCTAATTATTCTTCAAAAAAATATGTCACAACATTGTTGCCGCCCTACTACAACATTATTTAGTTTGAAATGAGAAAAGATAATAATGCAACTTTTCTATATTTAGAAAACGAGGAAACAAAAACGAGTCTCATGAGAATATATTGCCAATAAGGGTACTTTTGGTAGTGTAAGTTTTCGCGTAGTATAAAGGGGTGAGGAAGTAATGAGCCTCCTTGCATTTGTATCCATCTAGACATGGCTTCACTTGTTTTATTCTTGGGAGCTATGTTGGAAAAACCCCATGATTATCATCAAGAAAGCGAGGTACGTCCGAAGAGCCAACAGAAACGTGATCAAAACATAGAGGTCTACAAGGATGATAGCATTGTTAGGCATACAAGCGATGCTAAGGCAGTCCAGATGTGGAATATAGCAGACTGGGGCATTTGGCCATAGTAATGATTTGTTGTTCTCTACTTCTCAGTCTACTTTTACTTTTATGTTTGAAGTAATTTCATGGATGTCTAATGTCATAATCTTGATGTAATAGAAATATATACATGCTTGCTGAATCAACCCATGATCTACTACCTACTTTTGGGTGCGAAGTTGTGAGATAGTAGATTCAGCAACAAACTGTGTCGAAGGTAAATAGAGTTCATGTTTGACAAATTTAGACTATGCCCCCCAAATAAAATTGTATATTTAATTTTGCCCCCTGGAATGGGCAAATATTATGGTCTACCCCACTTCTTTTATTCTCCTCCGGTTCAACGAGTGGACTTAACTTGCCCAGTCCAACTTGGGTGAAATACCCAGACTATCCTTTACTCCCCAAATACTCACATGTCACTGTTGAAATTGTAATGCCACGTTGCTTAACAACCATTAAATTTTCAAATTAACAGCTCATATTTCACCGTCGATCAAGTGCCACGTAATCAGATCTAACGGTTGTAACTTCACCTCCGCGATTCTGTGAATTCACCATAGAGCATTGTCTTCAAGAGTCTCGAGGGCGCAGCAATATTGTAACGAACACATCTAATCTCTTCATCTCCAATGCAAAACGTCACATCCCCGTCTTCAGCCAACGTAGGACACGAACACTCTTCTTCTTCTTCTTCTTCATCAATCAAAACATCCGAGCTTGGGCAACACGGACAAATATCAAATATCGAATCCGGATCATACCCAGGTTTTAAACTAGACTTTATACATTCCATTACACGTCCACCACCGCAATTCATTGAACAAAAACCAATAAGCTCATCCTCGCGCCCCTCGAATCTCAACCACACTGACAACACCACCTTCGAATGTACATCCACAGCATATTGTCTCGCTTATCGAAGACACCGTCTAAGCAATTTCAGATCACCTAAACCCCTAACAACCGAGAACTGCTCCAAATATATGTCAGATTTCTCCAATTCAACCGCACTTTCCAACCTCCGATAAATACAAGCTAGTGCATCAACAAAATCCACAGATTTTAAATATGGCTCAATCGGGGGTTTGAAATGATCCGCAACGGGTAACCCAAATGGGAAGAAATTTCGACAATAGAGATCGATTGATGCGATTTCGATCGAGTATGACTATGACGATGAAGATGCTCAATATTTAATATCTTCTCTTCAACACCGCCAATACAAACAGCTGTAGTGTAGCTGAAGATGTATTAATGGCGAAAACTTGTGTGCCTTTACAACCATCTACAAGTTTCAAACTACGCATCGAAGAGAATAAATTGTGTTGCATCTTTCGACTCTAATTTGGATAGTACAATTTTGTAAAATTATGTACAAATAGGATAAGTTTCAACCGGTAAAGGGTAGTCTGGGTACTTCACCCAAATTGGACTGGTCAAGTCAAGTCTACTCATTGAACCGGGGGAGAATAGGGGAAGTGGGGGTAGACCACAATATTTACCTGTTCGATGGGGCAAAATTAAATATACAACTTTATTTAAGGGGCAGTCTAAATTGCTCTTTATGTATTATAGCTTTGACCTCGGAAGGAACAAACTACCACAGATGGTTTGATTAGAGATTCCTCGAGATGGGCAACATGATTTGTTAAAATCTTAAGGACTACATGTTTTATAGCCATACAACCACACTAATCAAACCAAACAGGCTGTGCTGAAGCTTATGAATTACTGGTGGGAGCTGGGTCGCCTGAGGCCTTGACACTACAACATGCCGCCAGACGTACTAAACACTAAACATGAAAAGAAAATACAAGGAACGGTACTTGGCAAATCACGTACCCAGAACCACCCCTACTCCATATGCGGTTTTAATCAAAACAAATGGGATTTCAGCATATTGCATTATCTGGAGGCTGGAGATGACCTAAACATTCCCATAAAGAATAACTAGGCCAAATCACAAATTCAACATTCTGAATAAAAAGCGAAATAAGTAAGATGAGCAATCACAAATTCAAGCTTAATTTAACCAAAGTAATTTGTGGAACATGTAGTATTTCTGTTACAACTTATTAGTAAGTGATGCCACATTACTGAGTTAGGGTTTGACGTAGTCCACTCAATGTGTAAAAGGTGGAGCATAGGAACTCTTCACCTGGGGTCTGAAGGGTAGCAAAAAACATTGGCACAACGAAACTATGTTTTTACTCTCTTTTTTTGAGGAAGAACAGGTAGAATTCTTTGCAGACTGTTTTTATTGCTGAACTATAATGTAAGGAAGGACGGGTAGAATCCTTTGCAAACTGTGTTTTTACTCTTTATTACAGAACTATAATGTAAAGTTACATACTGACGAACAGAGGACTTGCCTTACACAAGAATCTGTGACTTGGCAGCATGACGGGAACACTTTGTCCGTGGCGTTTTGCTGAGTGCACAGATACAAGTCTCGAGAAGCTCAAGATCCTCCTCCCAGAACAACGACGAAGCTAACTCTGGATTTTCCAAAAGCATTTTGGATGTCAAGTATCCAGAAATGGTCCATGTCTGGTGTAGTCGTGCCTGTTTCCCAATAAACCTTCCATTCCGGGTGTCATAATATTCAGGCCACTTATCCACAGAGAGTCTCTCCTCTGCTAGAGAAACCGCCTTCTGTGCTATTTCCGGCCTCCCCATTTTAATGCAAGCCAATGTGAACTGAAATACCAAACAGCAAAAAGTTCAAAAGAGTTGAACAATACGAATTATCCCCTATTTTAACTAAAAAGACTCTAATCACTGCAATATCTTAATTTAATTTGAGTGATAATCTGAGGGTATTTCTTGTGCACCAAGAATGGTGATAATATAGGCCCTTTTGTCTGACATTATTATTATTTGTCTTCAGACTCCAGTAGCAACTTTGAGGCAATGCTTCTCAAAGCCTTCACATGTCCTAGGGTTTGGATATCCAGTTCTAACATTATTCTGTTGTTCAAATCTTCATATATGACCTAGCTAGCTTAGGTACGCCCTGAAAGCTAATTAATCTTACCCATTAATCTTATATGACAAATGTTATGAAACAGTTCCAAAACAGGCAAGAAGTGGCAAGGGCTCATGTAGCTATGTAAGTTGAAGAGTACCATTGGCGATGCCGACACACATAGAAAAGTCCGAGCAAGTGATCTGACTCGGGCTTTTCAAAATGGTTAGGATTAACTTTAAACATGAGTTGAGGTTATTTTTCATGCCAAGGCTATCTTACCAACTTAACAAACTGGCTGCTATTGTTGTAAATGTATAAAATGCGTGAATACTAAATAGCACGATGCAGGCTTGCAACAAGTCTCACTATGAAAGTTTTGCATTATTATGTTTTTTGGCACATTTCCCATGATAAAAGTAAAAATGAATTCGAAACTTGGCTTAAATCAATCATACCTGCCACAGAAGTGTTGGCCAAGATCCACCATTATGATACGACCAAGGGCTGCATAAATTAAGACAAGCGTGAGAGACAGTATCTTTTATCCACCATTACGACGCAACTTCTAAAATGTTTTGCACTTACACCTAGAATATCCCATATTTCCATAGTGAGGGAGGGAGTAAATCCAAGGGCAAATCCTATTTGATACATTTAACTCTGAAACCAAAAGAAAATGGAAATGTAAAGCAAAACTCACGTATTTTTTGGGTCACTGCCAGTGATTACACGCCATTCCTCATACTCCAAAGCAGGATAGCAAATCTTTAAAGGCATCTGTCCCACAAGATCGTCCCACTTTTCCTCGATCAGATTCAAAATACACTGGTTCTGCCTTGGAGTACTCAAAGATGAAACTATTGCCCAAAGGTTACCAAGTGTGAAAAATCTAAAATCCATGTGAGCGGGCTGGAGATTGCCAATGAGATAGCCGCCTATTTCAGGAACCCAATCCACCAGCCAGGTAGGAATTTGTTCAGGATAGATATTGAACTTGTTAATGGCATTTGTAGAGTACTCTTCGGTCTTGTACCGGTAAATCTCGTTGATTTTCTTCATATCAACCCAATAATACTCACGGATGTGGAAAGACAATGCGCTCAGTCTGTTATTAATAGCGCGTATCAGATTTTTTGACCCATCATCAACGGTGAGCATCTCACGAGAGCTCCGTAAAGCCGAGTAGAATAAGGTCTGGAAAACAGATCTTACATGTATTAGATCATAACCATGACAAGACCAAGGGTAGATAAAAAAACATAATTTAGAGAAGACATGCAATCATACAAAACAAGACTCTACAGATCTTACATGTATTTAGTGAAATATGGTGTACAAACTTTCCTTGTCTAAAGTTTATAAATATGAATTCTCTCTAATACCTGTTGCCTTTTTCATAAACAAAAAGGAAGATAAACCACACAAGTACAAAAACATGAAAAATCTAATAGTTATTATGATATGTTATAATAAGATATCTCCTTCTCTTGTACACAACGTAAGGTCCATTGTCTGAATATTAATCAACGCAACCAAATATCATGAAATAACTTTGGGCTTTTACAGTTTCAACTACAGATTATCTGATTCTACCAGAAGCATAAAATATAATAAGTGTTTGTTTATAATTATTCCTCGGTGTATACAAGTATACAAGTTCCACGAAAGTAAAGACGAGTGTCTCAATATAAAAATTATTCCTGGTAAATTTGGTAAGTGTGCTTATAATTCCAATCCACAGAGATGATGCACTACCCCTAAAGTTTCTTAGGTTAATAACTCCCTCTAGCATACATATAATCTTCAAACTAACATTATCCTTTATAGGTTGTAAGACATCCAGAGTCCCTTTCAACCAAATCTAGATGTGTCATTTATAATTGAAAATAGCATTGCATCAGGTGTCCAACAGTTATATTTCAAGAACGGCCAAAATATGAAGGTTCGATTTTTAATGTCATAAGTGCAAGTGCGTTAAATTTACTGGAACCTATTCTAGTTGTAACGAAAATATATGTATGGAACATTTCTGTTAGGCCAACATGAAAATGCAATCTACTTGTCTCAAATCCCCCAAACGCAAATAAAAGCATTGTTTTTTTATTACATAACCTTGTAGGTCATCTCGAATTATATAAGTAGGAAAACATTATAGACCCAAATATAGGCAGACAACACTGAGGATTGTCAGCTAGTATATAAAAATGGGACCCAAAGCTACAAATGGATGAAAGTGAACTTACTTGGATTTCGAGTGGGTGGCCATGTATACCCATTCGCCGATCTATCATGCAAGAGCCATCAGTAACTAGTAGAGACGGAAACATGTCAAACCCATCCGTTAAGCACAGATTTAGGATCAGCTTTATGCCAGTCTGAATATCTATTCTTTCTTGCAAAGTATAGTCACCAGTGATTTTCCCATAAGCTCGCAATAGAATAATCCACCAGAGCCCTATCGAGGTGATCGGAATACACAAAACATCACTCAGGATTCAACTCATTCCTATAAGGTATTACTAAGTGATAAAGAGTTCTAATGTATATAGATACTTAGATATACTTACCGGAATCAACTGGAGCAACACGCCCTATTGCCGACTCACCAAAATCTGGATCTAGGACTTCCTCAAATGCTCCAGTATTACCATCCAGAGGCACAGTTCTAACTTTGAAACTTGCTGGCATCAGTCCTTGCCCTGGGCTGTAGCAATCAACTGTTTTCTCCCAGCTCTGGCAGTAAAAAGATACAATTTTGGTTAGTCAAAGCACATACTAACCCACACCAAATATTTTTCAACAAAAAGCGCATCATGTAGGACAAACTAGAAACATAATAACAACGAATTGGAAAACAAATAAATAATCACCTTTTTCAGTACAAGAATGAGATTTAGATCCCCATTTCAGGCCAGGGGGGTAGTATTCAGTTAATCAAAGCTGAGGTGGTGAATCTTGAGTATTAAGGGCAATATAAAGTTGATCAAGTGGAAGGAATTCTTGCGTTGCCATATGTTACAATGAGAATAACACAAAGATGTGTTCCATCATTTCACAAAAATGTACACTCTATTTTGTTTGGATCCTTGGGTTAAGAGTTATATCTTCTGCGCCACGATCACCTAGGGCTAGGTATTTATAGTGCCATAGTTTGAGTCCTATGTCTTAACATTTAAGACCATAGTTAACCTAGCATAAAGGGTCCGAGAATGGGATATGAAAGCCCTCTATAGTTACCTGCCGAGATCCTTGTAGAAAGTGGCGATTTAAAGAATAAAAGGGGTAACAGATATCTAAAAAGGAAACCCAGGGGCAGGGGCAATCGTGAAGTGCACCAACAAGGATGTTGGGCCTTGAAGTGTGCGAAATGTTAGGATCCTAGAGTAAAGACATACTTGAGGCACCACTATCAACAAGGCATATACCGCTTAACAGAGATATACTAAAATGGACTTAACAGAATCATAAATTACCTGCAATTGTAAAGTATGAAGAAGAAAGTTCCTCACAATTTCTCCCTCCCCTTTAAGCAAGAATGCAAGTGCAGATGGTACAAAATCACGAATGAAAACCTGATCATAGTTTAGTGGCAGTTTATCAGCAGGATCATTTGCCGCAACCGTTCCAACTGGGGTTCGACAATAATTAACCACCGAGTCATTCAACAACTTCCAGGCCTCCTTTTCGAGATCAGAGGGTTCCTTTATATTTCTCAAAACCTCTGCCTCATTCAAACCCCCCTTTGTATGAGTATGAGTATGATCATATATATTTACATTTGAATCACTATCTCCTACATCTACATCTACATCTACATCTCTTCCAATCCTATCAACCACAATAGGCTTCACACCTTGAATGTAAATCCTATCAAAACTCTTCTCCTTAATAACATTACCAGTAGAATGTTGCCGAAAATCAGAAGCAACCATCGAAACCAAATAATCCCCTCTATCTCTACGAAAACCTAAAAAAATCCCAAACCGATTTTCAAGTATTCTCGGTCTCGGATAAACAAATCGATCTGACCTTAAATTATTATGAAAACCCAATGATCTCCCAGACCTAACAAGGATTCTACAACAAGGTTTCATGGTAAAAATTCCCATTTGACAAGTGGGATTCATACCAATTTCAAAAACTATATACAATCTCTGTTGATCTTGAAAATTTTGATAAAACAGAGATACAATAAAATTGATGAAAGAATTTTAATTTGGGATCTCAAACTGGGAAATGTGGAAGGTGTGTGTTTTATTTATAAAATGTTCTGTCTGTAAAACCTATGAAATTACAATATTATTCCTGGGGTTTGAAGAAGGGTATTTTTGTCTAAATAGCTTTAAAGTCGGTTGTTGGTCTGTTGGAAATTAAAATGAAATGTGCGGGAATCGAGGAAAGGCATTTTGTTCGGCGAACACGAATCTTTCAATCAAAGTACGCGTACATTTTATTGAGTTTACCAACGTGCCGGTTTTTTAAGTGGATGAGGAGTCTTGGACCGGTCAAGATGGACGGCTAATGACCCGATAGGCTCGGATTAATTTTTGAGGTTAAGGTTTAATTTGCCCAATGCAAAATATATATAGGCCATTCGCGTGTGGCGTCAATTTTGCTTAGCGGTGGACAAATATTTGGGTTATGATGTGGGGCTATGGGGTATTGGGCACGTGAAAGACAACACTTATTCTAATACCATATTAGAACTTGAATTTTCATATAAAAGCCAATTGACAATAAGAGGAGTACCCCAAGATCTTGTAAAAGCCAATTGATAATGAAATAACATTTTATTTAAGATAAATGAGAGAACTTATAAGATAGATGGTATATCTCTATAAAATAAAGGTTCTCAAATAACCATGTCTTTCCGTGTTCGTATCTTTAGATACAGTAAAAAATATATAGATGGACCACGTTTTTGCTAAACCATATGGATTTGTTTCTCGAGTTTCCTTTCATGCGCCGTAAAAATATTGAATATTAAATTTCCAAAATATGACAAATGATGGAGTCGTGAACTGTCTTATATGAAATATCTCCTTCATAAATCATTTTTGACATATATAAAGTTTCATGGAGATATATTCCACTAATTAGATCAATTCCTAAAAAACACAATGCAATAAATGATCTTAACCAATGATGCAGTTGTTATAGTTCATACGGAATGGTGGGTCCCCCACGGTGGAGTAGGTTGGGCTACCATCGACTAGTAACCCATCTAGGGTTTGGCTAGGAAGAGAGAGAGAGACCTAAGAGTCTCCAATATAAATATATGGAGACTCCCCCACAATGTAACTAATGAACAACTAATGGTATTTGGCATTTTGGAGCCTAATAGAAACTCTCTACCTCTCTCTATGTGTTCTCTCATATTAGCTACGTATTATAGACAATTACACATTATCAAACACGTTTGTTCATCATTTGAGTACAAATTCTTGGTATTGGAGCTAATTTTGGGTAGTAATTTTTGTTCTTCGTAGCTTTTGGATCAAGGTAACCCTAGAAACTCCATTTTTTCAAGGTTAAATTTTAGATCTTATAATATGTATGTTTAGATTAATTCTTATGAATATCCAGCTTAGATTTAATATTTTGTATGTTTTTTAGCATAGTTATTTTTTGATCTCTACATATTTTTACATAATTGTAATGGCCTAATTTCGTAAGCTCGACGTGGCCTGGAATTAGTCCTTATACCAATGTACATGTGACTACAATCTAGTAAACAAGAAATAACGCAGGTATTTAGCTTGGAAAACCTATGAATAGGTTAAAAACCATGACTTCGTGTCGAGGGTTTTGTAATAGTGACTTTTATTGCTTGAGGCTGATGATATCTTATTACAAGTTATTTTTGAACTTAGAAATGTTTGATCTTGTGAATAAGAAGTTTGGAGTGTTGAGAATCTCAGAAAATATAGTCTTCTTGGTGATTTTTCGTATATTTTTTTGGTCATTGTCTCTTATGGAGCTTTTTCTTTATATAGGCCTCTTCCGCAGTTCTTCGTCGTGCTGAAGCACGTTCTCTGAACAATGTGATTAGTGGTTATTGACTGAGTAACTATTGAGTTCGTGAGAGACAGGTGGTTTTAACTTATTTAGGCTTTTTGGCTTGAGCTCGACCCACGTTCTTCATCAATTCGTAGAGTATGTGGCAATGTTGACTGGAGAAGTCGTGTAGAGAATGTGTGAGCCTGATATGGAGGTAATTCGAACTAGAGACAGGTCGTTTTTAGATAAGATCGAGGGATAGGCCCCTACAATCGCCCCCTGACAACCGAAGTCACGAGTGACTTTGGTTGAGAAAGTATTCAGGTTGGAAATTTAAATTTCAAAAGAAGTAATGATGTGTACTGACTGCATGGAAAATGCGTGTGTCAAAGGAAAATGTATGCGCATTGAATGTTGATGGGAATTGATGGACATGACGGTTAAGGTTTGAAGAGTTATGTCTTACTAAATGATGACGCTTGGGAAAACGTACCTGTACAATAAATGTAGGGTTATATAAAGGGTGCCTGCACCGTGAATTGTGTCAAAGTACTCTGTAGTCTGTTGCAAAATTCTCCGTAAGTTATGAAGATGATGAAGATTTGTAAGATTATTCTCGAAGAGCTAATCACTTCAGAAATACAGAGACTAAAGTTAAGATTTTTTGGGGATCACTTTTTGGAGGATCCTGTTCCCGCTCCTGTCCCTCCGATGTATTGAGGCATGTCAGCAGATGAAGCGGTTAAAGCTGAGGAGGAATTTTACTTTAGATGGAGATTTTACCACGTTGTCTTAACAGGCGGGCAATGTTGGGTTTGTCTCCGTATTCTTGCAAAAGACAAGGTTGGGGAGACAGATGCAGGGATAGGCGTGACTGCAAGGCAGTTGCGCTGATTTCTTGTGTCACAATGGATTTTAAGGTCGGACCCTCTTCATCTCTACCAACTCTGCGGAGGTGGTGGTTTTAGAGGAGAAGGCAATGGTAGTGGAGGAGAAGACGTAGAGTGGAACTTTGCTTTTGTATTTCCATCACTTTTTGGCGCTAAGAAGACCTTTAGTTTAAAGGGTTGGTTCAAGCACTGAGTCTCCTGCTTTCATAGTTTTCATTTGAAGTTCGTCTAGACTCCGAACAAACTTATGAGGGTGAGGATACTCGTTATCTCCAATTTCTATTTTGCATCAGGGTGAAAGATCACTAAAGCAGGATGAACTGAAGGATTTGATGTGTCGGAGTACCTGAATGACCTATTACTTGTAAAAGCACTGAAAAACTTGTTATTTATAAAGTATCTGTTATTGAATACTAAAAAGACTTGTTATTTGTAAAAGCACTTGTAATCTGTTTCGACATGAATAAAATTTGTTATCCAATATTCGTGCTGATATAGATTTAGGATAGCTCTAGAAATTTAGTTGTATGATCTAAAGAATGTATGAAATGAAATGTATGAGTGCAAAAAGTACAAATACTTGTAGCCTTCAAACTTAGATATATATATATATATATATATAATAAATGCATGTTAAGATGTAAGTCTAATTCGTCCTGTGTATTGGAAATGTGGGAGTAAAAAAATTGTAGGAATTTATAAAATGAAGATTCGACCTCATCGAAGAATTGAAGTATGGAAAGAATAAGTTCGACCTGAAAAGATGTGGAATGATTAAGTTTGAGGAGAACCAATAAGTGGAAATAATTTTTGCAAGATTTTGGTGTTTTTGTTACGAGATAAAAGGATATTAACACTTTTTGAGGGGAATCGGTAGTAAAATATATATAAATAAGGCAGAAAGATCTCTAAATATGGGGGAAGAAATATGAATGGTGCGCACTCGATCCCAGAGGATTCGCAGTACCGCTGAAGGACGATTGACCATAAAGTTCACAGAAATGCGGGAGAGATTTTTTGGATTGTTAGGTTATGATGTTAAGTTGCCAGTGAGAGAGTGTCAGCTCGAAGGATTAGATTCAAGGGGTATGGAATTTGAATATGCCCAATTTTTCTTTGAGGGATATTTTCATGATCTGGTGAGGGATCCTGCAAATTGAGAAGAAGTGGTCGAATTGATTGCTGAGGTGGGGATCGAATTTGAGGATATGAGAATTGTTGTATGATCTAGGAGGATCTGAAGAAGACATGAAGCCTGGATCTGAAGAAAACATGAAGTTCTTAAGTTTTTATATTTTTTTGAGGTTTTTTATTCGAATAGATTTCAGCCTGAGGTATTTTATTCGAATAGATTTATTTATATTCGAATAGATTTCTGGTATTTATGCTTCTATTCGAATATATTTATTTTTATTCGAACAGAAACTTGTTCTATTCGAACAGAGGCGTGATTCAGCCTTTTTCCTTTAGGCGGTGATTGTATTTTTTAGGGGTATTTTGCCTCGAGATGCGTTCTTTTAGTATTTTAAGTTCCCAAGTATATAAAGGGGACTTAGGTTATTTTTTAGGGTATCTTTTTATTATGTTAGATCTAGAGAGAGTTCTGAGAGAAGCCTAGGGTTTTGGAGTGATTCATTGTAATCTACTTCATTTCTTTTAAGCAATTAAGCTTCATTTTTCCCAATTTTGGTGTTCTTCGTGTTTCTTTACTTACTAAAAGCTTCTTAATCGTATTGTGGAGTAAGTAGTATTAGTTTTCCAGTTACGATATTCAGGGGTTGATTGTGGTTTATGGTCTCTACACACGACCGTTTCAAGCAAACGAAGGAGAAGCTAGTAAGTTCGTTGAAGATCTATCACAAACCTAATTTAAAGAAGAAGGACGATTTGGAAATGGGAGATCCCAACGAGAGACTCACAGTTTTAGAAATGATAGTTTCCACTCTAACTTCTACGGTAGGAGAGTTAGTAGAGCAGTTGAGTCTTACAAACCTTGCTAAGGCTTCCACCTCGGCGAAACGGCAAGGCCGTTCGAAGATGAAAGGGGTTATGGAGGTGGATGGTGATGAGGAAGTTCCAGTTTTTTATAATTCTAGTGCTGCCGAATCTGACGAGGAGCGATCGGTTATTGGTTTTAAGATTGAAATTCCGTTATTCGACGGTTCGATCGATGCCGAGAAGTTAGATAATTGGTTAGATTGGTTAGAAACTTATTTAACAGTTTACGAATACTCCAATGCTCAATAAATTTGCTTTGCTACATTGAAATTCGCAAGTCGTGCACTAACGTGGTGTAAATCTTATTGGAAACGCCACGATGTAGGAGATTTGGGTTGGAAAGAATTCCAGATTTTAGTGCGAAACCAGTTTTATCCAATTGGGTATGAGCAAGAGAGATAGTTTTTATGGCACAATTTAAGCCAACAGTTTGAGCAATCTGTCCAGGAGTACACTACGGTGTTCCATAACCAAGCTTTGGTTTTGGACATTGATGTGGACGAGTATGACGTGTTCATGAAGTACACGGGGGGTTTGTCAGAGTCCATTAGGAGAGAGTTGAAGCCCTTTACTTTGGCCAATATCGAGGACGCTACCATGAAGGCAATTTCCATTGAAGGCAAGTACTTGAAGAGTGACAAAGAAGACGACAAGATCAAGTCGGGGTACAAGTCTAGTTGGAAAAACAAGCATAAGGGAGAGGCCAAAAGAGAAGGGTCTTCGTCTAAGGAATTTCATTGCAATCATTGTAAGGCGAGTGGGTATCTTTCCGATTATTTTTAGAAACTTTACTCGGAGCTTAGGCTGAAGGAGGAGAAACACAATAAAGAGACATATGTACTAGCCGCTGAGGTTGTTGACCTTCCGGATTTCGATAAACCGAATCCTAAACTTACATTTATGTTTCAGCGGACTTTGGCTACTGAGGAGGAGAGTCCGCAAGAGCTTTTTCATGTCAGTATTCAGGTAAAGCAGAGTTTAGTCAAGACCATTATAGACCTGGGTAGTCAGATTTTTTTTATTTCTGAGACGCTGGTGAAGAAGATGGGTTTGACGACTACAGCTTATCCTAAGTCGTATGGTTTGGGGTAGTTTCAGAAAGATGCGGAGGTGATGGTTACGTAGCAGTGTACATTCAAGTTTGCAATTTCTGAGAATTTTATTGACGAGGTGACATGTGAGGTGGTTCCTTTGGATGTGTGTCAGGTAATCATGGGTAGCCCTTATCTTTGGGATCGAGATGCAATTCATTACCGTAGAGCTCGCAAGTATCGCCTTATGAAGGTGGGAAAGGAGTTCCATATCAATACTTGAAAGGAGCATGTCACTACGTCAAATATGGTAACAGCGACTCAAGTGAAGCGGTTGGTTAATGCGAGCAACAAGTTTGTGTTGTTGGTGCGACCAGTTTAGGAGGGTACGTCGGCTAGAATGTTGTCTCCAATAACAACATTTTATAAGCAACAAACCGACTTAGGTAAGTTACAAGAGGAGGTTGTGGTACATACTGATCACAAACCGTCCCAGTTTTTAGCTTCACAGTCCAAGCTACAGCAAGCTCGCCAAATGAAAGGCCTGTCGTATCTCCAACAATTTCCCTTGATTATGCAGTATAAAAATGGAATGGGCAATAAATTGGTTAATAGGTTATCTCGACCCCCATTATCAACTACTTTCGCTATATTGGTTTTTATGCAAATACAACCTTTTGTTACGTCAGGATATATTGTAGGACATGATGATCCTAAAAGGCGTAGTGGGTTTCACCGAAAGTTGCTGCCAGACAAGATATATGTTCGTTTTGATTCATTTCGAGTTGGGAAGAAGGGTCAACTACCTCATACATTGAATTAACACAGCAGGGTAATGAGCAGTGACGCATTCCCACATCTCCAGTTCTAGCTTAAGCAGAAGCTCAAGGCTCCTAAAGGGAGGAGCCATGATCTAGGATGATCTGAATAAGACATGAAGCCTGGATCTGAAGAAGACATGAAGTTTTCAATTTTTTATACTTTTCTGAGGTTTTCTATTCGAATAGATTTTATTATATTCGAATAGATTTCAGCCTGAGGTATTCTATTTGAATAAATTTATTTCTATTCGAATAGATTTATTTCTATTCGAATAGATTCCTGGTATTTATGCCTGAGGTGTTTTATTCAAATAGAATTTATTATATTTGAATATATTTATTTTTATTCAAACAGAAACTTGTTCTGTTCGAACAGAAATATGATTCAGCTTTTTTTCTTTAGACGGTGATTGTATTTTTGAGGGGTGTTTTGCCTCGAGATGCGTTCTTTTAGTATTTTAAGTTCCCAAGTATATAAAGGGGACTTAGGCTATTTTCTAGGGTATGTTTTTTTTTATGTTAGATCTAGAGAGAGTTCTGAGAGAAGCCTAGGGTTTTGGAGTGATTCATTATATTCTACTTCATTTCTTTTAAGCAATTAAGCTTTATTTTTCCCAATTTGGGTGTTCTTCGTGTTTCTTTACTGGCTAAAAGCTTCTCAATCGTATCGTGGATTAGTGTAGGTTGACTGGTTGGATGTGGTTCCCAGGTGACCGATGCTATTTCTGATATAATTATATGTGAGGTGCCTGTAGCGGATGTAAAATAGGGCGATAAAATTGGATTGTTTTGAGTTTGAATAATCTGAAATAATTTGTTGAATAGATCCTTTATTTTTGTGAATGTTGTTTGTGACTATTATGTAAAAATGAATTTGAAAATATTTGAAACTTTATTATGGAAGCTTTGGAAATGACGTCGTTGTTGCTATAAGAGTAGATGAAGAAGCACGTATAGATGGAGTAGGGAGGTTCTGATTTTGTCCCTTGTGAAAAGTTGTGAAAAAATCGATTGCGTGTAAAGAGTGAGTCATTATGAGTGGGGTGAGGTCAGAGGGAGGCGTCTGTACCGAAAAGGGCCAATATGTCTGACATGGGTGGTAGAAGGGATGCCTTGGTTCTAAAACCGAGGACGGGTCGTACGATGCTCAATAACTGCCAGCAGTTAGAGAGAGAAAATATAAATACTGCATCATCTTCGTCAATAAAATATTTTTTAACTTCTGAAAACTTGAAGAACAGTGAGAGATGAAGGAAAAAGAGAGGTAAAAATAGTACTGAAACTTGTAGAGACTCAAGCAAGAGGGATCATCGGTCAAAGCGTGAGAGAGTTACTGAATCTGAGTCGCGAAGGTGGTTGTATAGCAACGTGGTGAGGGAAGGATACGACGCTGCCTCGGATTCTCATTATGATATAGAAAGTTAGTAGATATACTTGATATGTATATATGTTTTTGAAGATCAATTTTGTATTGCTTGAAAGAGTGATAAATTACTATTTATAGTAATCTATGAAAATATGTTGTTATAAGATATTTGAATATTGGTGACGTATATAAAAAGAAGATAACAATAGATACCTGGACCTATGTGTAGGTCAATCGTGAGGAGTTTTGTCTAGGATAAAAATCATTTTCTGCATTTGATATGAGGAATTCCCCTGTAAGTAAGGTATCGACCTCTGGTAGGCCGACTGAGTCTGAGATTGAAGCGTCCGGAGGTGAGGAAGATGTAGGTGTTGACAAATTTCTAGGTTACCCTGGAAGATTGGTATCTTACCCTCCTTGTTCGGATGCATATAGAGAGTTTTGTAAAGTCAAGGCTTCTACAGAAGGTAGATGGGGGAACTGTATCGATTATGCTGGTAGGCAATTTAGGGGTTGCATTGTAGCAACGGGAGAGGAATACTTTTACTTGCTAACTGATTTAGAGAAGGAAAAAAGGGATAGGGGTTTAGATGAATTGATATCTTTTGTGTACTTTGATGGGGATGTTCGGAGCGGACTCTCAGAGGATTTTCTGTGTTACCTGTCTCAGTTGGAGTATAGGTTGAGTCTTCCCCTTAGTAATCTAGCGAAAGGGATTATGAATCTTATCGGTTCATGTCCTGTTCAAATGAATGGGAACATGTGGGAGGTGATTAGTGTTTATGAAGCTTTGAACTTCCGGCGGGAAGGACAGGGTAGAAAGAAGAGGATATCCCCTGAGGACTTGTTGCAGTTTTAGGGTGTGAATTTTTTTTATGCAATGAAGGGGCTTATTTTTGCATGAGTGCATCTCGACTTCGTTTTTTTCGATCTGAACTCAACAGGTCGAACTTGGAACAATAATGTGATATGGGTGAAGGGGCTGCCTTCAGAGAGATATCCCCTAAGGGCATGCTACAGTTTTATGGTGTAAAAATTTTTAGTGTAAGTGGAGGGGCCTATTTTTGCACGAGTGCAACTCGACTTCGCTTTTTCAATCTGAACTCAGCAGGTCGAACTTGGAACGATAATATGATATGGGTGAAGGGTGACTGCATTCAGAGAGATGATGAAGAGCTCATGGAACTTCTGTTTAAAACTATAAAACAACGTAAGTATAACAATGTATAATGTATAAGATTGATAGTTGAAATTGTATTATGTTTGCTGATGTTTAGGTTGTGTGTATGACAGGTCCCAAATCACAGGTGGAGAGGAAAGAGTCATTGTTGGGTAAAGTCGCTCTAGAGGAGATTGAGCTCGAGGCTGTATTATAAGATCTTGGCATTAGCAGGAAGAAACGTGTTAACAGCAGAGTTGAAAAAGTTTTGAAATCTCAGTCGACAAGGCTGATGATGAGCGCTAACAGTAACAAAAAGAAAGGGAGTGATGGAGAAAAGTGAGTTAGCTTAGTGAAGGGCAAAGAATGGACAAAGGATTACCTGAGTCTATTACATCGAGCAAATTAGCTCGAACGTTCCCCAAAAGGCAACCACTGAAGCATGTTGCCGTTGTTGGGGCCTCAGGGAGTGGTACAGCTGCAGAAAAGGCGAAAAAGAGAAGGGTTGAACCTTCTGAAGTGTCGGATGGGAAGGTTGTTGAAAATTGACCTGATGTGAAGGACGATTCGAGAGGTAGAGGTGAAGGCCAGGCTGGCAGCTCTCCGCAGAGAGGAGAAAATGAGGAAAATGGTAGGTTTATATGCTCGAGTACTTGCTTATGATAGATTTTGTACTATGATTCAAACTAATCAAGAAGGTCAATTTGTTATTTTGCAGACTGCTTGATTGATGAAGGAAATATGCCTCGGTGTCGAGGTGGAAAGAGTTGAGATAAAGAGGAAGTTGATCGAGCTCGAAAGGAACGTAGCTCGATTGAAAAATGATTTAAGCAAGGAGGAGAAGTGGCTGGAAGCTCTGAAGGCTTCCCAAGTTGTTGAGATTAACGGGCTGCAAGCGGAGGCGAGAGTGGACTTGGAGGAGCTGGGAGTTGAGCGTGGCAGACTTGGGCGTTACCTTATGTCCAAAGGATACTCTGAAGAGGAGGTGGATGCCATTAGGGCCGACACCTATGTGAAGGAAGAGGATGAAGAATTTGAAGATGTTGTTGTTGGGGTGGCTGAAGGGCAGGATGGTGTGTCTCCTCAGACGGCAAGGAATAATCAAGGAGATGACATCGAACTCCCAGAAAGTAAAACTGAGAAGGTAGGATAGTGTGATTGTACTATGATTGTATGAATATTTTGGAATGTTCATAAACTGGTTGGACATATTTTGGATAAAATTCTATAGGCTAAGCCACTTTTTGTAAACCTTGTTATAGGAACTTAAGGGCATACGCCTCAAAATAAAAGATTTAGAGGTTGAACTTGCTAAGGAGATAGAGACCTCAATGTCCCTACTATCTTCACAAGTAGAGCTACAGGTTAGAATAAAGCAAGAAATTTTGATTTGTATGTTTCATTAGTATAAAGCTACATAGTAATGAATAGAATGTAGAGACAAACCAATAACCCATTACTGATTTAGGGACGAACAACACTGGAATGGTGCTAGACATAAAAGAATTTAGATTTTGGCATACTCAAGTATAGAGAATTCGTACCTTAGATTTGCGAATATATGTTATGGAGCATCCATTCGAGATTATACTTTGACCTTAAGTTCAGAAGTAGTTTTTCGCAGTGAATGTCAAAAAATAGATATCTTGTTAGAAATGGGAAATATAGTGATAAATGTTCTAAATCAAACTGATATAATATATTTTTAATGTGCAGGTCAAATTGGAGCCAGCTTGCCTGCGTAAAGATGAAGCTCTCCAATGTAACTAGGAGTTTACAGATGAGCTTGATAAAATGAGAGAGGCGAGTGAGAATAGGGAAGACCAACATGTGAAGGTGCACTTCAAGTTCTTTGAGGCAACGCAGACAGTTGTCGACCTAACTCGGCAGATCGATGAGAAGGATGTCAAAATTTAGAAAGGGCAAAAGGAGTTTGAGGAGTTAAAAGAACATGCAGTAAAACTTAAAAACCAGAATAATGCACTGCTGGTAAAGAGCAAGGAGGCAGTCATGGCCCATTATCGTATACAGGCTTTAGAAGGATTGGAGGAAAGTTTAAATCGGTTGGTGGCTGGTTTGATAAATGATCTATTTAAGGAAAAGAATAATCAAGAGCGCATTCGAACTGATTTGGTGAATAACAGGAGCGAAACTTGGGCGATTGAAGAAGAAACTAGTTGATAAAGATAATGACATAAAAAGAGTTTGAGACGATCTAACTGCGTCTGAATTGGTAGCTGAGCAATTGACCACAACGTTTTCTGCAAAGGATATGGAATTGTGGATAGTTCAGCGAAGATGCAATGAGTTAAATGAAAGGGTGGCACACCTGAAGGCCGAGTTGGGTCAAGTCAGCTTGCATACCAGGAATGCTGAGGTTGGGGAGCGCTCGAAAGGGAAAAAAATGATGGCAGAATCTCTCTTGTTCAAAGCGATGTTGTTAGCTTACAGCTATAATAAAGGAGTTGGAGGGGGATGTTGCTCGTATTCAAAGGTATGTGCGCAAAGGGGTAGAACAATTACGGCTTGTAAAAAAAATTAGACGTTACTCTCACCAGGGAGAGAAAGTTAGAGAGTATTTTCAAATCGAAGGAGATTGTGATAAGGGAAAAATTAGAATTATTAAAGAAAATTCTAGATGTAAATGAACTAAAGAAGGAGATCAAGACACTCCGTACTCAAGCTGTTGAATTGGAGGCGGTTAATAAAGCTGAGTCAGCAAAAGCTGACAAAAAATCTGCAGAGAACATTGCCTTTATAGATTGGGTAGACAGATAAATGGAAAGTCAAAAGGCTAAGCACAAAAGGTTAGAAGATCGCCTTCAGAGGTTGAGTACGGCTATGTTTCACTCAATTGTAACTCAGGCCTCACATTCAGACTTGCTGAGGTATGATTGCTTATTTTGTAGAAGAAGTTAAAAGAATTGAGTTAGAAAGAGATACCTTGTTTGACTGTATGTCAAAAAGGGAATGTTTCTGCAAGGTTGATATAGATCGAGGAGATTACACTAGCTCCATGGGAATGGATCTGGGCCCTCGAACTGCTGAATTGATTGAAGAAGGCGAGGCTGTTATGACTGCTCGAGCTTGAGAATTCATGGTTAGTCGACCTCCTGTTGTAGGGGTAAGCGAAGTTGACACCCCCGCAACAGAAAAAACTCTATTGTAGTGGTTGTATATAAACCTAAAAAAGAAATAATATGTTTCGCAGACATGTTGAGAGATAAAAGCTAGTTTTACATTTGCCTTATCTTATGTCTGTTTGAGCTCTTCGATTGAAAATTAGTATCACCTTTATTTAAATCTAGGAGTTGAGTAAAGTCAGTCGATGCAACTGTAACCTTGATCAAACCGGTAGAATATCGCAGACATATTGAAAGAGATAAGAGCTAGTTTTACCTTTGCTCTATCTTATGTCTGGTAGATTTCTTTGATTGAAAACAAGTTTTACCTTGTTCTAACCGCGGGAGATTTAGTAGAGTCAGCCAAACCAAGTATATTATTGATTTAACTTGTATGATGTCGTAGACATATTGAAAGAGATGAAAGCTAGTATTACCTTTGCTTTATCTTATGTCTGGTAGAGTCTGTTGATTGAAAATAAGTGCTACCTTGCTCTAATCGCAGGAGATTTAGTAGAGTCAGCCAAACCAAGTGTATTCTTAATTTAACTGGTATGATGTCGCAGACATACTGAAAGAGATGAAAGCTAGTATTTCATTTACTTTATCTTATGTCTGGTAGAGTCCGTTGATTAAAAATAAGTGCTACCTTGCTCTAATCGCAGAAGATTTAGTAGAGTCAGCCAAACCAAGTGTATTCTTGATTTAACTGGAATGATGTTGTAGACATACTGAAAAAGATGAAAGCTAGTATTTTATTTGCTTTATCTTATGTCTGGTAGAGTCCGTTGATTGAAAATAAGTGTTACCTTGCTCTAATCGCAGAAGATTTAGTAGAGTCAGCCAAATCAAGTGTATTCTTGATTTAACTGGAATGATGTTGTAGACATACTGAAAGAGATGAAAGCTAGTATTTTATTTGCTTTATCTTATGTATGGTAGAGTCCGTTGATAGAAAATAAGTGCTACCTTGCTCTAATCGCAGAAGATTTAGTAGAGTCAGCCAAACCAAGTGTATTCTTGATTTAACTAGAATGATGTTGTAGACATACTGAAAGAGATGAAAGCTAGTATTTCATTTGCTTTATCTTATGTCTGGTAGAGTCCGTTGATTGAAAATAAGTGCTACCTTGCTCTAATCGCAAGAGATTTAGCAGAATCAGCCAAGCCAAATGTATTCTTGATTTAACTGGAATGAATTCGATTAAAAGCTAGTATTATCTATGCTTTAGTCTATGTGTCGTCTACAAAGTAGAGAGATGTATGAAGAAATTTGTAACTTTCATTAATTTCAGAAAAATGATGTACATTGGATGGAGATAAAAATCTCACTTCTGGAATGAAAAACGGGAAACCAAAATGGAGTAGTGAGGAACCTAACGATAATATCATTTCAGTCGCCTAGTGTTCCAAGGACTCGAGATATGGATGCCCTCTTCTGTCATGAGGTAATATGATCCCAGGCCTGAGAGACCTGTGATAACGAATGGACCCTCCCAATTGTCTGTTAGTTTCCCTGCATGAGACTCTTTACAATGTTAAGGTATTTCTCTAAAGACGAGATCATTGATTTGGAAAGTACAGCTTCTGACTCGTTTGTTGTACGAACTGGCTAGCATTTGGTGATATCGACCTAGGTTGGCGATGGCGTGTTCCCTAGTTTTATCAATCCAATTGAGGTTGCAGACTAATTCGAACTTATTTTCCTCGCCAGTTAGCTCATGATCTTTGACTGGGTGATGATATTCAAAAGGAATGACGGCCTCTGTGTTATAGGCAAGGAGGAATAGAGTGTAGCCTATCAATTATCGTAGAGTGGTACAATATTCCCATAAGATATGAGGGAGTTTGCAAAACCAATTCCCTTTTTACTGAGTGTGTAGCCTTTTTTTAGCCCATCTACGATAGTTTTGTTAGTGATTTCGGCTTGGCCATTGCCTTGAGGGTAGTAGGGATTGGATGGTGAGTGAATGATGTTGTGTTGGTTGAGGAAAGCTATAACCTTTTCTCTAACAAATTAGGGTCCATTATCGATACAAATTAGGTGGGGGCATCCAAATCGGGTGATGATGTGTTCCCATATAAAAGATATGATATCTTCTTCTCTAGTTCGACAGAGGGGAACTGCTTCTACCCAGTTTGTAAAATAATCCATAGCTACGAGGAGGTAGCGGCGGTTACCTGGTGAATTTGGAACTTTGCCGACGAGATCGAGTGTCCATCTTTTGAATGGCCAAAACACCTTGCTTGCATGAAGTTCGAGCGCAGGGGCGTGTATCATATTTCCATATCGCTGGCATGCATCACATTTGCGTGAGTACTCTTCTACTTAATTGCGCATGCCGGGCCAGAATACTCTTTGTGTAATGGCTCTGTTTGGTAGTGATCGACCTGCGGCATGAGAGCCATAAGTTTCTTCATGTAAATCGCAGAGCATCTCGTTCACTTTCTGTCTGGAGAGGCACTTAAGGTAAGGCCCCATGACTGAACGGCGGTACAAGGTACCATTTTGATTAGTATAGTGCTTCGAGTTGTTTATTAGCCGTCGGCACTCCTTTGGATCTGCTAGAAGTTATCCTTTACATTTGTTGTTGATACCAAGATAAGCAAAGAAAGGCTTTTGCCAATGGTTGCCTCCCCCTTTATCGCCCCCAGTGTTGATCGTGTATACAAAAATGCAATTAATGTTGGGTGTTAAAATCACTTCGATCTGGAGATATCGATCTTCTGTGCCCAAAACCCTAACTAGATATGCCAAGGAATTGGTATGTCAATTTTCTCCTCGAAGAAGATAATCGAGAGTTACTTGCGCAAACTTGCTCATCCTATCTGCAATGAGGGTTGCGTATTCGATCATCTTGCCATTCTTTATGAATAGCTCATAGTAATAGTGAACGATGAGTTGTGAATCTGTGTAAACGGAGAGTTTGGGGATGCCAAGCTCGAGGGCGAGGCTGAGTCCGTAAATGAGAGCTTCGTACTCGGTGACATTGATTGAGGCCTCAAAATTTAGGCGGATTGATTTCTCAATTCTGTCGCTGGAAGGGGTAATTAGTACGATTCCAATTCTTGACCCTGCGGGTCCTGCTGATCCATCTGTAAGAATTCTCCACCCCTTTCTTGTAATCTATTCAGCTCGCTCGTAAAATACTTTGGGGGGTGGATCTTCTGTAACTTCCTCTGAAAGGTCAGGATCGTGTTCCTCCCATTCGGGATCTTCTACTGGAAAATCTGTGAAGAAATCGGCCACGGCCAGTCCTTTTTTGAAATGACATTGTTCGATCTTGATATCATGTTCTCCCAAGCTCACTGATCATTGTTGTACTCTTCTTGAAATTTTTTTCTTGGATAGAACTTCTCGAAGTGGGTAGTTCGTCATGACCTTGATTGAATGAGCTTGGAAGTAGTACTTGAGCTTCTTGGATGTATAAATAAGAGTGAGAAAAAGTTTTTTAATTTTAGAGCACCTCGCTTCTGCTGGAATGAGGGTTTTGCCGATGAAGTAGACTGGCTTCTCAATTTTCCCTTCAAGTAGAATGAAAACTGAGCTGTGTGAAGTATCTGTAGCTGCGAGGTAGATAATCAGTTCCTCGTTATCTATTGGGGTGCTCATGATGGGAGACTTCCCTAAATAGGTTTTGAGATCTTGAAAAGCCGCCTCGCATTCTGATATCCATTGAACATCTGTATTTGGCTGAACTTTTCCTCATATGGTATAACCGCGGAGTAATAGGAACAACCAAGGATAGCGGTCTGAAGATTTTGAAATGAAATGGTTGATAGCGTCAAACTTGCCCGCAAGTTTCTGAACGTCTTTTGTTGTTTTTGGAGATGACATATCGAGGAAAGCCCGAATCTGATTTGGATCGGCCTCAATCCCTTTCTTGTTGATGAGGTAGCCCAAAAATCGATCTGAATGTACTTCAAATTGACACTTATTAGGATTGAGACGGATCCTGTATGATCAAAGTATGTTAAAAATTGTGTTGAGATCTAAAATGTGATTGATGGACTGTAAGCTCTTGCACAAGAGATCGTCAATGTAGACTTCTACAACTTTCTCGAGATGTGCTTTGAACATAGTATTCATCAATCGTTGATAAGTTGTACCTGCATTCTTGAGTCCGAAGGGCATGACTTTGTAGCAATAAAGTCCTCTTTCAGTGATGAAAGTGGTTTATTCTTGATCTTCATCCAAGAGTGGAATCTGATTATATCCTGAAGCAGCGTCCATCATTGATAAGAGTTCATGACATACTATGGAATCAAGGATCTAATGAATGCAAGGAAGAGGAAAACTGTCCTATGGAGTATGTTTGCTAAGATCGGTGAAATCTGCACAAACGCAAACCTTTCTATTCTTCTTCGGGACAGCGACGATGCTAGATATCCAATCTGGATACTTGGCTTCTCGAATGAATCTCACTTTGATCAATTTCTCGATCTCTATGTTAACTTCATCTCAAAATCGTGGTGATAGGCATCGCAGTTTCTTTTTGACTGCGGTGGCATTGATGTTGATTGCCAATTTGTGACATGTCTTGGCCGAATCGACCCAAGGCATTTTTTCCAAAGACCACGCAAAAACGACTTTATTTAGTTGTAAGAACTGAATGAGAGTGTCATTTTCGTGTTGAACTAGCTTAGTACCGATGAAAGTACCTCTGCTTGGTCCATCAATGTTGATGTATTCGGTGGGCTTCTCCATGGAAGGCTGATCATCTGGGTGATCAGCTTGCTGTAATTGTTATACAGTATATTTGTCGGAAGAATCTAGAATTGCAAAGATGGTATTTTTGCAAGCTCGAGAAAGCTTTTGACTACCCCTGATTTCATAAATGCCATCTTCGTGTTTAAAGCGGAGTGCTTGATGGTAGGTGGAAGTGATTGCTCCCATATTTTGAATTTAAGAATGGCCCATAATCCCGAGATAATGAGATTTGGCGTTGATCACATAAAAGACGACGTCGATGGTGGTTGGTCCTACGGTAATAGGTAAGATAATCTTCCCTACTCATTCTTCTTTATAACCATTGAATCCACTAATATCGGTGTCACTTTGAATAACTTGATCGGCCAATCCCATTTAGTCGATAGTACTCTGAAAGAGGATCTCAATACTGCTACCAGTATTGATCATCATTGTGTGCATGACAAACTTTTTCATCTTGAGCATTATGACTAATGCATCATGATGTAAAAATTTGACATGGCTAGTATCGCAATCTTTGAATGATATTCCGAGCCGGCGATTGCTCGATTCAGGCAGAAGTTTGGCTTCTTTATCTTGAGGTGTGAGATCGCAACATTCTAACAATCTTCTGCGCTTTAATTTGTTAGAGTTTGTGATCTGATTGATCTCGATCATGTTGTTGTTGTGCATATGATAAAGATACTTCTCCTAAACGTGATCTTCGACCTAGACAACTTCAAGTTGCTTCTTATAACCGTCATCCTTGTATGATTCCAGGTCAACAATATATTCGAGCATCCGTCCCTCCTTGAAAATGTATTCGAGCAACCTCTGTAAAGCATAGCAATTGTCAGTAGAATGATGGTTTACCTTATGGTACATGCAGTACGGTCGGCTCTCGATCGGTTCTAATGGTTGGGAGAGGCGGTAGAGTTAATCTTTCGTGAGGATTGGAAAAATTGTGGAGATTTGAACATTTATCTTTGGGAGGACTAGTTTGACTTGTGGTCCACTTTTCTGAGGGTTGCCAGTGTTTCCCTTGGCGCGCTTCTGGTCACCCTGGTCCTCCTTAGGTTCTGCATTCTGATCTGTAGAGGGACCTTTTGTGGTATAGAAGGATTTAGTAGATTTATGCCTTTCGGACATCATCATTTCCAGGTCAACGTAACTATTAACCTTGGTGATCATATCCTCCAAGGTTACAGGTTTGTTGAGGAAGAGGTATTCTTTGGCTTTGCAATCCAGCTGGAGTGCATTGGTAAAAGCAGTAACAATAGTTTTCTGATCAAAATTGTCCACTTTACGCGCAAGCTCCAAGAACTTCTTTACAAATGCCTCGAGCTTCTCTCCGTTGGATTGTTTAAGATTGATAGAGAATATACATTTTCTTTTTTGTCTCTGTTGTGAGCATATGTCTTGATGAATTGCTTCTGCAGTTGGTCAAATGTGTATATGGAGTCTTCAGGCAGAGAATGGAACCATCGGAGTAGTTTCTCCTGCAGACTTGTGGCAAACTGACGGCAGAGAATGTGGTTGAGATTAGAGTACAACCCCAATGAATCACGGTATTGCTGAATGTGCCCCTTGTGATTGGTACCCTTATATTTACAAATTTTTAGAGTATGGAAACCTTTCGGAATATCCATATTGAATAGTTTTTTGGCAATTGGACTTCCTTGTAACATGGTAAGGTCGTCGGTAGTGCCCAGAACTTATGCCTCGATCAACTCCTTAATACGCTGGTCCATATGCTCTTGTGTGACATAGTGGCAGATCGGTTAAGCAGCTTGACGAGGAGGTTGTGGATTATGAGTATTGGTACCTTCACTCAAACGATCTCGCGCTGGAACTCGAGGCGGAGGAACACCGGTGACCTCGACTGATTTCATATTGAATCCCCCCCCCCCAAATGAATGGAAGCTTGAGGTTCAAACCGAATATATCTGGAAATAACTTTACTGGTGGCTCCTTGAGGTCCCAATCTTTCCCGTGCAGAAATCCCAGCGGCTTCTAGAACTGATCACGATCTCGTGCTGGAGAATCCTGCTAAATATTCTGCTGAGCTTACAAGGCAGTCTGTATTATTATCATTTGATCTTCATGCCGTTTGAGCACTGTCAAATGATAATGTTATTCGGCATCGAGCTCTTTCTCACGGAGCTCTCGGTCGTGACTTAATTGTTGTTCGAGCTCATTGCACTTCTCCGTTCAGTATTGAGATTCACTCTGAGCTCCGAAAGTTATTCCGGCTCAATTGAGAAATTGAGCTGGACTCTGGTAGTTGGTCGCCTGGATACGACCATAAATAAAATGTTGTAGTAGAGTGGTTGAATGTCTTAGGATACCGTAAAAAGAGTTTCTTTCCCACAGGCGGCGCCAAATATAATGGCCTAATTTCGTGAGCTCGGCGTAGCCTAGAATTAGTCTTTATACCAATGTACATGTGACTACAATCTTGTAAACAAGAAATGACACAGGCATTTAGCGTGAAAAACCTATAAATAACTTAAAAACCACGAACTCGTGTTGAAGGTTTTGTAATAGTGACTTTATTGCTCAAGGCTGGTGATATCTTATTACAAGTTATTTCTAGACATAGAATTGTTTGATCTTGTGAATAAGAAGCTTGGAGTATTGAGAATCTCAGAAGATATACTCTTCTTGGTGATTTCTCGTATATTTTTTTGGTCCCTGTTTCTTCTGGAACTTTTCCTTTATATAGGCCTCTTCCACAGTTCTTCATCGTGCTGAAGCACGTTCTCCAAACAATGTGGTTAGTGGCTGTTGACTGAGTAACTGTTGAGTTTGTGAGAGACAGGTGGCTTTGACTTGTTCAGGTTTTCCAGTTTGAGCTCGACCAACGTTCTTCATCAGTTTGCAGAGTATGTGGCAATGCTGACTAGAGAAGTCGTGTAGAAAATGTGTGAGCTTGATATGGAGGTAATTAGAACTGGAGACAAATCGTTTTTAGATTAGATCGAGGGATAGGCCCCTACAATACTAATGCCTTGAATATTATGTATAAACTAGGTTTAGTTAATCTTGATGCAAGATGTAAACAATATGATTAGTCTATTATTACATGTAATTTAGGTTTGCATGCTTAGATCTATTTGTTAGTCTAGGGTTTTTTTTTTTTTTTGCCCTATATTATTATTGAATATGCAAGTTTTTCTGTGTTTCATATGATTTTTAACACTATATTATCATAGATCATATAGTTTAATCCAAAATTGTCCTATAAATTGTGTTTTTACGTGTTTCGAGAAACCCTAATATTTCAATTAATTGTTAGGTTATGTCATAAATTATGAGATTAAATACTAGTTTTTGCCATCTTTACAAAATTAGATCTAAGGAACAATAAATTCTAAAATCGATACTAGCAAGAGGAAAAACCAATTTTGCCCCTACTAAAGTTGCAATATAGCAACAGACAACCACCTGTTTTTGGGTTTCACAACTACGAATGTCACATCCGAAATAATGAAAAATTGTAAGACTCAATTAAAACAATTATATTAAGCCACGTGTACGTGTAGGGCAGACATTGTCACCATCTCATGAATTACTTGTTATTTGTTTTAGTACAGTTTGTCCTACCTTTTGTCTTATTTGTTATTTCTAAGAAGGCAAACTCTTTCACCAATTCTGTTACAATTTTTCATCTTATTTATGGTTAGGTATCACATGCGGTTCATAGGAGTTCGTTTGGTTTTTGGCACCAAAAGCGACCCCGATTCATCGAACAGTTTTTTCTTCTTACTCGACCCAAAAACCGTTCTGATTATTTATCATAAACAGTCTGTGTGACTACTGCCTACCAAGTGTTTGATTAAAGACTGGTACTCTACTCCTTAGGCATGGAGTAAATAATAGTACTCTACTTCTGTAAAGGCTACTCTATTGTACTTAACTCATGGAACAAACGATGGTAAATCGCCTACGTGGCTACTACCAACCAAACTATATCATTTATTCAGTTAAACTCTAGCATTCTTTCAGACACCTATGTCATTTGGTAACAGAAAGTTATCATTTGTGTTATATAACTTTGTCATTTGTTCAGTCTTCTTTGTCATTTGTTTTATATAACTTTGTCATTTATTCCAAAAAATATCAACTGCTTGAATATTACAGTAGGTTACAGGCCGTATGCTCCACAAGTAAGGTTTTGGGCTACACAAGTACGAATGTCACTTCCTAAATAATAATAAAAAAATTAAATCATTTAAAAATATATTATCACCCCACGTATCCAAATTTAATTCCTCGCTGTACACAGGTCATTACATTTCGAGGCGTGTAAGGCATACACTGTCACCATTTCATGCATTTGTTATCATTTGTTGGCGGCTAATTTGTCAAGCTTTTAACTATCAGTTATATTAAATCGTACAGACTCTGTCACCATCAGTTCTATTATTTGGCATTTTTTTAGTATTGTTTAGGGTTAGGTAACACGTGTGATTCACACGAGTTCGCCTGGCTTTTGGGGCCAAAAACCATCCCCATTCCTGAAATACTTTCTTCTTACACGACGACTGTAAAGGCCATAAAAACCGTAAAAACTGTCCCAATTATATACATCGTGTGTTCGATTGACAGCCGTAAAAACCGTCCCGGTGGCACAAACCATTTTCTCACAATCGTGTATGTGTGTGTGATTTTAGTATTAGTATTATTTCAATGGAAAATCATCTATGAGTGTGTGATTTCAGGTGTTTGATTAAAGTCTGGTTAACTACTGCCTACCAAGTGTTTGATTAAAGTCTGATTTTTCTTTTACAATAAAGTATGATAAAGAAGTGAATTACCAATTGGATGAGGAGAACCAAACGCATAAGGGTGGAGCCAAGAAGGGCACCTCTAATGCTAAAAATTATACCTCTCGGTGTACAGGTGTGGAACTTCACAAAATATTCGTACCACATACTTTGCACCGTTACTGCTAATTGATCCAATAGCGACGATGTCGACGCTGGTTATAGAAATATTCGCTCATCATCTCGGTGATATGAAGTTCTAATTTGGGAAGATAATAATTCAGATGAAACCCATTCATGTTTGCCTAATTTTGGGGCTACATGTCTCTCCTATTGCATATATGAGTTCTTATTTGTTGATCCTGAGTATATAACAAATTTTAGAATGAGGCGATTCCCCAAGACGAAGAATACATATGGGCTAAAGGAAATTGACTGGGATTTAAAGCAGGCGAAATTGGAAATACATCATGGTAAGGTTCTAATTTGTCATTTGTTTGGACTGTTTTATCATCATTCTTCATTGTATTTGTCACCCCAAAAATTTATGTATTATATTTTCCATTTTTGGGTCATTATTTTCTAAGGTTCTTATCATCACATTGTGTATTCTTTGGCATTTTTTACCCATTTTTATTCTTAACCGTGTGTGATTTTGTTTTACAAACGATGTTCTTCGATTAAATTTGTTAAAAATTATACAATCCTTTCTCCTCCTGAACAAGGGGAGAAACGTTGAGGTGAAGTATATTGTTCTGGTAGATGATCTAGTAGAGTTTAACAGATTCCTCTGGGGTGAGCAAGTTTATAATTTCTTGTGGAGTCAAATAGAAAAGTTTGCCAAATATCGATCGCCCGCTGATAAAAAAATCGGATAAAACTTTATTATTACATAGATGTACCTGGGTGTTGATGATATGAACTTTCTTCTCTATTCCTGACCTGAAGTTTCTATGAATTCACAAATCCAAACATTTGTTCCCTAAGCTACATGGATGGAGGATGACATCCTTTAAGCGTCATCAAATTGTGACGTTTAAATTTTTTTTTGCTAACCCTGACTTGCTTGTAATAACTATGAAGGCGTCTAAGACTGGCATGCAGCAAGAATTTATGCAATAGGCCATGGTAATCTTCCATTTTTTGTACGAATGATTCATTTAATTATTTTCTTGTTATTTAATTTAGGTTTCGTATTATTTTATTTGCTTAGGTTTGGCATTTTGTATCATCTTCTTGTCATTTGTTTGATTTCTTTCTTTGACATTTCCCCTTTTATTATTAAGTTCCTTTTTGTCATTTATTTTATGCCCATTGTCATTGTTAGGATTTTTTGTATCATTTCTTAATTACCCTTTGTCATCGTCATCTATTTGAATATTTCAAATAAATCACATCGAAGTACCCGCAATCGGCGCTGCGCCTGTAATCGAACTACCTGCAGTCGGTGCACATGCAATTGGTAGCAGTTCTTCCGCTACTGAGATCGGAGTTGTAATGGTTAAGGAATGCTCCCTGTTGGAGGACCATGGTAAAATGTTTCAGAACCATGGTAAAATGTTAGAACAAATTTCAATGTCTACAGTTATAGACATTAATACTCTACCCCTTGAAGATGGTACTCTACTCCTTGGGCAGTACCAGTTCTCTACTCTTGAGAAAATTGTGAAACGCAAGAGAGAATAAGAAGGTAATGAGAAAAAAGATGGGGAAAGGAAGAAGGTGGAGCCGAGAATATGGCAAAGAGAGCTCCAACAAAAAAGTCAAAAGATTGAAGAGAAGAAAAAAGGTAAGGAAGAAAGGGAGAACGTTAAAGAAGAACATGGAAAGAAATGTAAGACCAATGCCAACAAGAAGAACAAGAAGGCAGAAGAAGTTGATGTTCCCCTAAAGAAAAAAGTTAAAGGCACAAAGATAGAAGCTCTCACTGATGAATAGTTGGATAATGTCCCACTGGTCTTTTTAAAAACCTTAATCCCCAAGATCCCCAAGAAGAGCTTGGGTAATAGAGCACCAAGGAAGAGACGAGCAAAATTCCCGGAACTTGATAAAATTTAATCAATTGCTGAAAATTTGATTCAACAAGTTGCCCCTGGAGAGAGATTAGTGGTGGTAAAATATTTAATGGTAAATGATGAAGTTGAAGTTTTGAGGGAAGTGAATTTGGAAGCGATATCGTCTGAATATGGTGGTTATCGTCTAGAGGTATCATCTGTTTATTTAACATTTGTTTTTTTGAAAATTGACATTTACTTTATGAACTTTGTCATTTGTTCAGAAGTCTATCATTTTTTCAGATGTCTGTGTCATTATATTTTCCAGAACTTTTATTTGTTGTATGTGAAGTGGAAGAAAGGTGATGAAAAAGATGGTGAAGATAAGAAAGATGATGATGATGAGAAAGATGGCGAAGAGAAAGCTAAATCTGTTGAAGAAGAGCAACCTCAAGTTGTTGAAGAAGATGAAGTTCAAGAGGTATTTATCTAATATTTGTTTTAAGCTATCTATCATATTTGTTGCTACTATGTCGTTTGTTCATTTAATTTTACCATTCGTAGTATATGTATATCCTATTTTACAGATGGAAGATTCAGAATAACAAACTGTAGTGGTGTATTATGATGGAAAAAAAGATGTATTGGAATAAACCAATGAGGTATTTAACTAATATTTGTTTGTATTGAACTATCCATAATATTAACATTACATATCCATACCATTTTTTTTAATTTGTTTCTTCTTTACCATTTGTTGTACAGACTATAGAGGTTGCAGAGGTAGTAAAAACTGATGTAGTATTCTTCAACCAGGAGGAAGTTGTTGGTAAAGCTTATCAGGTAACTTGTCATTTATTTGATGGTAATTTCTCATTTTTGTCTATTTATTTTACCATATCTTGTATCACTCTTATCATTTCTAGTTTGTTTATTTATAGACTAGTACAGACCAAACAACAGTTGTATCTGTCGAGGAACAGACTATAGAGGTTGTAAAAATTAAAGTAGTAATCTCTCACTAGGATGAAGATGTTGATGAAACTAATCAGGTAACTTATCATTTGTTTACTCGTAACTTCTTATTTTCTTCTATTGTTTTTCTCATATCATGTATCACTCTTACCATTTGTAGTCTGTTTATTTACAGAATAGTGTAGACCAAACAACTGGTTTATCTATCGAGGAACAGAGTAAACAGGAGGTGGTTGAAGGCAAGGATGATGATGATGGAACTTCACCGAAAAAACTAGATCCTGTGAAAATAATAAAAGAAATGGTTGTTGACGAGACCAATATATGAAGTATTTTTAAACCAAACAACTGGTTTATTACTCATTCTTATGTAATATGCACATTTATATTTCATTTTCTTATTTCATGACATATCTGTTCCAGCTTGTTTTAATGGAGTCAGAAGTTGATGTCACCTTAATGAAGATGCATAAGTTTATTGACGAAGATATTACTGAGAGATCCACAAAACTTGCTATTTAAATGAGCCTATCACATGGTCACTTTGAAAAACTTCTTCCATGTATATTATTCTAACATTTTATTGAAAAACCCATCTCCCAGGACAAGAAAAACTAGGTATACCAAGTTTGGTCACTAAGGAAGGATGAATTATCTCTTTAAGCTAAGGACTACAACACGAGTACCTATAGGAGGATAGGTGAAGAAATTGTTTACCTTAACGTTCTCTACACCTTATATTCAAACCAATGGTTGGACAATGAGGTATTTATATCATTTATTTATTTTCCTCTGTCATTTATTGGGCTATCCCTGTCATATATATTATTTTTTCAAAAAACTGTCATTTGTTCAAGGGTCTCTACTATTTATTTTCAAATAGTCTGTCTTTTATTTATTGTACTTTGGCATTTCTTTATACAGATTGAACTTTATCATTTGTTTTGACGTTGTTGTCATTTGTATTTCTAAACTTTATCATTTGTGGTTTATAATTTGTCATTGTCTTTTTTTATTCAGGTCATTAATATTTACATTAAAACCCTGATTTAATATTTTGATTTACAACATCGTGCCCTCCCAGCTAAAGAACAAATTATGTTTACGGATGTTTATTCCTGTCAAATTATAGGCAGGGCTTACCGTGTCTAAAATTATATTATATCATCTCAAGAAGGTGTGAAATTAAAGAAGAAATCAATTTGGGAACAAATAACTTATATGGGATGGGATTCTACAGTTTCTCGTTGCTTCGATCAAGGAAATTTAAAAGTGATGAATTCAAAATTAATACTCCTTCCTTGGAATCTCAATGACAACCACTGGGTCCTTTGTGTTGTGTCATTTAAAGGAAGAAAAATAAACATCTACGATCCACTGGTGGATGCAAAAATTACAAATGCACAGTAGAAGATGAAGTTATCTCCTGGACGCCAGTGTATTCAGGATCAGCTATCAGCGATCCTCCCAAAAATGTTAATATGGATAAATTTTGTTGATCGTAGTCCACCTACTGGTTCAGTGGTAAGGACTTGCGGTATTAACTCCAGATGGACAACTCATTTTGGGGAGTGTCCAATGCAGCCAAATAGTAATGACTGCGGGATCTATATACTTGTCTTTATGGACAATATCTTAAGGGGGATGAGATTTCCAGATCTGATAAACGGTGATGAATATTGTTACACAATTGTTTATGACATATTGAGGCTGGGAGCAGAGCCGAACGCTAATTTGGAATCTTTAAAGTAAATATAATTTATGCAGATTTGTAAAGTTATAAACAGTTATGAATATCATTCATTTATGTGATATTTATCATTTGTGGTATCTTCTTTGTCATTCATATATGGCATATATTTTATTTGTTAGAATGGAATCAGAATGTAGTTTGTCTAGTTGGATGTATTTTTCATTTTATGAATTATATGTCATCCACTTATAACCCATTTGTCATTTGTTATTTATTTTTTGTCACATTTTAGTGCAATAGTTATCATCCAGTTCTGAAAAAAATTTGTGAAACATGTACGGGCATGAGAATGTTAGGCATAGAGGAATAACACAATTAAAATGCATGATATATAAAATCAATTTCTATGGAATAAATTTGTAGGTATTTCATTTATTTTTCTTTGACTATAGTTTATGGGAAACACTAAGGGTGAGCATGGGTCGGTGGGAGTCGGTTTGGAGCCTAAACCGGAACCGAAACATTCGGTTTGCAAATTTTGAAACCGAAACCGAACTATAACTAAACCGAACCGAAGGAAAGTTATGCAAAACCGAAACCGAAAATCAAAAAAGAAACCGAACCGAAACTGAAAATCAAAGTAGAACCGAACTGAAACCGAACCAAAAAGCCAATAAAATTCAATTTGGGCTATTATAATCCAATTTGGTCCAATTCCCTTCACAAAAATCATTAAATACATAATCCAATCTAAGAAAATTCCAAAATATAACCAATTCATAAATATAACCAATCCATGATACTTTAAATAGATGACAATTCCAAAATATATGACAATTCAATGAGTTTATATAGAATGATACAATCATTTTAACATGAACCATTCAAAAGCTACTAAGAGCATAATAAAATCATAAGCATAGCAAAGCCATCTGTCACACAGACACACAGCAATACAACAATCCCTTCCCCTCTCATACTCTGCAACACAGCAAGGCTATCACCTAATTGTCTAGCCCAAGATCAAAACTGATGTCCTCCATAACACTGAGCGTAGGGCAACCTGTGAGGGTGAAATTGATATCAAAGATGTATATGAATAAAAAGAAACAATATTCCATATGATTTTTAATATCAAAGTCTTTTCGGGATTAGATCAAATGTTATTGTTTTCTAGAGTACTCATTCGAATACACACTTTTTTTTATGACAATTTGGTATGTTCCATAAGAAGGAAAAAACTCACTAGACTATCAACGATACTATAGGAAGAATCAATTTCCTCATGATAATATATGGAAAAGCAGTTGAAATTATCTTCTTTAAAGTTTCTTCTAATTTCAACAAGCTGGAGCTTAAATTCTAGGGTGAATCAAATTTTAAAAGTACTCTTTATCAGTTGGATCTCCTATAATATCTTACATTAAGACTATAGCAGACCAATCAAATGAAATATGATTAATTGAGATTCAAACAAATTAAGTGTTTAGGTTAGTTGATTTAACTTATAAGCGGCTTCCGCTGAGCTCCAGATATCGAAGCAAGGAATCCACTAGAGACTGGGGCTATAAGTTCAGCAAGCTTCACAAAGAACAATAACAATAACAGTTATATATAACGATAACTGTTAAAGAACAAGAACAATAACAATAACAGTTATATATAACGATAACAGATAACAGTTATAAATAACATTTATAATAGCATTTGATCAAATATCCATTCTAAGTAAAAAAGATAAGTGTTGTTGCATTCACTACAATAAATAAGGAATTTAACGTCATTTGTACAAATGACGTCGAAGGCGATGACGTGAAAAGGTATGGACTAACATCATTAAATAAGTGACGGGAAAAGCTAGGCACTAACATCATTAATTAAATGGTATATAAAGAGTTTCAAAAAATGATGTTATTGATACCTAATTCCGATGGCCTACCGGCTAATGTATTAAACAATGACGTAATAACATTTTAATATATCAACAATGACATTTTTAAAATGACATCAATACCTCAAAAAATACAAAAAAATATTAAAAAATTAAAAATCAAAAATTGTTAATCCACTGCCCGTCCTCTCTACATGACCACTACCATATTCTACAAAAAAAGGCAAAATATTTGGCAAAATTATATTACTTTCATTAAATACAATGTGTTCGAACTCAATCACTTCATTATTTGGATTACAGAGCTAAATCACTGGTAAACTTCACCAATGCACAAAATAACTAATAAAACGGCCATAAAGAAGGATCTCGAATGTTTCACTGCCAGAATGCTTATAACCTTTAAGTGCCTTTATGTGTTTCTACTAATCTGAATCAATTTGTAAACCTATCAAAGCATATAAATTAAACATTAGCTCTATAAATGTGAGCTTACTAATAATATGACTACCGAATTTCACATTTGCTACATATAATGCACTATAAATGTTGATAATTGTTTTAGTATCTTACCTATCTATCATTATACTTTGCATTTCCTTTATTATTTCAGCAACTAAAAAGAGTTTGTGAGTACACAATAAGATGCTTGCATTCGTAAAAGAAAAGAATACAAAACAAGTTTACTAGACCTTAAGAAAAGAATACTGATGTTGCTCGGTCAATGGTAAATTCCAAATATTTTTTTATATAGTGGCATACATAAATATTAAAGTTTACTAGACCTAAAATGTCAAAGATTACCTACATTGCTTGGCTTTCGGATATTTGGAAATGGATAACTACGGATGCTGGAAAAAGAAAGAAATTCACATCAAATGTGATCAATCAAGACCAAATTCTTCATGGGAATGGTTGGAGAGGTGGATGGCTGTGTCGTCATCTAACTCTGCAGAACCACACACTACAAAAATTAGGGAAAAATTGTAAGGAATTAAATTCTTAATATAGCAACTAATGATCATGAGCAAGCGGATTCGGAGGCTGGTGTTAGTAAAATAGCAATGTCTGTTGATGGTAAAAAGAGTTCAGACAGTTATGATACAGATAAGTTTGACGATGCAGGTTTTAGAAGATCTCAAGAGATCTCTTCAGTTATAGAAAACATAAAATCAGGAAAAGCTTCATGTCTGAGAATCATGATTTAGAAATTGAACTTAAACGTTCCTTGAAAAGGGTTGCCTCAGAGCAACCAGAGTATGAAGGGAACAATTCAGTTTTTAAGTCGAGAAAGACATGTAATCCAACATTTGTTGCCGTCAAATCTAAATTTGAAGAGCTCAGTTCCTCATCAGCTAAATCAGTTAAGCCGGTAATTTCTATGTCTCGAGATGTTGAAGTAGAGTCAAAACTGGGCAAGATTTCATCTCAATCTGATCGCATGACAGAAAATTTGGTCACTAAAAAACCAAGCTGCGTTGTTAGGGGAGCCGTGTGGTACTGAAATTTCTGTTTCTTCTGTTCTTGATTCACCAAATAAAAATTAAGTTTATGGTGGAAAATTGGAGCATGAAAGTGAACTTGTGGGAGAATTGACTTATGGACGCAATGGAACAATTGATAATGCATCCAATAGGAAAAACATTGATACTGAACTCATAGCTATAGATTCTTCAGAAGTAGAGCAGCATCCAGATGGAAGTGAATCAAATGTGCCGAACCAACTTGAAAAAGTAACAGATTCAATAACATGGAAGTTGTCACCAAACAAATCTCCAGAAAGCCATATAACTGCCTCAGAAGCATATGGAACACCATCAAGTGAGGTGTCTGGGAAGGCCAAAAGAAATAAAGTGGATAAAAGTGGCCCCACCAAAAAAATTAAATCTCATTCTGCAGGTAACAAACCTCATTTGATTTTAAACCAAGACTTAGATGCGAGAAGTAGTACAGAGCAATTGCTGAAGGAATCTAAAAATGCGAGACGGCGAAGCTCATTTGGTTCCGCGAGACCAGATTTTGGTGAGGAGTCAAGGGACAGTAGTAGTGCTATTCCCAGTTACATGCAAGCTACAGAATCTGCAAAGGCCAAGGCGCTTATGAACACTTCTCCTAAGTCCACTCCAGATCTCCAAGACAAGGATATTTACATCAAGAAGCGGCACTCTCTTCCAAGGCGCTTATGTAATGCTTTTATTTCCTCAGCTTATGTTGCCTTAATCACTTTGTATACATAAAGCTAGACATGGTATTCAGATGATGTAATTGCACAAGTCAAATGCAACAGATAATAGGTCCCTAGATTTTGCTAGATACATAAATTATATAAATTTTAGTCTCAAATAGGAAGTGGTGAACAAGATCAGTTTTTATGCTCTTGTAAAAAACTGTTTCTATCCTTATATCTCTTTTATCTCAATTTAAAACAATTGTTAAAATTAGAGGGGTTTTATTCATAAGCTTGAACAATGAAACAAAAAAATTTACGTGAGCAGATGTCACACCAATGCAATGGTGTTGGAACGAGAACTTCAAGTTGGACAGGAAAGTAGCGAAAAAAAACATTAGGCATACTACATATATCGAGATTAAAGAAAAATATCCATAATATAGATTAGCTTACTTTAGAGAAGAAAGAGCCACAGAGTTCAGGTGCACGATACCATCTGGTTGCCACATAATCCTAAAAGAAGTAATAAAAATGTAAATATCTAGAGCCAAATAACAGATGATTGGCACATAATAAACTGCTCTCAATAAAATTTTGAAATAATATAGAGAACTTCAAGATGAATTGCATGACTAGAGTACATACAGTCCAAAAGATAGCTGATGGAGCATCATTGAATGACACACGAGCAAGCTCGAAGTCACAAATTTCAATTTGCAGTCTGCATTAGCAAGAATATTCTTTGGCTTCAAATCCCGATGGAACACATTCGCTGCAAGAAATCAAGAAAACGTCAATAAGGATGGTTGTTGATATAAAGATATAAAAACGATATGAAATCATCATTAACCTGTGTATATGAATTTTAGAGCTCGAAGAAGCTGGTACAAAAAGAACTGATAATGTTCAAGAGTAAGATCATCATTTGCCTTAATTACTTGGTAAAGGCCAGATTCCATCAACTCAAAAACTACAAAGATGTCTTTAAATTCTCTTCGTGGTGGTGGAAGCACTTTATGCTTTATTTCTACAACATCAGGATGCTGAAGCAACTGGAGAAGCTGGAGCATCAGGTTGTTGATATAAAGATATAAAAACGAGATGAAATCATCATTAACCTGTGTATATGAATTTTAGAGCTCGAAGAAGCTGGTACAAAAAGAACTGATAATGTTCAAGAGTAAGATCCTCATTTGCCTTAATTACTTGGTGAAGGTCAGATTCCATCAACTCAAAAACTACAAAGATGTCTTTAAATTCTCTTCGTGGTGGTGGAAGCACTAAATGCTTTATTTCTACAACATCAGGATGCTGAAGTAACTGGAGAAGCTGGATTTCTCTTAATATGCATGTAACATAGGAAACATGTTCAAAAACATCATGGATTTTCTTAATTGCTACCCTCTCTCCAGTATGGTTGTCAACTTCAGGCCTAACAACACCATAGCTTCCTTTCCCAATGACCTATTGAATTTGGTATTGACTTTCTTCACCATACTCCGTAAGAAAATCATTCTCAAGCATGTTCTGATTAAAAACAAATAAGTTAGCCAACAAATGAATGCTAAGTAAAAATAAAAACATGGAAAAAATAAAAAAATAAAAAGCTTTAATTATTCAGTAACAAAGTGATTGAGCATTTTCATTAGGATTAGTTGACCTTCAATTCTTTTCTTCTAATCTTGTTAATAACGATCATTCTTTTTTAAAAGTCAGTATCAAGCTTAATGTAAGGAATATACCTTCGTACTCCTTGAAGCCACCTTCTACAGATGTGATGCATCTAACAAACACAAAAATGTAAAAGGTTGAGAGTAGTTCTAAAAATACAGTCAAAACTTATTAAAGACGTCACTACCGTTAACACTGACATACATACCAAATAAATTAAAGCAAAATGATATAGCTACAATCAAGTCTACATTTCTTGCAAGTATGTTCTTTAAGATATATTGGTCTCGTAAGAAATGACAATCACTTTCAGATAGAAGAATAACATAAAACTAGTTTAGGCCTTTTGACTTTAACTTCATTCCCACCTACTATCTAGAAATCCCCTTTGTGGTTATTTTCATATTCAAAAAATACTTACTAAGGTACCCTTATAAAAATTCTAGAATCAACCTGGCTTAAATATACGACAAAGGGATTGATTGAGAACCGCAACAAAAGCTAACTATAACCTGACAGTCACTTCGACCGGTGGAAGATTATTGGAGCAAATTAGGGTTCTTAGAGAGGGAGAAAGAGAATAGATGATTTTTTTTAAAGGGCTTGAAAAACTTTAGTTTATATTCTCTATGGTGAAAACGCGAGTTATGTGAAATTAATCAACGTCAATTGAAGCAAAAATAACATAAATGCCATCGCATATATTTTCACGTCACAAGCAAAAGTAACATTAATGGTATATAAGCCAGAAATGAAGTCGTTATTTGGGGGAATGACGTTGTAATTTACCCAAATACGTTTTGTATAGACTTGGAACAGAAAATGGAAAATATAGTACATTTTTGTTGTTTTGGTTTATGTGGGAGAGTAAATGTGGATTAAGGAGGGAAAATGGTGAGTATGGCACATTTTTGTTGCGTAGGTTTATGTGGGAAAACAAATGTGGATTCAGGAGGGTCAACTATGTTGGGGCTCATCATCACATACACTTTGATTTCTTTCTCCAAAGGGAAGATGATGGGGAGTTGGGGTCACTGTAATATCTATTCCTACATAGAAATCAGCTAAGTGCAGTGATATGCACGCTGATGAGTAGATTAGAATCAAAAGGCTAATGTATGCCTTGGACTAAGTTGAAAAGATGGCTAAGATTGAGTTTCTAAATAGGTCACTGTAACTTTTATTTCTTCATAGAAATTAGCTTAATGAAGTACTATACACGCTGATGACTAAATCCAAATGGAAAGGCTAATGCACATGTTGGACTAAGTTGAAGATATGGCTATGATTGAGTGTCATGTGATATATATTATTGAAATCATTTATCATTTTTTCTAAACAGAAAAGGAAAGAAGTGCTAGTACCATTTATGGAGAACAAGTAGCGGTACTTGGAGTTATTGAGAAAATACTTACTAAAAATGGCAGCATAATTTTTCCATGGATGGCCTAACAAACATAAAGTAATTTATATTGTATAGTTAATGAATATTAGATTTTCTTCGAGCCAAACACTGGATTGGTGAAAAATATGTTAAGATGTCTTCAAAATATATAAGCAAAAAAAAAAAAGAGTAAATACTAAAGATAGGAAATAAAAAATATAATTATCACTTGGCTTTTTGTGCATATTTGATTTTTTTGAGGCTTTTAATTTTTCATGTTATTCATAAAAAAGAAATTGTGCTCCAAATTTAATCTAGAGAAAGCTAAAAAACAATTCATTGTTCAGAAACATACCCTGAAAATGTTGCTTTTCAGATTTTTTTTTTAAGTAAAAAATAGTAGAAAATACCAAAGTTGTTCTACGGATTAGATATTTTGTACCTACATTGATCAAACTTATGCATGAAGACCATGAAAGAGTATTGGTACGTTACCATTCTTAAATGATCTTATGATTCTTATTAATATAAACACATTTATGAAGTTTCTTAATTTGGGAAAGGTAAGAATAAAAGAGCACTTGAATCTGAATACTAATACATAGTAGATATTTCTGTTATATTTTTGCAATTCCAAGATTATTTCTTTGCGACCTTTTTTTTATGCTTTCCTTGAAAGTTTCCCCTTTTCTAATTGCAGAGAATGATTCAGAGCAATTTCCTGTGAAGGAGCTATCTAATAAGAACCCATCTGAAGCCAGCATTGGTATTACTAGACCTGTCCAAGAGGCCATGTGGCTGACATCTGTTTCCATTGAAAATGCCTCTCACAGGGGAAATGCAAGTACTTCTCCCAGCTTCAATTGGGATCAAATTGGTAAATGCTCTTCGAATCCAGAGATGCAAAATAATGTTGAAATGAAACCCGCAGTGGAGGAGTTAGAAAGCATTGTGAGGATTGAACAAGCGGAGGCAAAAATGTTCCAAACACGTGCTGATGATGCTAGAAGAGAAGCTGAAGTCCTTAAACGTATTGCATTTGCTAAGAATGAGAAAATTGACGAAGACTACTCCAAGCAGATTACAAAGCTGTGCTTTCTTGAGGCAGAGGAAAGACGCAAACAAAAGCTCGAGGAACTTCAAATCATTGAACGAGCTTATCGTGACTACTTTATTATGAATATGAAAATGGAAACAGATATTAGAGATCTACTAGTGAAAATGGAAGTGGCAAAGCGAAATCTTAGTACGTAATTCTGGGCTTTTAGCAGAGCTTAGGCAGCACTCATCTTCCATCTATTGTTGTACAATTAGTTTCTCAGGTTAGTTGTCTTTTTCTTCAATCCCGCTAACCAAAGTCTGTACAGTGTGCTCCGTAACTTATGTTAGAAATAGTTTCCATTTAAATTAATTTATTAATGGAAAATAGATTTTTTGTTTGAAAACTGGTCTACGCTTGCACCGAATCTCATGTTATTAGCACTATACGTCTACACCTTTCTTAAGAGTCGCATTTCATTCTTACCCTAGCGTTTTCAAAGAGAGCAACAACTTCTTCCGCGACTTTCTACTCCAATCAAACAGTTGAAGAAACCCACCAACATGTGCCCCTCCACTCCTTAAACCTTGTTTCTCCACCCCCATTTCACTACATAGATCAACACATGTCAAACCTTCTCTCTCCCCCATCTCTCACCTAAACCCATTGGGGTTGTAGTCAAAGTGACAAAGCCAGGAGTAACTTATAAGGTTCTAAATATAATTGAAGAAGAACACTAGGAATGCAATAGAATAACAGTTTATAAACTACTTGAAGAAGAACATGTAACATGTGTATAGAAGGGATTGATTCGTAACAATAATCTAGGTCTTTCAAATGTATTGATCGTTTCTCTATCGAGGGCTTTGTAGTACTGATCACTAACTCGCAATAAAGGCTAAATGAAATAAAGTTGTAATATCACTTTTAGTAATAACTAAAAACAACTGATCTTTTGATAAATCGTTCAATCAAAATAGAAACCTTGCTGTAGAACTTTCTGCCCCACCTCCTCCACTACCGACTTCCTGGTTTATATCCATGTGAACCAAAAACATAAACGAAAATGAATATGGTGCCGAAACTCCCTCGTATGCCCTCAATTGCTCAAGTGCCTCTGCCCTACGCTTCTTCATATAGGGAATCATTCTACAATAAGAAACACATTAACCCAACTAATGAAAATGAAAATGAAATTAATACAAATTTAATCAAAAAGACTAAAATCAAATCAAACCTCATCAATGAAACTCAAATCGAAACAAACTTCGACAATGAAACTTAAATCGAAATAAACCCTGTCAAAGAAACACAAATCGAAATAAACCCCATCAATGAAACTAAAATCAAAACATATCCCATCAATGAAATTGAAATTAAAACAAACCTAACATTGAAACACAAACCCCATAAATCAAACATACTCTGAAATTCAAATTGACAAAGAGAGAGAGATGGGATTGCTGACCCACGAATGGTTCTTCAAATGATCTTAACATATGATTTAAAGTGAATCGGACCATGAGATAGCTTGGTGTTCATGAGTTTGGGACGAAACCTCTGAAACTTCATCTTTTGTCGAATGATGCCGCTCGGTATACAAATCTCTTTGAATCGAAGCATGAAGAACTTGCTTGCCATAGTGACTCAAGGATTTCAATCGAAGCATGAAGAACCCCTTTATAACTTTGCCCTCTTAATCCTCACAATTTCAATCAAAATATAGCAACGTCATTTGTAGAGAAACGATTTGAAAAAAGACTATGTACAACATTTTCTTTTTTGGTCATAACTGAAAATGACGTTGATGGACAAAAGAGACAATAATTAATGTCACTTTATAATAAAATGACGTAGAAATACAAGACATTACGTCATTGACGAGGATAGATTATAACTTTGGAACTATAACGTCATTTTCAAACAAAATGATGTTGTTTAGATGACGTTAAAAATCATATTTGTTGTAATGATTGTAAAAAGAGAAGTGTTGCTGCATTGTAAAGCAGTCTTTAGCCCTCGCAATTCTCATGTATGTTTACCTCAAAATTCAGCAATTCGCATGTATGATTAGAACTAAACATTATTTTCATCTTTATGATAGTAAAAATATCTCTATACCTTGAGAGAAAATTTCACAACCGCATACAAGAATAGTTTATGGATTTATCTCGGCAAGAAACACTATTGGAGGACAAAATTCATGTGAAGCAACTTGATTAAAGTACTTACTCCCAAGGAACATCACCCACAAGCATCCAATCCTCGTCCTTGTCTTCATAAGTGAGTACATACTCAGAACCATGGATGAGATCCATCAGACGACTCTCACTCAGTCCTTCTCGTCCTTGGACTTTGTGAGAAGCACATTGCCCTGAATTAATAGTAATTAAAACATAAATCAGCTCAACTTCATTAACACTAATAAATAGATATAATCTAGAGCTGTATAACTTAAATGACTTGGCCTGAAATGCATTATCAACACCCTAAACAAAAAGATACGAATTCTAATGCACATTTTATCCAAAGCATTATAGTCAAACAAAGAAGATCTTGAAACCGCACAAGAAGATCATGATCTTCTTTTTCTTATCTGAAACATATTTAGAACTTTCTTATCATACTTGATTCATCTTTACAGAAACTAAGTAAATAAAAAATCTGCTCTTCACAAGTGCTAACACCCTAGCACTAGTATATCTCAATAGACAATGCTTTACAGTTACAAAAGCATACGGAAAAACCTTATGCAACAGGTATTTTAGATGGAAAAAGGAACTAAAGTTTTAGTTTCTTCCTAACCAGAGCTCCAAATGTATAACTACTTTGGTAATAGATGGGATGCTTGTACCCATCGAGCTAAAAACTCAGTTCTACATTTTCTTCAGAAATATAAGCAATTTTGCGATATTCCAATCGATGAATTACCAAGGGAGCTCAAGTTCATAAAATTATATTCAGAGAGATAGAAGAATTACCAAACATCTTCTCCAGAGCTGCTGAAAGTTCCACCATGTAATTGGAGTAAGTTTTAAGGTCAACTTTCCTCAGGTATGGAGCACCATCCATGCTAACTTTCACATAGAGACACCCAGATCCCAACTTTCCCTCAGCATCATCAGCGCTCTTCACCGGAGTAGCCATAGTGTTCTTTCAGAAAGATCGAATTGGTGGCCATCCTACAACTTGTGCCCTGTTCATAAGAAGAGGAAAAGAAAAGAAAAACTGACTGAGTTCAATTTTCTCAAAACTCCCGCAATTTTGCTGCAGCTTACATACACAAATCAGATCACAAATGGGAATATATTCTCAAGGAAACATCAAAACAAACTTCATATTAGAATAAAACATAAATAATAAAAATGCAAAACACAATCACCCAAATCTGCAATTTCATCTATACCCAAATCATAAGCCTTAATCACACAAAAACTGCTCCAGAAATCAATACTTATTTCAAATAACAAACACAAATCTCTGATCAGTCCAAGCAAACTCTAAAAAAAAAAGGGAAACATTAGGCATAAAAACCCATAATCATCAAATAAAACCACAAAACAAAACAAATTAAAACTACCCATAATGAGGATTCGAGCTTTAACAACAGCAACATCAATAACAACTAAATGAAGATTCGAGCTTCATCAGCCATTTAAAATCAACTAGATGAAGAATCAAACATTTAAAATTACCATCTAACCCTAGATATCATCACAAATTGAGGATTCGAGCTTCATCAGCCAATCAATCTTCTTTAATCGTGGTTGAAGATGGTGAAATAGAGCAGTTTCTTCAAAGCAATTCTATTGGATATTTTATTAGATTTAAGAGAGGGGAGATGGACTGAGGAGAATCACAATAAACTAGGTTTTGAAGAGGACCAACCGACCAAGAGAGGAGGAGGTAATGAGGAGAGGAGAGGAACTGAGTGAGGACTGAGGACAGGAGACAATGAGGCAGAGGTATACTATTACTAGGGTTTTTTTGTTTGTTAATAGCTAATACCGGTTCGGTTTTAGTCCGATTTTTATGTAACCGAACCGAAACTTTTGAAAACCGAACCAAACCGAAAAAAATGTTCAGTTTTGGTTCGGGCTTTTCGGTTTGGTCGGCTTACTGCTCACCCCTAGGAAATACAAGTGTGTTTAAGAGTATTAATTAGATTTTTTAATCCCAAAAACTTAAGCTAAATCTATAAAAGCCTATATTGTTACCCTCAAATATAACATAATACAACTTTTTTGTCATTATCTTCTACAATGGATAATGACAGTCAGAGAGCAACAAAATATTATACAACCTCTGAAGATGAAGAAGAAATGGATTATGATTATCCTGTAGATGATTCTGTTGGTGATGATAACTGTAATGAAAAGAAGAGTGAGGATGATGACTCTGTTGAAACAAATGGAGATGAGGACGCTGACTCTAATGGTGATAGTTGTAATAGCCTAATTCCGTAAGCTCAAAATGGCTTGGAATTAGCTCTTACACCAATGTACCTGTGACAAAAATCTGATGGAAAATAAGAAATGACACAAGTGATTTAGCGTGGAAAACCTTTAAATAGGTAAAAAAAACCATGACCTTGAGTTGAGGGTTTTTGTAATACTGATTTTTATTGCTTAAGCGTGATATCTTATTATAACTGATCTTTTGACTTAGAAATACTTGATCTTGTAAATAAGATAGTTTTTGAGAATTAAGAAAATGTAGTTTTCTTGGTGATTTCTCATATATTTTTTTGGTCTTTGTCTCTTCTGAAACTTTTTTCTTTATATAGGCCTTCTCCGCAGTTCTTCATCGTGCTGAAGCACGTTCTCCGAATAATGTGGCTGGTGGTAGTTGACTGAGTAACTGTTGAGTTCATGAGAGATAGGTGGCTTTGACTTATTCAGGTTTTTCTGTTTCAGCTCGGCCCATATTTTTCATCAGTTCGTGGAGTAGGGACAGACAATGTTGAGTGTTGAAGTCATGTGGATAATGCGTGAGTCTGATATAAAGGTAGTTCAAACTTAAGATAGCTCAATTTAGGTAAGGTCGACGGGTAGGCCCCTACAATCGCCCCCTCACAACCGAAATCACGAGTGGCTTTGGTTAAGAAAGAATTTGTGGGTACACGGGTATTTGGGTTTGAAGTTTAAATAATGAAGGAAATAATGATGGTGTGTTGACTGCATGGAAAATGTGCATGTTATGGGGGGACGCACGTGCATTGAATGTTGATGGGAATATTGATGTACGCGACGGTTAGGGTTTGAAGAGTTTCATCTGTATTGAATGATGACACTTGTGGAAACGTTCCAGCACAACAAATATAAGGTTATATAAATAGTACATGTACTGAGATTTGTGGCAAAGTTTGTTTGTTTATTGTCAAATTCTCTGTAAGTTTTGAAGATGGTGAAGACCCGGAGAATGGTCCTTGAAGATAAAATTACTACTAAAATACATAGGTTGAAGTTGAAATATTTCTGTGATCAGCCCTTGAAGATGTCTACTCCCGTTTCTGTTCCTTCGATGTATCAAGGAATGTCGGAAGATGAAGTGGCTGAAACTGAGGAAGATTTTACTGTATGTGGAGGTTTAATTACGTTGTTGTGACTGGTAAGCAACGTTGGGCTTGTCTTCACATTCTTGTGGAGGACAAGGTTGGGGAGACAGATACAGAGATAGGCGTAACTGCGGGGCAGTTGCGCTGACGTCTCACGCTTAAATGGATTCTAAGGTCGGGCCGTCTTCATCTTTACCAACTCTATGAGGGTGGTGGTTATAGAAGAGGTGGTGATGGTAGTGGAAGAGGAGGACAGAGAATAGAAGTCTGCTTCTGCACTTCGTTTCTTTAAGCTTAAAAGACCTTCGGTTTGAAGAATTGGTTTAAGTACGAATTTCTTCTATTCCATAGTTTCTATTTGAAGTTCGACAAGACTTCGGCCAAACTCATGTGAAGGGGGATATTCGTTATTTCCAATATATGCTTTATATCAGGGTGAAAAATCACTGAAGTAGAACGAACTAAAGGATTTGACGTCTCGGAGTGTCTGAAAGACTTGTGAGATTATGTCGGAGTACTTGAAAGACTTGTTATCTATAAAAGCACTTGAAAAACTTGTTATTTGTAAAGAACTTGTAATTTGATTCGAGATGAATAAAATTTGTTATCCAAACTCTATGTTAATATAGAATAGTATAACTCTAAAAATCGAGCTATGAATAAATTCGAAGATTTTCGAATATTGGATGAAATGAAATGTGTGAGATTTAGAAAGTATACTTAGTGTATTAATCGAGCTGTTAAAATTATGTTTATCAAATGCAATATGTGTAAGAATTTTTGTTCGACCTAGGGGTCGAGAATTTAGTGGGAGAGAAAAAGTTGTAGAAATTTTTAAAGGGAGAAGTTCGAGCTCAGAGAGGTCGTTCCGGAATATTCAATTTGGAAAGAATAAAATCGATCTAGAATAGAATGAGATGATTGAGGTCGATAGGAAGAGATAAGTATAAATAGTTGTTCTCAAGATACTAGGTTTTCTGTTACGAGATTATAGGATAATATCACGACTTGCGGGGAATTGCTAGTGAAAATGTATAAATAATGGGGGAACGAGTTTTAAACATGTGAAAGAATATAGGAATGACGTGGACTAGATCTGAGAGAATTCATTATGCCGCCGAGGGGCGGTTGACGATAAAGATAGCTAAAGTGCGGGAGCATAATTTTGGATTGTTGGGTTATGATGCTGAGTTACCAGTTAAGGAGGTTCAAGTTGAAAGTTTGGATGGGATTTGTAGAGAACGTGAGTATGAACGTCGTTTCTATGAGGAGATATTTTAGGTAATCGTGGTGGATCCTGCAGCTCGAGAGGATGGAGTGAGATTGCTTGCCGTGGAGGAGATCAAATTGGAAGATGCGAGGATTGTTGGAGGATACTTAATCGGATGTGGTTCCCCGGGTCATCAAGGTTATTTTAGGTGTAATTATATGTAAGGTAAGTAAAAAATGAATGTAAATAGGAGTGGCATGATTGTATGTAATTATATGAGTTTGAATAATTTCAAAGAAATGGAATAAGAATAAAAAGTTGTATCGATCCTCTATTTTTGTGAATATTGTTTGTGACTGTTGTAAAAAAACTAATTTGAAAAGTTATAAAATTTTGAGAACTTTGGAAATGACGTCAGCACTTTTATTAGAAGAAAAAAAATAGAAAAAAATAGGTAGCTTGTGATTTTGTTTCTTATGTTAAAGCTGTAAAAATTTATTGTGTACAAGTGTGAGTCATCATGAGTATGGGAAGGTAAGAGAGGGATGTAGAAAAGAAAGATGAAAATAGATTAAAGTATAAGGCTAAAGGCAATGATGGGACAATACTTTTACCGAAAAGGTGCAAGACGTCTGGTATTGATAGTGGAAGGGATGCCTCAGTTCTAAAACCGAGGACGGCTCGTGCGAGGCTCAATAACTGCCAGCAGTTAGAGAGAAAAAATATAAATATTACATCATCTTCGTCATTCAAACGTTTTTCAACTTCTAAAAACTTGAAGAGCAGTGAGAGATGAAGGAAGAAGAAAAGTAAAAATAGCAGAGAATCTCGTGAGGATTTAATCGAAAGTGATCAACAGTCAAAGCATGAGAGAGGTGTGAAGACTGAGTCACAAAGGTAGTTATACAACAACGCTGTGAGGGAAGGATTTGGCGTTGCCTCATATTCGCATTCCGACATAGAAGGTTAGTAGACGATTGGTGATATATATATATATATATGTATGTGTGTGTGTGTGTGTGTGTGTGTGTGTGTGTGTTTGAAGATCATATTTTGTTTTTAGGCAAATCTAAGAATTTACTATTTATAGCAATCAATGAAAACCTGTTTGCTTATGATATATGAAAGATATTTGCATGCGAATGATGTATGTGTAAAAGATAATGATATATACCTAGACCTGTATGTAGGTCAATCGTGAGGAGTGTTTGTGTAGGATCAAACCCTCATCTGTAGATCTATAGTTGATATGGAGAGTTCACCTGCTAACGAGGCGTCGACCTTTGTGTCGATCGGCGGAGTCCAAAACTATAATATCTGAAAGTGAGGATGAAGTAGGGGGTTGATCAATTTCCAGATTTCCCTAGATGATTGTTAACCTATCCTCCTCGCTTTAATGTGTTCAAAGAGTTTTGCAAAGCCAAGGCTTCTGTAGGGGTAGATGGGGTAGTTGTGTAGAACACGCCGGTAGGCAATTTAGCGGTTGCACTGTCACAACGGGAGAGGAATATTTGTATCTATTGGCTGATTTGGAGAAGGAGAAACGTGGTAAGGGTATAGACGAATTGATCTCTTTGGAGTACTTCGATGGGAATGTTCAGAGTAAACTTTCAGAGGGTTTTTTGTGTTACCTATCTCAGTTGGAGTACGGGTTGAGTCTTCCCTTTAGCAATCTGGCGAAATGAATTATGAACATCATCGGGGCATGTCTGGTTCAATTGAACGGGAACATATGGGTGGTGATAAGTATTTGTGAATTTCTGAATAAATAGTGGGAAGGGGATAGGAGAATGAGGTGGATATCCCCTGAGGATGTTTTATAGTTTTATGGGGTTAAAAAAAAATTCTGCAAGCGGAGGGGCATATTTCTTTGCGAGCTCGACTCGGCCTCGTTTCTTCAATCTAAACACGGCAGGGCGACCATGGAATGATAATGTGATATGGGTGAAGGGTGATTGCCTTCAGAAAGTTGACGAAGAACCCATGGAACTTCTGTTTAGAACTGTAAAACAAAGTAAGTATAACAATGTATAATGTATGAGATTGATATGTTGAAATTGTATGATGCTCTGCTGATGTCCATGTATTATTATTGACAGGCCCTAAATCTACGGTGACAAGGAAAATGTCTTTGTTGGATACAGTTGCTCAGAAAGGGACAAAGCTCGAGGCTGTGTTGGAAGAACTTGGCATTAGCAGGACAAAACGTGCTAACAGCTGATCCAAAAAAGTTCAAAAGTCTCAATCGACGAGGCTAGTAACGGGCGCTGATGGTAGTAAGAAGAAGGGAACTGATGGGGAAAGGCAAAGAAACTTGCCCAAGGCTTCTGGAGTGGACTACACGGGTTTACCAGAGTTCACTACATCGAGCAAGCTAGCTCAAACGTTTCCCAAGAAGCAAATGCTGAAGCGTCCTTCGACCTCTGGGAACCATGGGAAGTGGTGAGGCCGTAGGAAAGGTAAAAAAGAGAAGGGTTGAATCTTCTGAAATATTGGGGGTAAAGGTCGTTGAAGACCAACCTATTGTTGAAGATAAGCTGAAAGAGGTGGAGGAAAGGGCTAGGTTTGAAGCTCTCCGCGGGGAAGAGGAGATGAGAAAAATGGCAGGTTTTTATACTTGAAATATGTGATGAACTTTATATTGTAATTCGAGCAGATAATGATGTCAATTTTGTTTATTTTGTACGATATTTGCCTGATGAAGGGGATATGCCTCGGGGTTGAGGAGGAGAAAGCTGAGTTGAAGAAAGCAAAAGTTGAGCTCGAGAAAATGGTAGCTTGAATGAAAGCTGACTTGCTCAAGGAAGGAAAGCGGCTGGAGGCCCTGAGGGCTTCACAAGTAGTGGAGATTAACAATCTACATGTGGAAGTGAGAGTAAACTTGGAGGAGGTGGTAGCTGAGTGCGATTGACTCGGGCGCCACCTTATATCAAAGGAGTATTCTAAAGATGAGGTCGATGCCATTGGGGCAGACACCTATGTTAAAGAGAAGGAGGTGAAGAAGATGTTATTGTTGGAGTAGTTGATGGTCTGGGCAGCGTCTCTCCCCAAACGGTGCGAGACAGCCAAGGGGATGACAATGAGCGCCCAGAGGGGAAAAAAATGAGAAGATAGAGTAGAATGATGATTCTGTGATTGTATGAATATTTTGGAATGTTTATAAACTGATTGGATATTGCTTGTTGGATAAAATTCTATAGGCTAAGTCACTTTTGTAAATCTTGCTGTAGAAACTTAAGGATCTGCACCTCAAAATAAAAGATTTAAAGACTGAGCTCACTAAGGAGAGAGACGCCTCAGCGTCCCTGTTGTCTTCACAAGCGGAGCTGCAGGTTAGAATAAAGCAAGAAATATTTAACTTGTATGTTTCATTAGTATAAAGCTACAAAGTAATAAATAGAGTGTATAGACAGGCCAAAAACCTGTTATTGGTTTAGGGGCAACGATACTGAAATGGTGCACAGTAAATACCAAAGTATTAAAAATTTAAAATATAGAGAATGTGTACCTTAGACTTGCATCCATCTGAGATTGTACTACGACCTTAAGTTTAAAAGTAGTTTTATACAGTAGATGTCAAAAGATAGATATCTTGTTAGTAATGAGATGTATGTGTTGAATAAGTATTCTGATTTGAACTTGATTTAATGTGTCTATAATGTGCAGGTCAAATTGGAGTCAGCTCGCTTGCGCAAAGATGAGGCACGCCAATATAACCAAGAATTTGTAGAGGAGTTTGATAGGATGAGAGAGGCGAATGAAGATAGAAAAAATTAACATGCAAAGGTGAATTTTATTTTTGTTGAGGCAACAGAGACTGCTATCGACCTTGCTTGGAAGATCGAGGAGAAGGATGTTGAAATAAATAATAGGCAAAAAGAGCTGCGGAGTTAAAAGAATATGCAACGAAGCTTAAAATCCAGAATGATGTGTTGTTGGCAAAGAGTTGGGATGTCGACATGGCTCGGTACCGTATTCGAGCGCTAGAAAGGTGAGAAAGGGTTAAATTGTTTTGTGGCCAGTTTAAAAAATGAATTGATCAGGAAAATGAACAATCAGGAGTAAATTCGAAATGATCTAGTGAATAGCAGGAACGACTAACGAGCTGGAGCAATTGAATAAGAAAATAGTTGAGAAAGATAATGAGCTGAAGAGAGCTCAAGATGATCTTTCTGCCTCTAAAGTTGCTTGTAAGCAATTGTACACAGCTCTACCTGCCAAAGATATGGAATTTCAGACTGTGCAACGTAAGTACGACGAGTTGAATGAAAGGGTGGCGCAATTAAAGACCGAATTGACGCAAGCCAATTCGTATGCCAAAAGCGCCGAGGCTGGAGAGCGCTCGAGGAAGAATAAAAATAATGCTAAGGTCTCCCTTGTCTAAGGAGATGTAGTCAGCCTATCGGCTCGAATAAGAGAGCTGGAGGGGGATGTCGCTCGAATTCAAAGTCATGTGCGAAAAGGAATTAAATGGTTAAGGGAGTGCGAAAGGAAGCTGGATGCTACTCTTTCAAGGGAACAAGGGCTAGAGTGGGCTATCAGAGGGAAGGAGATTTCGATACAGTGGAAAGACGAGTTATTACAAAAAATTCTGGTTGTGGAAGATTTGAATAGGGAGATTGAGGCACTTCGTGCTCAGGTGGTGGATTTGAAAGCGATTAATAAGGCCAAATCGGTTAAAGCTGACAAGAAATTGGAAGAAAACATTGTATTCACAGCTCGAATAGATAGTGAATTAGTATGCTACAAAGATTGGTATACGAGGTTGGAAGATCATCTTCAGCGAGCAAGATCGAACTTTTCTAAGGCAGTTATACCTCATGCAGTACACTCAGATTTGTTGTGGGTGGTGATCGCCTATTTTATAGAGGAAGTAAAAAGGCTTGAGTTAGAAAGAGATGCCTTGTTCAAAAGTCTGTCAGACAGGGGATGTATCTGCATAGCTGATATATCAAGGAAATTGCATGGGCTCCATGGAAATGGATTTAGTCCCTCGACTTGCAGAATTTATAGAGCAGGGTAGGATTGTTGTGAATGCTCGAGCTCGAGAATTTATGGCTGATCGACCTCCTTTTGTAGGGGAAAACATAGCTAACATCCCAACAACATAAAAGAATCCATTGTAGAGGTTGTATATGTAACCTAAAATAAAAAGTAGATGTTGCAGACATGTTGAGAGGTAAAAACTAGTTTTACCTTTGCTTTATCTTATGTCTGGTAGTCTTTAATTAAAAACTAGTATTACCTTCATTTTAATCGCAAAGATTTAGTAGAGTTAACCAAACCAAGTGTTATCCTTGATTTAACTGGTATGATGTCGCAACCATATTAAAGTAGATGAAAGCTAGTTTTTACCTTTGTTTTATCCTATGTCTGGTAGAGTCTTTGATTGAAAACTAGTATTACCATCATTTTAATCGCAGAGATTTAGTAGAGTCAGCCAAACCTAGTGTTATCCTTAATTTAACTGGTATAGAGATCGATTGAAAGCTAGTATTATCTATACTTTAATCTATGAACTGTCTATGAAGTAGAGAGGCGTGTGAGAGAAAACTTGTAAGTTTCATTAAATAAATAAGGATGTACATTGGATGAAGATGAAAATCTCACTTCGGAATCGAAAAAAAAAATGAGAAATAGAAATAGAGTAGTGAGGGACTTAACAGTAGTATCGTTTCAGTCGCCTAGTGTTCCAAGGATTTGAAATGGGGACTCTTTTTTCTATCATGAGGTAATATGATCCTAGACCTGAGAGACCTGCGATTAGGAATGGACCCTCCCAATTGTTTGTTAGTTTCCTAGCATGAGACTCTTTGTGGTGTTGAGAGATTTCTATGAGGACGAGATCATTGCTTTGGAAGGTACGACTTCTGACTCGTATGTTTTACGAAATGGCCAACATTTGGTGATATCGACCTAGGTTAGCGATAGTGTGTTCCCTAGTTTTATCGGTCCAATTGAGGTTACAGGCCAATTTAAACTCATTTTTCTCATCAGTTAGTTTGTAATTTCAGACTGGATAATTGTATCCTGAGGGAATGAGCTTTAGTACCATTGGCAAGGAGGAATGAGGTACAGCCTATTGATTGGCGTGGAGTGGTACGATATGCCCATAAGACATGAGGAAGTTCTCGAACCCAACTCCCTTTTTTGTGTGAGTGAAGCCTTTTCTTGAGTCCATCCACGATGGTTTTGTTGGTGATTTTGGCTTGGCCATTGCCTTGTAGGTAGTAGGGATTGGATGGTGAGTGGGTAATATTATGCTAGTTGAGGAAAACTATAATTTTTTCTCCAACAAATTGGGTCCCGTTATCGATACGAATTAGGTGGGGGTACACAAACCGAGTGATGATATGTTCCCATATAAAAGAGATGACCTCTTCTTCTCTGGTTTGACAGAGTGGAACTGCTTCTACCCATTTTGTAAAATAATCGGTAGCTATGAGTAGGTGACGGCGGTTACCTAGAGAATTAAGAAATTCGCTGACAAAATTGAGTGCCCATCTTTTGAATGGCTAGAACACCTTGCATGCATGGAATTCGAGCGCAAGGGCGGGTATCATCTGTCTATATCATTGACAGGCGTCACATTTGTGTGAGTACTCTTCAGCTTGCTTGCACATGCCTGGACAGAATACTCCTTGTGCAATGGCTCTGCCTACTAGTGATCAACCTGCAGCGTGGGAGCCACAAGTCCCTTCATGTAATTCATGGAGCATCTCGTCTGTTTTCTGTTTGGAGAGGCACTTGAGGTAAGGCCCTGTGACTGAACGGTGGTATAAGGCACCGTTTTGATTTGTGTAGTGCTTTGAGTTGTTGATCAGCTGTCGGCATTCCTTTGGATCTGCTGGAAGTGGTCCATCTCATTTGTTGTCGATACCGACATAGGCTAAGAAAGGCTTTCGCCATTCTCTGTCTTCCCCTTTATCAACTCTAGTATTGATCGTGCATACAAAAATACGATCAATGTTGGGGGGTAAAATTATCTCGATCTGGAGATATTGAGCTTCTGTTCCCAATACCCCTGCTAGATATGGCAAGGAATCGGCGTGTCTGTTTTCACCTCAAGGAAGATAATCAAGAGTTGCATGCGTAAACTTGTTCATCCTATCTGTAATGAGGGTTGTGTATTTGATCACCTTGCCATTTTTCTTGTATTGCCCAGAGTAATGGTGGACGATGAGTAGAAAATCTGTGTATACTGAGAGTTCTGGGACACTGGGCTTAAGAGCGAGATTGAGTCCGTGAATGAGAGCCTCATATTTGGTGACATTGTTTGAGGCCTCAAAATCCAAGCAGATTGATTTCTCAATTCTGTCATTGGAAGGGGTAATCAACGCGATTCTAATTCCTGACCATGCGGGTCTTGCTGATCCATTTGTAAGAAGTCTCCACCCTTTCTTTATAATCTATTCAGCTCGCTAGTTAAATACTTTGGAGGGCGGATCTTCTATAACTTCTTCTGCAAGGTCAGGATTGTGCTCCTTTCACTTGGGATCTTCCACTGGAAAATCCGTGAGAAAATCAGTGACGGCCTGACCCTTTTCAGAATGACGTTGTTCGAACTTGATATCATGTTCTCCCAAACTGACTGACCATTGTTGCACTCTTCTTAATTTTTCTTTTTTGGACAGAACTTCCCGAAGTGGGTAGTTTGTTATGACTTTGACTGAATGAGCTTGGAAGTAGTATTTGAGTTTCTATAAAGTGTAAACAAGATTGAGAAGAAGTTTCTCAATTTTAGAGTACCTTGTTTCTGCTAGAGTGAGGGTTTTGTTGATGAAGTAGACTGGTTTCTTGATTTTCCCTTCAAGTCAAATGAGAACCGAGCTGAGTGAAGTATCTGTGACTTCTAGGTAGATAATTAGTTCCTCATTATCTATTGGGGTGCTCATTATGGGAGACCTCCCCAAATAGGTTTTGAGATCCTGAAAAGCTATTCGCATACTGATGTCCATTGAACCTCTACATTTGGCTGAACTTTTCCTAGTTTGGTACAACCGCGAAGTAGTAGGAACAACCAACGACAGCGGTCTGAAGATTTTGAAATGAATCGGTTGATAGCGGTAATCTTGCCAGCAATTTTATGAATATCTTTCATTATTTTTGGAGATGGCATGTTGAGGAGATCCCGAATCTGATCTGGATCGGCCTCAATCCCTTTCTTGCTGATGGGGTGGCCTAGAAATCGACATGAATGTACTTCGAACTGACATTTCTCAGGATTGAGACGCATCTTGTAAGAGCGAAGAATATTAAATATGGTATTAAGATCTGAAATATGGTTGGCGAACTGCATGCTCTTGTACAAGAGATCGTCAATATAGACTTCCACAACTTTCCTAAGATGTGCTTTGAACATAGTAGTTATCAACCGTTGATAAGTTGTGCCTGCATTTTTGAGTCCGAATGGCATGACTTTGTAGTAGTAAAGTCCTCTTTCAGTGATGAAAGTGGTCATTTTTATCTTCTTCCAAGAGTGGAATTTGATTGTAACTAAAAGCGGCGTCCATCATAGATAGGAGCTTTTGACCTACTGTAGAATCAAGGATCTGATGAATATTGGTAAGAGGGAAACTGTCCTTTGGAGTATGTTTGTTTAGATCAGTAAAATCTATACAAACTCGAACTTTTCCGTTCTTCTTAGGGACAACGACGATGTTGGATATCCAATCTGAATATTTGGTTTCTCGAATGAATCCTACTTTGATTAATTTCTCGATCTCCATGTTAACTTCATCTCGAAGTTGAGGTGATAGTCGTTGCTATTTTTATTTGACCGCAGATGCGTTGATGTTGATGGCCAATTTATGACATGCTTGGCCAGATCGACCCCAGACATCTCTTCAAAAGACCACTAAAAAACATCTCGATTTAGTTGGAAGAACTGAATAAAAGTGTCTTTTTCGTGTAGAACCAGTTTAGTACCGATAAAAGTACTTCTGCTAGGTTCATCAATGTTGATATATTCGATGGGCTCTTTCATGGAAGGCTGACCATCGGGGTGATTAGCTTTCTGTAATTGTTATGCAGTATATCTGTCAGAGGTATCTAGAATAGCAGAGACAATATTTTTGCAAGCTCGAGAAAGCTTTTAACTACCCCTGATCTCATAGATACCATCGTTATGTTTGAAGCGGAGTACTTGATGATAGGTGGAAGCGATTGTTTCTATGTTGTGAATCCAGCAACGGCCCATAATCCCGAGATAACGAGATTTGTCATTAATAACGTAGAAGATGACTTGATCGGCCAATCCCATTTAGTCGATAGTGTTATGAAAGAAAATATCAATACCGCTGCCAGTATCGATCATCATTGCGTTCATGATAAACTTCTTCATCTTAAGCATTATGACTAACGCATCATGATGCAGAAATTTTACATGGCTAGTATCGCAATCTTCGAATGAGATCCTAAGCCGGCGATTGCTTGACTCAGGCAAAAGTTTTGTAATATCCTGGAATTTTAAGGTTTTTTTTTGTTTATTATTAAGTATTGTTACTATTATTCATATATTGTTATTCGTTATGCATCTGTGTTATTTCTTTTGGTAGGTTTGTATTAGATTCCTTTTGGTAGTTCTGTTGGTTTCGGTGGTTTCGAGGCGGAAGTGTTTGTGTTTTGGTTTTGGGTTCCCATTGTGGCTTGGTGGTTGTGTGATATTGTTGTGTGGTGGTGTGGCGTGATCTCAGGGAATCCTAGGGTAGATTTGGGCTTCCTTGATGCTTCCCCTCTTATCTGGCTTGTCAGATTCCTCCCATCATTTTTATTCCTTTCTGTCTATTTTATTTCTTTCTATCCATTTTCTTCCTTTCTGTCTATTTTCTTCAGGAAAGATTCCTTTTGTCTTCCGTTAAGCTTTCGTTTACACTCCAACACGTCACACATTTGTATATTATTCCTTACGAGTCTTTTCTATCCATTCCGTATCCATTTATTCCTTTCGGATAAGTTTCTAGCCGTTAGATTCCATTTTTTTGGGTTTAAGGAGTTCCGGTGGCCATTAGGCGGTAGAGGTGGTGTTTAGACCTCAAGAACCCCTAGAAAGTTTGGTAGTGATGTTTTATTAGTGTGTCTATAATTTGGGGTGGTTCCAGTGAGCCGTTGGATTGGCCGGTAGGTTTCCGGAGTTTCCTGAGGAAAATATTCCTTTTTGGGGGCTTAGGCATTTTGGTGGCCGTGAGGCGGTGGAGGTGGTGTTTCTAATTGGGAAAACCCTTGTTGGACTTGTAGAAGTGTTTGTGTGGTAGTGGGGGTGGTCCGGGGTGCCTCCGGGGTTATTTTTTTGGGGAAGGACCAGTTCTATTCGAACAGGACTCTTTCTGTTCGAATAGAGTCATTTGTATTCGAACATAACACTTATCTGTTTGAATGCACTTGGTTCTGTTCGAACAGGATCAATTCCTATTCGAACAGAGGTACGATTTCGGCCTTTTTAACTTCATTTCTTCTTCTCCTTTCTTCCCCTTCCTCTCTCTCTCTCTTCCTTCTCTCCTAAAACTTTTCCCCTCTCCTCCATACTCTCAATCCACTCTTCCCCATCACTCGAGGACTCTTCACCCGCTTCGTAGCAAGCTTCGCTCCTTTCCTCGGTAAGTGATTCCCGATTCCTTTTTCGTCCTTTTCGCTCGATTTCGGCGTAACTCTGATTTCTTGGGTTTGGGTTTGATGTCATTTTCTTGAATTGATTATTTACTTGTTGTTTTTATTGTTTGTGGTAGCTTGTTCGTTGTTTCGATTGCCTCGTCGTCGATCCTAGGTTCGGTTTTTTGAGTTAGATTTCTGCAGGACTTGGATTATCGTCAGGCGAGTTTTATCTTCCTGAATAACTAGATTATTATCCTGATTTGTGAGTTATAGAAATGCATAGTATATATATATTATGTCCGTGATTAGGTTGGTATATGGGTCAATTGCTTAGGATACTTTTATGGGCTATCCGTTTAGCATACCTTAGACGAGAGTACCTAAGGGTTTGATAAGTTAATAAAACCCGCGACAATACGAGTTTAGCTACTAGATAGAACCTGTAGGTTATGGTTAGTCACAGGTAGTTGTCCTCAGTTGTCGTCAATGTGACGATAACTTCTGAGATTCCTCTTGGACCGATTTCATTGTAGATGGTCATTGCGAATCATTTATTCATTGAGGTTGAGAACAAAGGCATTTCTCAGTGTGTTGTGACGCCTCAACGTCGATATATATATATATATATATTTATATATATATATAAATATATATATATATAATATATTGAGTATGGTATTGTTGGTTAGTTATTAGGGTGCCCAGCTTGTTTCAGGGCACTAGTAACTAGGTTTGGCGATTAGTAGAGACTTATGGATGGCTTGTGGTTTAGCCACCATTTCTCTGAGATAGTGTAGTTCAGTGACTATAGTTCTCACCTTATAGTATAACACCTTAGTTAGTTTAGATCGCTGGATTTGGTTCCAGGGTAGTCTTGGGGCGACATAGCTTCAGTAAGACACGGTCTTCGATTCGAAGCTCGTTCTCATGCCTGCTATTGTTTTGATTAGTCTTAGGACTAGTCTAGGTGTACTCTGTATTCTCAAGGCCTGGTCCTTGAGCACTGTCATTGTGATTGGTGGTTGTTTGGAATGTTGGATTCCATGTGAGAGTGTGGTATCTCCTAGACTGTTAGTTGTTGGTGGTGAGCAGACGGCTTTTCCGTGGTGGTTGGTCGTGGATGTTGAACTTCCGATAGTTTGCCTTAAGATTATTTATTTATCGTGTGGTGACACTTATTGTCCTCATGATTCTTAGAGCTAATAAAGCTTACTCGTAAGCCTTCTTTCCTCGGGATGAGGCTGTTAGGACTGTGTTCCCTTTCGTCATCTAGGAGGCAGCGAGACAGCATGGCGCAGTGAGGTAAGCGGCTGAGCCAGGTGGTTTATGAAGTTGTACGTCACCCGAGATGTTAGAATGCGGTTAAAGCCTCCTGCTGAATCCGATTCCTGTACATCCGTGTTGGAGACTTATGTACATGATTAGGAGGATTGTGAGGCAATTCTGTTATTGAGGATTGTTGATTACTTGTTGGACACCTGTAGGTCACCCCATGAGAGTAGTTTGTGTTGACAGCTAGAGTGCTGTAGCATTTGATGGTGATCATATCGCTTTAAGGAATCTTAAAGGCTGATGTTGTTTAGATCTCGTGACGGTTAAGTTGTTGTTTCATCTAGGTTTAGATGGTGCAACTGAGTCACAGGAGGGCATCTGTGTTAGTTTTGGTTGCCACGCTCTCAGGCAGGTGGTTATCCTATTATGTACTGGCTGTGTTAACAGTAGTTGTGTTTCAGTCTTGATGATTTTTCCTCACATCCATGGATAATATATTTTCTCCTTATCTTACTGCGATTGGATACATAAATAACTCCGCATCGGCTGACCTTCGAGAGGTTCAGGGATTCCTTAAATCTGGTTAAAATAGAAAGGTGGGTCCAGGATGGATACTATTATACCTAGTCACCCATTCGGGAGTGTGGGATGGTATGAGATAGTATTTACTATCCGGTACAGGGCTTAGACTGGATGCTGAAATGCCTATGAATGTATATATAGTTCGGACGTTGAATCCGTGGGATTTGATAGATTGATGTAATATCCTCATAGTCTGGTCGAGCTAGTGCAGTACATCGTACCCTTGTATCCAACCATATCCTGTAAGGTAAATCCTTTTTCAGCGGTTGTTAGCCCACTTTAGTCTTGGGGGCTAGCCCTTTGGGTTGACATCGCTAAATCATTTTGCATCATCATCATCATCATCATCATCATCAAGCATATCATTGCATCTCTCCATACCTCCAATTCGTAGGTTCTTCTGATAGAAATCCTTAACCCTTTCTGCATTATGTTTAATATATAATCTTCTGTACTTGGGATAATCATAAGATTATCTCATTCCATCATATCATCATCATAACATATCATTGCATTGGGATAATTATGGGATTATCCTAGTTCATCATATTCTTCTCCTCTTATTTAAATTCCTCTTCTCTTAATTGATTGTAGTTTAATTAGATTCACCTTCCTTCTGCATACTTCTCTCATCTCTGCATCTTTTTCCTTCCTCTTCTGTGTTTGATTAATTTATTAGGTTAATTAGTTTGGTTGGTTGCTGTGAGCTTTAGGCTGATATCTGGTTGTGGGCGATCTTGTTCAGCTTGTGATAGCTTCAGGGTTATGCCTGGTTGGGGTTTGGGTAACCCTGTTGGATTATTGTGAGTCGAGGGTGTTTACCCTAGTGTGTGATTGTATTTTTGAGGTAGGTTAGTCGCTTGTGGCACTGAGGGCCACGGTAGTGATTAGAGTATAGTTAGTAGCCCTTGGGACTGGAGTGTAGTTAGGGTCTTAGCACTCCTTTGCTCGAGATGTATATATACATTTATATTATAGTTACATATAATTATTAGTCTAGTTATACACCTATTAGATACCATTTAGACATCCTTTATATATTTATATATATATATATATTGTTTATCGTTAGATATCATTATATCCTATTATTATTATATTATCCATCTCATTGGTTAGTATAATCGTTTAGCTATTCTTAGGAGTTAGTGAGCTCGTTGTTTGCTCACTCTCGCATCCTCCTTTCAGTGGCAGGTTGTTTCAGGTTTTAGTTGCTGCTGTGGTGATCTTTAGGGAGCTGAGCTAGAGGCTCATTCTCCAGTTATTACTGTCGGGCTTGCTGCGTAGAGGTTTGTAGAATTTTACGTTTAGATTTTGTTATCTTAGTATTCTGTTGTTTCTATTTTCCTTATTACTCTGATGTATTGCTAAGTGAATGACTGGGCCAGAATTTGTCTACGGCTTGGTTGTTTGTGGGGAGAATCTTGGGATTCCCCGACCTGCACATCCTCAAATTTGAGAAATTGGTCTAGCTACCGATTATATGATTTTAGGGTATGACAAGTTTGGCTTCTTTATCTTGAGGTGTGAGATCGCAGTATTCTGATAGTCTCATGCGTTTGAATATGTTAGAGTTGGTGATCTGATTAATTTTGATCATGTTATTGTGGCGCATATGGTAAAGATGCTTCTCCTCAGCTTGATCTTCGACCTGGACAACTTTAAGTTGCCTTTTATAGCTGCCATCTTTGTATGATTCCAGGTTGACAATATATTCGAACATCCGTCCCTCCTTGAAAATTTATTCCAGCAACCTCTGTAAAGCATAGCAATTGTCAGTGGAATGATGGCTTATCTTATGATGTATGTAGTACAGTCAGTTCTCGATTGGTTCCAATGGTTGAGAGAGGCGGTAGAGCTTATCCTTTGAGAGGATTGAAAAAATTATGGAGATTCAAACATTTATCTTTGGGATGACTGGTTTGATTTGTGAAATGCCTTTCTGAGGGTTGCTAGTGTTCCCCTTGGAGCGCTTTTGGTCACCTTGATCCTCCTTTGGTTCAGTGCTTCGATCTGTAGATGGACCTTTCATGGTAAGGACAGATTTAGTAGATTTATGCCTTTCGAACATCATCATTTCCAGATCGATATAACTATTGACCTTGGTGATCATATCTTCCAAGGTCGCTGGTTTGTTGAGGAAGAGGTACTATTTGGCTTTGCAGTCGAGCTAGAGCGCGTTGGTGAAAGCAGTAACAACAGTTTTTTGATCGAGATTTCTACTTTATGCGCGAGCTCCAAAAAATTCTTCGCAAAGGCCTCGAGCTTCTCTCCGTGTGACTGTTTGAGACTAATTAGAAAATATACATTTTCTTCTTTATCTCTATTGTGAGCATATGTCTTTATGAATTATTTATGCAGTTGGTCAAATGTGTATATGGAGTCTTCAGGTAGAGAGTAGAATCATCAGAGTGGTTCCTTCTGCAGACTTGTGGCGAACAGACGACATAGAATGTGGTCGAGATTGGAGTACAACCCCAATGATTACGGTATTGTTAAATGTGTTCCTTTGGGTCGGTACCCTTGTATTTGCAAATTTTCGGAGTATGGAAACCTTTTGGTATTTCCATATCGAATAGTTCTTTGGCAATTTGACTTCCTTGTAACTTGGTAAGGTAGCCGGTAGTGCCTAGAACTTGTGCTTCGATCAAATTCTTAATACGCTGATCCATATGCTATTGTGTGACATAATGATGTGTCGGTCGAGTGGCTTGACGAGGAGGTTATGGATTGTGAGTACTGGTACCTTCACTCAAACGATCTCGTGCTGGAACTCGAGGTTGAGGTCGCTGTTCTTCTTCCTGATGTATGGAAAATTGGTGACCCCGACTAATCTCAGACTGAACTTCACCACCTAAATGAATAGAAGGTTGAGGTTCGTGTTGAATATTCCTGGAAATAACTTTATTGGGGGTTCCTCAAGGTCCCAACCTTTCCTATGTAGAAACCCGGGAGGCTTCTGGCAATTGATCGTGATCTCTTATTGGAGGAGCCTGCTGAGTGCTTTATAGAGCCTGCAAGGCAGTCTGCATTATTGTCATCTGGTCTTCATGTCGTTTAAATACTGTCAAATGAGCTTATTGTTCGGCGTCGAACCCCTTCTCTCGGAGCTCTCGGTTAAGAGTTAATTGAGGCTCGAGATCATTGTATTTCTCTATTTTAGTGTTGAGATTCGCCCATAGCTTTATGAGTTGTTCCGGCTCAACTAAAAGATCGAGCTGGATTCCAGTTGCTGGTCGTCTAAAAGTGACCATGATTGAAATTTGTAGTAGAAGAAAAGTATGCCTTAGGATATCGTGAAAATGCAATCTTTCCCACAGACGGTGCCAAATATAATGGCCTAATTCTGTAAGCTCGAAATGGTTTGGAATTAGCTCTTACACCAATGTACCTGTGACAAAAATCTGATGGAAAGCAAGAAATGACACAGGTGATTTAACATAAAAAACCTTTGAATAGGTAAAAAAACCACGACCTCGAGTTCAGGGTTTTTGTAATACTGATTTTTATTGCTTAAGGCTAATATCTTATTATAAGTGATCTCTTGACTTTGAAATACATGATCTTGTGAATAAGATAGTTTTTGAGAATATAAAAAATGTAGTTTACTTGGTGATTTCTCGTGTATTTTTCTGGTTCTTGTCTCTTATGGAATTTTTTCTTTATATAAGCCTCCTCCATAGTTCTTCATCGTGCTGAAGCACGTTCTCCGAACAATGTGGCTAGTGGCAGTTAACTGAGTAACTATTAAGTTCGTGAGAGACGGGTGGCTTTTACTCATTCAGGTTTTTCTGTTTGAGCTCGACCCATATTTTTCATCAGTTTGTGGAGTCAGTGGCAATGTTAACTGTTGAAGTCATGTGGATAATGCGTGAGTCTGATATAAAGGTAGTTCGAACTGGGGATAACTGGATTTGAGTAAGGTCAAAAGGTAGGCCCCTACAATAATGACTTTAATGATGATGGTGTCTCTAATAGTGATGGGGACTCTGATAAAACAAATGGAGATGGTGACTCTTATGATGATATCGACTCTGATAATGGTGGTGACTCTGATGGTAATGGTGGTAATGGGGATGCTGGTGGTGATGGCAACCAAGGTAGTGCTGATGTTCCAAGAGCCAAGAAGGCCAAAACTTGTTGAATGCATTTGTCATTTATCATTATTATCAATTCTTACTTTCTTTTCAAAGAATTTTCTCTTTTGTTTCTGTCTTGTCAAGTCGTTCTGAGATGAAAATATCATTTGTCATTTGTTATATATGATTTGTTATTCGTTATCTATAATTTGTCATTCGTCATATATTATTTGTCATTCTTCATCTATGATTTGTCATTTATTATATATGATTTTGCACGGTGGAGTAGGTTGGGTGACCACCGACTACTAACCTATATAGGGTTTGGATAGGGAGAGAGAAAGAGACCTAAGAGTCTCCAATATAAATATATAAAGACTCCTCTACAATGTAACTAATGAACAATTAATGGTGTTTGGCCTTTTAGAGCCTAATAGAATCTCTCTACTTCTCTCTATGTGTTCTCTCATAATGGTTACGTATTATAGACGATTACACGTTATCAAACATGTTTGTTCATCATTTGAGCACAAATTTTTGGTATTGGAGCTTATTTTGGGTAGTAATTTCTTGTTTTTCGTAGCTTTTGGATCAAGGTAACCCTAGAAACTCCAGTTTTTCAAGGTTAAATTTTTAGATCTCATAATATGTATGTTTAGATTAATTCTTATGACTATCCAGCTTAGATTTAATATTTTGTATGCTTTTTAGTAGAGTTGTTTTTTGAACTCTACATATTTTTACATACTAATGCCTTGAATATTATGCATAGATTAGGTTTGGTTAATCTTAATGCATGATGTAGACAATATGATTATATCTATTATTACATGTAATTTAGGTTTGCATGCTTAGATCTATTTGTTAGTCTAGGGTTTTACCTTCTTTTTTTTTTCCCTATATTATGATTTAATATGCAAGTTTTTCCGTGTTTCATATGATTTTTGCACTATATTCATCATAGATCATATATTTTGATCCAAAATTATCCTATAAATCGTATTTTTACATGTTTCGAGAAACCCTTATATTTTAATTAATTAATAGGTTATTTTTGAATTTATTTTATTAATATTTTTAGAATAAAGGATAATTTTTAGTGAGATTAAATCTCTATTATTGGGAAGTTTAGATTTAATAAGTACAAAATAGAATTATCCTATTTTCAGACTCTATCGCCTATTTTTAGGAGACCTAATAATTTTGGAAACTCCTTGATAGGGCCTCTTAGGTGGATTGACTTGTGGGTCTAGACCTAGTTAATTTAGATACACAGTTAAGCTTGTATGCGTATGTGTTTGCTGTAGAGACGTGTACACAAATATTTTTATGTTTGGACTTTGGTTTATTGCACTAAGAACATTGACCCCGCTACACCTTAATTGAGTTAAGCTCCTAAGTGCGGGGATGCACACATTATGTAAACTCGACCTTGTGTGAGGCATCCTCTGAGCCGTGCCATCAGTGTGAGTACCCACTCTCAACAGGCCCTACATGGTGTGTCTCGACCCTGTCAAGCTAAGCTCTAGGCTGAGCCTAACCAATTGAGTCCTACTCCTGGTCTAGCCAAACTGTTGCTGCAGGTCAGGCCTATAGAGTTCACGCTCCAAGCACGTGTATGCAATGCTGGAACCACGCAAGTGCGACTCGTGTGTTGTGCACGTGTGTATGACACATGGCTTACGTGTGGCATCTTCGTATGTTGTGCACGTATGTATAGTTCGTGCGTGTGACCCTCATGACTATTACCAGCGTACCAAGTACGTGTGCGTATGGCAGGGCTGACCTCAGCGTCCCGCGTGCGTTGCACATGCGTATGACCTATGGACCCCGTATGTGCAAACTCGAGTGCAACCCGAGTGATGTGCACATGTTGTACACGTGTGTACAGCGTGTGTGACCCGTGTGACTCTGCCATGAGTAACCCGCGTGACTAGCACATATGTGCAGTGCGTGTGGACCACATGCTTATATGTGGGTGGGTGTTGGTATGTCTTTACACACAATACCACAATACCTGCGTATAGGCAGACTTGGTCAAGCCCAAACCCATCAAGTCCTACAGACTTTAGGTAGGCCTAAGCCGACCTTGTCTCTACCCCTACCTGGTCCAGTCAGCAGCTACAAATCTGACCCAAGGTTAACTTTGGTCAATTCGATCCAGGTCCAGCACGTCTTAACGAGACCCGATCCTTACTTAATCCAAACCAGATCCTAGCATCCGACCTTGATCCAGGTTAGCCTTTAGTCCAAACCGGATCTAGTCCGATCTGATTCAATTCGACCCTGAGCTTATTTTTGGGTGGGTATCCCTGATCAAACTCAAAGGCCTACCTGAGCACACCTGGCCTAGGGATAAATAACTCTAAGGTCTAACTCAAGATTCTGTGAATGAGGCGTAGGTCTCGAACACGCAATCTTTAGAGTTCTAACCCGAGTTTTACCAAACTCGAAGGGCCACATCTGAGCATACCTGAAAGACTTTCGCTTGACTTTTTGTCACAAGTTACACACTGAGTTAAGACTTAAGTGCCATGAATCTCAACCTAAGCCAAATACCTCGATTAGGAATGAGCCGTATCTTAGACTAGGTTCAAATCGAGTTAACCCGACTACAGGCCGGTAACCTAAGTTAACCCTAATTCTTTCCACACACCTTAACTATTTAGATTTCTTGGCTCTACCAATTTTGTACTCCAGGTCTCTAGTCGAGTTTTTTATCCCTCGTGACTCAATATTTTAGGCAACACCGACCCATACTTTCTATAATCCCACCCTAAGGTCATGTGTTTACAAAGTCTAAAGACTGATAACCAGCGTGTGGTTAGGCGTTTAACACATGTGATTTCATCTTTAAGAAACAAATTTGCTCAAACATTTACCAACCTATACCCCCGATAGATAGACACTGACTTATTTGGTTGGAATTGGTTATTCTCCGTATCTTTGTTTGTTCTCCACCTGACAATCTGGGTTACTAATTGAGGACTCATTACCCTCTTGGATCCAGTCAACGGGTTTTTCTACATTTAGGACAATAGTGGGACATGAATATGATCTCGTCCCGAATAGTCAACCAATCTTTACTAGCGTCTGACTTTCTCAATACGTGCATCCCATCACCTTCTTTCACGATATGCAACAGAGTATTGTTGGGTCGTATCGTATCGTAGCTGCTTCTTTTAGCACTGATATCCGTTGAAGCCACGTTTATACATTTTTGGTCATTTAAACCTAGAAATGCATCCACATTGCCTCTAGCTTATAAATAAAACCGCATATGCTCATTTGAACACCGGTATGTGTTCTGGAAACTTAGCATATTGGAATTGAATTGAGTTCATTCTTCTATATCTAGCGGATTTGACACAAATAACCCTCCCGACTTTGTGGTCGTCCCCTAAATGCTATCCCTGGTCACCTAACCTTAATATATAACTATATCACATCAGTAACACCTTTGTTAGATATGGTCTCTAAATAGGGCTGGAAAATTAAAACATGGACAGGATTCGGTCTCGGCATTCACTACGTAAATATGTTCCTATGGTGTGAATATTATTATCTTTTGAAATAAATTTGGTTAATTTTGTTATTTTCTATTATTATATTTCCCTGCTTGTATATATCCTCAGTTTTGTTTAAAACAGGTGAAGGGATTATGTGTTATTTTTTTTGTTACATCACTCTACCCGCTACTAGATAATACATATTATGCATATTGATATATCGTTAACTCGTCGCTTGATTAGAAACATCTTATGTAAGCGATCTTACTTACTTTTGCGCATCCTATAGATGACAAAATTGTCGAATGTCAAGTTCTCTCCACTCAATCTCTATCCCTACAACAAAAATGAAAAATTACTACTCATGAAATCGACAAGGCACCATGTCGCTAATTAACGACTATGTTGCCTTCGTTTTCCTATGCGTCCCCTCACTTTTTCACGGGTCTTCCTCACTATTTTTTAAGCTTCCTCGCAATTTCCATTTTCAATTACATAGGTTTATTGCGCTCTACAAAGTTTTTACTTTTTACCGTCTTAGTAAATAAAATTAGGGATTCAAGCTAAGCTCAAGGACGATTTCACAATGATTTCTTTCCAATTGCTCGAGAGAGAGAGAGAGAGAGGAGGTGATGATGTAATTGAAATACATATGAAGCAATCTATAGATGATGAAATTTAATTGAGAAAAATCATAGATCGGTGGGTTCTTTCCTAATTACATCTCATATGTGATTCATGGGTGATTGATTTTCTATGTTTTTTTATGATGGGGTATAGTTTTATGGATTGATTTTCATGGTTTTTATGTTTCAGGTTGTGGGATTTGAGAAATATTTCTGGTGTTTGAAGCGATTTGAGTTTAGTGGAACAGATGAGGAGATATAGATGTTAAGATTGAGATTAGATTGAAAGGGGTTGTTTATATGGAGAAGTTATGTTACTTTAAGGGTAGCTACTCTCGGGCAAGTTTTTGTTTATTCTATTTTTTAGTGGTGTGTTATGTTTTAAGTTTGATTTGATTGTGAAGTATTATTATTATTATGGAATTTGTTTGATTTTGGGTTGTTGTTATAGTATCTAATGTTGAATTGTAGAGGATCAAGTGAGATTGGGTATTATTAACTGATTTTTAAGTGATATAGATTTGGACATTTTGGTCAATTATATGATGAAACCATTAAGTTTGGAGGGTTTTAGTTTAATATGATTATGCTGATATATTATGGTTTGGTTGTTTTTCTAAAATTGAATTTTGGATTCTTGCCGGAGAAATTTTGTTGGGTTATTCTTATTAACTATGGGTTTTGACATCTCTTGGCGTGGCGTTCATGGGTGTGCGTCTCCTATTGTTAGGCAAGTAAAACATGGGCACTTTTTTGGGGTTTTAGTAGGACGTCTTTCTCCAATTATCTATGGGAATATTACCAATCCAAGTTGACTATTTCTCAGACCAGTGAATGATTGATATACGCTGCCTATGGCATGCCAAAACAGAAGCCCATCTAAAATGTGGCGGGATTTTCCTCATTTTTAACGTACACTTTGTTGCTTACAGCTTGTAATTTTACTGAGCCAATTCAGCTACTGAAAAAGTATATCATTTACCTAAGAAAAGTAAATTTGGCTTCTGGCGGCAAATAAAAATGATCCATTTCCCTATTTTTTAAGGTGAGTTCCCTATTGAAATCTATTATCTAAAGTTCTTAATTTTATTTGAATTATGAATTTTGTGACAAATATTTTCCTGTGTGATTGGGGTTTATAGGTACGGAGCTCTCTTGTAATCTTCAAATGTTATGTTTGTACTTATTAATGGGTTCTGTAGGTTCGAGTCTCTCTTCTAAATCATGATTTATAGGTATGGGGTTATTTTTAAATCATGGGTTATGTTCATCTAAATTAAAGGTCTGAAGTAATGGGTTGTCTAAAACATTCTTAATTAGTCTAAGCTTGTTTTTCTCTTAGATATTGTTGGTGAGCTATAGTTAAGATATTGCTTGTTTAAGGTTTGTGATTCTTACATTAGGATTATGTTTTAAGAACTCTAGTACTGATACATTAAAGCATATGCATTACTGGGGCAAAGTGCTTTTGGGAAAATGATATCTAGGTGTTAGTACGGCAGTTAAAATGAATCAGACTCAGACAAGGATCAATGAAAAGTACTCGGATATGGAAGTGAAAAGTGTTAGCTATTTTATGGTAATATTCTCTTATTATTGTATAACTCAGTATCTAAGAAGAAACCAAAACTATAACCGTAAAAGAAATTACACCTATGCATAAATGGTAAGGTTGAGTTCTTATGTCTATATATATGTCGATGTTACCGCAATGAAGTTTTTTCAATCTTTTTGAAGCTGAATTTGCTACTTATTTCTCCTTCTTTTTTTTAATCCCCATACATATGCATATTCGTAGTTTAGAGATATTATATTAGGCTTAGAGTTTGACAATGTGTATTGTGTAGTCCATGGTCTAAAAACAATGTCACAGTGTCTACAAACTTTTACTTATTTTCCAAGTTTCCACTTTAATGAGTAAATGATCTAAAGAGTAGTACCATCCTTCTCACATTCTTAAAGTGCTAGATTATTCGTTTGAGCATAGGCAATAGAGATTGAGCCATGTTAATGTATTTATCTTATCGTCCTACTATTACTGTTTCTTAACTATGATTCATATTTTATGCAAAAGGTAAGTGTCTCACTAGAAATATTCGCTTTAGTGCGACAAGGTAGGGAATTGATTAGGACTACTCCTACACATGGTAGATATCCAAGAAAACGACAGCTTTGCGGCTATTTATTTATGCTTCTAGTGAAAAGTTAGAATGAGGTATGAGAGTTTATTCCTTAACTAGGCAACAAATATAATTTTAAGTCAAGTAGTACTTTTGACATCAGTCGGAACTGACATCTTTGGAAAACCAACATCTCTGGGAAGCCATTGTTGGGTTTTCACAGATTACTTAAACTCTATGAAATGAGTAGCATAGCTTGGTTACCCATGGACTAATCTACAAACTGCCTTTATAATTATGAGTATGGGTTTTAGAGTGCTAAGTAGTTTTGGACATTGCAGCTTGAATAATTATGAGTATGGGATAATTTTTCCTCAGACTGCTGTTCTTGGAGAGGTGTTACTTGTGACAATCTCACCTTCGATATCATTTCTTTATAAGTACTTGTTTACCTTCTTAATTACGCTCGTAAAATAGTAGACTAATGTATGCGTGACGTTGTTTTGTCTATCAATAATCTGTCGGGATTGAATCTCGGTGGGGAAATCTCGCCTTCTATTGGAGATTTCAAAAGCTTACTCTCTATGTATTATTATTCAACATTTTCTTTTACTACTTTAAATGATATGTAAAACCCTTGAGTTAATAGTTTTTTGTTATTTTAGCGACCTTCATGGAAACCATCTATCAGGACAAATTCTGGATGAAATTGATGATTGCTCTTCTTTGAAAAGCATGTAAGTAATTCTGCTATTTTATACAACTCTGATACTAGGAGGTAACTTAATCATGTATCGGATTTTTTCTTGTCTTAGGGACTTATATTTCAATAAGATATATGGTGGCATTCCATTTTTCAGTGTCTGAGTTGAAGCAATTAAAATCATTGTAAGCTAAAACTTCTATCTTTTTTACTTCTTCCCCTCCATATGATAGTCTCTCACTGAATAACATATTTCAGCATTTTGAAAAATAACCAACTCATTGGACCCATTCCATCCACCTTGTCCCAAATTCCAAATAAGAAGATATTGTAAGTTTTACTACTCTTATTTCATTTTCCTTTCCTCCTACTATTATAGATTCAAATATAACAACCAACCTACGATTCTAGGGATCTTGCACAAAATAATCTGAGTGGGGAGATACCTAGGCTTATTACTGGAACAAAGTTCTACAATACTTGTGAGTATACCAGGATCCACGCTTTCAGTCTTGTAATTTTAATTTACTTGTAAAATTATATGCTAATGAATGCCCGATTTCTATATTTTAGGGGACTGCGAGGGAACAACTTGATAAGGACACTTTCTCCTGATATGTGCCAGCTAACTAGATTGTGGTATTTGTAAGTTATTGCCTCTTTTCTCCTATATATTCTACTCATATACTTGTCTAATAATCCACATTTGGCATTGGCTGATTTTGTATTTTCCACCCATCGCAGTGACGTGAGAAACAACAGCCTAACTGGCAACATTCCTCAGAATATTGGAAACTGTACTGGCTTCCAAGTCTTGTATGTATACCGTTAAGTATACTACTTTGGTATAATGTTTCTCAATACTTGAATCAAGCTAAGTTACTATGTTTCTCTTCCTGTGCTTATTAGGGACTTGTCCTACAACTTGCTTGCTGAAGAGATACCCTTTAACATTGGGTTTATCCAAGTAGCTACACTGTATGTGAATCTGTTTCTTATATTATGTGAAAGGTATCGTTTCTTAAAATTTTGGAGCCAGTGGCCTGATTATTACTTTATTGTTTTATGGGTGGAAGATCTCTGGAGGAAAACTGACTAACTGGGAAAATCCCATCTGTGATTGGACTGATGGAAGCACTTGTTGTGCTGTAAGCACTGTATATTTACTATTCTTTTAGTCGTAGATCAACTACTATTTTTCCATTTTAAAAAGACATGCGTCACTCAGAACCTTCTGTGACTTTTTCATTCAACACAAAGATCTCAGCTGCAACCTCTTAAGTAGACCCATTCCTGCCATTTTAGGAAATCTGACTTTCACCAAAAAAAATAGTAAGTTAAACTCTTCCTTACTTATTTTGCTGTTACGTATACATTGTTTATGTTTGTATTGATAATATGTTACTGAGGTGTACAAAAACTATATGCTTCTACTTACCGTTACAAGATGATGTTTTGATTGAAAATATTTAATTAAATTATTTGGAGTTGTTTGATTGAGCTGTATTTATGGGAGTGCCAAGTATCTTCTTCGTGGATACTACTGATGGATAGAGTAGTTTGAAACCACCCTCCACAATATATATACGCCATGTTTAACTCCCAACTGCTTTAAAAGCCCATTTTGATCTTAAGATGGAAATCAATTTTATTTTCTTCTACTTTAAATCTCTGATAACATGTGGATATACAGGGAACTGAATAATAATCAGCTTAGTAGACACATTCCATCAAAACTTGGGAAGCTCACCAACTTATTTAATCTGTAAGTCCTCTTTAAATTCCTAGAGGTTTCATTCCTCTTTTGCACTTGATAGTTAAATATTTCTTTTGGTTGGAAATCAATTCAGTTTGTTTACTTGAATTGCAGGAATGTTGCTAACAACAAGCTTGAAGGACCAATTCCAGATAATCTTAGCTCATGCACAAATTTAAATAGCTTGTAAGATAACTTTCATCCCATTCTTTCCTGTTTCAATTTTTTGACCCCATTTAGATTCATTAGACATATTTCTTTTGTTGCAGAAATTTGTACGACAACAAGTTGAATGGAACTATCCTACCTGCATTTGAAAAGCTCAAGAGTATGATATACTTGTGAGTTTCATCTTTATCTAATTTACTAAAGTCCAAAATGTATGACTTTGATTTGGGTTCTCTTCATCTTTATCTTTTCTTCTGAATTAAAAAAGCATGTACCAGTATGTTTATTTCAGTATATGTAACCAAATTTGCGGAATCATATGGCTTTGAACAAAATTTAATACCTATGGTAATTGAAACATCAAGTTCTGAAGTCTGTATTTGTCAAAACTGGTTAAAATGGTCATATGTATACCAACTTCTGTAGGAATCTATCATCAAACAATCTTAAAGGTCTAATCCCTATTGAGCTGTCTCGAATTGGCAATTTGGATACCCTGTAAGTGCACCAGTTAAGACAGTTTTTTTTGTATATGGATGTTATTTCTTGCTCTCAGTTTATATTCCTTCCTTTTCTTTTAACACAGGGATCTCTCACACAACAATATTTCTGGCTATATTCATTTTTCTCTTGGTTACTTGGAGCATCTTCTAAAATTGTGAGTTTCCTTGTTTGTTGGCCCATTATTTGTTATGGTTTTTCTTCATTCTGACCGTGTACATTCTTTTCCTGTCGTAGAAACCTAAGCTCGAACCAGTTGTCTGGATATATTCATGGGGAGTTTGGGAATCTGAGGAGTGTTATGGATATGTAAGAGCCGTTATACTGTTCGCCCGTGATGTCGTTAACTTATATTTTATCTTTCTGAAGTATGTTAAACATGTTTATCTTGGCTAACATGCCTCTGGTTGCATATGTAAATCAATTCAACTCCAAAACTTCAGCTCCAACATGTAAGTTGTATTTTTTTTACAGTATTTGCTAATTTGTGTTTCTTTACTTATCATAGGCAGAAGAATAGACTAGTAGTTGATTCACATTTTTGCTTAATATGTAACAACACATGTGCCAAATGTTTTGCATTAATTTGACTAGTTCACTCCCTGCAAACCTTAATACCATGAAGCCTCACATTGCTGAATTTCATTGAAATCAGTTTTCTTTAACTTAATACACATTTTGTTTGTATGGTTCCTTATTTTTTGTTTTATGCTTATCTTAGGTAATCCATTCATGGCGAGGGAGAATGATGTACTGATATTCCAAGAGTGACTGATACGCCAAGAGTTCAAAGGATTTTCGAGGACCAAACCTTATTTGAGAAAGGGCATGCAAAGAACAAGTGTTCTCCATTTTTAATGAGAAACAAGTTGATGTTTTCGTTTGTTAGATTGTAGTCAATGTCATATTATGGTTAAGGGATGGATAAAATTCTCTTTATTAATGATTCCAAATTTATGTATTCTTACAACATTTTTTTTATAATAATGATACCTTATATTTTTTGATTAATAACACTTTTATTTCTTTGTTATTGCTAATTTTGGTTCCTATATACCAAAACTGAAAAGATTTTTTTTTTTTTTAGTAAATTGCAATGGTTTTAGCCCTCGTTTTGTTTGCCCATGTTTGCGGGTAAAAAATGACATGTCCTAATAGTCATATTTTACAATTAAATGCTTTGTTTGACTAGGAAAAAAACGACCGCTTATTGTTGTTGCAAATTAGCGACGGGTTTGGGTAGTCGTATTGCTCTTGAAAAACGACGGCCGGTGGTGCTGCTAAAAAATGCGGCTAACCAACGGCGACGGGTAAAGCGACGGCAATTGCCCTCGTTTTTATATAAAAGCGATGGACTACTGCCCTCATTTTTTGCCTTTTTGTTATCTTTTTGTGAAAGATGGATGCAGAGATCCATCTAGCTGCTGACGGTTTAGAATCAATCATCGCGCAACTTCTTAATACAACATCCGATAAGGATACGTAACTAGGAATTGCAACTGCCGTACATGTGCCATCTTTGGACAATTTGAAGGCGCTCATTCTCATACGACACCACCTTAAGGAAGACTTGAAAAAGGAATACATGTTTGAAAAAGATCCACTTTCTATTTGGAACAAACTCGACATACGATTCGGACATCAAAAGACTGTCCTTCTTCCTAGCGCAATGTTTTAATGGTTGAACTTGCGGATGCATAATTATTAGTGCGTGAGTGATTATAACTCTGCGGTCCATCACATCACCTCCACCCTGACTTTATGTGGAGAAAAGGTGACTAAAATCGATATGCTTGAGAAGGCGTTGACTACGTTTCATGCTTCTAACCTAGTATTAGCTTTGCAATATCGAAACTGTAACTTTGAGGAGCACTATGATCTGATTACCTGTCTGTTAGTCATAGAGCAGGACAACAATTTGTTGTTGATGAATAATGATCGTAGGCTTGCTAGAACCACGTCGGTGCCCGTGGCAAATCACACTACGTCGAACAAGAGGAAACGCGGGAAGGATAATATCAACAAAGCAAATATTGGTGGTCGCTGCAAGGGAAACCAAAAGTTTTAGGGGAACCAAAAACCATGTAGCAACCAAAACTAGAACAAAGGCAAGAACCAAAGGGTCCGTAAGCCGGGGACTGACCGAGGCGCTGCATCTCCCTCTAACGTATGTCAACGCTTTGGTAAATCTGGACATTGGCCACAGAACTGCCGTTCCTTCGATCAACTCGTGGAAGAGTTCCAGCCGGGAATAGAGCCTGAAGCTTACCATGCACTAGTTGAGTATCACTCTCCTACTGAGGTTGTGGATGCTGAAGAGGTTGTAGACAATACCCATTTTGCCACGTCAGAGTTCTATGTGGGCGAGCACAATGACTTCACCTCTAACTATTTAGAGAGGGAGTGATCAACTACATATTATGATTTCACCAAAAGTTGCTTTTACAATTTTTTGTTTATATTAGCTTTGCCTTCTACTCACAGCTTTTTCCCACTAGGCTTTGCTGAGTCTAGACTGCAAAGACAATTGTCTCATTCACGGTAGATAACCTAAAGATGGAGTATTATAGTCCACATGGTATGGTGGGTCCCCCACGGTGGAATGGGTTGGGTTACCACCTACTATTAACCCCTCTAGGGTTCGGCTAGGGAGAGAGAGATTTATGAGTCTCCAATATAAATATATGGAGATTCCCCCCAATGTAACTAATGAACAACTGATGGTATTTGGCATTTTGGAGCCCTAATAGAATCTTTCTACTCTCTATATGTTCTTTCATATTAGCATAATATTATAGACGATTACAGTAGTGTAAATGAACAATTAAAATGCTAATAGTGTTGCAAAATTTTAAGTAGAGAAATTGTTGCTTTAGGATGTAGGAGATACAAATTAGTAATTTACATAAGGATAAAACATAAGCAAAAACATGGAGATTCATTGTGTAACCGATTATTCTATACAGTCCCTTAACCAATATACCAATTGATTGTAAATCATTATTTCGTAGATATTTGCATTCCATTTAGAGAGAGTTGAATTTGGACTCTAATTTTTGTGGCCGTCTAAAATAGATTTATTCTCAAAAGAAATAAAGATGATCTCTTTATGAGAGAAATAAAGATGATCTCGTCTAGAGAGAGAAAGTTTGAGTACTTTACCCTTTTACCCCGCAACCCATCCCCCCATCTCTCCCCACCATACCTTGTGTTTCGTGGAACCGTGAGTTTGACTAAATTCTAACTTAGAACTGCCTCGGCGAGAGCTAAGCTCGGTGATGTGAGTGTTTATGCGGTGCAGTAGAAGTTTTGGGTTTTTACTCTCATAGCTGGAAATAGGGGAACTAAATTCTCTGGCTCGAAGCCGTCTTGACGAATCCTAGACTTTCAATATATTTTTGACCTTCTTATCCGTCTCAGTTTACTTTGTTTTTATTTGTCTCCGTTGTTTGCTCATCTCTGTTACTAATTGTGGGCGATTGTCTGTTTCTTTCCTTCTCGTTTTTGTGTTCCTTTTGTTGCAGGTAAGACCTTCTCGGCTTCTGATTCGGCGGACGGCTGAACTGGTATTGCTTTGGGGGTTTTGGATCAAGGTGTTGGATGATCTTCGGAAGGCATTGATTGGTCAAAGAAAGCTCTGATTTGCTACAGATGCAAGAAGGGTTCTGAGGGTACTTACGGAAAAAAAAAAACATAAAAATTGGTGAGTACGGGTACCTTGATAGACTGCTGGGGTTTGTTTATGGATAGAGAGTCGTGGTTGTGATCCGAGAGGTTGTGGGCTTAAACTCAAGGACCTTGTGGTTTCTGGGCCTTTCGAGTAGGGGCCTGGTTTGGACTGACATTTTGGGCCTTGTTAGTGTGGGATTTTGGCTACCTACGTCGGGTCTCGTGGGGGCTAACGGTTTTTCTGCGGGCGGGCCTTGAAGTGGACCTGCTGAGGTGGCGGTCTTCTCCTCCTTCTTTACTCATTTCTGCAAGCAGGTTGACGGCTGGCCATCAAATAGTGTGATGACATCCCTCAATACTATTTCAACCATATTTTTTACGGCTTGTGGTGGAAAAGTTTCTACTGGTCTTTCATCTGACCTGTCTAGCTGTGGTCTACAGAGGAACAACATTGTGTTGATTCTGAAAATTCTTTATGCTCAGTTCTTCTTTGGCTGGGGTTTCGATTGGTATTGTCTGGTCTTCTCCTTTCCTGTATGCTGAGAGTTGGGGATGCATGAGAAGAATGGTGAGACACTACGGTGGCTGAATACATGCTCTTTGCCTTCATTAAGTCTGATCAACTGCATCGATTGGTTTAGTGTTGTTTGGACCTCGTTTCTTGAGTACATGGTGCTTGTCAGGTACCTTAAGTGATTGTTTCTTTGCTTTCAACTTTCTTGTTGATATACGCATGCAGTGGTTGGATTTGGGGTTGAGTAATAGGGTATTTTATTGTGTTTGATGTCTTGTAGCTAAGTGTACGAGTGTTGGAAGTTGGGGTGTTGTTGTTACTTTTCCTGGATTTTGTTTTTGGGGATTGAATGAATATGTGCATGGGTAATAAAGTTTGGGGGCTTTAGGTCTATGTGAACGGTAGTGTTTTAACTGAAGCTGTTGTTTGGTTTCTATCTGTTATCTCTGTGTTGGTGTTTGAGTTGTTCTGATTCTATTATGTACTTGAACTTTGGGTACTTGATTGGACCTACCGTTGGTTTTCCTCCTGGATTTGAATGGCCTCGTTGTCGGTCATACAAGAATTCGTCAATAGTATGGAGCGCCTGACAGTGCAAAAACCGAGGGGGGCGTTAGTTGTACGAATTCCTCCGAAAGATGTTCAAGAAGAAGAAGTAGGCTGGAGACATACATTAGTAGGGACTACTGCGTTTGAGACAGACCGAGGGTTTTCCAAAATTTTGGGGGCACTTAAGAACTTCTGGAATATGGAGATTTCTGAAAATGTGCAATTCTTTGAAAGAGGTGTCAGTGGCAAGGCGTTCTTTATCATCAAGTTCCGGAAGGCATATGATTATAACTTCATTATGATGAACCAACCCTGGAACCCCTATGGCCACGCTTTCATCATTTTGCCTTATGAAGCAAGAGCAAAGATTGACCCTCCTCTGTTCAAGGTTGTTCCTTTTTGGGTTCGTTTTAACATCGCAGACACATTTTTTGGAACTCCAAAGTTCCTGAATCTGTTTGGTCAAAACCTGGGTGAAGTTCTTTGCACTGAACCGAACGCTGAGAACATGAGAGTTACAAAAAAAGGATATCGGGCTAGAGTGGCAATGAACATCTATGGGGGGCTCCCTTCGGCTATCTGGGCAGACTACGAGAACGGTCCCTTTCCTATTAAGATTATTTTTGAAGGAACTCCAGTCATTTTCTGTGAGAAATGCTACATGATGGGTCACAAGGAGGCTGTTTGTGTAAGACCCTCAGAAAAGGAGGAGAGTCGGGGGGAAATAGGAGGAAACCTCCCATCAAAGAGGGTGACCATTCCGCCGGAAAGGGGTTTGGATAGAAGTGGAAGGGAACGAGGGCCTGGTCAGACTGGGACCCAGAATATGGATCTGAGGGAGACAGATATTTGAGAGGTTCCTCGGCCAACGTCACGCCCCAGCAGAGCGGATAAAGGGAAAGGAACAGTAACTTTTGAATGACAGAGTACGGGGAGCGCCGAACAAAGAATGAACAGGATGGCGGGACCTTCGGAGTGGCAACCTCTACCTCCACAACCTGATTTCACAGCATTTGAAAATCTGACAAATATTGTACTGGCAGGTATGACTGGAGGTCAGCATTCACACTGGGCAGGGGAGTTCGGCCGCGATACCTTAGCAAGTCTGGCTGGGGGAAGCCAGATAAGACAGATGATGATTGAGGAGGAATATCTCTCCATACAGATGACAGGCCATCCGGTCATTGAGCGAGGACGAGTAGGGGAAGAAAACTAGATTCAGGAGGCAAACCCATATGAGACAGACGAAGAAGAAGAGGGAGAGGATGATATTGAACCAGAGGAGGAAGCCCAGAGGACTGAGAGTGGGGGAGACGATCGTATCTATGTTCGGAGTAGTTTAGGAGAGTTCCAGCTGGTTCCTGAGCTATCTCCAACTGGAGGAAATGGGGATAGTCGGGCAGGGACAATGAGCTCTTCGACTAGAGGACAAGGATCTCAAAGAACCAGACAGATAAGACAGACTACAGATCTCTCTAGTGGATATTACTCTTCTTCAACTCGGGTTGTGCGGCAACATCTTCGGGCAGCTACACAGTTGACTGCGATGTCCTTACCAGTTCAGGCTCCGTCGACCAGTAACCGCAGACCGTCTCACGTCCAGGTACACAATTCTGTTCACATCTCTTACTGTCGGATTCGTCGTTTTCATTTCCTTTCGGAAATCTCTGCTAGGGTTCGGGTGGCTCCACGGAGACCACCCGGGCCATTATGATAATTATCTCCTGAAATTGCTGGGGTTTGGGTTGACCATCGGCAATTCGGCATCTTAAGAAGCTCATATGATCCTCTAATGGGGATATGATATTCTTGACGAAAACCAAAAGATACACTGCAGAAATGCAGGTTTTGGTTAGGAACCTCGGGTATCCTAATTGGACTGATGTCCCGGTGGCGGGTATTAAGGGACGGTCGGGTGGTATATGTGTCATGTGGAAGGATAATATCTCAATAGAAGTGGTGTTTTGTAACAAATTTATTATTAATGTCTTGGTTAACTCTGAACCTTCGAATAAAACTTGGATGATCTCGTTCTTTTATGGAAGCCCATACCAACGGGACAGAAATGAGAGTTGGCGTCTTATAGAAACGACAACTCAGGGGTATAATGGTCATTGGCTTTTAATTGGGGACTTCAATGCAATTTTTGATAGTACAGAGAAAATGGGGGGGGGGGAAGCCGTTTTAGGCAGCTCGAAGCGCCTTTGCCAAAGAAGTTACTCGACAAGCGGGGCTCATCGACTTGGGCTTTAATAGGCATCCCTTCACCTGGAATAACAAAAGACGAGGCGGGGCCAACATCAAAGAAAGACTGGATCGAAGCCTAGCTAATGCAGACTGGATGCTTATCTTCCCTACAGCGAAGGTTATTCACTTTCCCGCCCTTGGTTCGGACCATACCCCCTTGTGCCTTGATACTCTCCCTTATCACATGACCTATGGTAAATGCTTTCGTTTCCAAACCATGTGGACTCGGGAATCCCAATTTCATTCTCTTGTCTAGCACCTCTGGCAATACTCGGAAAAGGGATCCCCAGCCCAACTGGTTAAAGGGAAAATTGCTAATACGAAAGCCGGACTTAGGAAGTGGAACAATTTTTTTTTGGTCATGTCCATAGTAAAATCCTCGCGTTAAAAGAGGACATTTCTAGGATTCAAGCCCTCCCCCTGGACGAGACCTCTGCCGGGCGGGAAACAACTCTTCTAGGAGAATTAGAGGAACTACAACTCCGGGAAGAGATGTTTTGGCGCCAAAAATCCCGTGTGTCGTGGCTGGCAGATGGGGACCGTAATTTCAAATTTTTTCACATGCAAACCTTAGCCCAACGCAAAAAGAACTCTATTGACTGGATCAAAGATGAGTCTGGAACATGGATCTCAGACCAGTCAAAAATTGCGCAAACGTTCCTCAAGGATATGGCCGCTAATTATCAAACCTCCGACCCTCAGGAGATACCAGATTTCATTCAAAATTTCAGCCCCTGTATCACGACCGAGGATAACCAAATGCTTATGAGGAGAGTGACAGATGAGGAGATTAAAAGTTCCCTTGACAATATTGGGCCCCTTAAGGCGCCGGGGCCTTGATGGCTTTCTGGCCCTATTTTTCCAACAATCTTAGGATGTGTTGGGCCCGGATATCTGTAATCTGGTCAAAACTTTCTTTGCCTCCGGCTTTATGCCTAAGCACATCAATACTACTCATGTGGTCATGATTCCCAAAAATGACAATAAGGCTCACCCTCGTGATTTTAGGCCCATTAGCCTTTGCAACGTTGTCTACAAGATTATCTCGAAGATCATTTCCTCCCACCTTAGGCCTCTTCTTGGAAAGATTATCTCCCCCTTCTAAGGGGCCTTCGTGAGTGGCCGCCAAATCTCTGATAATGTCCTGGTGGCCCATGAAATCATCCATTCAATAAAGCTTAAAACTGGTAAAACGGGTCTTATGGGGATAAAATTGGACATGTCCAAAGCATATGATCGGATCGAGTGGAGTACGCTTATTAAATCTCTGGCAACGTTGGGCTTCAACCCTACTTGGTGTCAATGGATTGAACAATGTATTTCCACGGTGCGGTATTCGGTACTGCTGAATGGGTCTGCCCATGGCTTCCTGACCCCCACCAGGGGTCTTAGACAAGGAGACCCCCTGTCTCCCTTCCTCTTCATTATCCTGATGGAAGGTCTGTCCAGAGCCCTTAAAGCTAAGGAGGCATCTAGAAGTATTCATGGTATTAAAGCGTCCTGCCGAGCTCCCTCGGTGTCCCACCTTCTGTTTGCCGATGATTGCCTTCTATTCTGTCGCGCAGATCTGGGTGAGGCGCAAAAGATCAAATCTATCTTGGATTGTTTTTGCGCGGCAACGGGCCAACAAATCAATCTGGTGAAGTCAGGTATGTTTTTTAGCAACAACTTTCCGCAACGCCTGGGACGGGTGGTGGCACGGCTTCTCAAAGTGAAAATCATGCCACCAAATGAACGATACTTGGGGACCAACCTCTTCCTTGGCCGGTCCAAAGCTCAATCCTTTAAGCGAATTGAGGAACGGATCTCCAGTCGTATGCAGGCCTGGCAGGGTAAACTCCTATCTCAGGCAGGCCGGTCCGTTTTGATTAAAGCCGTGACATCGACGATTTTGACATATCAAATGTCGTGTTTTACTCTCCCCCAATCCACTTGTAAGACAATCAATGCACTACAACGCGACTTTTGGTGGGGGAAGAGGAAAGAAGCCAAGAGACCGATGTACCTGAAGAAGTGGAGGGAAGTCTGTCGTCCAAAGCGAGACGGCGGTCTAGGTATCCGAGAGGCGGATGCGACAAATAAAGGTTATCTCTCGAAGCTTGTATGGCGCCTCCACCAGAAGTCTGACGAGCTATGGGGTCAAATCCTGAAAGCTAAATACTTTACGGAGAATTCCATCTTGCATGCCCGACCAAAAAAGGACTCATCCTGGACCTGGCGGAGTATTCAGTCGGCGATTGTCCCGGTTCGTAAACACTCGTGCTGGCAAATTCGTACTGGTAGCAAATCCTTTTCTGGGATGACAAGTGGTGCCCTTCGATGCCAGATTGGAAACCAACCCCGAGAAACGCGACCCTCGTAACAGAGCGGCCAAAATGGGTGAGCCATTTCATCAACCCGATTACACGTACCTGGCGTAGGGACAAACTGCAACTCTGGTGCGATGATGCTTCAACTGACGTGATCTCAAATATCTTCATACCACTATCGGGTGAGATGGATGAGCTGAAATGGTGCCCATCGAAAGATGGGGGATTCTCAATCAAATCGGCCTATCGAGTGATGAGTTCCAATTTGCCCTTAGAGACAGTGGGGGAGGACTCCTTCTCTCCTCCTGAAATTTTGGCATAACAAAGCGACGCCCAGAGCCCAATTGTTCGCGTGGAAGTGCTTCCGGGACATCATTCCTTGTCGAGATAGGATAGGGGAACGATTAGGCTTGATCGACATTTCCTGCCCCCTGTGTGCGGCCCCGGCGGAAACTTTGCATCACTTGCTCCTTGAGTGTACCTTTACTCGAGCAATTTGGTTTGGCACGATTCTTGGGGGATTTTTAGACAAGTATTTACATCTTACGTGTAAGGAATGGATTGAAGCCTGGATCTCTCCTCCCCAGGAATGTCCTATCGAACGGAACACCTGGACCTTTGTTGTCATTACCCTTTACTGGATCATCTGGAAAGCTTGATGCGCCTGAGTGTTTCAAAATACTACACTTGACCCATCACGAATCATTCAGACCATTAATAAGATTTTGTTCCATGAACTTTGTTTTAAAACCATTAAAGATAATATCAAGGGCCTCTGGGTTCCTCCGGAACTGGGTTGGGTTGGGAAAAAATTAACGTGGATGCCTCTTACTGTAAAGATAAAGTTTCGAATCACATTGGTTTAGTGTGGCGTGATTCTAACAATGTTTTTAGTGCAGCCCGCGCTGTCTCCCGCCGATTCGCGTCTAGCGAAGAGGGCGAGGCATTAGCAGTCTTCAGTGGAATTATCTGGGCAAAGGAGCGTAGCAGTCAGATGATGATTATTGAAACTGATGCTGAAGCTATCGCTTCATTTTGCAAGAACGGATCTGCAGCCATTTCCTGGACGACCAAAGCGATTCTACAAGACTGTTTGGACATGTTTAAATTTTTTGTCAATATCCGTATTTGTTATATTCCTCCTAGTGCTAACTCTATCGCCCAGCAATCAGCAATCTATGGGAGACAACTTTTGTATATCCTGGAATTATCCACCTACATGGCTTATGGGAGTACTCCATAGAGATAAGACTTCCGTTGTAAATGGTTTTTTGAACTATTAAGTAAGGTTTACCAATAATAATAATAAAAAATATGAGAGAAAATCAAATGATGCAATATTTGATTTGGGACACTACCAAAAAGTAAAAAAAAAAAAAAAAAAAAGGAAATGCCAGCACCCTTTCGTAAATACTTTTTTTAACTGGAAAAGGAAATGCCGAAATGCCATGTGACACTCTTATAGCGCCAGAAAAGTTCCCGCTTTTAACTAAGTAGGTATAGACAGATAGAATAGACCTCTTTATTGGAGTAAAACAAGTTACAAAAATAGATATTGCTAGAAGGAAAAGAATAGCAAGAAGGGGGAAATAATCAAGGGTCTAATAGCCAAGTGTCTCCGTCTATATAGTACGTCCCGATGAAAGGCTCCGCCTCTTCATCTGTCAGCATCCGTGCCCAATGCACTCTCCCCGTATAGTTTGCACCAGGACCACTGCATTTGTACTCACCATAATACACACTCCTGAAACATCCATGCACGACTTAATTAGTTGTGAGTTGTGATATATGGGTAATTAAAATTTTAAATGGGGAACGGGGATGTACGTTTCGCGCTTTTGGACACCCCAATTGTTCCATCCTTGTGGAAGAACAACCTTGTCCATGAAAGTGTAGGAGAAGACGACCCTCGAAAGGTCACCCCACGCTCTCCCTAGGTACAAAAGCCCGCTCCCGGTGACCACACTATCTTTGAAAGAAAACCCACTTGCCAAAGATGAATTAGTCCTCTTTTGAGCAGTGAGTGATGCAACCTTCTTTGATACAGAGTTCAAATAACAATCCTGTAAATTAAGTAAGGAAATTTTCAGTACTAAACCCCTCGAAGTGATAATCGGGCTTGAAAATAAATGTCTAGAAGTGTGAACCTCGTATAAAGATCGACCGTAGCCGAAAATGAAGTCGACTGAGCCTTGGATGAAACAGTTCTTGAAGTAGTGAAAGCCTTTGTGATCATACAATGTGTCCTGAGAACCCGTAAAACTGCAATTGTAGAACGCCGTTTTGTTACCTGAAATTCGGAGGGCCACTGCTTGTTCTCCAACTGATCCTATATCATGCGGTGCTGTGTTCTTTACAACCGAAAAAAATAAAATAAAGAAACGGTAAACATTATGTTAGGATCCAAAGAAATCCGGGGTCATAATTTAGTTACATATAAGAATAAGTGTGTACCTCAAATTTTATGCTGATGGCGACAAAATAGTTGGCGTTGATAGCAACTGTGGCACTTTGAAATGTCTTCAACGGTGTTCCGTCCAGTCTTGATATAGATGAAGCCGTATCGTTCCCTGTTATTGTTGGAGGGTTCTTCTCGTCCCCTAAAAACGTAATAAAATGCATAGTCCTTGGGATCAAAATCTTTTCCCTACATATCATAAAAAAGTTGTAAGTCTATTATACCTTAGAGAAAATTAGAGAAACATTAATTTTAAAAGTCTGAAAATATGTACGATTAAGGGACTGAAGGAAGTGTTTCACACAACGTCACTTCATGTTTAATAAGCCGTCACAATCTCCGGCTGTTTCCCGCCATCAACATTAAATAAACCAAGATTTCGAGCTCATTCTTACAAATAAAGTTTCTTTTATGTACCTGTAAACACCGGGTTTTATCTCTATTATAACACGCTTGCTATTCTTCAGTGGGATACTATCAATCGCTTCTCTAATAGTTCTGAAATCACCACTACCGTCTTCACTAACACTCATTCTAAGTTTATTCAACTCCGCCTTCCTCAGCTTAATATCAAAAACTTTCACATTAGTAACCTTCTCAGCTCTTAGTACGAAAGACTTTATACGATGGTTTTCAACGTTCCAAGACACCCATTTGTCGAAATCGTCCGACCTTGAGAAAGACTCCGAGGGGAATGTGGAGAGAAAAACAAGGAAGGGAAGAAGGCTTATGTGAGTGAGAGAAACCATGGGAGAGAACTGGAGTACTAGTGTGACATGAGGAGACAATGTTAATGGGGGAGTATTGGTTTAAATATTAGATAAGGTGTTCCAATATTACTAAACCAGCCTTCAAATTGGACTAGTTCAATAGTTCTAAACTTCCAGTTGAGATGTCACTAGATTTGGTTCTTGGATGAACCAAAAAACGAGAAAAAAGGGAGAATTTTAGAAACAATCTTTTGTTTAGCCTTCGGCCTGTAATAATCAAACTAGACTGGCACTTGATCCCCGCTGAGGTATGTAGGTGTTGCACTTCAAAATATAAGATCTTGTGGCCTACTATCATTGCTAATTGGTTTTGAGATGGAGCCTTCAGTTTTAGTAGTAGGCAGCTGCTTGTCTAGGACAAGAGGTTCAGTACAAAAACTAAGTAAGCTAATAAAACCATCACCCGTAGAAATACTTTTGAGCACTGGCGGAGCTACGTGAGGATCAGTGGGGGCAACCACCCCCACTAAATTTTTGGGAAAAATCAATTAGAGCATCCACAGCAGCCTCCCTAAACTTATTTTAGGGAGGCAAAAAGTAATAAAATGATATTTATAGGCTCTCTATGAGACTCCCTATCCCTATATTTTCATTTTTCTCTCCTCATAATTTGGTTAGCCACGTAGGGACTATTATATTACGCGGAAAGTTACTTTTGATGTGAAAAGTAAAGAAAATAGGTTAAATTTTTTAATATGTACATTTCCTTTTTTAAATATGGCTACTTTAAAGTGGTTTAGGCTGTTAATTTTGTGATATGGCTTATTTAAATGGGGAGTCAATTTTATCCCTAGTGTTTGGCTTGATGTAAAACTCCTTAAAAGTACTCTCTATTAAAAAAAAGGCTGCTCTGGATGCTCTTAGTAACCTTATTGAGCAACCACAACAGCCTCCCTGAACTTATTTTAGGGAGGCAATAAAGTTCAAAAATGTTTTTATACTCCTTAAATTTCTTTTCTTTCCTATTTTTACACTCTCTCCTCAACAATAAGGAGGGAGAAAGAAGATTTGGGTAGCCACATAAATGTTTCTCCTTACGTTAAGTAGAAATGTGGAAAATGGTTTCTCCTATTTTGTACATGCAAGTTTACTTGGCTCTCTATTTAAAGGAGTTTGAAAATAAAAAATGACTCCCTATTTATTTATTTATTTCTTCAAGGGAGGTTATTGTAGTCCTCTGGGTGGTCTTAGAGCATCTAGTGTAGGTTTCCTATAGTTAAAATAAAGAGGAGAAAGTGCTAAAAATCAAGTTTTTAGCCTCCCCAAGAGGGTAGTTATTTTGGGTTTCAATAAAGAAATTTTGGATAGCCACCTATGACAACTTTATTACGTGGAAAACCTTTTTTTTTTAACTAAAATCAATACGTAGAAAGTGTTTGGAAAAGTTAAAACTACTTTTACCCAATAAATTTATGACACATCATTTATTAAACTTGTTATTTTGAGGAGTTTGGTTTTGGCAGGACATTCAAATCTTATATCCACGTCATACCACTTGTTAAATTATAGGTAATCTACACTCGATGCTCTTAGTACCTTGTTTTTAGGCCAAAACAACTACCATCTCCTAATATATATTTCCTAAGATATATCCAATATTTTCTCCTTTATTCCCTCTTCTTTGCAACTCAGGCTCTTAATTACAAAAATATTCTCCTTAATTCCCTTTCCTTCTTAACTTTGGCTCTTTATTTCCAAAATCTTCTCCTTATTTGTTTGTTATCAACTTGTTATTCCTTTTAAAAAAAAAATTCTTATGAATTTGGTAATGGATGCTAAAAGATATAACTAAGCATACTATAACCAGGGGCGGAGCCACATGAGGACCAGTGCCCCCACTCACTTAAAAAAAGAAGGTTAGTTAAGTAATTTTGATGACAGGTTATAAGAAAAAAAAATCCCTCTACAGACTACAGCTCTCCACTCCTAGCCATTTAGGGTTTTCTATTCTTTCTATAATCCTCTGTAATATGGGATTTTGGGTTCTATCTGTTGTTGGTCCCAATTTCGATCAAAATTCTTCCCAAACCCCCCAAATTCAACTTCAATTCCCACTTCCAACTTTAACCTTAGATAAATCTATGAGAATTTTAGATCACCATGAAATCCAATTCAGAAAACTAGAAACCCTAGTGAAAAATCTCATTGAAGTTATAGCTAGGCTTGAATCTGCGATACTCGATCGAAAGAATGTTGTAATGGGGTCTGTTAAGAAGGAGCAGTGAAAAATTGATGTACAAATGGATGTGATTGTGCCATTGTGGAGGAAAAGGTTTTGGTGGTTGGTGAGAAATCTCGGATTGGGATTTCGGTGATGAAGTTTAATCCGGCGCGTTCTGGGAGGTTTCAGTTTCTATCGGTTGTGAAGCTAGAGTCGGAAGCAAAATGCATTAATGTGTTGTCGTTTGAAGATTACGAGGGGTTTATTAAGTATGTTGCGGTTGGAGATGAGCAAGGGATGGTTTATGTGTTTTTGCCAAATGGGGATATTGTTGTTGAGTTCAATACGTTGTCGGAGTCTTCGATTACCGCTATGGTTTCTTATATGTCAATTCACAAGAACGAAAGTGTTTTAGTTACGGGACATGACAATGGGGTTATCTTAGTTCATCGGATTTGGGAGGCTTCGGCAAATGGAGAGGATTGGCATTCACTTTCGATGGCGAATGTGAAGGCATTTGAGTCAGAGGGGGAAGAGAGGTTAGGGATTACGATATTGGAGGTTCATCAAGTTGGAAGAATGAGGTACATTCTTTCTTCGGATGCTAGCGGAAAGATTACCGTCTTTTCCATCCATTTTCTAAACCCTCTGGATCTGCCTATAGGCAGCAAGTCTATTGTATCCATCTGCCCCAATTTTTTTTTTGGGGCCCCCTAACCAATAATCCTAGCTCCGCCATTGACTATAACTCCATATCTAGTTGCTTAGAGTATGATTATAATTGAAAGTGAAGTTTCTGTATATAAAGCCATCTTTTTTTTTTTTTTGGGGTGTAACTTTGCCCCCACTCACCTGATTTCCTGGCTCCGCCAGTATTGGGATCTCTCGAGGTATTCAAGGTGCTCAAACATTTGTGACACCATGGAACATTTCGATCTATAAATAAAATGACAGTTTTTGTTGATGATGTCAAAAACAGGTAAGCAAATCGGGTTAAATCTAAATTTTGCAAGAAAAAAGAGAGGCTATTTTGGACAGCAGAGATGGTTTAGTAATGGTTGCCAAACTGTCCTTGGATAACATTTGAGGCAGAAGTGATTAGAGAAGACAGAAATAGGTGTAACCCATCATTTTTGGAATTTGTATTTGTCAACCTAAGTAGTATCCCCACTCCAAATTGACGCAGTAAGTATTTAGATAGTGGCCGAAAATTGACTCCTAATTTGAGATAAACTCAGTGGGTGAGTACGACTCCATAAGGTCGCATTGATCCCCATTATGGGCGACATTCGAAAATGCCAATAAGGGTTGTCATATTTTTTTATACGCGGTGTGAAATATAGCTAGTATCCCTGGTGAAGTCTGAGGGAGTTATTACCACACAATTGTGTTTGAGTTTAGAGGAAAATGTACGTTAAAGACGGCCTAAAACAACAAAAACAATGAAAAAAACTGACAATGTTAATTCGATTGTAACAAACAAATAACGAATTTAACCCTTGCAAAAAAAAATTACTTGTTGGATGTTTGAGTTTCTCAAACATATATGAGTTGGAGGATAACTTGAGATCTTTCCCCACCCATAAACCTGTACTAGATTGGGTCCAGCACTATATGCACCCTTTCTCTATAGTTTCATCCCCATTATGTACACACCACTCACTTAGTCACTTAGGTAGTGAGTGCCAGAGAGGCTCCCTCAAAATTATTGGACGTTCTCGTCTGTCGCCTGTCGGTCTCGGCACGGTCCCTCAGCCTAGGTTGGTGAAATTGTACGATAACATTTACGGGCAATTGGCCTTTAATGCATCTAAAAAGCATGCTGTTAAAATTTCACCGCAGGCTATTTTGAGCCGAGATGGCAAGCACAACAGATGGCCTTAGTTGGGACGTAAGAACCCTAGACAGAACCTTAACCTTAGTTAAGAGATCATTTTAGTATTTCCAGCTAGCCTGCAAGTTCAGTTTAGTAACCTCGTAAGTGCCTATCAAGCCCAATACATAGTACTTCGAGCTTCATGTAAGACTGTAAGAGGCCCCCAAAGAAGCTTATATAGGGTTACAATTTTATCGTGTTGTTTGATGGAGTTATCGTGCAAGAAAAACTAAGTCCAAAACTTTTGCGCATGCTTAAACTCTGTCCACAATTATTGTGAAGCTAACACAAATGTAGGACGGATTGCAAACCTAAGAGGCCCCCAAAGAAGCTTATATAGGGTTACAATTTTATTGTGTTGTTTGATGGAATTATCGTGCAAGAAAAACTAAGTCCAAAACTTTTGCGCATGCTTAAACTCTGTCCACAATTATTGTGAAGCTAACACAAATGTAGGACGGATTGCAAACCAAGTCGCACTCTTGCGGTAGCAGCCCGCTAGTTCAGTATGTACTTGCATAAAAAAATTAATGGCGTATAAGTTGAGTTGAAGACTTGAAGTCGCAATTTCCGGCCATGACTCTCTGTTTAACTATATGATTATAGGTCGTAAAGTACGGAGCTCACTTTAAATGTCTTCTACTCATTATTATATACCCTAAGTATACCTTTGAAAGTTGAAAGTGAATTCGTAAACACGCTTATAAATTTGTAATACAGTAATTTAAGATCACGGAGGGAACACGCATTGCACATGTTCTTTAAACAATATGGTTTAGTACTCAATAATTTTCTTTTGTTGCAAAGAAATATCCTGGTTAAATATATATCTAAGGGATCGATGTCGTTTGGTTCCCTCTTTTCCAAAGCCAATGTTTTTAGCATTTGTAGATGAATATAGAGATGATTAGCAAAGACCAATTAAGATCTATTTTATCACCACATGCACAATCAAATTACATGAAGGTAAAATAACATGCATGTTCGTTTTGTTTAATTAATCTGCCTGACTAGTCTCCCAAAGAAAAAGATTAGATGACAATACTTGCTAAAACTTACAAGGTTTCACGACGACTTAGATTTCATGTGTAAATCTATCCCATAGACCCGTAATGAGGAAATAAACTATAAGTTATATATGCATCGATCAATGTCCTTTTCCTTTATCGGCATGCTATCATGTTTTAAATATCAAACTGGTATATCGATTCTTATATATTAAGTTTGTAACGGGATATCTTAGTAGACTATAGATCCTTTAACTGATACTTTCAGATGATTCAGATGTTTTGACGATATTTCTGAAATGTCATTCTCGAGAATCCTAATTTATAGCTGGGTTATGATTGATATAAAATAGATGACGACACGACTTCTGTGTATGTAGTATACACGTTTAGTTTAAATGTATTAAATTTCTCAGTATACCTGAAACAGAAACAGAGTACTTGTTAACGTACTTATCAATGTACTTGTTACGTCGACACCTTCGAAGAATCAATCAAGTTAGGCCTAAGAAGAAAAGCAGCTAACACCCACATGTTCACATGGATGCCCTAAGTTAGCTAGTTTGATTTCTAATTAGGGTTGCTCTAAGAAAGAAGGTCTACCAACATATGTTCTTACCTTATTTGGAAACCTAACTTTGATTCTAGGCATAATTTGTTAAGAAAAGTTTAGATATAGTAATAGTTTTGATAGAGAGACTCTTATGGGCAACCATTTGAGAACATGGAGATTGATCATGACCACTTTGATGACACAATGGTTGTGACTCTTTACAACTATTTTAAGCTTCTTCTAGGTCTAACTTTCGATATATTTGAATTTATTTATCTTAGTTTGTGAGTGCGAGTCCGAGTTTGATTACCTCTATAACAAGAGCTCAGCATGATGTGATTTAGAATGGGGTCGAGACTTGTGAGAAGCGAAGAACTTACTAAGATAAGGAAAAATATCGAATTTATGACTTCAAAAAGTTTATGACGTTCTTAATATAGTTCAAAATGACATCAATGAGATAAAAATTATAGGCACTTTGTGAGTGTGAGTGTGAGTGTGAGTTTGCTTACCTCTGCCACAAGAAGTCAGCATGATGTGACTTAAAATGGAGTTGAGACTAAGAACTTACTATGATTAGGATAATTTTGAATTGAAGGCATCTAAAAGAATACGACATTCTTCATAAAGCTTAAGTTTACATCATTAAGGAAACAATGGAGCAATTATTTCGGTTATGACTCACTAGTTTGCTTACCTTTGTATGGTGTAGCTAGCAAAAAGGTGTTTAAATTGAATAATCGGTAAAAACAACATTTTAGGATCACCATTGCCAAAAAAAAAAACTAGTGTTGAATGACATATATAATGTAATGTGTTTCAATTGACCAGTTGTGGCCTATGGAGAGTCGAACATACACAAATGAGGTGCATGTAGTTTCATATTGGGTATATCAAGCCTTGCAACTCAATATATAAGATCCTGAGGCTACTCATCTCATTGATTTTTGAAATTTACAGCACAGACAGTGTTAACAGAGGATAAATTGGCAAATGACATTAATAGAAGTATATCGAGCTCAAAAAATTGCTAGAAATCCTTAGTTTTAGTTTTGGTAAACCATTGGAGTAGAGATACCACTATCATTGCTCCAAATATGGATATGGATGAGATGATAGAAGAATTCCACGTGGAAGTCAAGCATTTGATGTGTGTCCCGTCGTGTTTGAAGTCTTTAAGAAAACGACGTGGCGGAAAACATAGTCATCATTTCCAACAGTGTACGTCAGCTTCAAACCCTCTCCAATGAATATTTAATGGTTTAGTCCGTGACGTGTCAAAAATACAAGATAAAATTAATTTGGAACAAACTGTTTCAAGATATGCGGCTCTAAGTGCTTCAATCGAGGAAGCCCAAATTGCCACGTGGAATTCCACAATACGTCGGGTCATTCTCAGATAGCTTTAAATAATGACACGTGGACGATACACCAATAAAAAGATAATATTCCCGCCGCCATTTTAGTCCATCACTTATTTACGCTTTCTTGAATTTTTTTTTTTTATTGTACGCGTGACCTTAAAGTCTTAAACAATTTCACGTTTGGCCTAATAATTTTATGCTTTGATCCATCTAAATTTTATATTTAAAATTATCCCCCCTCGGACCATCCGATTACTCCAAATCTAGCTCTAATCCGATGTTAAACTACATTACATCTTATGCCATTTATAATCCAAATGTTTTAGTCTTCGATATGTCGATCAAATTATGAGACCATTGATAAAGGTGGTTACTTTATGGAGAGATGCCCGCGGAATATAGTCAATGGTAAGAAGTAAGAACGGACGGAATCCTTAAGGTATATTGAGCACGTGTGTAAAGAATCGTGCATACTTGCTAGCCGTGTATTTACGCGGAAATAATGTGAGACTTTAGGACCGTTATAATGTTGTGTTGCTTTGAAGCTGGTTCTCAAACCCTACTTATAGTAAAATCCCCTCTATCCAATCGAGTAGCGAATAAAAAGAACTTAGGATAATCATTTGAGGCATTTTTTATTTATTATATAATCGTCTTTGCAAATCTTTTTTTCGTGTGTATATATTTATTAACCACTAATGAGAAGCATTAATTTGGTTCAGACCCCATGGACTAAGTTTCGGATTCGCCTACATTACAAACCTTAAAAAAATAAGATAAAAATTAAAGAACATGAAAGACATTGTGCGACAAATTATTGAGACATTAATGTATATATTAGCTTAAATTAAGCTCCAACAAGAAAATTTCAATCAATTAAGAGTCAATTTAACAAAACAAAAAATTTCAAGAAAATACAAATGAAAATGTTGTAATTCACAATTAGACCCTTTCTATCCCTCACAATTCATAAATTCCCCATGTATGCTATGTAAATTTCTTTCAAATATTTCCTATTTCCGCCTTCATCTTTTTACAATTTTGTATTGTGCCCTTTGATTAGCTTCATCTTAAACACCACTAAATAGATGTTGCTCAATGAACCATAAGTCTTCAATATTAAATTGTGGTACATCTTCACCACCCAACCACATGGTTTGATCACCACCTTGAAATTGTTCACCAGGGTTAAAGAAACCAGAAGGGCTAGTTAGGGATTTTGAGTAATCGTGGTGGGTAATTTGGGTATTATCAATTTGATTGTTGTAATCAACCTGATAATTGTAACATTGGTCTTTGAGGTCTGAACCCATTGAGACTTGGGTTCCTAGAGAGTCAGGGGATGCATCCATGCTAACTTGTGAACCGTAGTAGTCATTACTGCTAACAGTAGGCATGGGGAGGACGGGGTTACCCGTAAAATCAATGTTGGTGTTGGTGTTGGTGTTGTTGGTGGTGTTGATATTGTTATTGAGGTTGTGTGTTACGGTGTTTCCCGCAGCCTGAATTCTCTCAACGAGTCGTGGCATCCAAAGATAGCGCATGGTGTCCTTGAACTTCTTGCTATTTACGTCGCATTGGAGTTGTTTTGCATGCTTCTGTACTCTTGTTCTCCAGTAATTCTTTATTTCATTATCGGTTCTTCCTGGCAAATGTTGCGCGATTTTTGACCACCTTCAAGGTAGAAAGAGAAAAATATCCATCATATCAAAGATTTATGCATAGTGTGAAACATGGCCTAGAGTGCATAGACATTATTAAGTGCATAGTAACTACATACCGGTTTCCCCAACGAGAATGAAGCTCGAGAATTAGAAGTTGCTCTTCAGGCGTAATGTTTCCACGTCGAACGTCAGGGCGTAAGTAATTTAACCACCTTAATCTGCAGCTTTTCCCGTTCCGCTTTAAACCTATAATAAGAATTACAATGTTTCATGGTTAGACTAAAATATCAATGCATTATAACTAAAATCTCAAGGTTTTCTTTTCTAGAAATTTAGTACTAATAAACTTAGTAGCCCAATTGAAATAATCGGCTTTTGATTAATGGGTAATGCTTCCTCCGTCGAAATTAAGAAGTAAAAGTAGATTTTTGTTGTTGTTGCAAATATATATGTGTGAAATCTTCTAGGAGAAATATGAGTTTTTCATGGTTACAAGTTGTAGTCTTGTAGATACGTACCAGCACAGCGAGCGAGGGAATTCCAGCGACCTTCGCCGTGATTGGTGATATAATTGATGAGAATGAGGTCTTCTTCAACAGTCCAAGGACCTCTCCTTAGCTCCATATCTTCTTCACCTTGAGTGTTTTCAGAAGAACTACTGCACCCTCTAATACTAACATGATCCATAGTATATAGTTCTCTTAAATTTTTTAGCTTAATTGGAGTGATTGATTGGGAGAACCAAAAAAGATGATTAGAGAGAGAGAGAGAGAGAGAGAGAGAGAGAGAGAGAGAAAGAAAGATGAGGGTTGGATGAGACAGAAATAGAATTTTGGTGTTTTTATAGAGAGAGAATTGGAAGTGAGTTGAAATATAGAAAAGGTGGTGGCATGTGATGACTATGTAATGTCATGAGAGGGGTTACTAGGTCTCGCTTGGTAAATGTATTAATTCTTCTATTGGGGAATATGGAATATACCTCAGGTGAAAGTTTTCTCTAGGCACACTTGTAGTACATGTTCTATTATCACCGATATATATATATATATATATATATATATTTGCCAACGAGGGTCATCCAGCTTCATAATTTATCACCATTTGCCTGACTAATTCATGGTGCACGTACAATCCCAACCAATACAAATTACCAGATAAATCAGGATACCCTGACGAGTGGCTCCAGTTTGTGGTTACTGAATCATAAGCACCAAACATAACCTTTTGCCTATTGCCTATTTTCTTATTCACATTATAGAAACTCATTTATTCCCAGTTTTTTTAGTATTTGTAGAGCTATACCAAGAACGTACGGAACAAAATACAGAGAATAAATTCAAATATTGAGTTTATTTAGGGGATGCCAAGCAGGGTTTCGATTAAAGCACAGTTATTAAGACTTAGTTGAGCTTAAACTCGTTTTAGACCACTTTATTTAGAGGTGACTACTGGAGCTTTACTTTCTCTAGTTTGACTTCCGTATCACTCTTTTTGCTAAACTCTTATACAGATACACGCACACAAGAAGGAGAGTTCCGTCTGAATTTGTCTTTTCAAACCTACACATGTTTGATGTTGATTTCTACTTCTTTCTTTCTTTCTACTTTTTAGTTTAAACTCTTTTTCTTTTCTTCCTTCTTTAGTCCTCCTCCACAACTCCCTTAGAGCATTACTTTCCCATAGTGATCCTTATTAGAACATGACCAACAAAGGGTCAAGTTTCTTTATCAAAATCACTTCTAGGAGGTACCATACCAGCAATTCAAAGTGGTGAAGAGTTAAAATATGAAAAATCTTGACTTTGCCCCAATACAAACTCAAAATTACCCTTTAGACCCCAACTTCGTTGCATATTCCTTTTTTGACCTCAAATTGCCTTTTTTACTGCAAGTCAACTTGGGTTGATTTTGTCTATTTTGGTTGTTTCTCTCTTTTGCCCTTCACGTGTGTATCATGTTTTTTTTTTAATCATAAAACCAAAATAATTTTTTTTTTTAAATCTTCTTACATTTCCACTCACCACGTGAGGGGCAAAAGAGGGAAACAAGTATAAAAGATTAGGTCAACTAGGTTTAACTTACAGTCAAAAGGCAAATTGAGGTCCGGAAATGAATATGGGGAAACTTGGTGTCTAAAGGCTAAATTTTATTTTCTAGTGGGGCCAAAGACCAAATTTCTTTTAAAATATTACCGTCGAACTGCCGTAGCAGACTAATTGTCACGGCACCACTAAGTTTAGCCTATGTGTCATATATCTAGACTGTTGAACTGCTCTAACAATGTGGTAGATATGAGTTAATTAGGTTAGTTATCGAGTAACAGAAGTGGGGTTAAAGTTAGAAGGCAAAGACAGGTTAATGTTTGAAGACCAAACACTTAGAAGGGCAAGGATTTGTGTTTGGTGATTACTTATTTTGATGAAGCATCTAATAGCTTATGTTAAGATAGTTATTTGTGTCTATATTAAATTTTTAGATATTTTTTTGAAGATTATAGTTTTTTCTATGTATACCTAAGACTTAAATATATAACAAATTCTAGTTAGTACCTACCTTAACGTCGGAATACGTAAATATCACTAATAACTAACTGTTAATCAATGAATGATTTGGTTCTTGGTGATTCACATGCATCGTAATATCCATAACTCATTTGATCATTTGAGAAAATATTCCACTTCCAGTTGAATTTTTGATTTACCATACCTTAGACACTTGACCTAATAGTTCAACGATCCCGTTTTCTTAAGAAATCTAGAACCAGTAACACCCTCCTATACCCTTCTCCATCTACATATAATCGACATTTTTCTTTCAATTTCCCGAGCTTATAAAACACAATTACAATAACTCAAATGTAAGATTGGCACGGAAGCGTATATATAAATTGGTTATTCTTAATATTATCTCAGTACAAACTTAAAGACTTTGATAACTAGCTAGGAATAGATGGTTTTCTAGAAGTTGAATTCCTCTTACTCCCTTATAAGAGACTGGATGGGTTTGAAGCCAACAAGAATTACATAAAGCAAAAAATTATAGCCTTATCTCTTCGACCTATGTTTCAAATCGATTAATCTTACAAGCTCGTCTAGCTACAAAGTGAATCAGGCATGGGCGACAATTATTGGACGCACAATATATACCTCAAACCCAAGATCGATTTTCATCTTTATTTTCGCATTATTTCTCTTCTGTTCTCACTAAGCTCGATCACCAAGCAAATGAACAAAAATAAATTGTGGGAATCTAGTCATGGGGGCCGGACGGAAGGTTAGAATAAAAACCCATGATAATGACATATATGTGGTATTGTCAAAAGGAGACCGGGCTTTAAGGGGTGTACCTATTGAACCGTGGACGGAGTAGTATCCATACAAATATATAATTTTTGGATAGTAAAATGCTTTTTAGCTTCCATTGTTTTGTTTATGTCGATTAATCTACTTTTTTCAAACTATAATGCTACTAATGTTGAGTTTTATCTAAAGTATAAGTATCCAATAAACGATCACTTCTCTAACATTATAAAACTACATATTATTATGTTATAAAGCCGCTAAAACAACCCGAAAACAAAATGTCTAATCCCTTAAGCGCACGCCTCCTAGTTCGACCTACACTTTACCCATTTTCGCCTACCAAAAACAAACATCAAGCATTATAAAACAAGTAAGAGCATGAATGTGTCTCCATGTTTTATTTAGATTATAAAGTTAGACTTCAACTATGTTGGCCTGGCCTCCCTCCAATACAACCCTTACTGAGTTTGTCTATTTAATTAGCTTAATCGAGTATAAAAATGTCACTTTAAACAAGACTGTCATGGCATCACTAGGCAAACATCATGATAATAACACTTGTTTAATTATCATTTCATCTTTATTCCAAGACTTTCTAGTACTTCTCTTTAGAGACTTCAAACTAGGTAATACGAGAGGAAAAAAAAAATACTCGGAGATCGATGCAGATGGGTTTATATATAAGTACTTCGTGGCAATATTCATCGTGTCGTATCTCGACACATGGATACAGAAGATCAGTGATTAAGATGGGTCTATGATTTTGAAGTTGATGTGTTTATGAGAGACATTTGGGTGGGTGATTAGTTGGGGCTAAAGTTCCATTAATGGAAGTAGGGATCGACATAGTCTAGCTAGGCTTATAGTCTTTGGTTTTATTCAGGGTTAGGAAAGGTTTGTCAAAGTTTTGAAAAGCGAAGAAAATCTCAATAGTAAGATTAAGAGAAATATTTTAGATAGATCACCGTCCAAAGTAAGTTACGTTCTCAGGTTGCATTCGTTTAGCTTTCAATGGTCGTCGAATCATCATTGTATGTGATTTCGACATTAGAGTTTTAGTCCTATATCATGGACGATCTGGATCGTTATATACCACAAACTATATATATAACGTATATAATTCAATTAAGTGAGGTGTAAAAGCAAAAGAGGACTTGAGAGTTATATTAGCAGATGGAGAATGTAAGACTTATGGTGGCCTATATGAGTAGGAGTCATTTAGTAATTTTGAGTTTCTAATTATGATGATGCAAATACTAATAATAAATTAATCCTATTGGCTAATAAGGTTAGGGTTTCCTACAAGTTCAAAGTAGTCCTTACGGAATTAGGAAACTAGGTCCTCTTTACCTTATATAAGTGTGTTTAGCCCATCAACAAAAGCAAAATCAAAGTACATGTTAAAGAGAGAAAATCTAGTCGTCACCGTTCCCCACCGACGACGAACACAAAAACATACCTCGATCAATCAAACTATAAATCAAGGTATACGATTATATTTCTGCATTATCGTTTATTGTGATTATCGCATTAAGTTCTAGATCCTTATAGATCTTTAATGTTTAGATCTTGCCATTTTTTTTTACTAGAAATCTATACAGGAGGAACACACATGATCATTGCCCAACACGGTGGTGATTATCTCAAGCTTCATGTCCAACACCTACGTTGTGGGGAAACGAGTTTACCCTCTTCCCAAACATTTCCTGGGAAACCAATTTGAGAAACGGGTAAATTCGAGAAACGTCGGGAAAACAAATATGATTCGCGTTTCGATGCGACTGTGATTTGATCTAGGAAATGCAGATGATTTGGTTTGGGAAACGCCCATGATTCGATTTTCGGTTCGCTTGATTTATTTTTTGAAGCGAATTTTGGTTCGATTTGAGAAATTCTTGAAATTTGTATATCAAAACGAATGTGAAACAACGCTCGTATATGTAATTTGATGCTCTTATACCCACAAAAGAAGAAGAAAAAAAAAACACTCGAACCTATATATACTACATTATAATGAAATTTCGTTAAGAAATGAAGCCTAAGCATATTTAACCTTTCGTATTCTCTTCCCTCTTGATTAAGTTAACAAGTATTGTCTTTGTATCTTGATCACTCTACTATAAAAAACATCACTCTTTGTTTATTTTAAAATTTCTTACTCGTTTCCTAGTTCGGATTTGTTTACGCTTTAATACTTGTTTCCTTCTTCATTTCACATTTTGCTTTAATTGTCACATCTCTCCTCTATGTATTTCCCATTTCCCGAATCATGTATAAAAAATATTGGACATTTCCATTTCCGTTTACGTTTCTCGTATCGTTTCCCGTACCCGTTTCACTTTCAAGTAACATAGTCCAACACAGATTAAATTTCGAACCTTCTATCCTCAAACTAAACCAAAGTAGCCCAATATGATTAGCTATCTATACATAAACACAAACCCTTTTGCTATCGAGAACACCCTATACATATTGGGTGTAAACTCGAGTTGGAAGAATTGTGAAATTGGTCGAAGTCGTTCGAACGACTATGGATGTCGTTCGAACGAGTTGTATGTTTTCGCATTTTGGAACTTGGTTCGTCAAAGTCGTTTAAACGAGCTTGGATGTCGTTCGAACGAGTTACATGTTTATAGGGCTGGAATTCTTTAGTCGTCAAAGTCGTTCGAACGAGCTTGGACTTTGTTCGAACAAGATGTGCGTTGGTTGTCCAAGAAGATCATCTGTGATGTTAAGTTTACCTTGAGATCCGTCATACTTGTAATTAGTTCCTTAAGTATATAAATGAGACTTAATTTATTTGTTAGGCTAATCTTTTCTCTTTAAGTTTAATTCTAGAGAGCTAGAATTTGAGAGACTCCATTAAAGCTTGAGAAGCTTAGAGAGATCGCATAACCTGTTTGATTATAGTAGATTGTTCGCTGGGAGCGATTTTTTATCTGTAAGGGTTTTCCACTTCCCTCGTCCGAGTAAATTGTTGTGTTTTGATTTCGTTTAATTTCTCAATTTACATTTCCGTTTATCGCTCTTGGGCGAGGGATTAAGATTAGATACCTTAATTCTTAACAACTGGTGCCAGAACAAAGGTTAGGGCTTGTGTGATCAGAGAGATGGTCGATATGGAAATATTAGAAATTGATAAATTCAATAGATTGAACTTTGGGATTTGGAAGATGCATGTAGAGGATTTTCTATATGCGGAGGATTACAATTTTTTTCTAGGAGAGATTTCGACGAAGCTGGTCGATATGGATCGTTTGGAGTGGGAGCTTCTAGATCGAGATGTTTTAGGTAAAGTTTGTTCAACACTCTCAAGTTCTATTTCTTCTAAATTACCTAAGGTGAGTACTGTGTTAGAGATGATGAATAAACTATCAAAGATGTTTGAATAAACTTTGAGTGATTTAAATTTTTAGAAGTGTGTTACGAGTGTTTCAAATTCTCGTAAGCGGGTTACTTTCAACGACGTAGTAGAAGTTATTGATGATGATTCACGCGTAATACCTCTTGGAGCTTTGTTGTTAACATCGGGTAATTACTCGAATGTTGAAGTTAGAGGAAAGAAAGTTTCACATATTGAGAATTGAAGCAAAAGGCACATAAAGACATGAATTGCAATCAACAAGATATTTGTTAGAATTGCGGTAAAGTTGGTCATAAGAAGAATGATTGTAGATCGACAAAGAAGAGAAGATCTCTAAAGAGATGTTCGGTGACTTTCTCCGGGGAAGGTAAAAATTTTGACAGTGCCTCCAATCTTATTTCTAATGATTTGTGTGATATGACTTGTAATATTTGGGATAACACGTGTAATGTGATTCATGGTACTCGGGATAAGTCATGTTGGCTGTCTTATGGTATTTGTAAAAGGTCGAGGTTAAACTTGGATGCTCCATTGGAAATTACGTCGAGTAAAAGAGAATTGTCTAGCTATGATGAGTGTTATCACATAGTAGATAATGGAGATGTTTGGATTGCATTTATGAATGATAATTTGTTAAGTTCAGACACGATGCATATGTGTCTAGTATGCCTAAAAATATGTTTTTGAGCCAACTATCGGACTTGGGTCTTTTAGCTACCTTCGGCGATGATGTTTTTGTGATTATGAAGGATACTATTATTTAGCTTAGGACAAAAGACAAGATACTTACTTAGGGATGTGTAATGCTAATGATGAGATTATTGGTGTTTTTACTTCGATGGTAAACTCTAGAGCATGACATAAAAAACTTGGTCACGTGAGTATTTGGATGAAAACATTGTTCTCGAGGAGAATACTTAACTAGTTAAAATCAAAAGATTTGTTCTTTTGTGAAGACGTTGTCTTGGTGAAGCAAAAAAAAGTTGGGTTTCCTAGAAAGAGAAGAAAATTAAATATGAAATCAAACCACTTATGCGATAATGTATGGGAACTAACTAGAGTTAGTTCGAATGGGGGATTTCATGGTTTTGTTATTTGCATTGGTGATTCCACATGAGAGCTTGGTGTATATTTCTTAAAGAATGAAACAAATTGGTTTGATATCTTCGTTAGATAGAAAGATAAAAAGCTTGGGTTGGGATTTAGACGTGTTCAATGTTGAAGTGTCTTGGGTCTAACGGTGATGGTTATCAATTTTGCTATGATGAGTTTGTTATACATAAAACATCTATTGGGATTGAAAGGCTTGAGAAGATCCAAATAATACTACAAGAGTTTGGTATGGCTGAAAGTGTGATCCGTGAGATTATTGAAAGGGCACGAAGTATGAAATGTTTCATCGAGTTATCAAAGCAGTTTTGGGCAGATTCGGTAGTTTTGGCAATTGATATAGAGTTTTGGTATGCATTGGATCTTGGACTATTAGAAGAGATCACTTGGACAAAAAAAGAGGTAATCATTTATACTTATTTTGTCTATTCTAGTAGTAGATCATTACTAGAATATATGTCTAGTTTGTGCATGTTTATTGGATATGTTTGTGATGATTTTGGTAATCGATCTTGTGATGAGAAGAATAAAAAAATTATCCAACTTATTAATGTGATATCCAATGATGATGTATTTTGCCAAGACATGGATAAGTGGACCAGAAAAGTGGATTTATCAGGGTCATGTGAGTATGTAAAAATCTCTACAGAGATAGTGTTGGAGCCATTGGTTGAAAAGGTCCAACAAGAATTGCATACTCCTCCGATTGTAATGAAAAGAAGAACCAAGGTTTCGAGACTTGCGGCCCGTTATCATTACTCTCAACATTATTTGTGGCTAGCCGATATTGGTGATGACTATAAGGTGGCTTTACAAGGTGAGGTCATGAGCAAGTGGGAGCTTGTTATGGATGATGGTGAGATGGGATCTCAATCGTCATAGCAGGTATAGGATGTAATCCTATTACTGATGGTAAAAATCTTTACTTCACAAGTTAGTTTATAAGTTAAATGAGAATAAGTTTGTTCAAGCGGTTCAAGGTAAAACTTACGGTAAAGTGCTTTCAAGAAGAAATATGTGTTTATGTCAAGATATTTTGGTTCACCGGTTGTGAAGCTAGTTGTATTGTGGTATATTTGTTTTTGGATTGAGTAATTCTTGATATGAAATGAAAGATTCTTCATGATTGATCTTATTAAAGATTGGTATGTAAGTTGGCTACATGGATACATTGTTACTGGGTGAAGTTGCATTATGGAGGCTCATACATAAGAGCTTCATATGTGTATTCAAGATATACACCGAAACGATGGGGCTTGATGTTAGATATGTTTCTATCATTGGTAGATTTATCCGTTCTTAGAGTATGAATGATATGCTAGTTGCGTATGCAAGTTCTAGCATGAGTGAGATTGAAGAGTCGTGGGAACGGTTATCTCAATAAAGGGTTAGACCAATGGATTGGCTAATCCTTGGCATAGTGTATAGTATAACAGAAAGAACGTGTGGCAGAAGTTATTAATGACATAGTACATTGAGACTGGTTGGAGTGTTATTTGGTAGCGCACCATTTGTCGTTACTTCAGGCTTGAGACACGTGTTTGTTTGGCTATGGAATGTGATATGAGTTTAGATCGAGGTATGTCTAACTCATTGATGATTTGTTTGCTAATGTCTGTCATTGTTTACATTAGACCAGAGTTTTCCTATGAAGTGGGAGTTGTGAGACGTTGATAATGAATACTATGTATTCGAAGAAGACTCGGTTATAGCTCATAACTATGGAGTAATTTTTGTTCGGCTTATAAGGTTGTGTTTACTTATGATGGCGGAGTACGTTAGTGACATGAAAATGACTACAGTTTTGTGGTGTTATACTGAAGCTACTTGGGTATCGATATGACAATAGCTAATTGCATCATTAATTGCAAAGGCATAAGTACAGTACGGCTTTGAAAGTTTGTAAGGGGATGTTCTTGATTATTTTGTTGAGAAAAATATTCAAAAATATTAACACATAGTTTTGTGTGGTACGGTAGCTTTTGGCATGAAGAGTTCGGTTTGACACGGTTACAAATGTGGTTTCTTTGAAGATGGGTAAAGTTACGGGAACCTCACATTTCAAATTTAAAGTGGGAGATTTGTTGAAGATTGTGAAATTTCGTAAGTGGGTCTTAAAGATTGAAGGTCCGGGTAGTGCGAGAAATTAATTTGGAGATCTGAAGATGGGTTACGGGATTCGATTTCAAGTGGGAGATTGTTGGGTGTGAACTCGAATTGAAAGAATTGTGAAATTGTCGAAGTCGTTCGAACGAGCTTGGATGTCATTCGAACGAGTTGTTTGTTTTCGCGTTTTGGAACTTGGTTCGTCAAAGTCATTCGAACGAGCTTGGATGTCGTTTGAACGAGTTATATATTTATAGGGCTGAAATCCTTTAGTCGTCAAAGTCGTTCGAACGAGCTTGGACTTCATTCGAACGAGATGTGCATTGGTTGTCCTGGAAGATCGTCTGTGACGTTGAGTTTGCCTCGAGATCCATCCTACTTGTAATTAGTTTCCTAAGTATATAAAGGGGACTTAGTTTATTTGTTAGGCTAATCTTTTTTCTGTGAGTTTAATTCTAGAGAGCTAGAATTTGAGAGACTCCATTGAAGCTTGAGAAGCTTGGAGAGATTATGTAACCTATTTGATTATAGTGGATTGTTCGCGGGAGAGTGGGTTTTTTTATCCGTAAGGGTTTTCCACTTCCCTCCTCCGGATAAATCGTTGTGTTTTGATTTCGTTTAATTTCTCAATTGACGTTTTCGTTTATCGTTCTTGGGCGAGGGCGAGGGATTGGGATTAGCTATACTTATTCGTAACAATACATATATTGTAAGTTGGGATTCATGAGTCTAGCATGCAGTTTAAATTGAAAGCTACCTTAAAAGTGAACTCATGAGTGGTTCAAAATACATATAATAATGACGATGGCCACGATTAGTGTACTAGAGAGTGTGAGGAGAATAATATGGGTACAGTAAGGTGATAAAAAGAGAGCAAAGGATTGCGATATATGAACAGAAATGATGGAGATGGTGTGAGCTAGTACTCAGTCTACATTCAATGGAAACATATCTGTCTTGGGCAATATGTCAACTAGTTACTCCTAGTTGGGGTCTGAACTATTTATTCCTAGTTGGGGTCAGACTGACGTTTCCGAAAACATATCCGTCACAAAATCAATAAATCGTGTGACTAACTAATAATTTTCTTGAAGAGTTCTGGCCAGCTAGAAATTTATAGCCTATTTTTAACTCTTTCAACTTGTAGAGACAGGGGAAATCTTGCCTGTTGAGGGCAGTTTATTGTTCCTATTACTAGAACTAGACACATAAATATTTAAGAGTACTAGGCATTTCATTAGGCTATCTAAATAAAAAAAATCTTGTTTTTGTTCATCAGCCAAAAGATTTATGACGAAGAAGCTAATCTCATCTTAAATAAATACTAGATTGAGATATTTGATTAATTAATGATATGTTCATGCAAATGTAAGATTTATTTACGTAAGGTACTGGCTATGATTGGAAGAACATGGAACCGAAACCAAAAAACAAAATAGAAGAAAAAAAAAAAAAATCTATGTAAGGGATTATTGTTATTTTAACAAACCTCATAATTCAGAGAATGAATCGAGCAAAGAACTTCAACTTAAACCTGCAATCGTCTATAATACATAGTTAATATGAGAGAATATATATAGAGAAATAGAGAGATTCTATTAGGGCTCCAAAATGCCAAATATCACAAGTTTCATTAGTTACAGGGGAGTCTCCCTATATTTATAGTGGAGACTCCTAGGTCTCTCTCTCCCTAAATCGAACTCTAGGGGGTTAGTAGTTGGTGGTAGCCCAACCCATTCTATCGTGGGGGACCCATTAAACCGCGGACTATAACACTACTTCTTTGAGTTATCCACCGTGAATAAGACGATTGTCTCTACAGGCTGGACTCAGCAAAACCCAGTGGAAAAAAGTTATGAGTTGAAGGCAAAGCCAATATAAACAAGTCACATATCGGTGTTGGACGCGCCATAAGCCTGCCTCATTAAAACCTCGTCCAGTAAAACCTAATGGGTACAAACCTAGAACTCAGGAAAAAGAGTACAAAGTGCATGTCTTATCACTCAGAGTGATGATGGGGAATCTCCCTCTGGAGAAGATTCTCCCTCTGAAACAAGTAGACTCATCTTCTGCATGCCAATGCCATGAACCAACTTCAAGAATGTTGACATCGATAGTGCCTTAGTGAATAAATTTTACTACAATTTTTTATTTTTATTTGGGACTAGATTTTAGAAACGGTGTAAAATTTGCCTCTAATAATAAAACATTTGGGACGGTTTTGAAATTAGTCTCTTATATTTTGGTTTATGAGACATAAATTATTACTCTGTTCTTAATAGTATAAGTTTAGGGACTGTTGGATTTGGTCGTCCCTAATTGTATAAGTTTAGGGACCGTTAGATTTGGCCCTCCCTAATTGTATAAAGTTTAGGGACTGCTAGACATTAGCGTCCCTAATAGTTGTTTTGGGGTGGACAAAAATGCCGCGAAAGCGAAAAGGCCAATTTCACACCGCAAGTTAACTCATCTTCCCCCCAATCATTTATCCCTAAAATTTCTGCGATTGCGCTAAACCCCAATACACGATCACAACCCTAAAACAGAAACCCTAATTCTTTTATTGTTGCTTTCTATTGTTACTCTTGGCGATTCTTGTTGATCTCTATTGTTTTGGATTTGTGATTTGTTGATCTCTGTTGCTTGTAAGTTTTCTAATTTGCTGAATTGATAGTTTTATATGTGAAGAACTCAATTAGATCATTTTTTGAATTGATAGTTTATGATTTGCTGAATTGCTAGTTTATGTTGATATTTGGTAACCACATAATATATGATTTCTAGAATTGGTATTTTCTGATGTGTAGTGGAGAAAGAGGGGAAACCAAATTTTAAAGTATTGGTAGGTGTTGTTAAACGTATTAGGTTCATAATGGAATCCTTATCTTCCCAAATCCTGTAAAGAGAGAGAACATTCTCTCTCTCCTACTTCCCAAATCCTCATCTTCTATTATAGGATCCAATGCATTTATCTGTAAATAACAGACCCCAAGTGCCAATTCGTCTGCATTTACTTTTCTGGAACTTGGAATGATATGGAATGTATGATTTCCGCCCATTCTAAACTAATATAAGTGACTAAGTTTCTCCATTATATCACCCAATCTTACATCATGGGGATCTCGGTACACTTATTCCATCCTATCTAACTTTCCAAATCGATATCCATAGAATCCAACCCGGTAGTATGTGGCATATGAAAATAGTATTGGACTAGCTTCTTGTTCAAGGATTGAATCATATATGCTTGTCAATGTTGTGTGCCATTTTAAAGGTTGCCCGAATGCCCTCCTCCAGCTTTTATAAAATAGAATTATGATAGTGACGAATCCTCTGGTGTTTTTGCTAGCTCTTGAGGTCAAGCAACAAACAAACTGATAGATTATGATAGTGACGATGAATACATTGCTCAAAGTCTGGAGTCCGCCATCCATTGATAAGCATGCAGGCAGTTCCTGCAGTAGGAGTACCTATAGTCCCCACATTTGATCAACGAGTTCCTAACAAGAATGATGCTTGGAGCACAAGGATGAGAGAATAGTATGGAATTGATACATCCGTGTTCACTTACAATCCATCAGACACGAGTAGATTTCAGCAGCCAATGGCACAACTGATAATACCGTATCAAATCGAGATGTGGAATACAGGGATTTTAGATTGTCGTTCACTTTCCGAAGGTAACTAAAAATAGCTTATAAAAATTGTGTTATGAAAAACAATGATACATTAACAAGATGTACGTTTATGACAATTATTAAGGGAGCTAAGGCTTAGACTTCACCACCACCTTTAACATTTGATCTAGATTTAATTATAAATTCCCAACTCATGAAGATTTAATAATAGCAATGCAAAAGTAATTCATCGTTTTTTTTATTAAAAAGAATAATTTTTCCTTCTCATAATATATGAATCTAATGATCATTAAAAATACACAACATTAAAGACATTGCTAAATATGTCGTATTTATCGATGTCTCATTAAGAAAATATACATCATAAGATTTTAAATTGTTTAGAATATGCAAACTTTGTATGATCAAGGTAAATATGGATTATATCACTAGACAATAACCCATTAAACCGTTTTAATCAATATAAAAAAATGAATTTAACAATATGCTCTTAAGAGAATTATTTGTCAAAATATAGATTAAATACTAATGATGGTAGCTACATCCTCACCTTAGTGAGGATTTAGCCGACCATTTCCATAACAAAGATAAAGAACTATAGGCTAGAAAAAGAGTGCATGAATAAAAAATAATTATCTTTATTAACTTTGAAGTAGAACTTACAAAATAAAGATGCTCCAAGCTATTTCCTTCTATCTCTTACAATGCCCACAAGCTCTCAAAATTGGATGACCATTCATAGTCAAAACCTCTCCTTTTATAGATGAAGGAGAGGGTTACATGTTTTGTAAGAGATTATTTTCACCAAATCAAATATAATCGAATTTTAGAATTTATTCAGAAATATTATAAAAATCTAAAAAAATTCTATAAAATATCCTCACATATTAAAAACTTCTTCAACAAGTTTCAAAATTTTTGGGCTAATATAAACCTGCCTACTTGTCACATCTCCACAGCTGCTATTTTCTAGAAGATTCTATTCTCAGTAAAATATTCATTATAGTCAATAAAATCTTCCTTGTCATAATAAAATATCCTCAATATGTTAAATATTATCTTGATTTTCTTTTGAGATTTGTTTTCTATTGGAGATGCTCTAAGTTATAACTTTGATATGTGGTCTTCTCAAACAGTTGTAGCTTTGGCACTCAAATTCAACTTTTTGTACACTCTTATCTAACATAACCTAAAACAATAATAAATTCATAATTAATCTTTTTAACAATAAAATGAAGTCTAGAACGCTTAAATAAGTAGGGTAAAATATACATTTTTACATGTCCATCAAGCACCCCTAAACTTAAAGTTTGCTAGTCCTCAAGCAAAGAAAATGAATAAAAATATAACATTTTTGTGGTTAAGACGATTGCATTTAGCATATGCATCAAGATGTTAAACCTATAGGTTACCCATATAGGACGAGTTTTATCTCGTGAGGGTTTACAGTGACTATACCTACAAAAGTTAATAAGGGAATTCTAGTAGTTTAGATACTTATTAGGTCATTTCAGCAAACTTATCGATATCTGATAATAGTAAAGACACTAAGAAGGTAATCCCCTAAAAATTTAATTCTTTCACATATATATAACTAGAGATCTTGGAGAACTATCCAAAATTAGAGATACTACCCAATAATTAAATGAGATTTTACATATTTTTGTAATATCCTAAAGTGTTGTGAAAATAGTTATTGTACTTACAACTTTATTTAGAGGCTCTTGAGTCAATATCCAGTCATTTTGTTTTTGGTAAAACAAATCCAGCTATCAGTTTGACAAGTACCATAGTCAATTCGAATCCTGTTATTGATTTTAGGGAATAACTATAAGCCTTTTTATTTTGGTATTTGTATCCTTAGTGAAGCCTCCGTAATATGAGTTTTTGGTCGACAATCCCAGCCAGTTGGCTTAGGTTGCTGGGGTTTGGTGCCCTTTCATCGCCTAGGCTCTGGATTCTCACATGTAGACATTTTTCCTTGCTCCTTTCGCATAGTTCATGGCTATATTCGAGATTTGCGTTAATTCTTCCTCTTTCAGTTCTAATCATGCGAGTATGTCTTACGTCATGAAAGTTTTTAGAGCTATTTGGCTTATAAAAATTGTTATTATTATTATATTACTTCAGGATCAAACTTATTCTTAGGCAGTTGTTTCCTTTGTAGTGGATCATTCTTACCTCAAATACTATATTCCCTTTGATTGGTCAAAATTTGAGCAAAAGTAATAAATGCAACACTACCGTGAAGAGCATTTGTTTCGAGAAATATCAGTCAACGTGAAATATCTTCTAATTAAAGGGTGGTACATTTAACTTAAGATAGTGTTACAATTTTTTCTAAGCATGTATTTGATGAAAATTTAAATTTTACGATTTTTACAATCAAAATATTTAAACCATAACCAAATATTTCTAAGCTTGCAAAAATTTGCTAAAAAGTCTCGTAAATTACTATAATGTTCTATCTTTTCTCTAAAAAGAGTAAAATATGTGAATGATTTTCTCCTACCCCCAAACTAGAAAGAAATATTGCCCTAATGTTTGAGTATATACCTTAAAAGAAGGGAAAAAGAAAATTGGAACGTAGTACCTGATTTAACATGGGTTGCCTCCCAGAGAGCGCTAAGTTTATTGTCTTTAGTTAGACGAAACGAGGAACCCCCAAACTGAGTGAAGTCTAGGTAAAAAAAATATGGATGTCACTCTTCATATACTGGGTCCAGGAGCTTCAAGTCTTTATTGGTGAAGCTAAAATGTTCATAATATGGCTTAAGTCGTTGACCATTCACTTTATGCATTTTGCTAGTGCTAGGTTTCGTAACCTCAACCGCACCATGTGGATAAACTATTTTGACAATAAGAGGGCCGGTCTATTAAGATTGAAGTTTGTCAGAAACAAATACAACCAAGAAGAGTACAACAAGAACGAAGGACCACTTTACGACTAATTGGTCTAAAACCCTAGAAACTTGCCTAATCATTCAAACGAAACCCAACTCATTCGAACAAAATATGGCTCTGGGAAAAAATTCCAGAGAACATGACAACTCGTTCAAACGACAATCAACTTCGTTCGAACGACTTTGACAAATCTTTAAATTAACCTAGATCTTCCTGGATTATGGCTCCCCCCTTTAGAAGCCTTGAGCTCCTACTCAAGCTAGAACTGGAGAGGTGGAAATGCGGCGCTGCTCATTACCCTGCTGTACCACTTTGATGTACGAGGTAGCTGACCCTTCTTCTCAATACGAAATGACTCAAAACGAACACATGTCTTGCCTGGCAGTAACTTTTGGTGAAATACACTATGCCTTTGAGGAGCATCATATCCTGTAACATATCCTGATGTAACAAAAGGCTGTATCTGCATAGAAACCAACATAACGGAAGTAGTTGGTAATGGGGGTTGAGATAACCTATCAGCCAATTTGTTGTCCACTCCCTTCTTATACTGTATAATCAAGGGAAATTATTAGAGATATGACAATCCCTTCATCTAGCGAGCTTGTTGTAGCTTGGATTGTGTAGCAAAAAACTGGAACAGGTTGTGATCAGTATGTACCACAACCTCCTCTTACAACTTCTCCATATCAGTTTATTTCTTAAAAAATATTGTCATTGGAGACAACACTCGAGCCGACGTACCCTCCTGAACTGGTCGTACCAATAACACAAACTTGCCGCTCGCATTAACCAACCGCTTCATCTGAGTTGCCGTTACCAAATTTGACGTAGTGACAAGCTCCTTCTCTAACGTCTTAGAAATCAAAATTTTCTGACTACCCAGATCCATAATGGCCTTGAATAAACTCTATTTTACCTGAATACTGACATGAAAAAGCTCTTCCCAACTCTCTTCCTTGGCAGCCAAATTCCGCTGAAACATAAGTGTAAGCTTAGGATTCGGTTTATCAATATCCGGAAGGTCAACAACCTCTGTGGCTAGTACATATCTCTCTTTCTTGCTCTTCACCTCCTTCGGCCTAAGCTCTGGGTGAAGTTTCCAACAATAATCGAAAAGATGCCCACTCGCCTTATAATGATTACAATGAAATTCCTTGGACGAACACCCATATCTTTTGGCCTCTCCCTTATGCTCATTTTTCCAACTAGACTTGTACCCCAACTTGATCTTGCCGTCTTCTTTGTCACTTTTCAAGTACTTGCCTTCACGGTAGCGTCCTCGATATTGGCCACAGTAAAGAGTTTCAACTCTCTCCTAATAGACTCTGATAAAACCCCCGTGTACTTTTTGAACACCTCATACTCGTCTACCTCAATGTCCAAAACCAAAACTTGGTTATGGAATGCAATAGTGTACTCCTGTACAGATTGCCCAAATTTTTGGTGTAAATGGTGCCATTTATACCATCTCTCTTGCTCATACCCAATCGGATAAAACTGCTTTCACACTAAAACCTTGAATTCTTTCCAATCCAAATCTCCTACATCGAGGCGTTTCTGATAAGATTTCCACCACGTGAGTACATGACTTGTAAATTTCAATGTAGCAAAACAAATTTGCTGAGCATTGGAGTATTCGTAAACTGAAAAATAAGTTTCTAACCTATCTAACTAGTTATACAATATCTCCGCATCGATCGAACCATCGAATACTGGAATTTCAATATTAAAACCAATATAAAGATTATACATAAGATTCGTGGACTTACCAATAACCGATCGCTCCTCGTCAGATTCGGCATCACTAGAATTACTATCGATCTCTGTAGTATGCTTGTCACCATCCCCCTCTATAACCCCTTTCTTCTTCGAGCGGCCTTGCCGTTTCCCTGAAGCGGAAGCCTTCGCGTGGTTTGTGAGACACAATTGTTCAACTAACTCCCTTACAGTAGAAGTTAGGCTAGAAACTCTCGTTTCTAAAGTTGTGAGTCGACCGTCGGAATCACCCATCTCCAAATCGTTTTTCTTCTTCAAATTAGATTTGTGATGGATCTTCAACGGACTCACTAGCTTCTCCTACGTTTGCTTGAGATGGTCACGGGTAGAGACCATAAACCATAATAGACCCCTGAAGATCGTAACTAAAATACTGATACCAATTAATCTACAATATGATTGAGAGGCTTTTAGTTAGTAGAAAAAGCACAAAAAACACCAATTGGGAAAAATTAAGCTTCAATTGCTTTAAAAAATGAAGTAGATTACAATGAATCACTCCAAAAGCCTAGGCTTCTCTCAGAACTCTTTCAGATCTAACATAAGAAAAAAAGATAACCTATGTCCCCTTTATATAAAGGGAACTCGAAATTACAAAATAAAACAAATCTCGAGGCAAAATAATGCCTAAGAATCAAAACACTACCAGAGTCGTTCGAATGAACTAGGGAGTCATTCGAACGACTTTACGACTAATTGGTCTAAAACCTAAAAACTTGCCTGATCGTTCAAACGAAACCCAACTCCTTTGAACGAAACCGTTCGATTGAAATATGGCTCTGGGCCAAAATTCCAGAGGACATGACAAATCGTTCGAACGATACTTAACTTCGTTCGAACGACTTTGACAAATCTTCAAATTAACCTAGATCCTCCTAGATCAACTAAAACAAGAGATAAATGGTGGAGACATTAATCAAACGAATCACCAAAGAACGAAAAGTCATCCATGAAGACCTCGAGAAAATTTCTCGACCATATCAGAGAAAATGCTTAACATACATATTTGAAATTTAGCACGAGCGTTGCATAACCCAAAGGGTATGCAACGATAGGCAAAAGTGCCAAAAGGATAGGTGAACATGGTTTTCTCTTGATCCTCACGAGCGATGGGTATTTGATTGTACCTTGAATTCCCATCAAGAAAATAATAATATTCATGACCAGCAAGACGTTTAAGCATTTGGTCCATGAATGGTAAGGGAAAGTGGTCTTTTTAAGTGAGCAAATTAAGCTTTTTGTAGTCAATATACACTGGCCACGCTGTGGTCATGCGGGTGGGGACAAGATCATTGTGATCATTCTTCATAACAATGATTCCTGACTTCTTAGGAATAACATGAATAGGGTTCACCCATGGGCTATCAGAAATGGAATAAATAATCCTAACATCCAGCAATTCAGAATTTCCTTTCTCACAACCTCAGCCATAGTCGGGTAAAGCCTTCGTTGCCCTTCCCGAGACTTCTTTATATTATCCTCAAGATTAATTTTATTCATCCATACAGAAGGACTAATTCCCTTAATATCTGAGATACTCCATCCAAAAGCATTTTTGTTTTCCTTTAATATGCGCATTAATTTCTCTTCATTCTCAGGCTCTAGGTCAGATGCTATGATGGTAGGAAGGGTCTCATTAGGACCTTGATAAACATATTTGAGATTTTCAAGGAGAGGTTTAAGCTCTAACTTAGTGGGTACTTTCTCTACTTCAAGAACTGGATCTTTGACTTTTAGTATTTTAACCACATCAGTGGTATCTAAAATAGGGACATAATTTTATAGGGCATTGACCTCATTGATGAGGTCATCAACATCAAAATCCTCTCCAAAGTATGTAAGGAAAGCTTTTAATGGATCCATAAGATTTGAACTGTGAAAAGTACTGTTTACAACGGTACCAAGCATATTGAAGTCATCAAGTTCATCTTCAAACAGAGTATGAATTGCATTGAAGATATTCAAATGAATAGTCTTATTCCCATAAGTCAACTTCATAGCTCTACTACGACAGTTGATCAACGCATTAGTGGTGGCCAAGAAGGGTCGGCCAAGGATTAATGGTATTTCATCTTGAGAACATTCTACCGGATTTGTGTCAAGGACCACAAAGTCCACAGGATAAAAGAAGTCATCGATTTGGATAAGTACATCCATTACAACACCTCTAGGAACTCGAATGGACCTATTAGATAGCTGTAAGGTTCGATTTATGGGTCTGAGTCCCTCTAGAACTAATTGCTCAAATACCGAGTAAAGTATTAGGTTAACACTGATACCTAAATCAAGCAAGGCTTTCCCTATTCCATTTATCCCTATGTGGTAAGAAATTATTGGCATTCCAGGATTTTTGTATTTCAGAGGTGCTTTGTTCAAGATTATAGAGCTAACTTGAGCATCCAATTGAATAACATTATTACTGTAATGGACATTGAAAGCCTTTTTAGAAATATTCATTCGTCGCTTGAACGTGTATAAGTCCTTGACATGTTTCGCGTAAGAAGGAATTCGTTGCAATGCCTCACTAAAAGGAATACTGATCTTAAGATTTTTGAAGATTTCTTATACCTCTTCATCGGGAATTTTCTATCTATTCTTAACAAGCATGAGGGGAATAGGTACCTTAGGGCCTCTAGGATGAATATTTTTGATTTTCTCTGTAAGCAAGACATTTTCAATTTCTTCCCCTGTGACTGGTGTTTCTTCGCTCATGGATTCTTCCTCATCTTCATCAACTTTTATAGTAAGATTATGACTAATACAAGGTTTATTCTCAGGCATCCTAACTTTATTGTCTACAGTTTGGCCACTTCTATGCGTGATAACTGCATTCGCATGATCATGATTATTGGAGCTCTCACTTTGATCCTTTGGGTTGGGTTGGGTTGAGTTTGACTAGGAAATGTACCCTTGTCTCTAGTAGTTAACCCAGTTGCCAATTGAGCGATGGTTATTTCTATTATAGTCATGGATTACTGATTCATTTATATGAATTATTACATGAGTTGGGTATTTGATTGCAATAAGGCTTGGATGTCATCCTCTGAAGATGGTTTCCTATTCCGAGGAGGAATATATGGAGCATTCGACTGAGGAGATTGGTGGTTGGATTGGTAGGAGGAACCAAATTTATTCAAATTGGGCTGGTACAACTGTCCCCCTATATGGCTCTCCTAATGGTAAGTTCTGCCATACGAATTGTTGGAATTGTTTGAAAATGAGTTATTCTTCCCTGAAGAACTCCCTTGATTGTAAGGTAGGTGGTAGGGTAGCGCATAAGGCTTTTGATGAAAAGTATTTACATACTCCTTCTTTACCTCCTTAATTCCATAAATCAATGGACAGTCTTGAACAAAATATTCTAGGTTATTACACATAGCACATGCCGACATTTCGCATGAAAAATAGGTACTCTAGCAGACATCTTAATATTTACTATTTCTAATGATTCTAGCTTTCGCATAATGGTCTTAAGTGTAGGGTCCGACTGGGAGTTGGATCCAACTTCAAAGGCATTACCTCCCTTCTCTTGTATATCATTTTCACTCATGGTTCCCCAGGTTTGTAATTTTTCAGCCAAATTCAAGCCCTCTGCATCATCCTTATCAGTAAATTTCTCTGAGAAAAATGATTTTGCAATTTTCTTGGTTTCAACATCTAATCTACCATAGAGACTTCTAGTTGGACCCATGAGTCGATACCATGATGAGGGCATTATAGGATCAACCCCTTATATCTCTCTAGATAATCCATTATGCTTTTTCCATCAAGTTGGGTAATCCTAGGAATGGCCCTTCGGAGGGTTTCAATTTTCTCAAAAGAGAAAAACTTCTTGTAAAAGGCTTTAGTAAGAATCTCAAAATTGGTGATAGATTTAGGCTGTAGAGCTTGAAGCCAGCTCTTAGCCTTTCCCATTAAAGAAAATAGAAAAAAACGAGTTTCATGGCCTCCATTTCATTATCACTCCTATACCTTTGGAGGAACATTAAACCATCAAAATCTCGTACATAGGCATATGGGTTCTCATCCTCCCCTCTCAAGAATTTTGGCAATGAATTGATAAGTGTATTTCTAAGTTCAAATTGCCTGGTAGTAGGAGCTAAAATAATGCATGAAGCATGATTTGTCATTTTAGGAAATATATGATCCTTAAGTGGGACCCGTACAGGTTTTGGATCATTGTTATTCACATTTTCATGGACATCTCCCATCTCAAATAATTGGGGTAGAAAACTAAACGGATTGAGCGAAGAAATTGAACTTGGATTGAGTCTCAATAGAGATACGTAGAACGTAAAGTTTCCAACTCACCCTCAACAGGAAAGAGTTCCCTATAAGTTTTTAGGGCCTCTAGTAAAATACCCGCTCAAAGTTCAGTTGTCAAATTGTAGTACGGATGAGTGAGACCAAATCCACAAGGAGGTTTGGGAAAGCAAATACTTTCTAAACTGAATTGCGATTTTATACGAGATAAATCTAAGAAGAATAAATAAAAACTAATTATAAGACTTAATGAGGGAGAGGTCTAAGGTTTGGACTTGTCCTCTACCTTTTAAAATACTAATCGATATATAATTAGATCTTAATATCTCCACCCATCATATGTTCGTGTTAAGGCACATACGATGTTGTAAAATAAACTACTAAATTTATGGTCAAGTATTTAGTGGTTATGCTTTTAAGAGATGGTGAAGAGTGTCTTAGATAATTATCAAATCAACCATGGCTAGGCTTGAGTGAGTTCTCTAGTATTTCCTTTTGTTTAGATCTCCAAATCAAGTGTACGGTTAGTAACACTTGTTTGTATCCAATGCTATCGTACACCAAATCGAAGCTATGGTAAAGCCTTCAATATGATGCACTAACTTATCAATTATAAAGTACTAAGAGAAAACTAATAAGAACCTAATTAATACCAACTATTGCTCATTCAAGAAGAGGCCTCATCCTAGCCTTAGCTAGGAGATTAGCCGCTCATCTCAGACTTTATCGCATTAACAATTAATGAAGACATTAACAAAAATTAAACTAAAAGAGAAGATGAGTCAATTAAATAAAACTATGACTTTATTTCTTTAAAACTTACTTCAATATGAGATGCCCAATTACAATGGGGGGAGGGCTCCTTTTATAGGAGAAGGAATCTAAATTTAGAAACTATACATTAAATTCTAAAGAATATTTTCGCAATGATAACTTTAAATATCACAACCAATCACCTAAGATAATTCCTTTTAAGTGATATATAGATCTTTCTTTATGGAAACTCTTGGATATATCTTTAATATAAAATATCTTCAAGGATCTTGGATGCAGTATATTCTTTGATCTTATACTCTAAGAATATTTGTGTATATATTTTTTTAATCTTGAGACCAAATATAATGTGTCTTTGACTTTTGGTGCTATGAACTGCTAGAGACACTTTTACTTGACTTTAAGAGCTTGGTTTCAAATATCCATCTCCAATAGCTACAATCAAACAAACGCCCATAAGTACCCAAAATTAAATATAATGAACGACTAAAATACATGTTCGGGTATATTAAAAATGTCATAATTTTACGCTCATCAAATACCCCCAAACTTTTCTTTTGCTCATCCTAAGTAAAATAAGATAATAACTACTTTCACAGGGTGTGCAATTGTATTTAGCAAATGCAACAAGCCGTTAAACCCCCAAGTTTAGCCTGGTAGACAAGTGTTGTCTCGTGAGGGTTTGCAGTGACTATACCCACAAAAGTTAATAATGATATTTTAAACAATTCTAGAATACACATGACTTATTTCCTTTGAACTTATCCTTACTTAGTTTATAATAAAAATATACCGATGGAAAAATTCTTAAACTTGTTATTCTCCCAAATATATCAAAGGATATTTTAAGCTTATCCAAAACTAGAGGTACTACATCAAGATTAGAAATAAATTCAAGTATTTTGCTTTAGCTATATTTGAGTGTATAGTAAAAATATTTTTATCACCTAATATGTTGTTTAGAATAATTTACTCAGTTCTTGGTAGTCTAGTTCATACTAGAATAAATTCAATGGTCAGTTCGACAAGTGCCTTAGTCAATTCGTCTTCTTAGAATTTTTTTATTTTTATTTTTTTCTTGCAAGCCTTTTCTTTTGAGTACATTATTTCTTAGTGAAGCCTCTATCACAAGGAGTTTTCAGTCGACAATCCCCACCCGTTGGCTAGGTTGTCGAGTGCGGTGCCCCATCATGACCTATACTCAGGATTCTCACAAGTAATATTTTCTTATGCTTCTTTCACATAGTTCATGGTTAAGCTCAAGATTGGTGATAATATTTCCTCTTTCAATTCTTAATCATGCGAGTAGCCTTGCAGCGTGAAAGATTTTAGAGCACATTTGGCTTATTATTATTTTTTCTTAGGAATGAAATTATTCTTAGGCAGTTGTCTCCCTTGTAGTAAACTATTCCTAACATAAATACATTTTTTTTTGCATAAAGTTTAGAATTTTATATAAACGGGATCATAAGTACAAGGTAATTAAAAAAAGAGGACAAAACTGCCCTTAAAAGTACAAAAAAGAAGCTAAAACACGCACTGCTCGAATAGATAAAAAAGTCTATTTGAATAAGATTGTGTCTATTCGAATAAAACATCACAACCTAAAATGTATTCGAACAGAGAAGATTCTATTCGAATACAAAGAGTCTGCCTAAAATGAATTCGAACAGAGATGAAATCTATTCGAATACAAAAGGCAGTCTAGAATGTATTCGAATAGAGAAGGATTTTATTTGAATGAAACCGTCCACGTTGATATTTGCCTTCCAACTTGTTGTCTGTCTTGATAATTTATAAAAAAATTCCCATTTGTTCGAACAACCTCCTACTTCATTCGAACGACTTTCCACCCGTTCTGAATAATCATCCAGTTCGGCGAGATTTCTTAACTCTAAAGTAGCCCGTGACATGATCTTCAATATTTTATAAGTACTCCAGTCTGCCATTTGTCTATTGTTCTGCCGGTTAGTTTGGGTCTGACCCTCTCCTTACAATTTCATCTGCCTAGAAGTTGCATTCCCTCTATACATGACTGAATCGGATTTACAGAAGGTGGGGGATGATTAGTTCCCAAGCAGTTTTAAGTGTCCAGGGTATTTTATCTTTGATGAAAGCTTTAATTGTAGTAGCTGAGTCGGATACTATCCACACTCTTCTACACCCTTGTGTTATAGCTTTCTGAACCCCTAATATGATTGAAGTAATCTCAGCAATGAAGTTCGTAGCTTGCCCAATAGATTTACTGTATGTGCCCATGACTTCCCCTTTATTGTTCTTGTAGATGATGCCTATGCCTGCTTCACCAAGATTGCCTAGAGCCGATCTATAACGACATATTTTTTCCTCGTCTTGATTAGAAATCCCCCATTTATAGCTCTCTATGCTGTTGCCTAATCTCAGTTTACACTGAACATGAAGCTCCTTGATAATCCTAAAGTCCTGAATGGTATTGTTTATTGTATTTTTGGAGAGGAAAGAGGCATCTGCAATGTCAGTTAGGATGTGTAGCGTAGTTTGTTGGATGAGGGTTTTGACTCCATCAAACTGCCATTTGTTTATAGTTCTTCAAATGTTGCTGCATGTTGCGAAAACCATGGCCACCCTAAGATCAGAAATGTATGGACTAGATGTTTTACCTCTCTCTATTATGGTTATCCAGTTGTCTGATGGGGTGATAGGTGCATACGCGAAACATGTCGTAGCCTTTTGCCAGAGAGATACTATAAAAGGGCACCGCAATAAGGTATGCAACTCCATTTCTAAAGCGTTATGGCATTGGTGGCATACTGACATAATAGAGATGCCTCTATTTATTATGGCATCATCCATAGGGAGTATATGGTACAGCAAGCGCCAAGCAAAGCCTCCCAGTCTAGGGTAGATTGCTTGTCTCCTAACATAAATACTAAATTTCTCTTATACCGAGCAAAAATCTATTAATGGTATTAATTGCAAAACTACAGTAAAGTGCACGTTTTTAAAATATGCCAAGCTAACTTGAATTAGTCGCTAATGAAAAGATAATACATCTAGCTTAAGATAGTCTAAAATATTATAGTGTATTCTTGGTATAATTTCAAAATTTAGGCTTTTCCATAATATTTATGTCAAGGTAAAATCAGTTTAAGTGTTCGGAAATTTGTCAAAAATATATCATAAATTGTCAAAATGCCATTATTTCACTTTTCTTCAAAAAACATATAAAGAAATGGTGTCCTACCCGCATACTTAAGTGAAACATTTCCCTCAATATTTGAGAGCATAAAAAAATGGAGGATTAAAACTATAATTTCTTACCTGAATGTGTCATGGGTTGCCTCTCAAGAAGCGCTAAGTTTGCCGTCTTCAGCCAGACGAATCTACTCTCAATTTTTTTTCCAATATGACTAGAAGGGTAAAAAGTTGAAAAGGTGATGCACTATCCTGGTTGCAAATTCTCTTTCAAAAACTAAAGAACACCTGAATGGTGATCCTTAATATTAGCCCCTAATCGGGCAGGTATATTATGTAAAAACCAGAGAGAATTGAAAACTAATTCTCTATGAAAAATATTTATTCTAAAAACTTCGCCTATTATTTGATGATCCCATGTTAAAAATTTTAGACAAATAAAAGAAAACTATTTTCTCCAAGATAAAGCAAACACATACCCAATGAACATATTTTTCTTTAGAATTTTCAATACAATCATATGATTACTACGTGTTGCAGTAAATAATAAGATTGGTATACAAATATTTGTCACTAAAAATGTACTATATTCAAAACTCAATTTTTCGGGAAAGATATTTTCTTTAAAAATTTTCAAAACCCCCATATTATCGTTGATACTCCAAAAAATATGATAGGTGGTTCTGACAAAGCAAGTTCGCGAGGCATCCCTAAATATAATTTTTTTCAAAAAGATGTTTTTTTTAGTAGAAGAAAAACTATATAACATATTTGTGGATATGGGGATCGAGGAGTAATTGACTTTAACAAACATTTAAAAAATTTCGTGCCTAAAATCGCAACTGACCTCAAGGGACTCATTCTGACCATTGACGTGGATATTCATTGGCTTAGAGACATGGCTAAGTTAAAACACATTTTCAGATGCTAATGATTGCACCATTTCACAAATCACAGGATTATTCGAGTCCTCAAAATAATTTAAAGCTTCATCAACAAAAATGTAATAAGAGTTATCTCCATACAAGTCCTCAAAATCGTTTATGGTCATGGTAACCCCATTAGGCTCAGGCGATGGAGGTATGGATTCAAGAAAGAGAGATGAAGAAGGTGATACTAGTTAGATTAAAGATAGAGCTTGTATTTTCTCAAGGATCGATGTTGAATTCATACTTCCAGATTTTTTTTTATCATCCTCATGATCTGAGAAATTGTCTAAAAATTTGGAAAAATCCCCACTTTCTGTCATGATATCATTTGTGAGTTGATGGGGCTCTATCGGTAAAGGGATGGATAATGGCATTGGTAGTTAAATGTTGAGGGCAGAATTAAGAGGTGATTGAGAAAGAATTTTATTGAACATGTTAGCCGCTTTTTTTAGAGCTTCTTGTGACAGAGGATCGTCGACCTTAAAATGTTCATCTTCTAAATCTGTCTTAAAATTTGGTATCCATTCACACCCCACGGGGAAAACATTCCTTGATTACGCTTGAATTCATTATTTTCTAAATCACAAGTAGATTTAACTCTAAGTTATTCTTCTTCATTTCTTAGAAGTTTTTCGTACTCTATTTCACTCTACGTGGTTGACAACTGAGTTTTTTGAGTCTCTAATCTAGAAAGAGATTGGGCCGCAGAAGTTCGATTGACCAATGTCTGTTGTTGGAATTGAATCATTTGTTACTAAAATTGTAACGCTTGTTTTTGACTTTCCATTGATTGTTGCATGAAGAGAGCGAGGGTGTCTTCCAAAGATGGTTTAGGTGGAGTAGGTGGGAATTGTTGGTCTGACTAGAAGGATTGATGGGTATGCATATAGGAATGAGGTTGGAAAGGTTGCACATCTTGTGAGTTTTGGGGGTGCCCTGATTGAAAATAATTTTGAGGATATTGTGGGATGTCAAAATGTAAGCAGTATAAATTCCAATGTTCTTGCATGTATGACATTTTATAATTGAATTAACACCCAATGCAATAAAAAATTAATCAAGCCTAAAAATCTAGCAATTCAACATTTTTTATAAGAAATAGTTAGGTCTCCTCTATATACTTCTATGTTCACAAAAGGGTAGGATGTCAAAGGCTTTGGTTCCTACACTTCCCTGCGTCACTGTGCTAGTGCTAGCTTAAATTAGATGTTCAGTCCTCACGCCCGAGCAAGTTGCCTTATCGTATGTAAGCACTTGGAACGGTGACATCGCAAACCTGCAGCCAGCATTTTGTGGCTCTAGGCTGAGACTGTATCCTACGAACCCGTGTTTGTACCCCGATCCAGTACACTTATCCACTGGGTGATAAAATCCTACGGGAATCTTGATACTCTTTTTTATTATCAGTCATTTTCATGTTTGAGACGTTCAATTTTGGTGTGATATGAATTTCTTCGTATCCCTAATGGGTGGTCCCACTTATTAGAGATCTTTTTGGGTGATGAAATCTCGCAAGTCTCTAACAGTTTTTACCTTCAATAATTTTGGAATGAAAAGAAATTTTAAATATAGTAATAGGTTAATTCAAACACAGTAATTTTTTTATTAGAGCAACGCGTATTTGTACAGTTCGCACGACTTTATGTTCCTAGTGTCAGGGCAGAGTGGATATGAACCCCTTCTAGATGTCAAGTTTATAGAGGTACCAACCTACAAGAAGTGTTTCCCGGTGAATCTGTGGCCGCCCCTTCACTTAGGGGGTGAATGAAGGAAGTGCCCCTTCACTTAGGGGGCATAAGAAGGATGGAGGTGTTTCAAGCTTTACGATTTTCCCGTTTTCTGTGATCCTTTGCTTGCCACTTAATATCACTGTGCTTTTTGAACCAATTATTTATGACTAAAAGCAATCAAATAAAGTACATAATTTTTTTTTGTATATCATTAGATCATTAAATATTGTAAATTAATGCACGAAATATAAAAGATAGTCTCAGATTATAGCAAGTATGCACTAAAAGACTAACTACTATACCAATTAACAAAGCTACCATGCAAACACCATCATATGTGGATTAAGCTTAACCAAGCATGTACACATATGATAAAACCTCTTTGTTCTTCTTTTAGTGTATTTAATACCTAATCTAACCAAACAGGTTATTCATAAATTGAAGCTTTTATTTTTTAACACCAACTAACCAAGCACCAAGAAGCCTGTTAGTAACTAGAGTACCTTAGCTTTAGCAAGTGATATAAGAATAATAATCCTAATCTCACAATCAATCATGCAAGAAGGTCAGGGAATGTACAACCTTTAGGCGAGGCCTACCAAACAGAGATCCGAAAAGATTGAAAGGGATAAATTTGTCTTACCATACTTCTTTATTTTTGTTCTTTAATGGATTAAGCAACCAAGCTTGCACACAACATCAGCCAACCCACTCAAAAATGTACTAGATGGGTTGGGTATAAGAATGATCTGCAATAGATTAGGCAAGCAAATAATGTGGACCGAAGTACAATACCTTTATTAAAGCTGCTTGTAGTAAAGGATGCAGAGTACTCGTGGTGATGGATGCAGAGTATACACCTAGGTTCCTTGCACAAACAATACCATGCACAAAGATTGTACTACTGTTTCAATCAACAATGATAAAAAACAAATGAAAATGGAGGAATTGGTATGAAACAACAAACAGTTTTAAATAAATTTAAACAATCATGCCAACATAAGCAAGCAAATAGCAAACCCCCTAACTTGCCTGAGTTGTATGACTGCAACCTTAAGCAAGAAAAGAGGTTGCTTTAAATTAGAACCTTTACTTCTCACACCAAGCACCAAGAAGTCCTGCTTAAAGGCACTCATGCAAACCACACAACTAAAGGTCAAATAATGCAAAACCCTTTTGGCAAGGAAGTGGTAAACATACTATGTAAACCTTGAAGCATTCGAGCTCTACCTAAGGGAGATCCAAAATGATTGAAATAAAAAACTTATTGGTATAGCAAGCAAGCAACCTGGTACTACTGTTTCAATTGGAGAATAGTTTCTTTTGGGAAGGAAGGATACAAGGTAAGATGGCTTCAAGTTGTACCCAAGAGATCACAAGAAAAGCTATAAGGGTAGCCTCAACGTGTTATCAAAAACCATAAAAACGTATTAAATATTTTTATTTTTTTATTTTAAATAAAACTAGAGAAACAGAAAGAGAAACAACAATAATAGAAACACTATACTATAATTGCATTAACGGCCCACTATACATTTCAACAAATATTAGAAACAAAGAATATAGAAATCTTTAGCACGGTATTAGAAAGAATTAATAAAGAAAATTTGGTATTAGAAAGAATAGTTTTCAACGATGCCTTCCCGGTAACGGCGCTATTTGATGAGAGGTTTTTAGAGCCTCTAGCAAAATACCTGCTCAAAGTACGGTTGTCAAATTGTAGCATGGATTAGTGGGATCGAATCCATAAGGAGTTTTGGGAAAATAAATACTTTTTAGGCCGATTTACGATTTTATGGGAGATAAATCTAAGAAGAATAAATAAAAACTAATTATAAAACTTAATGAGGGAGAGAGTTAAGGTTCGGGCTTGGCCTCTACCTTTCAAAGTACTAATCGATATATAACTAGATTCTAATATCTCCACCCATCATATGTTCATGTTAAGACACATACGATGTTATAAAATAAACCACTAAATTTATGGTCAAGCATTTATTGGTTATGCATTTAAGAGATGGTGAAAAGTGTCTTAGAGAATTATCAACTCAACCATGGCTAGGCTTGAGTGAGTTCTCTAGTGTTTCTTTTTGTTTAGATCTCCAAATCAAGTCTACGGTAAGTAGTACTTGTTTGTATCCAAAGTTATTGTGCACCAAATTAAAGCTATGTTCAAGCCTTCAATATGATGTACTAACATATCAATTATAAAGTGTTAAGAGAAAACTAATTAAAACCTAATTAATACCAACTATTGCTCGCCAACTAATTAATACCAGCTATGTTCAAGCCTTATCCTAGCCTTAGCTAGGAGATTAGCCGTTCATCTTGGACTTCATCGCATTAACAATTAATGAAGACATTAAGAAAAATTAAACTAAAAGAGAAGAATAGACAATTAAATAAAATTATGACTTTATTTCTTCTAAACTTGCTTCAATATGAGATGCCCAATTACCATGGGGGGAAGTTTCCTTTTATAAGAGAAGGAGCTCAAATTTAGAAACTATACATTAAATTCTAAAGAATATTTTCACAATAATATCTTTTAATATCCTAACCAATCACCTAAGATAAATCCTTTAAGTGATATAAAGATCTTTCTTCATGGAAACTCTTGCATATATCTTCAAGGATCTTGGATGCAATATATTCTTTGATCTTATTCTCCAAGAATATTTGTGTATATATTTCTTTAATCTTGAGACCAAATATATTACATCTTTGACTTTTTGTGCTATGAACTGCTGGAGACTTTTTTACTTGACTTTAAGAGCTTGGTTTCAAATAACCACCTTCAATAGTTACAATCAAACAAACGCGTATAAGTTCCCAAAATTAAATATAATGAATGACTAAAATACATGTTCGGGTATATTAAAAATGTCATAATTATGCGCTCATCACCCATATCTAATAATTGGGATGGAAAACTAAATGGATTGAGCAATTAAATTGAACTCGGATCGAGTCTCAATGGAGATACGTAGAACGTAAAGGTTTATAACTCACCCTCAACAGGAAAGAGTTCCCTACAGGTTTGGATTGGTTGGTCTTTAGTATCAATGGATATTAGAATCTCTTGATGGGTTGACTCACCTAACTCAAAGTAGATTGGAATATCAATAAGTTCAGATTCTCTAAGCCTCTCAAGACGACACTCAGGCACTCGATGCCATTCTTTCATAAACTGCAAGAAGTACCCACAATATTGATTAGGCAAGAATAAAGTACATAAAAATAAGCACAACAACCATTAACCAAAGGTCTGGTACTTCTTCTGTCTAGTAAATGACCCCACCTGAGAATTAGGGGGTTCCGATTGTAAAAAATGTTGAATGGTAATTCTATATAAATTGGGTGTCGATTACATGAGGTAATCCCTTACTTTAATATTTTTAGATGGGCCTTATTTACGGTTAAGTTGTGAACCCGGTCTCAGGGTTCGGTTGCTCCTATTTTGGATAGTAGATCAGTTTACACGTTAAGTTGTTTTTGATCGCTTTAGCAATAAGTCGCGTGCAGTTCTAGTCACATAAAAGCACCTGTGCTAGAAGGTGGGAAAAACCGCTTAGAATCACCTTTCCACACTAGTTATGCTAGGGAACGTACTTCCTCTAGACAAACATAACCACTATCAGGGGTCTTAATGAGCGTGTTCCTGTGCTCCAGGTTTGAGCTTTATAAGACTTTGATTAACTATGTATTTTATGGCTTAATCTTGGTTTCTTTTAGTTAATGTCCCGTTCAAAAAATGTTAAACCGGGTTATGACCTCCCAAGGTCCTAGCATACGGTGCCACACACGGGTGATGAAGTCCCACTTTTTGTTTGCCCTTTATCGAATGTTGGAATTTAAAAGTACGCAGGAGGGTGCAGTGGAAGAATATACCTGTAGGGCAACCTTTCTAAGGGCTCGTTATTTACCCTGGTTGAACCGTTGAGATGGTACACCCAGGCTCTTTGGCTCAAGTAGGCACTGTAGAGAGGTCCTTTCTGGATGTGGGTTCCAATATAGCTTCTGCAGGATAATTTCAATTGTACCCTCACTTTAATTGCACACTCAACACTCAATATACAAGTTGTTCCTCACTACAAGTCATTTTAAGTGGGGAGAAAGAAAAGAAAGAAAGAAAAATGCTATATAATATTTTTTTTGAGGAATTAAATGAAAGAAATAACAAGGTAATGACAATTGGCAGACAAGAAGAAGATCACAACATCCAATTCTCTTTTATTTTCTCATGGGGTCACGTGCTTGGATATATTGAAATAATGCACCCTAAGTTATTTTGTTTTAGAGATTTGAAATGGGTCCAAAAAGCTTTCGTGGTGGGACTCTCCAAATTATGGAGAGATATATGCCTTCAATAACCTGCAATCACAAAAACCAAATATACCTCACAAGCAAAAGAAAAATAAAGCTAAGGAAAAAAGACAAAAGCAAAGCAAATATGAATAATGGTTTAAAGCACATGTACTAGCAATAAAAGTAAAATACAATCAAAGCCGGTTCTTAATTACCATTCGAAATTGGCAGCGGTACCATTTGATAATACCATATCAAATCGGAATGTGGAATATAAGGATTTTAGATTGTCGTTCACTTTCCCAAGGTAACTAAAAATAGCTTATAAAAATTGTGTTATGAAAAACAATGATAAATTAGTAAGATGTACGTTTATGACAATTAATAAGAGAGCTAAGGTTTAGACTTTACCACCACCTTTAACATTCGAACTACATTTAACTATGAATTCCCAACTCATGAAGATTTAATAATAACAACGCAAAAGTAATTCATCATTTTTTTTATTAAAAAGAATAATTTACCATCTCATAATATATGAATCTAATGATCATTAAAAACACACAACATTAAAGACATTGCTAAATATGTCGTGTTAATTGATGTCTTATTAAGAAAATATACATCATAAGAGTTCAAATTATTTAGAATATGCAAACTTTGTATGATCAAGGTAAATATGGATTATATCACTAGACAATAATCCATTAAACCGTTTTAATCAATATAAAGAACATGAATTTTACAATATTCTCATAAGGGAATTCTTTGCCAAAACATAAATTAAATACTAATGATGGTGGCTATATCATCACCTTAACGATGATTTAGCCGACCATTACTATAACAAAGATAAAGAACTATAGGCTAGAAAAAGATTACATGAATGAAAAATATTTATCTTTATTAACTTTGAACTTGAACTTACAAAATGAAGATGCCCCAAGCTGTTTCCTTTTATCTCTTACAATGCTCACAAGCTCATAAAATTGGATAATCATTCATGGTCAAGACCTCCCCTTTTATAGATGAAGGAGAGGGTTACATGTTTAGTAAGAGTTTATTTTCACCAAATCAAATATAATCGAATTTTAGAATTTATTTAGAATTATATACTCATGATATAAATTAGAAAAAATTCTATAAAAGATCCTCACATATTGGAAGCTTCTTCAAAAAGTTTTAGAATTTTTGGGTGAATATAAACCTGCCTGCTTGTGACATCTCAACAACTGCTATTTTCTTGAAGATTCTATTCTCAGTGAAATATTCATTATACTTAATAACATTTTCCTAGTCATAATAAAATTTCCTCAATATGTCAAATATTATCTTGATTTTCTTTTGAGATTTGTTTTCTATTGGAGATGCTTTGAGTTATAGCTTAGATATGTGGTATTCTTCAACAATTGTGTAATATTGTATTTTTTGGAAGGATAATCTTCGCCAATACTTTTAGTAAGGATGGGGCAATAACAAGTTTTAACAAATAAGAATTTATGTGAAAACTCAGTAAAGGCTAAGAAAAACCACGACCTCGAGAAGGATTTTGGGTAAAATCTAATAGGTTGCTAGTTATTACAGTTTTTGGTGTGACAGTAAAGTAAGGAGGAATGAATAGTAAAGTTGCAGATCTGAATAATCTAATCTCTACCTATATTTATAGCAGATACAGACAGTTTACAAAAAGAAAAATAGTTTCTTATTTCGGGAGAGTGGGAGTACGTCGCGGATAATTAACAGCTCTTCTTAACCATGCACAAGGGCTACTTTTAGTAGGTCGCTGACTTATGGTTATAGACGTGGCATCTTCTCGAATGCTGGGTTGTTTTCGACTATGTTAGGCTGGCTTATCTTATTTGAATCTGGGAAACATGCTACTACAATTACCCCTTTCTCGACATAAGTATTCGTGGTTGTGTTGAGAAGAAATTAAAAGCTGAAAAGGTTGTCAAATGTTTACACAAGTCTTCATATTGTCATTTTTAAGGTTAAAATCAAGTGAATTTTGTCATGTTTTTCCCGAGGAACATTTAATGCGGAACATTGGACTGTGCAACTGGAGGTTGAGGTTATAATAGACGGGCAAAGAAGGGTTTGTCTGGTGGTTGATTGGGAAAGATGTTGCCCTAGGCGTTACGTAACAAGTAGCCTGAGGGTGTAGACTATGATTTTGTTGACTATACTGAGGTAAAGTTTGGTGGTAAGTCTTTGCTGATTAATCATGTACCGGTGGTCATCATGGTTGGGGGAATTGAGGGAGGTGGAGTTAGAGAGCATTTTTACGCGGGATATCGATTGGAGCTAGTGTCAGTTGCTGTTGCAGAAGGTTTTGGAGTTCATCAAATGTTTGGAGAAGTGGATATTGCTCATATTGATGATGATGATGCGAATGCTGGTTTGGCGTCCTGTGGATCTTGCCGATCCAAAAAACTTCTTATAATTTTTTGCTACTGTCTTTTTGCACAGGCAGCTCTATTTAAAAGTTCCCTGATCTGAGATTCATTAAGTTTCTTAGGATATCGTTACCCTTTTTGCCAGAGCTAATGTCAAATTTTGGTGAAATTAAGCACATAACACTTAGTCCCTCATGTCAAATAACATATTAAAATGTATCTGGATGTAATATAATCGAAGGAGTGAATTGTTGAATGTAAAATGTAACAGATTTTTTATGAATAAACTTTGTGCTTTGATCTTTTATTGTGTCTGTAGTTTTACGATCTCAAAGTTTGAAATAAACAAGTAATCGAATTATTTGATATCAAGGTAGATAGTGTTAAATGTATATGAATCTCGAGTTTAATAGATTTCAAAGTATATTTTTTATGTGGGGCCAGGAATGGATTTTAAGGATGATTGATTTGACTCGGATTTGTAAAGTTCCAATGAAAAATAAATACGAGATTAGATTGACTTGCGACTTTGTTATGCTATAAGTATCTCTCGTACTTGGAAAAATTGAGATTATATTTTGAGGAAATGGTGAAGTCTAGGGCACAAGTATGTATGGAACAGTTTAGTCGAGTTCATGGGAAGTATTGGGAAATGGGGAGGTGATGCTTTGAAAGCTGGTGCGTAAATTTATGAATGAAAGTGCAAGTAGAAACGAATTTTGAAGTGATGAGTGAGGCAGCGGTGAAGGATGCGGAAGAGAAGTTTTAGTTTCATTGCCGACTCTAATTTTTGAGTCCTCCAGAGCGTGTAAGTAGTATGTATACTCGTGCTAAACTATTGATTAGGGAGGAGGATGCTATTCCTACCTAGAATTGTTAAAGACATTTTGTTTTGTTAAGTAGGGTAGTGTAATGATCGAATAAGCGTTGTACTGTGAAATAGAAAGATGTTGGCTTGTCAGAATTTTTTTGTTGATGTTTGCAGTGATAAATGTTTATCGAATATATTGTGACTTGTATGACTAAATGAAATTTATTAACACAATATTGCATATTGGTAATTAAATTATCGAATAAAATTTGAAATTTGAATTTTGTGTGGAAGATCTTCTCGAGAATATAAGACCTTTGTAAATAAGGTAAAATGCGTGTGGGTAATGAGAGAATTTAAATAGCTAGGTGTACTCTTGTGGAAGATATTATACAGTATAAGGAAATGGATGTTCAACTTCTTTGTCATAAAATAGGCTATGCTTTGTCGAGTACGAATATATCAGAGGAAGTCTAAATTGATATGGTAGGGCTGGAGCAATAGTGCATGGGTTTGTTGGCTTTTAGAAGATGAAAAATCAAAGACATCAAGAAAAGACGAGTAAGGCGTTATGCTCGAGTACTGGAACGCTCGCAAAGTGGTGCAATGAATAGTCGCATGGGGTCTATAAAAAGCCCTGTGGTAGGCAATTGTTCACATTTTACAAACTCTGATTTTTTTTTCAAGTACAAATTCTTTGTACTCGTCATTAGAATTATTGTCAACAATTGGGAAGGAGGAGATAAGTGATTTAATTGAGAGGGTAAAGCATGCAAAATAGTGGGATATCGAGGCAGTGCAAGTTCAAGGTTAGTGGTTTTGTTGTATTTTGTTGATATTTTTAGATTCTGTTGAGAATCTTTGTAGATTTAGGCCCGTAAGTGATAATGAAGGAATTTGATTGCATTTAGATGGCTGAAGGGGAAGTAATTAGGAAAATACTGCATTAGGGTTCTTTTATAAATTAGTTGTGATATGGAGTATTTATGGTGGTATGAATGTGGCATTAGTGTCGAAAATATTTTTAAGGGTGTTAGAGAGAAAGAGGTTGCCGGAAATGGGTGGTGATTTTTGAAGATAGTGATTGGTGGTTGTCGCTGCTTTTACAGCACGATTGTGTAGAATTTTTGCCAATTTTGGGAGGAGTTCGGCAATGGATTGCCAGATTATGTGTGATGTGGTCAGGTTTTACACCGGAGAAGGTGGATTCCCATATTTTTTTTTTAATTTGGCTCATTTTGGTGGGAAACATGTAAAATGTATCGAGAAGCTGAGGTTCCTGAACTTCGATAACAAACATTAGTATAATAATCGATGTTAGGACTCAGAAAAAATAGTAAGGATTTATTGTATCGAGAACTGAATTTAGTAACTGTTCGTGCAGATAGTAATGATGCTTTTTAGATAGTAATGATAATAATAAGAGAATGATGTGTTGGAGATTAAATTCGACAACTATATGAATATTAACATATAAACATATATAATGTATTAGATATGAGAGATACTAATTGTTAAAAATTGGAATATGATTTTTAGGTTCATAAAAAATGGCTAAACCTATCAATATTGATGATAAAGAAATCTTTAGGAACTTGGGAGATATAGAGCTGCTTTTAATCAATGTGACAACGTGTGCCTAAAAGTTGGGAGGTAGTTATAGGGTGGGGTCGAGTAGCACGGATGTGGCCAGTGTCGACCACTTTAGGGTGGCATCCCAGATTGTGGAAGCTTTTGACTAGAAGGGTACCGAAACAGATGTAGATCATAAGCCACAGGCTAGTGACTGAGAAGGTAGTGGGGGTGGAGAGGATGATTTTGAGGAGGGGAGGGGAAGGAGGCTTGTTATGGTGAGGGTCCTAAAACAAAAGAGATATTGAGTTTTAAGAAGAAGTACGGTATTCCTCAGGATATTAGGTTAGAGGAATATCAGTATGATATGACTGATCTGGAAATACCTTTGGGTAGGATTCTCGTTCATCGATAACAAATTTAAAAGGGTATGAAGCTCTCTCTTCGAGCTAATAAGAAGAAGCTATTATATTTTTTCGACGTAACCCCAAGTCAGTTCAACCCAAATGTTTATGACATTTTTCGTGTATGTGCGGTAATAAACAGTCGATTAAAGGTAAGGGTGAAGAGTTGATCACAGTGGATGATCTATGTGTGTATTACTCACTCAAGCAAAACTCTTAGAAGCTAAGATATTGATACTTGGCGAGGTTTTTGAAGAGACCGTTATTTTATGACATGGTTTCACAGGAGGGTGGTATAGTGATGAGCTTCTTCTTATTTCGGGGAATTATGAGTTTGGTAAGAAAAATCCTAGGGATCCCTTGAAAAGAAAAACTTTCCATCTCGGTGTGTGGTTAGGTAACGTAATTGGCAAAGTTTTGTTTTTATTTATTGTTAAATTTTTTGATTAACTGGTATTTTTTGTTTGTACAACTTTGAAGGAGATTGATAAGAACTTGGAAGTACAAGAACAACTATACAATATTAGGAGGGGTTTCTATGGTAGGATCGACAATCTTATCATCGACCAGGAGAAAGTGGGCACTCTGTTTTAAGAGGCAGGATTAAAGAGGTCAAGGGTTAAAGGGGCAGAGGTTCTAGTAATTGACAGAAAGATGTCTGCGAGGAAGAAAAATGCTGCAGAGGCGAGCTTGCCTTTAAAGAATCCTTCTTTAGCTAGGTTTATGACATACTCTATTACTACTAACAAAGATTCGATGTTCACAAAAATTTTGGGGATGGGGAAAAAGAAATGGGTGGCCAGTTAAGTCGTTGCTCCTTTCTTACCCCCGAGGAGTATGTCTTAAAAGACAACCATCGAGGATGGGGCAAAAGTTGAGACACCAATTACTGTGCCTGATGGGCGACCTCCATTAGCCTCGATGAGCATGCTGCCAAGGAAGAAGGTTTCTTCAGAATCGTCGAAGAAGAAATTCATTGAGGAGTTAGAGACTGAGGTCCAAATGACCATGGATGCATATGTATCATTGACCGATGTGTTGGAGGCAGAAGTTGACGACTGATTGGTTGGTGCAGAGAGTTTGATCACTTTTCTTATCGAGGGCCACCAGAACATGTTGATGGTAAGAAATTTTTCTACTTCGCTTCAATTAATGAATCTGGTATGTCATTCGAATACTTATTTTATGAATGTAATGCAGATCAATAAGTTATTGATTGAGGCCAAAGGTTATATTATTGGTGGTGGCACTTTGGCAAATCAGTTGGTTTCTTACAAGAATATGAAGAAAGATCTGGTGAAGGAGAAAGATGATCTGATTGAAGGAAAGAAGAATTTTGATACGAAGTTGAATAAGTATAAGCTGGAAGCTGGGAAGGCGAAGGAGGTTGCCCTTCGTGATGCGAAGAAAGCTTGGGACAAGTAGGTCGAGGAGATGAGGTTCCACCTGGCGAAGGATAAAGAGGGTGCCCTTGCAAAGAATAAACTTCTTGAAGGATGTGCGGGAACAGGTCAATAATGCTCGAAGGTCGACGGAGGTGGAGCATGGTAAGATTTTGGAGGAGGTAAGGGCTGAACATATGCGAAAAAGTCTTGATACGTGTAAGAAGGTGAAGGCGAATTATGGAGACCAGTTCGAGGTGATGGAGTTGAGGAAAAATCATTACAAAAGATTGGTCATTGTTGGGAATTTGGATATTAACGATTCAGATACAGAAAAGGAAGTTCTGAAAACCCCTGAGGTTCCTAATGGGACGGAGGTTGTCGTAGATCCTGTGATGATGATTTCTGAGGGTTTTTATCTCGTGGAAATAGTGGACGAGTTCGCTCTAGGTAGTTTTGCAAAGGTTAGTGATGTAGTATTTCCCCCTACAGAGTAAATCATTATTGTAAAAAACTTTTGTTTTTGATGAGAGATGTAAAAATAGTCGATGGGACCGAAACAATATTTAACTATATTTCTTGAATACTGATGTGCTTGTTTATCGAAGATTTGTATGAAAGTAATTGATGCATAATTTTTGTTAAATTTATGCTAAGTGTTGATATTCGACAAGATCAAAATTTGTGAAATGCGATTGTAGATAGTAACAGAGTATTGCTTTGAAATGAGTGAAAGATGGCCATGTAATGGCAAGTATCGGGAATGATTACCAGATGTAAATCTTCAATTGGATATCTAGGTTTGGATTAAAAAGAACAAAGTATGGCATGTCTTGTTCGATAAGTAATGAATGCAAAAAATATTATCCTATAATTGGATAGTGTTTGTCGAAGAATTGAATGTTAGTTTTGATGCATACTTATCAAGTATGGATTGAGACTAAGTAAGGATAGTAAAGATAGTAAAGATGATTGTTAGTTTGGATGAATACTTGTAAAGTATGGATTGAGACTAAGTAAAGATAGTAAAGATGATTGTAAAGATGTAATTGAAAGTAAAAATGGTTGTATTGGAGTCGTCAAAAGTTGTTATAGTTGTCATCTGTAAATCAATTTTAGTTGGGATGTATTCTAAGGATATTCGAGCTGTATTTCGTCTTCAATCATTAGCCAGTAAGTTCTACTATCGGTTTTATCACAGACAATATATGAACCTTCCCAGTTTTCTGATAATTTTTTGGAATTCTTAGGTTGAGTACTATCCAGAATTCATCGAAGGACAGGGTCGCCAATGCCAAATTTTTTCTTCAGAATCTTTTTGTTGTAAGTTTTCTTAAGTGTGTCATGGCACCGTCCTAAGTTTGCAATGGCCTTGTCTCGGATTTCTTTGATCCAGTTGGGGTTGCAGAGGAGACAAAACTCATTGTCCTCATCTAGGATTTTTTTTCGACCACTCGGTAGATCGAGGTCTGAAGGTATGATAGCTTTGGTGTCGAAGGCCATCAAAAATGAAGTATAACCTGTGGATGTTCAAGGAGCTATCCTGCATGCCCATAGAACGCTTAGTAATTCATTGACCTATCCGCCTTTCATCTTGTTGAGGCATTTGCGTAGGCCTGATTTGATACTTTTGTTGATGGCTTCAGCTTGTCCATTACCATGAGGGTAATATGCTATCAAAGTAGATAGTTAAATTTTGTATTTATGAAGGAAACTGAGAACCTTGCTGCTGATGAATTATTTGCCGTTATCAAATCGCATCATGTGTGGGCAGCCAAATCTGGTTATAATGTGCTCCCAAAGAAACTTAATGAATTTATTTTCGTTAATGTGACAGAGAGTGATGAGCATGTAATTATGACATTTTTAATATACCCGAACATGTATTTTAGTCGTCCATTATATTTAATTTAAGATACTTATGTGCGTTTGTTTGATTATAACTATTGGAGATGGATATTTAAAACCAAGCTCTTAAAGTCAATTAAAAGTGTCTCCAGCAGTTCATAGCACACAAATTCAAAGACACAATATATTTGGTCTCAAGATTGAAGAAATATATACACAAATATTCTTGGAGAATAAAATCAAATAATATATTGCATCCAAGATCCTTGAATATATTTTATATTGAAGATATATGCAAGAGTTTCCATGAAGAAAGATCTCTACATCACTTATGGAAATATTATGCAAGAATATTAAGTGATTGGTTGTAATATTAGAAGATATTATTGTGAAAATATTCTTTAAAATTTAATGTATAGTTTTTAAATTTGGGTTCCTTCTTCTATTAAAGGAACCCTCCCCCCATTATAATTGATAATCTCATATTGAATCAAGTTTTAAAGAAATAAAGTCTTAGTTTTATTTAATTTTCTCCTCTCTATTTTATTTTCTTTTGTAAATAATTAGTTGTTAATGCGATGAAGTCCGTGATGAACGCCTAATCTTCTAGTTATGGCTAGGATGATGCCTCTTATTGGATGAGCAATAGTTGATATTAATTAGGTTTTAATTAGCTTTCTCTTAGTTTTTCGATTGATAAGTTAGTGCATCATATCGAAGGCTTGACCATAGCTTCGGTTTGGAGTACGATAACTTTGGATATAAAGAAGTACTACTAACCATAGACTTGATTTGGATATCTAGAAAGAGGAAATACTAGAGAACTCACTCAAGCCAAGCCATGGTTGAGTTGATAATTCTCTAAAATGCTCATCACCATCACTTAAAAGTATAGCCACTAAATGCTTGACCATAGATTTAGTGGTTTATTTTATATCATCGTATGTGTCGTAACACAAACATATGATGGGTGGAGATATTAGAATCTAGTTGTATATCGATTAGTGCTTTGAAAGGTAGAGGCCAAGTCCGAACCTTAGCTCTCTTTCTCATTAAGTTTTATATTTAGTTTTTATTTACTTCTTCTTAGATTTATCTCGCATAAAATTGTTATTCGGCCTAGAATGTATTTGTTATCCCATACCTCCTTGTGGATTCGATCCCACTCATCCGTGCTACAAATTGATAGCCGTATTTTGAGCGGATATTTTGCAAGATGCCATAGAAACCTCATATCAAATGGCGCCGTTGCCGGGGAGGCATCGTTGAAAACTATTTTCTCTAGCTAATACCGAATTTTCTTTGTTAATTTTATTTATTAATTCTTTCTAATACCGTGCCAATGATTTCTAAATTCATTGTTTCTAAAAGTATAGTTGGCCGGTAATAACATATAGTATTTCAATTATTATCGTTTCTCTTTCTGTTTTTCTAGTTTATTTTAAAAAAAGAAGAAGATTGTTTTAAGTTTTTGGCGCTACAGTAACTTTGAAGTCTGTTCCTAAATTTTTTACTATTTTTGATCATTTATATTTCATTGTTTGGAAATACGTTTGCTAGGAAAGTTTTAGATAATTCTAAATCCTTTTCGAATTGCTATAAATCATATTTTTCTACTTTGTTGTTTGTGAGTTACAACCTTTTGAAAAAATAGTAAAAAAAAGTCTCCGTTAAGGACGCCGCTGTACATTCATCATATGTTTTGAACATTAGGGATGCTAAATTCTAGAAATCTTCTTTCTTGAATATTTTTTTTTCCTGAAATATCTTCCCAAATTGATGTTATTTATTTATCTCTCTCAACCGAGCTGAAAGATATGCGCATTTGAAAATCAGAACATCATAGACTACAATAAACTTGGAAACTGAATTAATATTGTTGTCGCAAGTTCACTAATCTTTTTTCTCTTGGTTTGCAGGATAGTCACAAAGTTGGAAACGAGACGGATAATACGCAAAGCTAAAAACATCATCAAATCTATCCTTCTTGTGCCCTCTAAAGTGAATGGGCATTTCTTTCATTCTCCCCCTAAGTTAAGGGGCGGCCACAGCTTCACCGGGAAATACTTCCCGTAGGTTGGTACCTCTTTAAAATTGTTATCTATAAGGGGTTCATATCCGCTCTGCCCCGGCACTAGGGACATAAAGTCGTGTGAACTGTGCAAATACACGCTGCTTTAATAAAATATTTACTGTGGTTGGATTGACTTATTGACGTGTTTAAATTTCTTTTCATTCTAACATTAGTAAAGGTAAAAATTGTTAGCGACTTACGGGATTTCATCACCCATAAAACTCTCTAACAAGTGGGACCACCCATTAGGGATACGAAGAAATTCGTATCACGCGAAAATTGAACATCTCGGGCCTGAAAATAACTGATAATAAAAAAGAGTAGCAAGATTCCTGCTGGATTTCATTACCCAATGGATAGGTGTACCAGACCGGGGTACAAACACGAGTTTGTAGGATACGGCCCCAGCCTAGGGCCGTGAAATACTAGTTGTAGTTTTGCGATGTCACCATTCCGAGTGCTGACGTACAATAAGGCGACTCGCTTGGGCGTGAGGAATGAACACCTATTTTTAGCTGGTACCAGCATAGTGACGCAGGGGAGTATAGGAACCAAAGCCTTTTGCCATCCTACCTATTGTGAACATAAAAGAATATAGGGGATACCTATTTATTACTTCTATAAACTGTTGATGTGTTAGATTTTAGGCTTGATTGGTTATTTATTACATTGGGTGTTGTTTTTATTTCAAAATGTCATACATGCAAGAACATTGGAATCCATATAGCTCACAATTCGAAATCCCGCAACAACCTCAAAATCATTTTCAATCATGGGATCACCAAAATTCTCAATACGTGGAACCTTTCTAATCTTATTCATATATGCAGGCCCATCAGTCCGTCCAATTATCCAATCAGTTTCCACCCGCTCCACCCAAACCATCTTTGGAAGATACCCTTGCTCTCTTCAGCAACAAATGATGCATTCCAATAACAAATATTGGTAAATCAAACTTATACGACCCAATCTATCTCTTGATTAGAGACTCAAATAAGTCAGTTGTCAACCACGTAGAGTGAAATAGAGTGCGAAAAACTTCTTAGCAATGAAGAAGAACAATCCGAAGTTAAATCCCCTTGTGATCTAGAAAATGATGAATTCAAGTGTAATCATGGAATATTTTCCCCATGAGGTGAATGGATACCATATTACGAGACAGATTTAGAAGATGAACATTTTAAGGTTGGCGATCTTATGTCACAAGAAGATCTTAAAGAAGCGGCTAACATGTTCAATGAAATTCTTTCAATCACCTCCAAATTCTGCCCTCAACATTCAACTACCAATGCCATTATTCATCCCTTCACCGATAGAGCCCCACCAATTTACAAATGATATCATGACAGAAAGTGAGTATTTTTCCAAATTCTTGGACGATTTCTCAGATGATGACAAATGTCTTGAAAGTGTGAATTCAACATCGATTCTTGAGAAAATACGAGCTTCATCTTTATCCAGACCAGTGTCACCTTCTTTATCTCTCTTCGTTGATTCTGTACCTCCATCACCTGAGCCTAATGGGGGTACCATGACCATAAACAATTTTGAGGACTTGTACAGAGATAACTCTTGTTGCATTTCTGTTGATGAATGTTTAAATTATTTTAAGGACTCGAATGATCCTAAGATTCATGAAATGGTACAATCATTAGCATCTGAAAAGAAAATATCATGAAATGGTACAATCATTGGCCATGTTCCTAAGCCAATGAATATTCACGTTAATAGCCATGATGAGTCCCTTGAGATAAGTTATGATTTTAGGCACATAAATTTTAAATGTTTGTTAGAGTCAACTGTTCCCCGATCCCCTCATCTACAAATATGTTATATAGTTTTTCTTCTACTAAAAGAAAATATCTTTTTGAAAAATTATAATTTTGGGGATGCCTCACAGACTTGCTTTGCCAGAACCACCTATTACATTTTTTGAAATATCAACGATAACATGGGGGTTTTGAAAATTTTCAAAGAAAATTTCTTTCTAGGAAAATTGAGCTTTGAATCTAGTACATTTTCGAGGACAAATACTTGTATACCAATCTTCTTATTTATTGCAACACGTAGTAATCATATGATTGCATTGAAAATTCTAAAGGAAAATATGTTCCCTGGGTATGTATTTGCTTTATCTTTGAGAAAATGGTTTTTCTTGATTTTTTTAAGATTTTCAATTTGGAATCATCAGATGATAGGCAAAGTTTTTAGAATTTCTTTTTTCATAGAGAATTAGTTTTAAACTCTCTCAGGCTATTACATAATATATCTGCCCAATTAAGGGCTAATATTAAGGATCACCATTCATGTGTTATCTGGTTTTTGAAAGAAAATTTGCAACTAGGATAGTACTTCACCATTTCAACTTCGTACCCTTCCTTTCATATTAAAATTTTAAGTTTAGGGGTACATTCGTCTGGCAGAAGACGGTAAACTTAACGCTTCTTGCGAAGCAACCCATGGCACATTCAGGTGAGAAATTCCAGTTTGTATTCCCCCATTTTTTTATGCTCTCAAACATTGAGGGTAATGTTTTATTTAAGTTTGGGGGTAGGAAACCATTTCTTTAAATGCTTTTTAAAGAAAAGTGAAATAATGACACTTTGATAATTTATGATATAATTTTGATGAATTTCCAAACATTTAAACTGATTGTACCTTGACATAAATATTATGGAACAACCTAAATTTTAAAATTGTACCAAGTATACATTAGAATATTTTGGAATATCTTAAGCTAGATGTACTATCTTTTTATTAACGACTGATTCAAGTTAATTTGGCATATTTTGAAAATGTGCATGTCATAGTAGTTTTGTAATTAATACCTTCAATAGATTTTTGCTCAGTATAAGGGAAATTTAGCATTTATGTTAGGAATAGTTTGCTACAAGGGAGACAACTGCCTAAGAATAAGTTTATTCCAAAGAATAAATAATAAGCCAAATGTGTTCTAAATTTTTTCACGCTGCAAGGCTACTCGCATTATCAAGAACTGAAAGAGGAGAAATTATCACCAATCTCGAGTTTAACCATGAACTATGTGAAAGGAGTACAAAAAAAATATTACTTGTGAGAATCCTAAGTCTAGGTCATGATGGGGCACCACACCCTGACAATCTTAGCGAACTGGCGGGGATTGTCGACCAAAAACTCCTTGTTACGGAGGCTTCAATAAGAAATAAAGTACTTAAAAGAAAAGAAAAAAGAAAAATTCTAGGAAGACGAATTGACTAAGGCACTTGTCAAACTGACCATTGAATTTATTCCAGTAAGATATAAACTACAAAAAATTGAGTAAATTATTCTAGACAACGTATTAGGTGATAAAACTATTTTCACTGTATACTCAAATATAGTTAAAGCAAAATACTTGAATCTCTTTCTAATCTTGAGATAGTACCTCTAGTTTCAGATAAGCTTAAAATATTTTTTGATATACTTGGGAGAATAACAAGTTTAAAGTTTTTCTCTTTGGCATATTTTTGTCACAACTAAGTAAGGATAAGTTCACAGGAAATGAGTCATGTGTATTCTAGAATTGTTTAAAATGTCATTATTGACTTTTGTGGGTATAGTCACTGCAAACCCTCACGAGTCAATACTCATCCACCAGGCTAAACCTGGAGGTTCAACGACTTGTTGCATATGCTAAATGCAATCGTGCTCCCTGCGAAAGTGGCTATTATTTTATTTTACTCATGATGAGCAAAAGACAAGTTTGGGGGTATTTGATGAGCGTGTAATTATGACATTTTTAATATACCTGAACATGTATTTTAGTCGTCTATTATATTTAATTTAAGGTACTTATGTGCGTTTGTTTGATTGTAGCTATTGGGGATGGATATTTGAAACCAAGCTCTTAAAGTCAAGTAAAAGTGTCTCTAGCAGTTCATAGCGCAAAAAGTCAAAGACACAATATATTTGGTTTCAAGGTTGAAGAAATATATACACAAATATTCTTGGAGAATAAGATCAAAGAATATATTACATCCAAGATCCTTGAATATATTTTATATTGAAGATATATGCAAGAGTTTCCATGAAGAAAGATCTCTACATCACTTATAGAAATTATGTGCAAGAATATTAGGTGATTGGTTGTAATATTAGAAGATATTATTATGAAAATATTATTTAGAATTTAATGTATAGTTTCTAAATTTGGGTTCCTTCTCCTATGAAAGGAACCCTCCCCCCATTGTAATTGATTATCTCACATTGAATCAAGTTTAGAAGAAATAAAGTCTTAGTTTTATTTAAACTTTTTTTCTCCATTTTATTTTCTTTTGCAAATAATTAGTTGTTAATGCGACGAAGTCCGAGATGAACGGCTAATCTCCAAGTTAAGGCTTGGATGAGGCCTCTTCTTCGATAAGTAATAGTTGATATTAATTAGGTTCTAATTAGTTTTCTCTTAGATTTATGATTGATAAGTTAGTGTATCATATCGAAGGATTGATCATAGCTTTGGTTTGGTGTACGATAACTTTGGTTACAAATAAGTACTTCTAATGATAGGCTTGATTTGGAGATCTAGAAAGTGGAAACAGTAGATAACTCACTCAAGCCTAGCCATGGTTGAGTTGACAATTCTCTAAGATGCTCTTCACTATCACTTAAAAGCATAACCACTAAATGCTTGACCATAGATTTAGTGGTTTATTTTACAACATCGTATGTGTCATAGGACAAACATATGATGGGTGGAGATATTAGGATCTAGTTGTATATCAATTAGTGCTTTGAAAGGTAGAGGCCTAGTCCGAACCTTAGCTCTCTTTCTCATTAAGTTTTATATTTAGTTTTTATTTATTTCTTCTTAGATTTATCTCGTATAAAATCATTATTCGGCCTAGAAAGTATTTGTTATCCCAAACCTCCTTGTGGATTCAATCCCACTCATCTGTACTACAAATCGACAACCGTACTTTGAGTGGGTATTTTGTAAGAGGCCATAAAAATCACTTATCAGAGAGGAACTGTTTCGACCCATTTGGTAAAGTAGTCTGTGACCATAATAATGAATTTTCATTTTCCTAATGTTGGGTGGAAAGGTCTAATGATATTGATCTCCCATTTTTTGAATGGCCAGAGAATATTGCTTATGTGCAAGTCGAGTGCTGGGATTTTGATATCTTCAGCATGGATTTGTCATTTGTAACATCTGTGAATAAACTCTTCGCAGTCTTGTCGTATCTTTGACTAGTATAAACTTTGGGTAAATTCCTACTGGGCCAATGATCGTCCTGAAATATGAGCTGCATAGATCCCTTCATGAAGTTCTTTGATTTTTATTTGGGCATGTTTCAAAGAGATGCATTCAATAAGAGATCCTCATCCTATAATACGATAAAGGATTTTAACTTGAATTGTGAATCTTGGACATTTGGCCAAGAGTGATCGGGCTTCTTCTTTGTTACTTGGGAGGATGTTGGAATTGAGGTATGCATAAAAAGGTCTTCTCCAACCATCTTCATCTTTATCTTCAATAACATTAATTTGCATCTTATAACTTATATCGAGACTGGAATGTTCGATAACCTCGATCTCCAAAGTTCTATTTTTACCGTCTTCGAGCATTGCAGTAATATATGCTAACGCGTCAGGGTGGTAATTTTTGGCTCGAGGGAGGTAAGAGATTGTTGCCAACTTGAATTTACTCATTTTTTCTTCGACCAAGGCTGCATAATCTACCATCTTGCCTGATGTCTTGAATGTCTTGTTGTAATGATTGGCAACGAGTTAGGAGTCGACATATACAACTATTTCTTCCGCCCTAAGTATTATAGCAAGATCCAATCCATGAAGGATAACTTCATATTCTATTTCATTGTTGGTGGCATAGAATTTGAGTTTAATGGCTTTCTTGATGCGATGATTGGATGGTGTAGCAAGAACGATGCCCACTCCTGATCTTCACAGTCCAGCAGATCCATCCGTAAAGTGTCTCTATCCCGTGCTTCGTGACCAGGCGTTTAGCCCTGAAATTGAGTCATCAACCAATACTTCTTCGAGTTCTTTTCAATCGGGGTCTTCGACTGGAAAATCTGCCAAGAAATCAGCTACTGTTTGTCCTTTGATTGATATTTAAGGCTCAAAGGATATGTCATATTCGCCGAGGAATACGGACCATTGCTGAACTCTTTGAGATTTTTCTTATTTAGTGAGTACAAGTTTGAGAGGATACTTAGTAATGATTTTGATTGGACGATCTTGGAAATAAGGTCGAAGTTTCTTAGAGCTGTAGACCAAGGCGAGTAGCTATTTTTCAGTTGTCGTATATCTTTTCCATCAGGCATGGAAGTCTTACAGATGAAGTTGATTGGTATTTCTATACCTTTGCCTTCCCAAATAAGGATAGAGCTAATGGAACCATAAGTTGTGGATAAGTACATTATCAGTATTTCATCATCAACTGGAGTACTCATTAGAGGAGGACATCCCAAGTACCGTTTAAGATTTTGGAAAGCCAATTCACAGTTAAGAGTCCAAACGATTTCCTTGGGATGTTTTTTTGGATAGTAGAGTTTGATTTCCTCGAAGATGGAGGTAAAGAAGTTTGCATCAATTAGATGATTTGGAGATGAACCCGTGAAGAGCAACAATCTTGCTAGTAACTTTTTGTACATCTTTTTTCTTTTGAGGAGATGGCATTGCCATGAGTACCTTAATTTGTGCCAGATCAATTTTGATTCCCCTTTAACTAACCAGGTATCCCAAAAATATACCAGATGCTACACCAAATTGGGATTTTTCTGGGTTGAGCTTCATCTGGTAGGTACGAAGGATATTAAAGATGGTTTGGAGGTTACTGCAGTGATCTTCACGCTTCAAGCTTTTGAAGATCATATTGTCAATTTATACCTCCATGATTTTGCCTAAATAATCTTTGAACATTTTTATGATAAGCATTGGTAAGTGGTTCCTGTATTCTTCAACCCAAAAGGTATTACCGTGTAACAATAAAAACCATTTTCTATGATAAAAGTTGTATTTTCTTGATCTTCTTCGGCGAGAGGAACCTGATTGTAACCAGAAGCTGTATACATTATTGAAGAAGTTTGTGTCTTACGATAGAGTTGAGGAGTTACGGGACCAGTGGGAGAGGAAAGTTATCTTTTGGGGTAAACTTGTTGGGTTATATAAAATCTGTGTAAACTTAGATTTTCCCATTTTTCTTTGGGACAGCTACTATGTTAGAAACCCATTTTGGATACTTTGCTTCCCTAATAAATCCTATACGAAGGAGTTTGTTAATTTTCTCATTAACGGCTTCACAAAGGCAGGGAACTCAATTTTAACGCTTCTGTACAACTGTTTTTCTATCTAGAAGGTGGTTGAGTTTGTGGTATGCGATTGAAGGATTAATACCGAGCATCTCTATGAAAGACCATGCAAAGATGTCGACATTTTTCTTCAGGAGCTGGATCATGCTTTCTTTTTCATTGGATGATAGTTTGGAGCCAATGAAGGTGTTATGCCTGGGCCTATCGAGTTCAATAGAATCTGCAACTTCAGTATCATGTTACTCAAATGTGGGGGGTATTTCCTGCTATAGTTGCTATGTCCTAAGAAGCTTTGATGTGTGAAGGTTGGTTGTGGTATTCACGCTCATACGTGTAACTGCTTGGTTGCCCTTAATTTTGTAGACTCCTCGATCTGTTGGAAATCTTAATGCTAGATGTTATGTGGAAGATACTGCTTTGATCGAATATAGCCAACTCTGCCCTAAAATTCCCAAATACTTGGACTCAACATCGATGACCATGAATTTAACAAAAGTAGTTTCAGATCCCACATGAACTGGCAGGGAGATTTCTCTTGCAGCAAATTCTTTTAAACTGTTAAATCCTGCAATGGTGGTTATTGAAGCTTTCACTGAATCTTTGAGTCCCAGAACTTCAAGTTCCCTTTTGAACAAAACATCTATGACGCTTCCTGTATCGATGAGAAGCTTGTGTAAGTAGTCTTGTCCTACTTTGAGCATAATGACCAGAGGGTCATCATGAGGGTACTTGACATTGCTGGTATCACAGTCCTCGTAGATAATATGGTACAGACGTTTGGATTTGCTCGAGCTGTGGAGAAGTTTTGCTAATTTTTCTGAGGAAGTCATTTTGCAACAAAATGTAATTCGGTTGTCTTATTTTCTTTTCTTTCATTTCTCAATTTTGATCATGTAAAGATGGCGAGCTTACCCTTGGCCTTGCTCTTTATCAACGTCTTTGTTTTTGCTTCATTTTCAAGGAACTTTTGAATGTCGACTATATAATTATTAAGTCTTCTAACTAATATAATGCGATGAAAAATTTGAATAAGAGAGTAGCAGTTCTCTGTTTCGTGACTATGCACATTATGATAGTAACATAAAGGTTTGTTGGGGATATTAGGAATTGCTTGTGCTGCCCGATAGAACTTATCTCCTTTTATCGTTGGTAAGATAGCAGAGAGAGTTATTGTCATTAGAGGTAGAACTGGGACGAATCTATCTGGCCTTCCGTCCCTTCTTTTAGTGTTGTCGGTGTTTCTTCCGTGTTGCTTGGGTGCTTCGGTTGTGGTTGATTTTAGGTGTGGAGATGAAAATGTTTCACAGGAATGGATGACAGAGGATTTTTCCATCTTATCCTTTTTGGATCATTCTAATTCGATATAATTATTAACAACATCAATCATCTCTGTTACTGTTCTGGGTTTGTGCAAGGTAAGTTCTTCTCAAACTTTGGAGTTGATATGCAGGGTTGAGGAAAATGTGGGAACGGCAATCTTGGGATCTAAGTTTCCAATTTTTTGTATTTCTTACAAGAAACGCTTGTAAAAGCTTGCCATAATTTCTTTTGCGCCTTGCTCGAAGAAGAACAAAGAATTTATAGTTATCTCTTTCTCCTTAGCATGCGCATAATTTGATTTAAAGAGACGCTATAACTAAATAAATGTGGTGATGGAGGCTTCGGGGATAGTATGGAACCATCTGAGCGGTTCCTCTTTTAGGCTCATGCTGAATAACCTGCATAGCATGTGGTTGAGTTTGGAGTACAATCCAACTGCGACTTTGAAGTGTCGGACGTGGGTGATAGGGTCAATGAGGCCGCATACTGAATAAATTTTGGTATATGGAAATTATTCAGAATGAGCATAACTTCGAGATATGGAGAAATGGGATTTGTTTCGATTCTATTGAGAGTAGAAATTTTGACCTGGGATGTTAGAGTTTAAGGCTTGGATCTTATTGTTTAGGTTGTCCGAGGTGATGAATTATGGTGGAGGAATTGGTACGGCTGTTACCTGTGGATCAAAGTCTCTATATCCTTCAGCCTCCAATCGATCTCTGATAGGTCATCTTTTTAGAGGTGGTGGAATCTGATGACGCGTGCGTTGACTTTCTTGGGTTGCCGATGCTTTGGATATAAGCTCAAAATGTCTAGAAACCCTCTCTAGATTTCTTGATCTTGATCAAGAAGTTTGTACTCGTTCTTCTCTTGGATGGCTCTCTCTTTGGGCTGCCCTAGAACGATGATCAATTCGGGCCCGAGGAGATGATATTTGACGGCCAGTAAGCCAATCCTGAGTTCTACATTAATTATCCATTTCTTTTTGATGTGTCTGACTCTATTGGTCCAAGGCCTTTCTTCTTTTGCCTCTTTTGACTTGAAAAGCTTGGGCATGAATGCGCTAATCTTCCAACCTCTAGACTCGGTCATATTACATTTTTCTCTATAGTTTGATCAGTGTATTGTGTAGATCAACAGTTTCTAGAATCGGGTTGTTTACATGATTCCTCAACGTAATAAAATATCTTCGAAGATTCATGTTTGTCATCGGATTGTTTTTAGATTAGATGAGGTAAATAAAAGTGTAATTTTCCCTCAGACGGCGCCAATTGTAATGACGTATTTTCTGAGAGGATAATCTTCGCCAATAATTTTAGTAAGGATGGGGCAATAACAAGTTTTAGCGAATAAGATTTTATGTGGAAACTCAATAAAGGCTGAGAAAAACTACAACCCCGAGGAGGATTTTAATGTAAAATCCAATAGGTTGCTAGTTATTACAGTTTTGGTGTGACAGTAAAGTAAGGATGAATAAATAGTAAAGTTGTAAATATGAATAATCTATTCTCTGCCTACATTTATAGTAGATACAAACAGTTTACAAAATGAAAAACAATTTCCTATTTCGGGGAAGTGGGCGAACTTCGCGGATTTGTAACGGCTCTTTCTTTACCAAGCACAACGACTACTTTCAATAGGTTGTGAAATTATGGTTGTAAACGTGGCATCTTCTCGAATGCTGGGTTGTCTTTGACTATGTTATGCTGGCCTTTTCTTATCGAATTTGGGAAACATGCTACTACAAGTTACAGCTTTAGCACTCAAATTTAGCTTTTTGTACACTCTTATCTAAAATAACCTGAAGCAATAATAAATTAATAATTAATCTCTTTAGCAATAAAATGAAGTCCAGAGGAGAAGAGTGGTTGTACCATCATCAACCAGTAGAGGAGAAGAGTGGTTGCACCATAATGTGATTTCATTATTCGTTGAATTCGCGTAAGGCGATGTTCTGATAGCAAGATCAGATCCGTGTGTAAAACTTGTGATTTTCCCTAATAAGTATGATTTTCTGTGTTTATGCAAATGCACATTCAGGAGTTTTATTCATCCCTTTTGTGTTTATGTAAAATCTCTCTAGGGTATATTAGGTTTGATTATTTTAAGGACCTATCCCTCGAACTACCTCTAATTTGAACTACCCCCATATCAGGCTCCCACATTTCACACGTGGCATTAAATAGTCAGCAGTGCCACCTAGCCCATGAGCTGATAAAGAATAGGGATCGAGTACAATAAAAGAATATGAACAAGTCAAAGACACCCGTATCTCACAAACTCAACAATTACTCAGTCAACCACCACTTACCTTATTGTTTGGAGAACGTGCTTCAGCTCGACATCGAGCTGCGGGTAAGGCCTATATAAAGAAAATGTTCCAGAAGAGATAAAGACCAAGAAAACCAAAAAAATACCACAAAGAAAAACTTCTTATTTACAAGATTAAGTATTTATAGTTTGAGAGATCACTAGTAATAAGATATTAGCCTCAAGCAATAAAAGTTACTGTTACTAAAACCCTCAACTCGAGGTTATGGTTTTTTACATATTCAAAGGTTTTCCATGCTAAATCACCTGTATCATTTCTTGCTTTACATTAAATTTTGTCACAGGTACATTAATATAAGAGCTAATTCCAATCCATTTTAAGCTAACGGAATTTGACCATTATATTTGGTACCGTCGGTGGGAAAGATGACATTTCCACGATTTCCTAAGGTATACATTTACTTTACTACCAATATCTAATCATGGTCACTTCGAGACGACCAGTAATCAGAATCTAGATTGATTTTTTAGTTCAGCCGGAACAGCTTACAAAACTGTGGGCGAATATCCATGCTAAAATAGAGAAACACAATGAGCTCAAACGTCAATTAACTCTTGACCAAGAGCTCCAAGAGAATGAGCTCGAAGCTGAGCGAAAAGATCGTTTCACAACGTTTAAATGACATGAAGACCAGATAAAGACCATGTAGACTGCGTTACAGGTTCTACATGATACTCAATAGGCTCCCTAAACCAGAGATCGCGATCAGATGCCAGAGACCTCCCAGGTTTCTGCGCACGAAAGATTAGGACCTCGAGGAGCCACAAACAAAGCTATTTCTAAAAATGTTCAGCACGAACCTCAACGTTCTAATCATTTGGACGGTGAAGTTCAATATGAATTCAACAGAGGTCTCCGACTTTCCAAATGTCACAAGGAAAAACAACGGCCTCAACCTCGAATTCTAGTACGTGATCACTTGATTGAGGTCACTGGTACTCATAATCCTTAAGCCATACGCCAATATGCCGCACAAGAGCATATGGATCAGCGTATCAAGGAGTTGATTGAAGCTCAGACTCTTGGTCATAAACACGACCTTACCAAGTTGCAAGGTAGTCGGATTGCCAAAGAGTTATTTGATATGGAAGTGCTGAAAGGTTTTGATACTCTGAAGATACGTAAATATAAGGACACCGATCCAAAGGAACACATTAAACAATACCGTAATTCATTGGGATTGTACTCTAATCTCAACCACATTCTCTGTCGTCTGTTCGCAAAAAGTCTACAGGGATAACCACTCCAGTGGTTCCACTCTCTATCTAAAGATTCTATCCTCACATTCGATCAGCTACAGAAGTAATTTATCAAGACATATACCCACAAAAAAAATAAGGAGGAAATTTTATGTTATCTTATTAGTCTGAAACAATCACAAGGAAAGAAGCTCAAGGCATTTTCCATGAAGTTTTGGAGCTCGCGTGAAAAGTTGATAATCTTGATAAGAAAATAGCTGTTACTGCTTTAACTAACGTGCTCCAGCTAGACTACAAGGCCAAAACGTACCTCTTCCTCTACAAACCCGTGACCTTAGGGGATATGACCACCAAAGTCAATGGGTATGCCGACCTGGAAAGGATGATGTCTAAATGGCATAAATATACTAAATCTATCGTAGCCACTAAAGGTCCACCTACAGAGTGAAGCATTGATCCGAAGGACGATCAGGGTGATCAAAAGCATTCTAAGAGCAATACAGGCAACCCTCAAAAAGGCTGTACATTACCTAAACCGATCCTCCCCAAGATAAATGTCTGCATCTCTATAATTTTTCCAATTCTATCGAAGGATAAGCTATACCGTCCATCTCAACCACTGGAACCAATCAAAAGCCGCCCGTACTGCATGCATCATAAGGTAAATCATCATGCTAGTGACAACTGCTATGTTTTATAGAAGTTACTGGAATTCATCTTCAAAGAAGGGTGGATGTACAAATATATCATCGACCTTGAATCTTGCAAGGATGGCAGCTATAAGAAGCAGCTCGAGGTAGTCCAGGTCAAAGATCAAGCTAACGAAAAACATCTCTAACACATGTACCATAGCAATATGATCGAGATTCATCAAATCAACAACTCTTACAGATTCAATCGCAGGAAACTATCAGAATGTTGCAATCTTATACCTAAAGATAAATAGGCCAAACTTCTACCTGAGTCGAGCAATCGCCGGCTTGGGATCTCATTCGAAGATTGTGACATTAGTCATATAATTTTTTTCATCATGATGCATTAGTCATAATGCTCAAGATGAAGAAGTTTGTCATGCATACAATGATGATCGATACTAGAAGTGGTTTTGAGATTCTCTTTCAAAGCACAATCGACCATATAGGATTAGGAGATCAAGTTATTTTGAGCGACACCGATATCAGTAGATTTAATGGTTCTAAAGAAGAGCGAGTAGGCAAAATCTTCAAGCCTATCACCGCTGGACCAGCCACAATCAACGTCGTCTTCTACGTCATTAACGCTAAATCTCGTTATCTTGAGATTATGGGCCGCTGCTGGATATACAACATGGAGGCAATCGATTCCACTTATCATCAAGCACTCCACTTTGAACACAATGATTGCATTTATGAAATCAAGGGCAGTCAAAAGCCTTCTAGAGCTTGCAATAATACCGTCTTTTCCATTCTAGACACCTTAGACAGATATGTTGTATAACAATTACAGAAAGCTGGTAATATCGTTGATCAACCTTCTATAGAAGAGCCTACAAAATATATCAACATTGATGGACCTTGTAGAGGTACTTTCATTAGTACCAAACTGGTCCAACATGATAAGGATGCTCCCATTCAATTCTTACAACTGAATCGAGACGTCTTTGCGTGGACTTTCAAAGAGGTGCCTCGGGTCGATTCTACCAAGGCATGTCATAAATTGATCATCAATATCAATGCCACGGTGGTCAAACAGAAATAGCGATACCCCCCACCTCGATTTTGAGATGAAATCAACATTGAGATCAAGAAATTGATTAAGGTAGAATTCATTTGAGAAGCCAAGTATCAAGATTGGATATCAAACATCGTCGCTGTTCTAAAGAAGAATGGAAAGATCCGAGTTTGTGTTGATTTCACTGATCTAAACAAATAGACTCCAAAGGAGAATTTCCCTCTTTTTATCATCCATCTTGATTCTACGTCAGGTTATGAACTCCTATCTATGATGGACGCTACTTCTGGACACAATCAGATTCCTCTCTTGGAAGAAGATCAAGAAAATACCACTTTCATCACTGAAAGAGGATTTTACTGCTATAAAGTCATGCCCTTCAGACTCAAAAACATAAGCGTGACTTATCAACGGTTGATGACGACTATGTTTAAAGAATATCTTGGGAAAATCGCGGAAGTCTACATTGGCGATCTCTGCTGTAAGAGCATACAATAAAATAACCACATTATAGATCGTACCATAATATTCAACGTTCTTCGATCTTACAGGATGCGGCTCAATCTAGATAATAAGAGGTTTTTAGGGCCTCTAACAAAATACTCGCTCAAAGTACGGTTTTCGAATTGTAGCTTTGATGAGTGGGATCGAATCCACATAGTGGTTTGGGGAAAAAAATACTTTCTAGGCCAAATTATAGTTTTATAAGAGATAAATCTAAGAAGAAGAAGTAAAAACTAATTATAAAACTTTATGAGAGAGAGCTAAGGTTCAGACTTGGCCTCTTCCTTTCAAAGCACTAATCAATATTCAACTAGATCTTAATATCTTCACCCATCATATGTTCGTGTTAAGACGCATACGATGTTGTAAAATAAACTACTAATTCTATGGTCAAGCATTTAGTGGTTATACTTTTAAGTGATAGTGAAGACTGTCTTGAAGAATTATCAACTAAACCATGGCTAGGCTTGAGTGGGTTCTCTAGTATTTTCTCTTATTTAGATCTCCAAATCAAGTCTACGGTTAGTAGTACTTGTTTGTATCCAAAGTTATCGTACACCAAACCGAAGCTATAGTCAAGCCTTCGATATGATGCATTAACCTATCAATCATGAAGTACTGAGAGAAAACTAAATAAAACATAATTAATACCAACTATTGCTCATCCAAGAAGAGGCCTCATCCTAGCCTTAGCTAGGAGATTAGCCGCTCATCTCGGACTTTATCGCATTAACAACTAATTATTTACAAATGAAAATAAAAGAGAGAGATGACAATTAAATTAAACTAAGACTTTATTTAATCTAAAATTGCTCCAATATGAGATGCCCAATTACAATGGGGGAGGGTTCTTTTATAGGAGAAGGAACCCAAATTTAGAAACTATGCATTAAATAGTAAAGAATATTTTCACAATAATATCTTCTAGTTTTACAACCAATCTCCTAAGATTCTCTCATATAATTCCCTTAAGTGATGTAAATATCTTTTTTTATGGAAACTCTTATATATATCTTCAATATAAAATATCTTCTAGGATCTTGGATGTAATATATTCTTTGATCTTATTCTCCAAGAATATTTGTGTATATATTTCTTCAATCTTGAGACCAAATATATTGTGTCTTTGACTTTTTGTGGTATGAACTGCTGGAGACACTTTTATTTGACTTTAAGAGCTTGGTTTCAAATATCCATCTCCAATAGCTACAATCAAACAAACGTACATAAGTACCCAAAATTAAATATAATGGATGACTAAAATACATGTTCGAGTATATTAAAAATGTCATAATTACACGCTCATCACCTAATTAGTATTAATTCGGAGTACATTCAGGCCGATTCCTTGACCATCTCATTAGTAAGAAGGGGATTGAGGCTGATCAAGATCAAATTCAAACTCTCCTCAACATGTCATCTCTAACAATAATAAAGGACATACAAAAACTTGCAAGTAAGATCGCCGCTCTTTAGATCGCTGTCTTTGGCTGTTCCTACTAATCTAAGGTTATACCAAATAAGGATAAGTTCAGCCCAATACAGAGATCTAATAGATATCAGAGTATGAGGCAACTTTTCAGGAACTCAATACCTATTTAGGGAAATCTCCTATAAATACTTCTATCAGCTCGGTTCACATTCGACTTCAAGGAAAGATCAAAAATCTAGTCTATTTTATCAGCAAAACCCTCACTCCAGCGGAAACGAGGTATTTTAAAATTGAGAGACTCCTTCTAACTTTGGTTTATACTTTACATAAATTAAGCACTACTTTCAAGCTCATTTAGTCAAAGTCATGACAAACTACCCACTCTGGGAAGTATTGTTCAAAAAAGAAAAATCCAGATGAGTGCAACAATAGTCAGTCAGTTTGGGAGAATATGATATCAAGTTTGAACAATGACATTCAGAAAAAGATTAGGCCGTTGTCGATTTTCTCGTAGATTTTCCAGTTGAAGATCCTGAGTGGGAGGAGCACGATCCTGATATTACAGAAGAAATTACAGAAGATCTACCCACCAACGTATCTTACAAATGAGCTGAATGGGTTACAAAGAAAGGGTAAAGGCTTCTTAAAGAATTGATTACCCCTTCCAATGACAAAATTGAGAAATTAATCAGAATAATATTGATTTCCCCTTCTAACGGCATAATTAAGAAATCAATTTGCTTGGATTTTGAATCATCCAACAACATCATAGAATACGAAGTTTTCTTTTATAGACTTAGCCTCACTCTCAAGCTTGGTATCCTAGAGCTCTCAGTCTACATAGATTCTCTACTCATCGTCCACCATTACTCTAAATAATACAAGAAGAATGGTAAGATGATCGAATATGCAGTCCTCATTATAGATAGGATGAACAAGTTTGTAAAAGAAACTCTCGATTATCTTCTTCGAGGTAAAAATAGACATGCTTATTCCTTGGCTTATCTAGCTGGGATCTTGGGTACAAAAGCCAGATATCTACAGATCAAAGTGATATCAACCCCCAATATTGATTGACATTCTGTATGCACGATCAATACTGGGAGCGATGAAGAAGAGGACGACGATTGGTGAAAGACCTTTATTACCTACCTTGGCACCGACGACAAAAGCAAAGGGCCCCTTCCAACAGATCTAAAAAAGCGCTTATAGTTGATCAAAAAATTAAAGTGCTACACAGTTCAAAATGGTTTTTTATATCGCCGTTTAGTCACGGGGCCTTACCTTAAGTGCCTCCCCAAAATGAAAGTAGACAAAATGCTCAGAGATTTAAATGAAGGGACTTGTGGAATCCCATGCCGTGGGTCGATTACTTGCTAACATAACAATTACCCAAGGACTATTCTGACCAGGCATGCGTAAGAAAGTAGAAGAGTACTCACACAAATGTGACACATGTAAATGACATGGACACATGATCCGCGCCACTGCGCTCGAACTACATGCAAGCAAGTTATTCTGGCCATTTAAGCGGTGAGTGCTCGATCTCATCAGAGAATTTCCTAATACTTCAGGTAACCAACGATACCTACTCGTAGTAATAGGTTATTTAACAAAATGGGTGGAAGCAGTTCTGCTCTGTTAAATTAGAGAAGAAAAGGTCATATCTTTTATATGGGAACACATCATCACATGGTTTGGATGCCCCCATCTGATTCAGATTGATATTGGGCCCTAGTTCGTTGGTGAGAAAGTCGTAACCTTCCTCAACAAACACAACATCATCCATTCACCATCCAATCCCTACTACCCTTAAGGCCATGGCCAAGCCAAAATCACCAACAAAAGCATCGTGGATGTACTCAAGAAAAGACTTCAATCACAGAAAAAATGAAACTGGATACGAGAGCTTCCTTATATCTTATGGGCATACCGTACCACTCTATGCCAATCAATCTGCTGTACCCCATTCCTCTTCGCCTATGGCACATAAGTCATCATTCTAATATAATACCACCATTCAGTCAAAGATCACGAGCTTTCAGATGATAAAAATGAGTTCAAACTGGCTTGTAATATGAATTGGATTGATGAAACTAGGGAACGCATTATCGCCAACCTAGGTCAATATCACCATATGCTGGCCATCTCATACAATAGAAGAGTCTAAGGCCAAACATTCCAAATCAACGATCTCATTCTTAGTAAAATCCCTTAACACAGAAAAGATGCCCATGCCGGGAAACTGGCAGAAAATTGATAAAGTCCATTCCTCATTCTTGGTCAAACTAGTCTGGGATCATATTATCTCATGACAGAGCAAGAAGTTTGAATACCAAATCCATGGATTACTAGGTGACTGAAACGGTACTATAGTTAAGTTCCTTGCTTCTCCACTTCAAAATTCTCACTCCTTTCATTCCAAAAGTGAAAATTCATCTCCATACAGTGTACATTCTATTTTATTCAATGAAAACTTCCAAGTTTTTTCATAGATTAATGCAAAGGTAATACTAACTTTCAATCGACCTCTATAAAGATTAAGGCATAGGTAATACTAGCCTTTGATCGAGATCTATACATAATCTACAATTAAAACAAAGGTAATTCTAGTTTTCAATCAAAGATCTCTACCAGACATAGAATAAAGCAATTGTCAAACTAGCTTTCACTCACCCTCTATACATAATCTGCAATTAAAATAAATATAATACTAGTTTTCAATAAAATATTTCTACCAGATATAAGATAAAGCAAAGGTAAAACTAGCTTTCATCTCTCAATAGGTCTACAATACAGATTAATGCATAAATAATACTAGCCTTCAATCAACCTCTATATATAATCTGTGATTAAAACAAAGGTAATTCTAGTTTTCAATCAATGATTTCGACCAGACATAAGATAAAGCAAAGATAAAACTAGCTTTCATCTCTTAATATGTCTGTGATACAGATTAAGGCATAGGTCATACTAGCCTTCAATCGAACTCTATATACAGATTAAGGCATATATAATACTTGCATTCAATCGACCTCTATACATAGTCTGCAATTAAAATGAAGGTAGTACTAGTTTTCAATTAAAGAATTCTACCAGACATACGATAAAGCAAAGGTAAAACTAGCATTCATCTTTCAATATGTCTGTGACAGATACTTTTTCATGTTACATCTACAAGCCACTTCTAAGGATTCATCTATGCTAGTGGGAGGTCAGCTACGCTTTCTCCTACAACAGAAGGATAATCAGCAATAAAATCTCAAGCTTGAGTAGCTATAGTAATCCTGCCTTGCTCTACCAATTCTGCAGGTGGAGAACCTAACTTTATTTCCATGGCATTCATACAGTTTCCTCGATCAACATCAGCTCTACAAATACATCCTCTACCAGATAAACAATTATGCAAGGTATCTCTCTTTAACTCAATCCTTCTCACTTCCTTCACAAAATTGGCAATAACAGTAGCTAACATCTGTGAGCGCGTTACCTCGGGCATAACTACTTAAAAAAAATTCTCTCTCACTTTCTAATGATGTTCTTACAACTTTTTATACCGTGCACCTTGCCATTCCATGTGACTATCTGCACGGGCCATAAAATTGATATGCTCTTTCATCTTTTTTACTGTTTTATCTAACTCAGTCTAGTTCATCTTCCTCAATTATGTTACCTGAGCGCAAAGTTCTTTAAGCTCCCTATCTTTACCTACACTTCCCCTAGCAGGAAACATCCTAAGTAATTCATCTTTCTTCCTTATCAATTGCTTCTTACCTCTGATTACCCGCTCTAACTCTTGTTCCCAGATATGAGCAACATCTAACTTACCTTGGCACTCCCTTATGCACTCATTTCCTCTTTGTACATGAGCTTAAGTGTGATCTACATCTCCCTCCAACTCTCTAATTTTAGCTGATAGGCTAACCAAATCCTCTTTAATGATGAAGACTCTGGCATCACCTTTATTCTTCCTTGAGCTCTCTCTAGCCTCAGCCTTCTTGACATGAAAATTGCCTATATCCAAGTCGGCCTTCAATTGGGCTACCTTTTCATTCAATTCAGTACATCGTCTTTGGACCAGCCAAAACTCTATATCTATAGCAGGTAAAGCTGTACTCAATTGCTCAACTACAATTTCAGAGTTAGATAGATAATCTCGATCTCTCTCCAGCTCGCTCTCTTTCTCAATCGTTTCACTCTTTAATTGCTCCAGTTCGCTTTTGGAACTCACTAAGTCAGCTCAATTTTTCTCTTGTACGTTTGTTTTGCTGATCATTTAGTACTTCAGACTATCCACAAAATGACGTAGCTCTTTCTCTGTCATTTCTAAATGAATACGGTATCGAGCTATGTCCACCTCCGTACTCTTTACCATTACCGCATTTTTTTGGCTTTTGAGCTTCGATGTCTCATCCTTTGCCTCTGCGAGCTCTTTTGCCCCTTATAATTTTGGCTTCTTTTCCCTTGATCTCCCGAGTAAGGTCATCAACAGTTTGTGTTTCCTTGACAAACTTGAAAAATACCTTAGCATGTTGATCCTCCCTATCTTTATTTGCCTCACTCATCCTATCAAACTCCGCCGCAAACTCTTAATTAGATTGGAACATCTCTTGTTCACTCAAGCTAGTTGATTCCAGTTCGACCTATATCACCTATGCAATACATCAAGTTCGATTAAATAATTCTCAACCAATACATTCAATCATGATACAGGAATCTTATTTCTAACAATTTTCTATTTTTTGACATCTACTGTTGTGAAACAGCTTCTAAACTTTAGGTCAAAGTTTGATCCCAGTTCGATGACAATAACATGTACATATAATTTCATGGTACACACTTTTTATGTTATAACTTTCTCAACATTTTGGCATTATCTGGACATATTTGATTACCATTGGCCCTAACATGTTAACACATTTTTGTCCTATCTCTATATTCTAATTTTTACTTTGTAGCTCTAAAGTAATGTAATATTCAAGTCAAATATTTCTTGTTCTTCTCTAACTTGTAGCTTTACTTGCAAAGACAACAGGGACGCTGAGGCATCTTTCTCCTTAGCAAGCTCATTCTCTAACTCCTCAATTCAGAGACGCATATCCTTACGATCCTACCAACAATTTTAACAAACATCTCTTAGCCTACAGAAGTAATCCAACAAAATAGTATCCCATACAATTATAGTTTTCAAACCCCTCATAATCACACAACCATAAAGTCAGCAATTTTACTCTACCATCTCATTCCCATTTCCTGAATTCTCATTGTCATCTCCTTGGTTTTCTCACTCAGTTTGGGGAGAGACACCATCCAACCCTTTCCAGCCACATCATACTCTAACTCATCCTCATCAACGTAGGTATCCTACATAATAGCTATAACCTCAACTTTAGAGTTCCCCACCTTGAGGAGATGGCGCCCAAGTCTGTCGCGCTAGGCTACTGTAGGGAACAAACTCCGTTCGGACGGGGAGTCGGTTCTTACAAAGTAAACTCAATCCTCAATCAAAGGTAACAAGCAATTGGCCAATACTAAGATAAAACTAAAGGCAAATACTTGCGTAGATCCCCGAATGTGACTCTCTACGACCTCTGATGATAATTTTTAGGACATATTATATTACTAAAGAGTAAATTAGAGGGTTCGAGTACAGGTTTTATGGGTGGTCGAAGGTAAAGATGCAAAGGCCAGAGGAGATCTTTCTAACCCCCGTCTGGTTTCCCCTCTCCTCTATTTATAGAAGCATAAGGAGCTGAGTCACCAGGCGTGGGTCTGGTTTACAAGATTATGTTGTCAGAAAATCCTGGTGAGTGACAGACGGTGGTTTTATCGGTACTGTTACTGTTGCATATATTGATGATTGCTCTGAACGGCACGATGGTCGGGCTTATCACTGTAGATGCACAGGCCAATTAATGCGCTGTCTTATCTGATGAGGTAGCTGTCTGTCTTATTTTGCTTCGACCGCGTGATAGTGAGGTCGAACGATATCTACTGCTGGGACGTTAATTCATTCTCAAAGTTCTGCCCGGTGAGCTGGCTATCTGTCTTATCATACTTCGACCGTATGTAGATATGGTCGAAGGATGTCTGCTGCAATGTACTGATCCGTTCTCAAAGTTCTGTCCGGTGTCAAAGGTTCATCCTTGGGGGATCTATGAGGAGCCTTGTTTAGGGGTTTAAAGGGCTTCGATATATTCGAGTAGGCAATGAAATGGGCTTTGGCTGTCTGTTCGATGGCTACGAGTAGGCTACTACATTCGCCACCTTTCAGTGAAGGTCTCGAAGCCAGGTGGAGAGGTGTTCACTGAGAAAATTGTTCAGTCTTGAAATCTGGGCGGTTTGACTATCTTGTTTTTCAGGAAAGTATTAAAAAGGGGCTTTCAAGGGATGCAGTTGGTTATAGGGTAATTAATACATTAAAGCCTATACATATGGGCTATTATGGAGGTATGCTATATCTTCTTTCATCTGCAATAGTCTTCTGCTCTGTTCTCCATGTTCTTAACTTTTGGATGGATACAACGCCAAACACACGTTACCAGAAGAGGATGAGGTTTGCTCAGGACGGTCGAGTGTGGTGAAAAATGGTGGAACTGCATGTGAAGTTTTTTGACAAACATGACCTGACCTGGGACATGTCGGACCTTGTGGAAGTAGGGCTTGAGGAGTTCTTCAATGGTGACCTATATTTTTATCTTTGGGAATAGTTCAGGTTTCAATTTACGACTGCTGGACGACGCCATCTCTTTCTGATGGCACTGGCTGAAGGTCTCGTTTGTGCTGAGGAGATCATCGAGGAGCAGAATGTGGCGAACGGGGCTGGTCCTTCGGTAGTAGGACTTTGGGCTGAGGGGGGAATGCTTTGAGTTTTTGCTTTGCTATGTTTGGAGGGGGTTGCTTCTGCTGTGTAGGGTTGATAGTAGAAATGTAATTTGTCTGTTAAATTTACTATTTGGAATGGACAAAGTATTTTCTCCGTACTTATAATGCTATGTCTGATTTATATTGTAGACGAATATAAGCGAATACTCTTATAGGCGCGAGGTACAGTAATGAGCTTGAAGGTAATGATTAACGAAGGTTAGTGTTATCTGGTTATGATGGTCAGAATAAATTATAGTCAAAGGTATGATGAAATGCTGCTTTGTAATAAACAATGGTTGTGATGGTCGAATGCTCGATGTGGGTGATGTGCTCGAATGAAGGTCCTCAGAAATGAGGTTTGTATGCATGCACCAATGAATCAGTTACGTCTAGGAAGTTGAAGAGGTTGTATGTTGACTTTTAGAGGTTGGAAATGAAATATTGATATTTATTTGGTTACGAAAGAGGGAAAGTTGTGGTGGGTTTGCAAGTATAAAAGGAACTTCTATATAGATTACTTCTCACCTTTCTGCATGTTTTTCTTGTTGTTCTTCTTCGTTGCTCGCATTGAAATGGCGGTAAATATTCCCTTTTAAGAGGACCAGGCTGCTGTAAGAGTTAGGCGCATACGGGAGGCCTTGCTGGGGTAGCGACGATAGTTTAGCCTGGAAGAGGACATTGACGCAGAAATGCCAAATATTTTTGAGGTGGAACCCGGAGCTCCAATTCTTGAAATGCCATTCGCATACTGGTGGGGGATGCTACAGATGATGGGGCCCTTTCCCGGTCATCGGGTGTCTCTCCTCGAGAGCTTTGCAGAGGATATTGTTGACCAGGAGGATGCAAATGTTGCGGCTGTTGTCTAAGAGGAATAACCTGCTAATAACTAGGGTCCTCTAAAATATGATTGTGTTGTTGCTTTCTGGGTTCTCTTGTTTGTTGTTTTGTAAGAGGGTTGAAATGTTAGCTGCTTTTTGAATGAAAAATGATTTCTTTGAATAACTCGTGTTCTCGAACAATAGGTAATAGTAATAAAGTATGATATGGAATGGATGATACAGTTTGTCGAAATATGTAGTTTGTGTTGTTTGAAGATAAATATGGTTTTTTCGAAGGGAAAAGTAAACTTTGGCAAAGCTGAAGAATTTATCTGTAGGCCTGAGGTTTTTGACTGGTCGAATTTATGACTGTATTTGGTTGAAGATTCGAAAATTTTGAGTTAAGGGGCGTGCTGAATGTCGAAGGCCAATATATTAAAATGAATTTTGTTGAGGCCAGATGCTGATGATTGTCCGAGGCGTGAAATGGTCGAGTACTCGAGTGCAGGAATGTGACGAAGATTGAGTTTAATTTGACTAGCTGCTCTGATAGCCCAGACGGCTGGTCGGTCAGACTGGTACGAATGCCTGGGGCAGTGTGGAAAGGTAATGATGCTGTTTTTCTCGTATGATAGAAAAAAGGTAATTATTAGCTGTTTGGACTGGACTGTTTGGCTTCGAGTAAGGGAAAAAAAGGGTTTGAGAACTTCGGATTTTGCGAGCAGATGGCAGTAAGGGTGCTGTACGCATGTGGGAAATGCGAGGGGTAAAGTGGTCAAATAATATTGGAGCAAAAAAGCCGGGGTAGTGGGGTCGTGGTAATGATAGTGGTGAGTAAATCGAGGTGGTTTATTTTTTTTAAAGATATATAAGTGAGAGAAGAGTGATTACTATGCTATCTTGTAGTGAGAATCAAAAGATTGGGAGAAGAGAACATACGTTATTTCGAACATGGGGATTGCTGCTTCTTTTGCTAGTTTGATCTTACTCGTTCAAGGAGAGGGCTGCTAACCACTGGTAAGTCACTTGATCTCTGTCATGTTTACTTTGTTTGAGAGGGTGGGTAGGAGATTTTCTATTTGGAGTGAAGAGGTTATTTTCGAGAGTATGAAGGGTTGTTAGAACTGGGTTTCGACCTAGTCAGAAATGTGGTGAGGGTTTTTTTTTTGTTTTGGAGGAGTTATTGCGTCTGATATTTGCGGTAGGAGAAATATATGGAGGGGATAGATGGGATAAGGGTAAGGGTGATAGACACAGGATTGTCAAATTTTCTACCCTAATTGCGTGCCTCTTCTTCTATTGGCAGAAAATACATAATCGTCAGGCTTCGAGACGGGGATTGGTGGATGAAGCGGCTGACGAGGACGAAGCTAGTACGTCTGGTCGAGACCCAATAGACGAGGGTAGCAATTTAGATATGTTAGATGTGGTGACTGAGGCCCCGTTGTCGATGATTCTGTCGGCTGGAGATGATGCAGTCACAAAATGTCAAAGGACGATAGTGACCGAAGATAGTGATGAAGAGGAAACAGTATGGGGGAAGGGATGTGGTGTAGAACCTTCAGGTAGTGGGGAGGGGGATAAGGTGCAGGGGGGGGGGTGATAACGAGGATTCGATTGAGTCGGATGAAATTGGGGATGCTGTTTCAGCAAAACATAGGGTTAGGTTAGATCGGTTTGCCGCAAAATTAGAACTCCCAAAGATGGGGGTACAACTGACTGTAGCGGGGGCAGGGTTGACTTTCAAATCGGTCCCTGGGGAAGGGATTATGGCATTTAGGGGTCAAATTTGATTGGGACTGGAGCTGCCTCTTCGACGACTGGTGAAAGAAGTGCTGAATTTCTGGGGGGTAGCTCCGGTAGAGATGAACGGTAATTTTTATGAGATGATGAGGGTGATAGAGGGGATAAATGTGAAATTGGCTGGTGAGGATCGAGGTTTAATTAAATGGTTTGACATTATCACCTTTTATTCGAGGAAGTCTAGTCAAAACCCAGGGACATATCACATACAATGTCACCCAGAGAAGCCTTGGTTCTTCGATCTATGCTCAACAGGCCGGGGGTGGAATAAAGATTTACTGATAGTAAGGGGTAACTACAAGAATACAAATAACGATGACCCGTACAAATTACATCATAGGGTATTTAACGGAAGTAAGTCTGCCGTCGAAGGGTTTGTTGTTGATGTACTTCTGAAATAAGTGATAATTGTGTTTTTGCTTTATTTTTGTAGGTCCGGGAAGTTCATCTTGGGATAATCCGGTAAATTACATTGATACTCTGCTCCAGGCTAGTGAAGACAGGGTAAATTTAGTGTTTGATAGTCTCAAGATTAAGAGGCAAAAGAGAAAAAAGGTAGATTCCCAGCTTCAAGAAGTACCCGCTACGCCGAAGCGATCAAAGAGAAAAAGAGGGGTAGGTGTTTCTAAAGAGAAAAAAGAAATAGGAGGGGAAGAGTTGCCGAGGAATTACCAGTTTGTGCTGAGGTCGCAGAGGGGTGCGAGGCAAGCGGCGCCCGTGTCCGAAGGGGGTGGAGAGGCTTCAATGATGAAAGCAAAACAAGTTTCTTCTCAAGCTGAGAAAGGGAAGGGTTGAGTAACGCCCGAATCCCCTAAGGTGCAGTAATCGAAGGTTATTCAACGTAAGAGACGTAAGGTACTTGGGGAGGATGATACAATGGTGGAAGATGAAGAAATGTCGAAGGCTGAGCGATAGGAGCAGGCTGCGGCGAAGCAGGCGTTGATAGTCGAGCTCTGGGAGGATGACCTTGACAAAGCTTCGAAGGAGATAAAGAAGCACATGTCTCAGGTAACTATATATAGCTTTGTGTATTGATATTTCAAAGTTACTTGTAAATTGTTCGAGTTTCGAGGTTCACTGATATCTTGAGTATTTTTAGCAGACGGAAGTCTGGGTAGAAACTTGTAACAAGGCGATGAAGTCGGTAAAGGCGAAGCTGCAATAATCGAAGGAAAATCTAGATCTGTCTCATGGGAAGGAGGCATCATGGGTATCTCAAGTTAGGAAGCTGAAGCAAGATATAGATATGCTTACTGACTTTTATGATGAGAGGCTCGAGCAACAGCGGTCAAGGTTGGAGTGAGAATGGTCGGCCAAGCTGAAGGCGTGTGAGAAGGTAAAAGCAGAATAGAAGGTGGGTTTCCAGGGGCAGTATGATAAGGAATGAATGGAGAATGTGAGGTTGAAAAAGTTTATCGATGGTATGGGGTATGATGTTGATACATTGCAGCCTTATTCTGTTTCTCCGGGACTTCTGGAGGGGGATGAATTAAAGATGAAAGGAGGGGAGGTGAACGCTGTTGAGGAAGCACTGGGGGGTATTGGGGGTGATGTTGAGAGTGCTCTTCATGCAGCGCCCATTGGTGGAACTGCTGATGGTCTGATAAAAGGGTTGCATGAGGCTGCTGAGGTTGGTGGTGCTGGGGCGACTATGGAGCCAGAGGGTGCAACCGCGCCCACGTGAGATATTTTGAGGTAGGATTTGCATGTCTTCTTCTGCTAGTTGTGATGTTAAATTGTAATATTGTGAATGATGTTTATGGTTTTCTGTTAGTATTGGAACTCAGTTGGGGGGGGTTTATTTTTTGCTTTTGTTATCTGTTGAACTTCTGCGGTTGATGCTGAACATATTGATGCTTGTTTCCTGAACATACTGATTATGAGCTTCTGACTTGGAATTAAATTTGCTGCTAAATTATGCTATTGTAGTCTGACCATGAATTGCGGTAATTTGAATGCACATGCTGTTGATTTTCCTTGTTTTTGGACTCTTGCTGATTGATTTTTGAATTATACTGCAACTGTTTCTTCAGACGGGTAATATACTGAGTGTTCTCTGCATTTGATGGTATTAGCGAGTGTTTTTGTATTTTAGAAGTAGACATTAGATCTGTTCGAAATAGGAAGTTGATATGTTTGATTGACTGTAGTGTGATCAAAGTCTGATGAGTATCGGAGATATATAGATCGAACTCTGAATGTTCTGCTGGACATCGAAGGCCAAAGCTACAGCGATGTTGAAATTTTGAACAACTTCTAGGTCGCCTCTGAGTATCAGTCGGGCTGAGGGGACGTGATACCTAGAGGAAACCCAAAAATTAACTGATCGCCTCTAACGCATTCCCGAGGGTCCAGTCGTTCGATCATCCTTGCCCCTCGAGTTTGCTCGAATGCTGGAAACTTGAGCAATTCAAGGTCGCCCTAAAGTATCAATCGGGGTGAGGGTGGACGTGATACCCTGGGTAAGCCGAGAAAATGACTGGACTTCAACAGTTTCAGAGCCAGGACGAAGTATATCTGATCGCCCCCAATGCACCCCCGAGGGTCCGGTCTTTCAACCTTCCTTTCCCCTCGAGTTTTCTCGAAATTGGAGGCTTGAGGAATTCAAGGTTGCCCCCAAGTATCAGTCGGGGCGAGGGTGGACATGATACTTTGGTTCAACCAATAAGAAGACTAGACTTCGAAGGCTTAAGCCACAACGAAGTTATATCTGATCGCCCCCAATGCATCCCCGTGGGTCTGGTCTTTCGACCTTCCTTGCCCCTCGAGTTTGCTCGAAATTGGAGACTTGGAACGATTCAGGGTCGTCCCCAAGTATCAGTCGGGGCGAGGGTGGACATAATACCTTCTTTTTTTTGCTAAATTAGATGAATGTATTTTTGGATCAAAAATTCTTACAACGAGTACCAAAGGCCATCAGCCAAGAAAACAAAAAAAGTTAACAAAATCTAAAATATTCATGCATATATACTTCAATTTTTGTCAGAATGGCCGGCCTTCCTACCTCAATCTCATGCAGTCCATCATGCATATGAGGTCCTCTTTTGGCAATCTTGTCAGCACTGAAGTTGGCTTCTCTCCAGTTAGAAGAGATTCTAATTTGCTTCATACTCTTTTTAGCATTACCCCATTCCATTTCTAGGTTCCATGGGATATTATCCGAGTTGAAGGTATCTACTGCCGCCTTGGACATGATACCTTGGTTCAACCAATAATTAAAAAATGAAACAGTAGACGAAGTCAGAATGGAACAACTTGTTTATTGAATATTCTGGGTTACTTCAGTTGTACATGATTGTAGATATGGCCTGTTGCAGAAGGCCAATTGCATTGAATTCCAGGGGTGTGGTAGGGGCACTTCGTCTTCAGTCAGTAGGTAATAGGAACCCTTGTCTATTTTATTGTAGATGATGTAGGGTCCTTCCCAAGATTCGACTAGCTTGACAGCATTCTGAGGTTTCGAAGATCGATTGAAATGTCGAAGCACTAGATCTTCTATGTCGAAACTTCTTGGTCGAACTCTCTTGTTATAGGATTTTTAAAGTGAAATGTGGTAGCGGCCAAGGTTGGCGATAGCTCAGTCTCTGGTCTCGTCAATCCATAATACGTTGCACGCAAGTTCGAACTCATTATCTTCGTCTGGGAGGTTAGGGTCTCGGGTGGGTACTTCGAATTGAGTTGGTATCACAGCTTCGGTCCCATATGTCAGCAGGAAAGGGGTACATCCTGTAGATTTTCTTGGTGTTGTGCGATAAGCCTAGAGGACGCGTTGCAACTCTTGGACCCATCGTTCTTTCTTCGCAACGACTCTCTTCTTAAGACCATCGATAATTGCTTTATTGATTACTTCGACTTGACCGTTTCCCTGAGGATAGTAAGGTGTTGATGGTGAGAGAATGATATTGTGTTTTTTGATGAAGTTTCAAACTTTGCTTCCAACAAACTGGGCACTGTTGTCGCATCGGATCATATGGGGGCAGCTAAAGCGAGTGATAATATTTTCCCATATGAATTTGATAACTTCTTCTTCTCTGGTTTGGCATAGAGGAACAGCTTCGACCCATTTAGTAATGTAGTCAATTGCGATAAGGATGTTTTCTCTGCTACATGAGACTTTTGGGAAGGGTCCAATGAGATCGATGGCCCATCTTTTGAATGGCCAAGAAACTTGGCTGACATGGAGGTCTCTAGGGGGGCAATGAATGTTGTGGGTGTGACGCTAACATTTGTCATATTGTTTTGCATAGTCTAAAGCTTATTTCTTCATATAGGGCCAAAATAATCCTTGGGTAACAGCTCAAAGGGCCATAGGGTGACCAGCAGTATGAGTACCGCAGGTTTCTTCATGAAGTTTGACTAAGATCTGAGAGGCTTCGGTTTGGGATACTCATCGAAGGAGGATGCCATTTGGGGATTTACGATGTAATTGGTTTTTGTGGATGATATATCTGCGACAATATTCCAGGATAGAGCGTTTGGCTTTGGGATCATCTGGGAGAGTAGCATTGTTGAAATAGTGAAGGAACGGTTTCTGCCCATCACCGGGATCGTGACTCTCGCCCCCAGTCTTGATGGTGTTGATTTCCATCTGATCGATACTTGGGCGTTTGAGTACTTCGATATGGAGTGTCTGCGACTTTGAGTGGCCAACCATGGATGCTATGTAGGTGAGGGCATCTGCATGTCAATTTTCTCCCCGAGGGTAATGTGTGATTGTGGATTTTTCGGGGAACCGGTCCATTCGTTGTCGTACAAAGAAGGCGCAATCAGCCATGCGACCATTAACTTGGTTTTCTCATGTGTAGTGTCTCTGAATAAGCTGGGAATCTGTGAAGACTACAAGTTTGGGGATGCCAAGGTCGAGTGCGAGGTCGAGGCCGTGGATCACGGCTTCATACTCTGCTTCGTTATTGGAATATTCAAAGGCAAGTTTAGCGGCTTTCTCTATGCGATGATTAGTGGGTGTTACTAGAACAATACCAATTCCTGAGCCATTAGGTCCTGCCGATCCATCTGTGAATAAATGCCAACCAGTGAGAGGGTCCCACAGATCTACTTCTTTGGGTTGATAGTCTGCGAGATCATCATCGTGTTCTTCCCAATCTACATCTTCGGCCGGGAAGTCGGCTAGAAAATCTGCTACTGCTTGGATTTTATAGGATATTTGTTTCTCGATGGTAATGTTGTGTTCGCCAAGGTATAAAGACCACTGTTGCACTCGTCTGGATTTTTCTTTTTTTGCTGAGTACTTCTCGAAGGGGGTAACTGATTGAAACCTGAAGCCGCGTCCATCATAAATAAGCGTTCGTGTCCAACGGTGGCGTCGAGGAGTGCTGAGATAGTTAGTAGGGGGAAACTGTCCTTCGGTGTATGCCTGTTGAGGTCAGTAAAGTCGACACAGATTCTGATTTTGCCATTCTTCTTTAGTACTGCCATGATCTTCGATATCCAGTCTGCGTACTTTACTTCCCTGATAATCCCAGCGGCAATAAGTTTGTCAACTTCAAGGTTCACAGCTTCTCGAAGTCGTAGTGCCAATGCACATTTCTTTTGCTTTACCGTTGAGGAATAGGGGATAAGATCAAGGCGATGGCACGCCAGGTTGGGGTTAACGCCGGGCATCTCTTGAAATGTTCAGGCAAAGATATCTTTGTTTGCTCGAAGGAACTCAGAAAGTTTGAGGTATTCGGACTAGTTAAGGAGGGTTCCAATAAATGTACCCCGACCAGGACCGTCGAGTTTGATATAAATAGTGGGTTCAATGGGTTGTGTGGTATCTATCAAAGTTGAAGGTGTAGGAAGATGCTGTGAATGCTATAGGCGGTCGACAAGTTTTTATGTTTGGTCAATCTCTGGGTGATCGCATGAGCGGGCAAGGCATTGAGAACCTTTCAAGTTCCAAGTACCCTCGTGATTGCTGAATCGAAGGGTCTGATGATAGGTTGAAGGTATAGCTCGCATGGCATGAAGCCAATCTCATCCGAGTATACCAACGTATTCGGACTTCTGGTTAATGATGATGCTGCTGGTTTGAAGGGTAATGGGACCTGTAGTGACGGGTAGACTGATGCGGCCAACAGCGACTTCTGTTGATCCATTGAAACCTTTTAGCTCGACGTTAGCTGCGGTTATAAGGTCTGTTTTCTTCATGGTTTGGACAGTTTGGTGAAATAGGACGTCAGCTGCGCTCCTAGTATCTATGAGCATTGTATGGAGAACGAGGTTCTCGATCTTAATCATGATGACTAATCGATCGGAATGGGGAAAACGGATGTATGATGTATCGCAGTCGATGAAAGAGATGCCTTCGAGTTGAGGGTGATGGCTAGTTTTTGGCAAGAGGGTAGGGAATTTCTCCTGATAGGTGAGCTTGTAACATTCTTCTACGTGCCTTTGTTTGCTTTTGGAGAGTCGACTGTCTATATTGTTGACTTTGATGAACTTGATCGCCTGGTCTGACTTTGATGGGGAAAGGGATGCACCAAATGGGGTCTGCCTGTATGTGTAGCAGAAGGGTACTGAGGGGGACAGTGAGTATAGGTAAATCAGGCTTTGGTCGCTTCTTGCGCGCCTCGATGCTGTTATCAATCATGGGGCATTTGCGGCTCTAAGTCACCTGGGAGACAAGAGCAATCAGGGGTGTGGGGGCAGAGTGGGTATGTTGCCGCAGTTTATTGAAAGTTGCTGTTTGCGGAGGCTGGCTCTATTTGCGGGACTCTTGAAGGCGCTCGAGGTCGATATAGCCGTTGACTTTCGAGAGCATTTCTTCGAGTGTTTTGGGTTTGTGGAGAACGAGATGTTCTTTTACTCGGCTATGATCGGGCAGAGCATTCGAGTAGGCCAAAATAGCATTCGAGCAGTCGAGGTTTTCAATTTTATGAGATTTGTCGAGGAATCTTCGGGTGAAGGCTTCGAGGGTCTCATTGCCAGACTTTCTGAAATTAGAAAGAGCATCAACTCTAACCTCTCTGTCTTTGTTGAAGACGAACTGGGTGATGAAAAGGTGTGAAAGTTGCTCAATGTTACGAATCACGCCATTTGGGAGGTTGTGGTACCATCGAAGGGGGTTATCAGTAAGGCTCGTTGGTGAAAGGCGACATAAAAGATAGTCAGCCGTGAAGTAGAGGCTCAGGGAATTTTAAAATTCGTAGATGTGGGATTTAGGGTCTATATTGCGATATTTGCTGAGTTTGGGAGCGCAAAAGTTAGAGGGTAGTTCGATGGCCAAAATTTTAGGGTAAATCGGGTTATTAAGGCGGCTTCAGGAGTCTGTAGCTGGACTCGCGGTAACACGGATGACTGGTTGTATTTTGTGGTTGAATTCCTGCTGTGTAACGTATGGAGGATGAGTGGGAGATTGGTGGAGTCGATGGTTGTGAGGTCGAGTATGTGGTATAAAGTCAGCACTGTTATCCCCGAGCCGTTCTCGAGCAGGATGGTGCGTAGGTTATCTAAAGAAGCGAAGGGTTGAGTCAGAAGAGTCTTCGGTGGGGTGAATCCCGAGGTGGATAAAGCCGGTTGGGGGAATAGTACGAGGAATACCTTTGGCCCTAGTGTTTGCTGGGGGTAACTCGAGATTTGGAGGAGGGACAAGGTGGGTGCGGGCAGAAATATGCGATGGGTCGGGTGCCTGGGACGGACGAGCAGGTTCCAAGGGCTGTAATCTTTCTAGCTCCTGGATGGTGTTGCGCAGCTCATCGATTGCTCTGTTTTCTCAGTTTTTGCCATCCAAACGGCGATTCCGCTCTGTCTCCAATGCCAAACGACGGCTTTCACGTTCCTGATTCAGTTGGTTCTAGTGGCGCTCCTCTACCAGAGCGACTTGTTGAGATAGTAATGCTATTTGGGCAGCGACTCCGTCGATGGAATTTCTAGCCTGGGTGGAATTGGAATGGCGCATGGGTGCCATTGAGGATGATCGGCTGGTGTGGAAAACAAGGGGATGGGAACAAGGGAGGGAGAGTGGTAGGGTGGGTTCCCACAGATGGCGCCAATTGTAGGAAACTAACTCTGTTCGGGCGGGGAGTTGGTTCTTACAAGATAAACTTAATCCTCAATCAAAGGGAACAAGCAATTGGCCAATGATAAGATAAAACTAAAGGCAAATACGTGCGTAGAGGCCCGAATGTGACTCTCTACGACCTCTGATAAGGATTTTTAAGACATATTATATTACTGAAGAGTAAATTAGAGGGTTCGAGTGCAGGTTTTATGGGTGGTCGAAGGTAAAGATGCAAAGGCCGGTGGAGATCTTTCTAACCCCCGTCTGGTTTCCCCTCTCCCCTATTTATAGAATCATTGAGAGCTGAGTCACCAGGCGTGGGTCCAGTTTACATGATTATGTTGTCAGAAAATCCCGGTGAGTGACGGACGGCGGTCTTGTCGGTACTGTTACTGCTGCATTTATTGATGATGGCTCTGAACGACGCGGTGGTTGGGCTTATCACTGTAGATGTACAGACCAATCAATGCACTGTCTTATCTGATGAGGTAGTTGTCTGTCTTATCTTGCTTCGACCACGTGATAGTGAGGTCGAAAGATATCTGCTGCTGGGACGTTAATTCATTCTCAAAGTTCTGTCCGGTGAGCTGGCTGCCTATCTTATCTTAGTTCGACCGTATGTAGATATGATCGGAGGATGTCTGCTGCAATGTACTGATCCGTTCTGTCCGGTGTCGAAGGTTCATCCCTAGGGGATCTCTGAGGAGCCCTGTTTAGGGGCTGTGAGGGCTTCAATATATTCGAGTAGGCAATAAAGTGGGCTTCGGCTGTCTGTTCGAAGGCTATGAGTAGGCTACTACAGCTACCGCCTCATCCATGTTCTTCTGCAATTTTTCTGGCAGATCGCAAATCTGTACCTCCTGCATAGCCATGACAAAATCCAGTCGCTTCCCCTCCTGAGCCAAATTGGACATTAATCGAGCCACCATCTTATCGAGCTCTACCTTCTCATTCTCGAGCTAAACTTTTTTGTCCTCAATCCCGAGGTAGATCCCCTTCATCAAATGAGTAGTCTACAACAAAAAATTGAACATATTTTAAGCTCGAGTCACAATATAGAATTCAGAAAAATTCAAATTACCAAAACCTACCACTTTCCTCATCTTCTCAACATCCTTGCGAGCTACAACCCTTGCCCTATCCTCCATATCTCCCAGCTCGTTTTCATCCACAGGTTAATTGCCCACGACCTTCTCCTAATTACTCCAGTAGGAGGATCTACCCTCCTATTCTTATCATCTCCCTTGACCTCACCACTCCGCGTGGTTCTAGAGGCCGAGCCACGCGCTTCAGATTCCTCTTCTTCAAAAACTTTTGAGCTAACTTGCTCGAAGTAGTAGATTCTGGCACATCCGTGAAATCCAGCGCAGTAGCCTTCAGCAAAGCCACCCACCTCTCTCCATCAGCCCCTCTTTTCTTATCGGCTCCATCTCATGTTATCAATCACGTCGCTTGAGACTTTTGAACCTTCTCAGATATTTTGTTTGCTCGTTTATTCCAATTAATACCGAGGTCTCTCAGCACTCTCTCAAGCTCAACCCCTTCTTGAGCAACGATATTCAACAGGGACTCCTTCTTCTTCACCTTTGAAATAGGACCTGTACACTAAACACAACACATTATTAGCAATAAAAAAACATTCAACTGCAACAGTTTGACATTATATACTTTTATGCTTACTTTTCTTTACAGTTTTATACCAAATTTTCATGGGTTCTTCATCCCCTTTCTGAAGGCAATCACCTTTCACCCAAATTATATTATCATTCCACATTCGACCTGCTGAGTTCAGATAAAAGAAAAGCGGCCGAGTTGAGCTCACAAAGAAGTATGCCCCTCCACTTGGAAAATATTTTTTCTTACTATAAAACTGCACAATATCTTCAGGAGATATTCTCCTCTCCACCCCATTCTCCTCCCACAACCTATTTAAACTATCACAGACATTAATCACCTCCCACATGTTCCTATTCAACTGGGCAGGACATGCCCCTATAATATTCATAATCCCTTTCCCAAGATTGCTAAGGGGTAAACTCAACTCGTACTCCAACTGAGACAAGTAACACCGAAATCCCTTTTCCTGGTCGCCCTAGACAATTCCATCATAATACTCCAAAAAGATTGATTCATCTACTCCTTATCCAATTTCTCCTTCTCTAAAGCAGGCAGCAGAAAGAACTGCTCCACCCCAGATTCTACAAGGCAACTTCTAAACTACCTACCAGCGTATTCTAAAATATTACCCTATATACCCCTTATTAGAGCTTTGGATTTGCAAAACTTTCTAAACACATCGGAGTTCAGAGGGTATGATAGCAATTGCTCAGGGAAGTTTAAAAATTGAGCAACTACTATTTCGCCATCCCTATCAGATACTACATTCTCTGACTCAGCCGAATGACCAGAGGTCGATGCCTCTATAACAGGTGAAGTCTCCATATCAACTATAAGTCTAAGGACAAAATTTGATTCTACACAGACATTCCTCACGCCCAACCTACATACGGGTCATGGTATTCTATCATTATCTTTCACACATACATCATATACATATATTATAGCATATTTTATTTTTCACACATGTCAAATAGATTTTTGTAGGCTACTATAAATAGTAATTTTTTGAAATTTGGAAACCACAAAAATCTTTCAAACACACATTGACAATATCATAAATCATCTACTAACCTTTAACGTCTGAAAATGAATCTGAAGCAACGCCAAATCCTTTCTTCACAACACTGTTATAGAACCACCATCGTGACTCAGTCTCTACAACTTTCTCTTGCCTTGCCTTAGTTTTGGCAGTTATTCTCTCTGTAACTGTTGGCAGTTATTTGGCCTCGCACAAGCCACCCTTAGTTTTAGAACCGAGGCATCCCTTCCATAATTAATATCAAACATTTTATACCTTTTCGATGAAAATACCTTCTCATCATTACCCCCTGCCCTATATTTTAATATATTTCTATCTCTCCTACCCAAATCTTCCTCTGACCTCCTCACACTCATGATGACTCATCACATACACGCAATCAAACTTTTCCTGCACTAACACTAGAACCAAAAATCAATACTACCAATTTTTCTATATTTGCTTCTACTACTTATATAACTGCTAACGTCATTTAAAAAACTCTCCCATTTCAAATTCAGATTTTTTTATTCATAACAGTCACAAACAACATTTGCAATAAAAGAGAACAGATTCAAAATAATATTCTAAATACATTTCCATTATAGTTATTTGACCTTATACAATCCACTCCCTCACATATAATTACACTCAGATGTCCTGGGGAGCCACACCTAATTAGCTCATCTCCAGCAATCCTCACATCTTTTAACTCAATCTCTTCCTCAGCAATTTGCCTTACAATCCTTTTTCGAGCTAAAGGCTCCAGAATCACTTCCCAGAATAGTTTCTCATCGAAGCAACGTCTTAACTTAAGTTCCCTAACCCTCAAATCTAAACCTTCAAACTGATGGCAAGTTAGAATCATAATCTTGCAAACTAAAAATCCTCTCTCGCACTTTAACTATCTTTATCGCCAATCATCCCTTAGCAGTATAACGAATTCCCTCAGATCGAGTCCACACCATATTCTATTTCTTCCTTCGCTTTAAATCATATTTATACAATTTTCTAGATTACTTCAAATCCCCCGCTTTCCGTATGTGTATTATAATTTTCCATAACAGGAACCCTGAGATCCTGATAAGAAAGTTATTTAAACTTCTCTATCCACATCGACCTCTTTGAATTCATCTTATCTAATTTCAAATTTATCAGCTTCCCCAATACAACATTTCTAGAAAGATCCTCTTGAGCTCGAATTTCTAATTCTTTCAAATTCTATATCTTCTACAATATTCTCCCCCTATAACTCTAAGTTACTTAGTTCGAAACACATTTCTTACATATCTTCTATTTTTACAAAAAACATTTTTTTATATAGCTCAATTGTATACGATACTTTCAAATTCAATCTCCAATATTATATTTCATCCTCTAATCACACATATCAGTATTTCTTGTAGCTCGATTTTAATCACAAGAGCTAATTCTATTTACCAACACAGAGTTTAAATAAACATTTTTATTAAGCCTGAATATCAATTACAGGTACTTTACAGATAACAAGTCTTTTAGGTACTTTACAGATAATAAGTCTTTCAGGTACTTCATAGATAACAAGTCTTTCAGATACTCCAGAGATAAAATCCTTCAGTTCATTCTCAAAATCATATCAGTTTTCAGTGATCTTTCACTCTGAGAATCTTCTGAAACAAAGTAGGCATATGAAATCACAGAACATCCTCATTTTTCCAAGTTTGGTCAAAGTTTAGACATGAAGTCAGGCATCAAATAGAAACTATGGGAGTAAGGGTGTAAGTGCTTAAATAAACTCTTCAAACAGAAGGCGTTCTTAACGCCAATAAACGATGATTGTTGTAGTAACCTACCCACAACCTTCCTGTACCAGTCGAATACTCGAAGGTTGCATCGAAGCCTACCTAGAGACTCGAAGCCCAACAAGACAGTGACTAAATCCACGAAGCCCTCTAAGATTAATCGAACACTCGAAGACATCATCAAAGATAACAGTCATAGTGGAAGCCGAAGATAAATGGTCAGCACTAGAACTCATTATCAGTACCAGAGAGACTTCAACCATGGTAATACATGGTCGATGATAGATACATCTGACAGCCAGCTCACCAGACAAAATAGTGAAGCAAGCCGCTTGAAAACTACAGTATCAAAATTGTCTCCACATACATAAAAATTATCACCAAAGGATATACATGTAATCTGACCTCCCATACTGACTCGCCTCTTTTCCTATCTCCTATAAATAGGAGGATGGAGGCACTATGAAGGGGTTAGAAAACTCTCCCAAAAGCCCTTTAAGATTACTTTTGAATACCCTGTAGCCTGCTTCTTACTCGATCTGTCATCTAACTCTATATATATCATAAATCATTCAAATCCTCGTTAAAGGTCACGGAGAAACCAATTCTAGTACTCCACGTAAGCGTGTTAGTTAAGTAATATAGTCTATTATTGCTTTATATACTTCCTTAAGCCCCTGGTCGAAGATAAAACCTGTGGTGCAAGAACTAGTATCCCCTCTCATGAAACTTGTCCCTTATATTTGGCACCGTCTATGCTACACCCACCCTGCCCAATCCCTATTTTCTCTTTCTTTCCCCTTATCACCTTACTCAATGGCCCTCACCCTATGTTCCACCTCTGCCACCATCAAAAACTCTGTCGATGGTATAACTGCCCAACTCACCCTCATCAGCCAATACTTTTCCCAAGCCGAGGAGTGGCATAGCAACCAGATGCGTATTGAGCGCGAAGACAGATGATAGGAACATGAGGCTAAATGGAAGCGCCGTTTAGATGAGAACAACCAAAAACTTTGTGCCCTGAACGAACTGTGCCATACAGTTTATGAGCTTCAACAGGTTCATACCCATGACGCTCCCCTGTGATCTCGGGTACCCGCCCCCTCGCGCATTTTAGCCTACACCCGACTTGGGCCCCATCCCCAAATCGAGGTTCCCTCGGTCCATATTGGTGCCGAGAGTGCCCCCACCGCCATTCCCACTGGCTCCATCCATCTTGGTATCCCCATTATGGAGGACTCCTCTAATTCTATACTTTGCACTTCTTGCCACCCCATACGGCGTCCTGCCCGAGAATGTCCTGGCGAACGGAGTGCTAAACATGCTCCCTACCCGTGGCCTCACCACCTTCGACCCATGTGATATCCCCCTTGTCCTTCCTCCCTTACGTAGTAGGAACTCGACAAAAAAATTCACGCCACCATTCGCGTCAGTGCGAGCCCTACCCCGACCTCTTAAAGTCGATTAAACAACCCCATATGCCCTAAGCTCCTCGATGTTGTGGTACCTCTAAATTTCCATACCCCAAAAATAAGCAAATATCGCAATACTGAACCTCAATCTCAGGTCCTCGAATTCTAAAATACTTGAAGCCTATATTCCATAGCCGATCACATCTTGTGTCGTATATTTCCTACCAGTCTCACTGATAGCCCTCTAAAATGGTACCACAGCCTCCCTAATGGCTCTATTCAAATTTTTGAACAATTGTTGAACTTTTTTATCTCCCAATTTGTTTTTAATAAGGACCGTATGGTCCGAGTCGATGCTCTTTTCAACTTCCGCAAATCATCCAACGAAACGCTTGAAGCTTTTTCCAAGCGTTTTCTCGATTAGTCACCCAAAGTTGAAAACCTCGACTGTACAAATGTCATTCTCGCATACTCTAATGCTTTCCTAAACCACAGTCGCATCAAGGAGTACATCCTACTTCAAAAGCCACGAATACTCAAGGAGTTGTTATCCAAGGTCAATGGGTACATTGACATCTAACGCCTCTACAAATCAAATCACCAGGGGTAAGCTGCAGCCACCAACCACAACAAACCTTGACTGTCGATTATACCCATGGTCACTCTTGTTTCTCAGGAGACCGACAGCCGCAAACGTCCTCACCTCGATGCTTAGTATTCCGAATCTTCCAAAAAATGGTCTATGCATATCCTACCGAAACTCATTACTCCTATTAACAACCTTATCATACACATCTAGACCGATCCTATCTGGCACACTCCCTTCCCCATTGAGGTCTGCACAGATGAGCCTTACTACCTAAATCATAAATACAGCTGCCACCCCATAAAAAAATGTTATGCTCTGCAACGATTGCTGGAAATGATTCTTAAAGCAGGTCGTCTACATCAATATATTGTTGATCTCCCCAACTATCTCGACGGGTTGTATCTCAAACCCCAACCTGCTTTAACTGCCGACCCAGTACAGGTACATATTTTCCAACTCCACCTCATTGAAGTTAACAACATCGACAGTGGTCATACTCGAAGTAAGCGTTAACGAGTTAAAGAATGTTGTAAGCTTATTTACCAACAGAAGTTACCCATCCTTTTGTCAGAATCAAGCCAATGCCTTTGACTCGAAGGTATATCCTTCATCGATTGTGATACTTCTTATGTATGCTTCCCCCACTCCAATCTTTTAGTTATCATGATCAAGGTCGAATATCTCGTCTTACATACTATGCTGATTGATACGAGCAGTACAGCAGACGTCCTCTTCCTCCAAACTGTACGTGCCAGACAAAAAATTGACCTCATCACACCAGCCAACGTCGAACTCAAGGGCTTTAACGACGCTACCGAAGTCGCCGTCGGTCGCCTTAGCCTCCCCTTTACCATCGGTCCAGTTACCCTCCAAACCAATTTTCTTGTCATCAAAAGGAAATTAGAATATCTGGGCATTCTAGGGCATAATTGGCTTTGTGCCATGAAAGCCATACCTTCTACCTACCACCTAATACTTTGTTCCACTACCCATTGTGGCACGTGGAACATGAAAGGATCTCAAAGACCCACCCGCTCCTGCGAGCAATACGAGATTGACCTTAACAAGAAGCTTGTTAAACCATAGCAATCAATGCTTCTCTCTCTCCCCACACCATCGAACCCTTCTACCATACCTATCGAACCTACTGTGTATATCAAAATCGACAATCCTGGTCGAGGTACATTCATTGGTAGCTTTTGGATGAGGCCGTACCCGCAAACTTATAATATTTTATCAAGCTAACAAACATATCTTTGCCTGGACCTTCCATGATATGCCTGACATCGACCCCACCCTGGCCTACCATAGACTCGACCTCATCCCTAAATCCACAGCTGTGAAGCAGAAGAAATGCATTCGAGCACCAAGGATTCGAGAAGCAATAAACGCCGAGGTCAAAAATCTCTTGGCCGCTAGTTTCATCAGAGAAGTCAAATACGCCGAATGGATCTCAGATATTGTTATTGTCCCTAAGAAGAATGGTAAGGTTCAAATCTGCATCGACTTCACAGACCTTAATAAACATACACTGAAGGACAGTTTTCCTCTCCCGATCATTTTAGTGCTCTTAGATGCAATAGCCGGTCATGAACGATTAACATTGATGGACGCGGCTTTCAGTTACAACCAGGTACCTCTTCTCCCCGAGGATCAACTTAAAACTTAGTTTATAATAGAACAAGGACTTTACTATTTTAACGTCATGCTCTTCGGCCTAAAATATTTTGGTACCACTTACCAATGCCTTGTTACCACTATGTTTAAACCTTTGCCTGAAAAGTCTGTCAAAGTTTATATCAATGAAATATTATGCAAAAGCCTCCAAAAAAATACTCATATACAAGACCTAATTGAAGTATTCTCGATACTTCGTTCTTATAACATGAAACTAAACCCCGACAAGTGCCAATTCGACGTGTCCTCAGGAAAATTCTTGGGTCACCTCATCAGTAAATGAGGTATCGAGATCGATCCCACTCATATTCACGCCCTCATTGATATGCCTTTCCTTCGAACTAATAATGACGTCGAAAAGGTTGCTGGGAAAATAGCCGCCCTAAACAATTTTATCTCAAAATCCTCTGCTCGTTGTGTTTGGCTTTTCTCCCTCTTATGCGACCAAGGTATCTATAAGGTCTAAAAGAACAACCCCAAAGTTAATTGGACATCCAATTGCAAACAGGCCTTCCTCAAACTTAAAACTTACTTTAGTAGACTACCAATCATAAACACCCCCATCAAAGGCGAAATGCTCATTTTATATCTCACAGTAACCGATACTTCTATTAGCTCGGTTCTTATTCGACTTGAATCCAGTATCGAGAAACCCGTATACTTTATTAGCAAAACTCTGATACCTTCCAAAACTTGATATACCAAGCTCACCCCATACGTGTTATCACCAGCTACCCTTTTCGAGAGATCCTCAGCAAGAAAGATAAATCCTGATGGGTACAACTGTAATGGCCTAATTCTGTGAGCTCAAAATGGTCTGGAAATAGTCCTTACACTAATGTACCTGTGATAAAAATCTAATAGACAAGAAATAATACAGGCATTTAGAGTAGAAAACCTATGAATAGGTTAAACACTACGACCTCGTATTGAGGGTTTTTTTAATAGTGACGTTTATTTCTTAAGGCTGATGATATCCTATTACAAGTTATTTCTAGATTTAGAAATGATAGACCTTGTGAATAATTATTTTGGAGCTTTGAGAATCTTAGAAAATATAGTTTTTTTGGTGATTTCTCTTGTAATTTTTTGTTCCATGTCTCTTCTAGAACCTTTTCTGTATATAAGTCTCTTTTTCAGCTCTTCTTCGTACTGAAGCTCGTTCTCCAAACAATGTGGTTAGTAGCTGTTAGATTGAGTAACTGCTGAGTTCATGAGAGACAGGTGGCTTTAACTTATTTATTTTTTTGGTATGAGCTTGACTCACGTTTCTTCTCAGTTCGTGGAGTACGTGGTGATGTTGACTGAAGAAGTCGCCTGGAGAATGCGCGAGTCTGACATGAAGGTAATTCGAACTAGTGACTGCTTGATTTTGGGTAAGATCGAGGGATAGGTCCCTACAATTACCCAGTAACAACTGAATTCACGAGTGGCTTTGGTTGAGAAAGGATTTAGATATTTGGGTATACGTGTTTTGAATTTTAAAAGAAGTAATGATGTTGCTGACTGTATGGAAAATGCGCGTGTAAAAGGGTGATTGATGTACATTGAATGTGGATAGGAGTATTGATGTATGTGACGGTTAGGGTTTGAAGGGTTTCGTCGGTATTGAATGATGACGCTTGGTGAAACATTCCTGCACAATTAATGTTGGGTTATATAAAGAGTACTTGTACCGAGGATTGTGACAATTTACGTTTGATCCGTTACAAAAATCTATGCCATTTTGGAAGATGGGGAGGACTCGTAGAATGGCCCTTGAAGAGCGAATTGCTTCGGAAATGCAGAGGCTGAAGTTGAAGTTTTTTAGGGATCAATTCTTGGAGGATGTTGTTCCTGCTCCTGTTTCTCCGACGTACAAAGACATGTCGGAGAATAAAGCGGCTGAAGCTGAAATTTTTTTTACTATAGATGGAGGTTTCACCATGTTGTCTTAATAGGCGTGCAACGTTGGGTTTGTCTCCGTATCCTTGCAGAAGATAAGGTTGGGGAGATAGATACATGATAGGCGTAACTACAACGAAGTTGCGTCAATTTCTTGTGTCATAATGGATTTTAAGGTCGGGCCCTCTTCATCTCTACCAACTCTGCGGAGGTGGTGGTTCTAGAGGAGGAGTTATGGTAATGGAGGAAGGAGACAAAAAGTGAAACTCCGCTTTTGCACTTCCATCGCTTTTTGGCGCTAAGAAGACCTTCTGTTTGAAGAGTTAGTTTAAGTACTGAGTCCCCTGCTTCTATAATTTCTATTTCAAGTTTGCCTAGACTTTGACCAAACTCATGGGAGTGAGCATACTCATTATTTCCAATTTTTTCTTTATATCAGGGTGAAATATTACTGAAGCAAGACGAACTAATTAATTTGATGTGTCGGAGTGCATGAGGGACCTATTAGTTGTAAAAGCACTAAAAAACTTATTATCGATAAAGTACCTGAAGATGAGTACTGGATAGACTTGGTATTTGTAAAGTACCTGAGGTCGAGTACTTGAAAGACTTGTTATCTATAAAACACTTGTAATATGTTTTGAGATGAATAAAATTTGTTAACAAATTTTGTGCTGATATAGATGTAGAATAACTCTAGAAATCGAGCTGTATGACCTGAAGACTGTATGAAATGAAATGTATGAGTGCAAAAAGTACAAATACTTGCAATATTCAAACTATTCTAAATTTATTTGTGAAAATATGTGTTAAGAGGTAAATATTATTCTATTTGCGAGTTGGAAATGTGGGATAGAAAAAATTTGTCAAAATTTTTAGAATGAAAAGTTAATTTAAAAAATTAAATCTGGAAAGAATAAGTTTGACCTAAAAGGATGTGGAATGACTGTGTTCAAGGGGAAGAGATAAGATGAAATAATTTTTCTCAAGATTCTGAGGTTTTTGTTACGAGATAAAAGGATAATAACACCTTTTAAGGGGAATCGGTAGTTAAAATGTATACATATGAGTATAATGATCGCTGAATATGGGGGAAGGGATAAAAATGGTGCGGACTCGATCCCAGAGAATCTATAGTGCTACTGAGGAACGATTGGCAATTAAAATCATTGAAGTGCAGGAGAAATTTTTTAGATTGTTGGGTTATGATGCTGAGTTGCCAGCATGGAAGTGTCAGATTAAAATATTAGATTCAATGGGCAGGGAGCTTGAGTATGCCCGTTTTTTCTTTGAGGGAATTTTTCGTGAACTGGTGAGAGATCTTGCAGATCGAGAGGAGGTGGTGTGATTGATTGCTGAGGTGGTGATCAAATTTAAGAATGCGAGGATCGTTATAGGTTTACCTATTGGTTGTAGGTTTTCAGGTCATCAAGGCTGCTTTAGATGTAATTATATGTGAAGCGAAGGGAGTGAATGTAAAAATAGGTATGACAGAGTATAACTATTTTGAGTTTGAATAATTTGAAAGAAATTGTTGTTGAATAGATTATCTAATTTGGTGAATATTATTTGTGACTGCTGTGCAAAAGATGAATTTAAAAATATTTGAATTTTTTTTATGGGAGCTTTGGAAATGATGTCAGTGCTGCTATAAGAATAGAAGAAGAAGCACGTACAGAAAAAGTAGAGAGCTTCTGAATTTGTCTCTTGTGGAAAAGTTGTGAAAAATTGATTATGTGAAAGAGTGAGTCAAAATGAGCGTGGTGAGGTCAGAAGGAGATTTGGAAAATAGAGATAAAAATAAAAATAAATATAAGGGAAAGGGCAATGATGGGAAAACATTTTTGCTGAAAAGGTGCAAGACGTCTGACATGGATAGTGGAAGCGATGCCTCGGTTCCAAAACTGAGAATGACTCTTGCGAGGCTCAATAACTGCCAGCAGTTAGAGAGAGAAAATATAAATACTGCTTCATCTTTGTCAATCAAACATTTTTCACCTTCTGAAAACTTGAAGAGCAGTGAGAGAGGAAGGAAAAAAGAGGCAAAAATAGCACAAATACTTGTGGAGATTTAAGTGAAAGGGTTCATCGGTCAAAGTGTAAGAGAGTTATTGAATCAGAGTCGCAAAGGTGGTTATACAGTAGCATGGTGAGGGAAGGATATAACGCTGCCTCGGATTCACATCCTGATATAGATGGTTAGTAGATATATGTGATGTGTGTATGCGAATTTGAAGATTAATTTTTATTGCTAGGAAAAGCGATAAATTACTATTTATAGTAATCTAAGAAAATCTGCTTATTATATGAAATATAAAAGATATTTGAATGTGGTTTACGGATATATATATAAAAATAACCATAGATATCTGGACCTTTGTGTAGGTCGACCGTAAGAAGCATTGTTTAGGATAAAAATCCTTTCCTGTAGTTGATATGAGGAATTTCCCTGCAAGTGAGGCATCGACCTCTGGTTGGCCGACTGAGTCAGAGATTAGATCATCTAGAAGTGAGGAAGAAGTAGGTGTTGATCAATTTCTAGATTTCCCTGGAAGATTGGTATCCTATTCTCCTCTCTCGGATGCATTTAAAGAGCTTTGTAAAGACAAGGTTTCTATATGAGGTAGATGGGGAAATTGTATCGACTATGCTTGTAGGCAATTTAGGGGTTACACTGTAGCAACAGGAGAAGAAGATTTTTATTTGTTAGCCGATTTGGCAAAAGAGAAAAGGGATAGAGGTATAGAAGAATTGATCTCTATGGAGTATTATGATGGGAATGTTCAGAATAAACTTTCTGAGGGTTTTTTATGGTGTCTGTCTCAGTTGGAATACGGGTTGAGTCTTCCCCTTAACAATTTGGCTAAAGGGGTTATGAATCTTATCGGTGCATGTCCCGTTCAGATGAATGGGAACATATGGGAGGTGATAAGTGTTTGCAAAGCTTTGAATATACAGTGAGAAGGAAAGGATAGAAAGAGGAGGATATCCTCTAAGGATGTGTTGCAGTTTTACGGTAAAAAAAATTATGGTGCAAGTGGAGGGGCTTAATTCTGTACCAAAGCAACTCGATCTCGCTTCTTTTATCTGAAGTTAGCAAGTCAACCTTGGAACGATAATGTGATATGGGTGAAGGGTAACTTCCTTCTAAGAGATGATGAAGAACTCATGGAACTTCTGTTTAGAACTATAAAACAATGTAAGTATAGCAATGTATAATGCATGAGAGAGATTGATAGTAGAAATTGTACGATTCTTGTTGATGATGATGAACCCATGAAACTTCTGTTTAGAACTATAAAACAATATAAGTATAGCAATGTATAATGTATGAGAGAGATTGATAGTAGAAATTGTACGATGCTTGTTGATGTTATCGTTTTGTGTACGACAGGTCCTAGGTTGCAGGTCATGAGGAAAAAGTCATTGTTGGATAAAGTTGCTCAAGAGGAGACAAAACTTGAGGCTGTACTAGAAGATCTCAACATTGGTATGAAGAAGCGTGTTAATAGCCGTGTTGAAAAGGTTCTGAAATCTCATTCGACAAGGCTAATGACGAGCGTTGATAGTAGAAAAATTTAGGGATTGATGGGGAAAGGAGAACGAGCGTTGATGGAGTGGACACGGGATTACTGAAGTCCATTACGTTGACCAAATTAGCTCAAACGTTCCCCAAATGGCAAATGCTAAAGCGTCCTACTACGTCAGGGACCACGGGAAGTGGTGAGGCTACAAAAAGGTGAAAAAGTGGAGGGTCAAACCTTCTAAATTGTCAGGGGGGAAGGTTATAGAAGATCGACCAGATGTGGAGGGCGATTGGAAAATGGTGGAAGAAAAGGCCAGGTTGGCGGCTCTCCACGGGGTGGAGGAGATGAGAAAAACGGTACGTTTATCTTATGTTTGGTAGAGTCCATTGATTGAAAACAAGTTTTACCTTGTTTTAACTCAAGAAGATTTAGTAGAGTCAACCAAACCAAGTGTATTTTTGATTTAACTGGAATGAAGTCGCAAACATATTGAGAGCGTTGAAAACTAGTTTGACCTTTGCTTTATCTTATGTATGGTAGTGTCTATTTATTAAAAATAACTTCTACCTTGTTCTAATCACATGAGATTTAGTAGAGTCAGCCAAACCAAGTGCATTCTTGGTTTAACTAGAATGATGTCGATTGAAAGCTAGTATTATCTATGCTTTAATCTATATATTGTCTACAAAGTAGAGAAATGTATGGAGAAACCTTGTAAGTTGTATTGAATTTTGAGAATGGATGTACATTGGATGGAGATGGAAATCTTACTTCTAGAATGAAAAAGCGAGAAACTGAAATAGAGTAGTGAGGGACCTAACGATAATATCGCTTTAGTCGCCTAGTGTTCCAAGGACTCGAAATATGGATGTCCTCTTCTTTCATTTGGTAATATGATCCCAGGCCTCAAAAACCTGTAATAAGGAATTGACCCTCCCAATTGTCTGCTAGTTTCCTAGCATGAGACTCTTTACGGTATTGAGGTATCTTTATGAACGAGATCATTGATTTAGAAGGTACGGCTTCTGACTCGTTTGTTATACGAACTGGCCAACATATGGTGATATCGACCTAGAGTAGTGATGACGCGTTCCCTGGTTTCATCGATCCAATTAAGGTTTCAAGCCAATTCGAACTTATTTTCCACGTCAGTTAGCTCATGACGTTTCACTGGGTGATGGTATTCAGAAGGAATGACGGCCTTAGTAAAATAGGCAAGAAGGAATAGAGTGTAGCCTATCGACTGATGCGGAGTCGTACGGTATGCCCATAAGACATGAGGAAGCTCTTAAATCTAATTCTCTTTTTTCTAAGAGTGTAGCCGTTTCTTGAGTCCATCCACGATGGTTTTGATGGTGATTTCGGCTTGGCCATTACCATGAGGGTAGTAGGGATTAGATGGTGAGTGAATGATATTGTATTGGTTGAGGAAAGCTATGACTTTTTCTCCAACAAATTAGGGCCCAATATCGATATGAATTAGGTTGGGGCACCCAAACAAAGTGATGATGTATTCCTAGATAAAAGAGATTACCTCTTCTTCTCTGGTTTGACAAAGTAGAATTACTTCTACCCATATTGTAAAATAATCGGTAGCTACGAGGAGGTGGCGGCGATTACCTGGAGAATTAAGAAATTCACCGACAAGATCGAGTGTCCATCTTTTGAATGGCCAAAAAACCTTGCTTGCATGGAGTTCGAGCGCAGGGCCGCATATCATATTTATATGCCGCTGACATGCGTCATATTTACGTGAGTACTCTTCTGCTTATTTTCACATGTCGGGCCAGAATACTCATTGTGTAATGGCTCTTCTTGTCAGTGATCGACCTGCGGAATGGAAGCCTCCCATTATGTTAATCGCGGAGCATCTCGTCCACTTTCTATTTGGAGAGGCACTTGAGGTATGGCCCCGTGACTGAATGGCGGTACAAGGTACTATTTTGATTGGTGTAGCTTTGAGTTATCTATCAACTGTCGGCGCTCCTTCAGATTTGCTAGAAGTGGTCTTTCACATTTTTTACTGATACCGAGATAAACAAAGAAAGGCTTTTACCAATCGTCGTCTCGCCTTTTATCTCCCCCAGTATTAATCGTGCATACAAAAATACAATCAATGCTGGGGGTTGAAATTACTTTGATCTGGAGCTATCGAGCTTCTGTGCCTAAGACCCCGAGTAGATATGCCAAGGAATCACCGTGTTTGTTATTGCCTCGTGGGAGATAATCGAGAGTTGCTTGCACAAACCTGCTTATCCTATCTGTAATGAGAGTTACGTATTCGATCATCTTACCATTCTTTTTGTATTGCTTAGAGTAATGGTGGACGATGAGTAGTAAATATGTGTAAACTGAGAGTTTGGGGACGTCGAGCTCGAGAGCGAGATCGAGTCCGTGAATGAGAGCTTCGTATTCGGTGACATTATTTGAGGCCTCGAAATCCAGGCGGATTGATTTATTAATTCTGTCATTGGAAGGGGTAATCAATACGATTCCAATTCTTGACCCTGCGGGTCTTGCTGATCCATCTGTTAGAAGTCTCCACTCTTTCCTTATAATCCATTCAGCTCGCTCGTCAAATACTTTGGGGGGGAGTGGATCTTTTGTAACTAGCTCTGAAAGGTCAGGATCGTGCTCCTCCCACTTGGGATCTTCTACTGGAAAATCTGCGAGGAAATTTACAGTGGTCTGCCCTTTTTTAGAATGACATTGCTCAAACTTGATATCATGTTCTCCCAAACTGACTGACCATTGTTGCACTCTTCTTGATTTTTCTTTCTCGGATAGAACTTCCCAATGTGGGTAGCTTGTAATGACTTTGACTGAATGAGCTTGAAAGTAGTACTTGAGTTTCGGTGAAGTATAAACAAGGGTGAGAAGAAGTTTCTCAATTTTAGGGTACCTCATTTCCGCTGGAGTGAGGGTTTTGCAGATGAAGTAGACTGGTTTCTCAATTTTTCCTTTAATTCGAATGAGAACCGAGCTAAGTAAAGTATCTGTAACTGCTAGGTAGATAATCAGTTCCTCATTACTTATCGGGGTGCTCATGATGGGAGACTTCCCCAAATAGGTTTTGAGATCCTGAAAAGCTACCTCGCACTCTGATGTCCATTGAACCTTTGTATTTGAATAAAATTTTCTCATTTTGTGTAACCGCAGAGTAATAAGACCAGCAAAAAATAGTGGTCTAAAGATTTTGAAACAAAACGGTTGATACTGGTAATTTTGTCGACAAGTTTCTGAGCGTCTTTAATTGTTTTTAGAGATGGCATGTCGGGGAGAGTCTGAATCTAATATGGATCAGCCTCAATCCCCTTCTTGCTGATGAAATGGCCTAGAAATCGGCCTGAATGTACTCTGAATTGACACTTATCTGGATTCAGACCCATTCTGTAAGATTGAAGTATGTTAAATATTGCGTTGAGATCTGAAATGTGATTGATGGATTATATGCTCTTGTACAAGAGATCGTCAATGTAGACTTCCATGATTTTCTCAAGATGTACTTTGAACATAGTAGTCATTAATCGTTGATAAGTTGTAGATGCGTTCTTGAGTCCGAAGGGCATGACTTTGTAGCAATAAAGCCCTCTTTTAGTGATAAAAGTAGTTTTTTCTTGATCTTCATCCAAGAGTGGGATCTGATTGTTTCCTGAAGCAGCGCCCATCATAGATCAGAGTTCATGACCTGTTGTAGAATCTAGGATCTAATGAATGTTGGGAAGAAGGAAACTGACTTTTGGAGTGTGTTTCTTGAGATCGGTGAAATCTACACAAACGCGGACCTTTCCATTTAACTTTGGGACAGTGACGATGTTGGATATCTAATCCGGATACTTGGCTTCTCGAATGAATCCCACTTTGATCAATTTCTCGATTTCCATGTTAACTTCATCTCGAAGTCATGGGGATAGGCGTCGCTGTTTCTGTTTGACTGCGGTGGCAATGATGTTGATTGCTAACTTGTGACATGCCTTAGCCGGATCGACTCTAGACATTTCTTCGAAAAACCATACTAAAACGTCTTGATTTAGCCGTAAGAACAGAATGAGATCGCCTTTTTTGTGTTAAACCAGCTTAGTATCGATGAAAGTACCTCTGCTAGGTCCATCAATGTTGATGTATTCGGTAGGATCCTCCATTGAAGGCTGATCATTAGGGTGATCAACTTGCTGTAATTGTTATACAACATACTTGTTAAAGGTATCTAAAATTGTTGAGACGGTGTTTTTGCAAGCTTGATAGAGCCTTTGACTACCCCTGATCTCATAGATACCATCGCTGTGTTTGAAGCAGAGTTCTTGATGATAGGTGAAAGCCATTACTTCAATGTTATGAATCCAACAACGACCCATAATCCTGATATAACGAGATTTGGTGTTAAACACATAATATAATGACAATGGTGGCTGGTTCCGCTGTAATAGGTAAGATGATCTTCCCTACTCGCTCTTCTTTAGAACCATTAAATCCACTGATAACGGTATCGCTTTGAATGACTTGATCAGCGAATCCCATTTGGTCGATAGTGCTCTGAAAGAAAATCTTGATACCGCTACTAGTATCGATCATCATTGTGTGCATAACAAACTGCTTCATCTTGAGAATTATGACTAACACATCATGATGTGGAAATTGGACATGGCTAGTATCGCAATCTTCGAATGATATCCCAAGTCGGTGATTGCTCAACTCAGGCAGAAGTTTGGCTTCTTTGTTTTGAGGTGTGAGATTATACCATTCTCATAGTCTCTTACGCTTGAATTTGTTAAAGTTGGTGATCTGATTGATTTTGATCATGTCGCTATGGTACATATGGTAAAGATGTTTATCCTCATATTGATATTTGACCTAGACAACTTCAAGCTGCTTCTTATAGCTCCCATCCTTGTATGATTCCATGTCAAAAATATATTGGAGCATCCATCCGTCCTTGAAAATGTATTCGAGCAACCTCTGTAAAGTATAGCAATTATCAGTAGAATAATGGTTTACCTTATGGTGCATACAGTACGGTTGGCTTTCGATTGGCTCCAATGGCTGGGAGAGACAGCAAAGCTTATCCTTTGTGTGGATTGGAAAAATTGTAGAGATTCGAGCATTCATCTTTGGGAGGACCTTGTTGATTTGTGAGTTGCCTTTTCGAGGGTTGCCAGAATTTCCCCTGGCATGCTTTTGGTCACCCTGATTCTCCTTTTGTTTAGTATTTCAATCTGATAGACCTTTCAGGGAAAGGACGTATTTAGTAGATTTATGCTTTTCAGACGTCATCCTTTCCAGGTCGACATAACCATTAACATTGGTGACCATAAATTCTAAGGTCGCAGGTTTATTGAGGAAGAGATGTTCTTTGGCTCTGCCGTCGAGCTGGAGTGCGATGGTAAAAGCAGTAACAACTATTTTCTGATCGAGAATTTCTACTTTACGCCTGAGCTCCATGAACTACTTCGCAAATACTTTGAGCTTCTCTCCGTATGATTATTTGAGACCGATTAGAGAATACAAATTTCTTTCTTTGTCTCTATTGTGAGCATATGTCTTGATGAATTACTTCTGCAGCTGGTCAAATGTGTATATGGAGTCCTCAGGCAGAAAGTGGAACCATTGGAGTGGTTCCTCCTACAGACTTGTGGCGAACAGACAACAAAGAATGTGGTTGAGATTGGAATGCAACCCCAATGAATCACGGTATTGCTGAATGTGCTCCTTTGGTTCGGTACCCTTGTATTTACGAATTTTTAAAGTTTGGAAACCCTTCAGAATATCCAAATTGAATAGTTCTTTAGCAATTGGACTTCCTTACAACTTGGTAAGATCGTCGGTCGTGCCCAGAATTTGTGCTTCGATCAGTTCCTTATTACGTTGGTCCATATGCTCTTGTATGGCATAGTGGCGGGTCGGTTGAGCAGCTTGACAAGGAGATTGCGGATTATGAGTACCGGTACCTTCACTTAAGCAATCTCGTACTAGAACTCGAGGCTGAGGTCTTTATTCTTTCTCTTGACGTATGGAACATCGGTGACCTCGGCTAATCTCAGATTGAACTTCGCCCCCCAAATAAATGGAAGGTTGAGGTTCATTTTGAATATGTCTGGAAATAGCTTTTCTGGTGGTTCCTTGAGGTCCAATACTTCCCGCGAAGAAGCCTGAGAGGCTTCTGGCACCTGATCACGATCTCGTGTTGGAGGAGCCTGCTAAGTATCTTGCAAAGCCTGCAAGGCAGTCTGTATTGTTGTCATTTTATCTTCATGTCATTTAAGCACTGTCAAATAAGCTTGTCTTTCGGCGTCGAGCACCTTCTCACGGAGCTCTCGGTCGCGAGTTAATTGTCGTTCGAGTTCATTATGTTTTTCCATTTCAGTATTGAGATTCGCTCGTAGTTCTGTAAGTTTTTCCAGCTCAACTGAGAGATCGAGTTAGACTCCGGTAGCTGGTCGCCTGGATGCGACAATGATTGAAATGTTGTAGTAGATTGACTGAATGCCATAGGATATTATGGAAAAAATCTCTTTCCCAGAGATGGTGCCAAATGTAATGGCCTAATTCTGTGAGCTCGAAGTGGTCTAGAATTAGTCCTTATACCAGTGTACCTGTGACAAAAATCTAATAGGCAAGAAATGACACAGGTGTTTAGAGTGGAAAACCTATTAATAGGTAAAAAACCACGATCTCGTGTTGAGGGTTTCGGTAATAGTGACGTTTATTGCCTGAGACTGATGATATCTTATTACAAGTTATTTCTAGATTTTGAAATGATTGACCTTGTGAATAAGAATTTTGGAGCTTTGAGAATCTTTAAAAATATAGTTTTCTTGGTGATTTCTCTTATAATTTTTTGGTCCCTATCTCTTCTAAAACTTTTTCTTTATATAAGCCTCTTCCATAGCTCTTCTTCGTGCTGAAGCACGTTCTACGAATAATGTGGTTAGTGGCTGTTTGACTGAGTAACTGTTGATTTCATAAGAGACAGGTGGCTTTAACTTGTTCAGGTTTTTCGAGTTGAGCTCGACTCACGATTCTAATTAGTTCGCAGAGTACGTGGGGATGCAAACAGGAGAAGTCTTGTGCAGAATACGTGAGTCTTACATGGAGGTAATTCGAACTAGTGACAGATCAATTTTATGTGAGATCGAGGGATAGGCCCCTATAATAACAATGTTCTGTCTATCTCAGTGAACACGACATCACTTTCGAAAAATAGATATCTCAAAAAAGCCAGGCAGTCGCTAATTTCCTTGCTGATTTCCTGGCCGAAGACATCGATTGGGAAGAACACGAAGACGATTTACCTGAAGATCAACCCAAAACAAAACGACCATGGGAACCTTAATACGGGCTGACATCTCTTTACTGATGGATCTGCTAGACTCAACTGCTCTGGGATAGGTATTGTCCTGGTTACTCCTTCCAATAACCGGATCAAGAAGGCCATCATATTAAATTTTGAATATTCCAACAATGAAGCCTAATAAGAAGTTTTGAAACCTGGTCTTGATCTCGATCTTGAACTTGGTGTTCCCAAACTTGCAGTACTTACCAATTTTTAGCTAGTTCAGAGACAGTACTCCAGTAAAAATCAGGCAAACGGTCGCATGGTTGAGTATGCAACCCTTGTTCTCCAACGCATGGAATGTTTCTCTGAAAAATCTTCCATTACACATTACCCTCAAGGCGAAAATAGAGATGACGATGCCCTCGCCTTCATAGCAGCCATGTTTGGCCAGTCCGAATCTCGAACACTCCATATCAAAGTACTCGAATGCCCAAGTATTGACCAGAAGGAAGTCAATGCCATCAATACTGGGGGCGAGAGTCTCTATCCTCAAGACTGGCACATTACCCTTCCTTGCATATTTCAATGGTTTTACCCTCCCGAAGGATCCCAAGGTCAAACGTTCGTTATTGGAAAACTGCCGACGATATACCATTCTCAAAAGTAGACTACACCACAAATCCCCAAACGACGTACACCTCTGTTGCTTCTCCCAACACGAAGCCACTACCATACTTATCGAACACCATGAAGGTAACTACGATGCTCACACTGCTGGTCGATCTCTGGCTTTTCGAGCAGTAACCAAAGGTTTATTCTAGCCCAATATGAAGAAACAAGCTAAAAGCTATGCAAAATGCTGTAACAAAGGCCAATGTAATGCCCACGACATCCGAAGTCCTTTACAAGACCTCCATCGTAGCCAAGATGCTTGGCCATTCAAGCGGTGGGCCATTGATCTAGTAGGCCCTTTTCCTAAAGCTTCGGGCAGTAGAGAATACATTCTAGTGGCTACAAATTATTTTACTAAATGGGTCAAAGCTGTACCTCTATGTCGAACCAGGGAAGAAGAAGTCATCAAGTTCTTATGGGACAACATCATCGCACGTTTTGGCTGCCCTCACATGATTCGATGCGACAACGGTCCAAAGTTTGTAAGGAGCAAAGTCTACAATTTCCTCAAAAAGTACAACATTATCCTTTCCCCCTCTACCCCCTATTACCCACAAAGAAATGGTCAGGCCAAAGCAATCAATAAAACTATAGTTGACGGTCTTAAGAAACGTGTTGATCAGAAGAAAGGCTGATGGGTTCAAGAATTACAACATGTACTCTAGGCCTATCGTACCACACCAAGAAAGGCGACGGGCTGTACCCCTTTCCTCCTGGCTTATGGTAGGAAAGCAGTGCTGCCTACCCAATTCAAAGTGTTAACGTGCGACCATGACCTCCTCGATAAAGATACTGAGTTCGAACTTGGATGCAATATGTTATGGATCGATAAAACCAAAGACCGAGCCATTGTTAACCTCGGCCATTATCACCTCTCTCTCTAGAAGTCATAAAATAGAAGGGTTCGACCTCGAAGCTTCGATATTGGAGATTTGGTACTTTGACGAGTCACACCCTCTTTGAAGTCTCGTAATGTCGGCAAGTTATCCAAATCTTGGGAAGGACCTTATGTCGTGTATGACAAAACTGACAAAGGATCTTATTATTTGATGGCAGAAGTTGAGGAGCCTCTACCCAACCCTTGGAACACGATACAATTAGTCTCATACAATAGGCTGCGGCCACCACCTTGCTCAACTAATGTAAATACAACATAATCAATGAACATCTTTTTCTCCTCTGAGCTTCATGTCATGTCTCTTGTAAACTTTTTGAGTTGGTCAAACTAAAGTTTCATGTAAACTCTTTAACCCGACTGATACTTAGGGGCGGCATCGAAGTCTTTTAAGGTTCGAATTTGAACAAACCCGAGTGGCATGAATGGTCGACAGACCGGACACTTGGATAAAAGGCGTATAGACAAACCCGCGTATAGACCCGAGGGTATCCTTCGAAGTCTAGTGAACTTCTTGAGTTGGTCAAACCTAAGTATCATGTCAACCCTTTGACCCGACTGATACATGGGGGTGGCCTTGAAGTTTTTCAAGGGTCCAATTCGTGCAAACCCTAGTGGCATGAATGGTCGATAGACTAGACATTCGGGAATGCATTGGGGCCGACCATATAATGTTTCGTTTAGGCTCAAACCTACGGATAGAACCGGAGGCAACCTTCAAAGTCCAGTGAACTTCTTGAGTTGGTCAAACCTAAGTATCATGGAAACCCTTCGACCCGACTGATACTTGGGGACGACCTTATAGTTTTCAAGGTTCCAATTCGAGCAAATTTGAGTGGCATGAATGGTTGATAGACCGGTCACTCGGAGATGCATTGCAGTCGACCATATCTTGCTTCGTCCAAGCTCCAACCTGGGGTTAGAAATACTTGGGGGCAATCTTCGTCGTCTGGTGCATTCTATACTTCAATTATCTCATAGAGATGCCAGCGTACTGATCTACCAGCACCTCAAGTCAAATACATACCAACAATTTAGGTCTAATACATACCCGTAAGCCAAATTCAACTAAATTACACATTGTTCAAATTCTACCTATCCAATACACATTGTTCAAATTTAACATACCAGTAATTCAAGGAGAAAAAGTTGATTACAAATGATAGAACCCAAAGAAAGCACCTTTTCCAAATACCCCACTCACACAGGATTTTTCGCACTTACTCCTTCTACCTGTTCTACTATAGCAATACCGCCACTGCCATTGACAGCGGGGTTCAGAAATACCTTTGACTACAGAATCAGCTATAACATTTCCAGCACCAACACCATCCCCTTTGACCGTGGGATCAGCTACTACATCTTCAGCACCTCCCCTTATAGTGTCCACTTCCATCCTTTCTGTCTATGCAACATCTTCGATAAAAGGCTCTTCCGTTGGAGGATAGGGCTCGAAGGTCTCTAGATCGTACTTAAACCCATCTATAAATTTTTTCAGGGCTGTGGTCATGTCACACTCCTCATCATACTACACCTGGAAATGTGCTTTGTTGTTCTTCAGTTGGTCATCCTTACTAACCAGCTTTGCCTCCAGCACTGCTACCTTCGGATTACAGTTGGTGATCGTAGCTTTGATTTCCTTCGCGACTTTGGCTCAATCTGTAACTTCTCTCGATCTAGCATGCCGACCTGGGTCTCCAGTGTCAGAATGGTTCCCTGCGAGAGCTCAAGCCTATCCCTTGCCTTCTCAATTTTCTTACTCAATACCTTCTGTACTTTGCTAAAAGATATCAACCAAATATTTACCTGTATGAATACTCGACTAAATTACCAGTTCTCAAAGAATAATTTTAGCTTCAAAATTCTCGAAACACTTACCTGATATAGAGCTTTGCTAACTTGCTTCGACGCTTTATCCGCATTTGTGTCGCAGAAAGTAGTCATCGACTCAGCTGTAACTCAAGCGTTCTCCTCCAATATGACCTCGGGTCGCCTTACTTTGGCTGGGTAATCCACATCATTAGCCATCTCCTCACGAGCCCTCTTCCGCAAAGTTGTTTTCGTTTGCTGCGCTGTCAAAGCTTTATCAGTGACCTTGCCTATACCCTTGCTTGTCTGCTGCTGCACTACAGGTATAGCATCAGACACACTCGACCGCATCATCCCAGGCCTTCCTCTTCGATACCATGGTACAAAGCTCGACTTTCAGCTCAAATTGTCATAATCCAACCCACCTGCCCTCGTTGAAGTACTTCCTTCTTTTCTCTTCATTGAATGGCCAACAGCAACTGGAACGTCTCTCAGCAATGTGTCCGTCTTCTTTCGTCTCTTTCTCACAATACTGAACTTCTAAAAAAATAACATTCACCCACTCCTCACTATCATTAATAAGGGTGCCAATATACATCCTCGGGTTTTTCAATGCATTATTTGTGGGATCTGCAAAATAAGAAAGGCAAGATCAAAAGTTTATTCGAGCCACATAAAGATCATACTTCGACTGTTAACTTACTTGCATTGTACAACCTATGCTTCAGCCCATGTTTTACCTCCTCCGGTGCATTCTCATAGTTCCCCCTCACCACCACTAAATCATTGGCTTACCTACGCCCAGTCGACCACAGGTCAAATGACCATGGTTTGTCTGAATGACATTGAATGTGATATGTTCTTACCTTCTTATTTGTTTTCCTCCAATAAAACGACACTATGTCAAACCACTGGATAAAAAACATCCCCTCGTATTTCAATTCAACATTCATCTCTTCGGAAACCCTCATCATTTCATAAAAATTGCCATTCATCTAGCATGTGGCAACATCCAAAAAATTCAATACCTGTTTCACCAGTCATCGAAGAGGATGCTGCATCCCTAAACGAATTTGACCTCTGAATGCTATAATCCCATCCTGGGGGGAATCCTTAAATGTATACTCAACCCTTAATGTCACCAGAATAACACCCACCTTTGACAATCTGTGTTTTGCCATAAATCAACCTAGCCTTTCCTGCTCCAGAGGTGAGACCGGCCCTACAGTTATCGAAACATCATCCGTACCATCATTACTATTACCCTCTTCCCCTTCCCCCTCGTCCCTCTCATCACCCAAAGATTTGACAATATCTTCATTCCCCATTCCCTCTCTTTCCTCTCCCTCCTCATTTTCTACTTCGTCACTCTCTCTGACTACTCGAGCCCTATGACGACTACTACTCGAAGCTCCAACACCTGGCATTACTACGGCCAAAGGGGCATCTGTTACAATTTCTAATACTTCCACATCACTACTCTCACCCCCTTGACCTTGACCAGATATACTTGGTCGGTTTACTTCGTCCTCATGTACCAACGTCATCCTCAAAGCTTGACGGGTACACATTATACCCTACAGATGAAGGGGATCAACATTAGCTTGATATATTCGAGTATTAAGGTCCAATTTCATAATATTATCTACCCCCACTAAATCGGCTAAGCTAGGACCGAATGTTCGATTGCTACCCCCCCTCGCTCCTCCCAATTTACCACTTAGCGAGACTTCCAGCCACATGTCTTACCCCATTCCTTAAATACCCAATTACCGATAAAAAGCCAAGAAAAACTTACCCCATTATAACGATGAAGAGCAAAAGGAGAGGCAACAGCAAAATTAAATTGCCTATCTTTACCATGAAGTCAGAGGGCGTACCTGTGTGAGTAGATCAGATTTATCTGCGATAATGGAATTTTCTTTCCTCCTCTACAATAACTTTACCCATATTAATGGTGTATGTCTTCTTCTCTTCCTCATTTATCTCTCTTTAGTTGTTTGGGAACAACGACTCTCTCTCATACCTCTTTTAATACCACCTAGAAAAATGAAACTGCCACGATTTCCTCCACCCACCATCATTATCACCCCTCTACTCCCCCCTCATTTTTGGGCATGATGTGTTATGCCAATATTTCCCTTACTTGCACCGACGTGCACGTCATACTCTTACACCAGCTAATACTTTTTTGAAGGCCTCTCAAACCTTCTGACATACTACCCAAAGTTGTTAACTCAAGTCCACATGTCACATCCATCTATTTTCCATACCCGAGGAAGCATAATAATGGCTTGCAGCGGCACACTGCCCTATAAATAGTATCTCCTCTGACATTTCTACCATTTCATCTGTCAACTTTTACAGTAAAAACTTCCCATACAGTCATCTTCGATCCATCTTATACATTCCACAAAAGTTATACCCTTTGACCACAAACATTTTTGAATCTTCTCATGCATTTATTTTCAAACCATCGTCTATGGTCAACTATAACCCATCATACATGTACATTAGTTCTCGAACCTTCGGTCAATACTTTTAGTTATATGAAAGATTTAAATGCTATTATTACTCGTTCTCATTACTCCAGTTTGAAGTTCGACTATTATACCGCGCCAATGTTATCATCGTCTGCAGTACCTATAACGGTTATACTACCATACTTCGACAAACATTGTTTTCATTCAGAAACAAAAAAAACATACGCGGGCATACATAATCAAAATCATCAAGAACAAAGAGAAATAACAAACATAACAAAAATAATAACACCAACAACAAACCCCTCTACACTCTCAAGCCCAATACCAAAGACTTCCTATTTATACACGTGATTGTTCTTACAGAGCCCCGCCTGAGCCATGGCTACGTCTTCAGCCTCCACCTAGTCTTTTGCTAGGCTTTTAAGTAAGAAATACCGGTTACTCATATGCGGGCCCAACTACTACATCACTCTCTCCCAGTGGTCATACGGATGCCTACAGATAGACTCCCCCAGCTCCAGCTCTATAGGGGCCTAACTTCTTACGGAGATGAAGTCGGCTCTTACACCACGGGGTTTAATCTTCAAACTAAGGGATTCAAGTATATAACTTAGAATGCGAAAAATTAGTTAGACAATACACTTGTGTGGATGCCTAGAATGGGACTCTCCACGATCTCTGATGAGGAATTTAATGAGTGTTTATATTTTTGTCGAGTAGTCAAAGGTTTGAGTACTGGCTTTTAATAGGTGATCGAAGGTAAACTGTAAGAGCTCAAAGGAGAGATTTTGTAACCCTTCCTTGGTTCCCCATCTCTCCTATTAATAGATCATAGGAGGGGCTGAGTCACCAATGTTAGGTCACATTATAAGGGTACTATCCGGATATCCCGGAGTGGGAATGGGTGCCATAAATGTCAGAACTGTCACTGTAATAGTTGCTGGGTCTGTCTTTGTACTTTGATACTGTAGCAGTGGTTGGGCTTATCACAGTAGCTGTATGGACCAATAATTGCGTCGTCTTTTCTAGTGAGCTGGCTATCTGTCCCGTCATACTTCGACCATGTGCGGATATGGTTGAAGTGTTTCTGCTGCGATGTGGAGTTCATCCTCAAGGCTTCGTCTTCGAATAATCTTTGGGAGGCTTGTTCAGGGATAAGACATGCTTCGATACATTCGAGTAGGCCTCAAAGTACCCTTCGAGTGTCTGACTGGGGCAGAAGGCTGCGAGTAGGCTACTACATTTGCCCCCTCTCAGGGAAGGTCTCGAAATTAGGTGTAGAGGTATTTGCTGAGAAAACTGCTTGTTGTCAGAAGTGAAACAGTTGACTGCTAGTTTTTGGTTCTTGAGGGAGGTAATAAAAGAGGGTAATAAAGAAATATTGGTAGTTATATGGTAATAAATGAAATGGGGCTATAAGTATGGGTTATGGGGGTAGGGATACTGTATGTTCTTCTTCTATTTCACTTTCTTCTCTTTCATCTGCAAACTTTTGAAAATCTTTATGGATACCTCGCCCAATACGCGCTATCAGAAAAGGATGGGTTTCACCCGAGATCGTCGCTTAGTGCGAAAGCCTGCTGAGTTGCACTAGAAGTTCTTTGGTCAGCATGATCTGGATTGGGACATGCCTGACTTGGTGGAGGTATGAGCTGGGGAACTCATCAGCGGTGAGTCTTATGCTTACCTTTAGGGGCAGCTGAAGTACAATTTTACGACTGTGGAGAAATGCTACCTCTTTCTGTCAGTTTTGGCCGAGTGCCTCGTTTGTGTAGAAGAGGAGATAGAGGAACAAGGCTCGGCGAGTGGAACTGAACCGTCTGAAAATAAGGCTGCTGCTTGAGGTGGTGATGATGAGTTTTGAAAGTTTATGTGGTTTTGTGCATTTGGGCTTTCAAATTTGATGTTTTTGTTATTGTAATTTACAGAATGGAAACAATGTTTTATTGCAATATTGAGAAAAAAATTGGCTTTGAGGTATAATGATATGGTCGAAGGTAATTGACTCTGTATTAGTTGAGACTCAGTACAAGAGATTGGAGTCAACGTGTGAAAATGGTCGATGGTTCGATGCTAAAGATTTGTTCCACTACAAGTCCTCGAGAATGTGGTTTGAATGTAGATACAGATGAATTGGTTATGTCTAGGAAGTTAAAAAGATCAGGCTGTTAAGTTTTTAAGGATGGGACTTAAAGATCGCAATCAATGTAACTTGGGATGAATTAGTGCTTTAAATGTACCTTTATGTATAAAATGAAGTGCTGCGAGGAGAATTTTTCAACTTTCTTCACCTTTTTGCTTTCTCGCTTGGATGAGAATGGCTTCTTCTTCGGTACCAAATAGCGGTAGCTCATCTAACACCATACAGGCAGATTGGATTGTGGCAAAGGCTATGCAGGTGCGGTAAAAGACGATACAACTGTGGCGAAGGTTTCTTATCGGTTTAGACATCGACGCAGTGATGCGGAACCTGTTTGAAGTGGAACCTCGGGAACCTATTGCTAGAATGCCTTTTGCATACTGGTGGGGGATTCTGTAAATGATGGGTCTGCTTCCGGGCCATTGGTTGTCTTTGCTAGAATCCTTCGCAGAGGAGATGGTGGAGCTAGAGGAGTCTACTGCTGAGGGTAATAGCGAGGAGGCGCATCCTGATAATAAATAGGGACCTCTAGAACCATTTTGGAAAATGTTTATATATGGTGGTGTGTAGGGTACTTGTATTGGATTTCTAAATTGAACTGTTTTGGTTTGACTGGAATAAAATTTGGAGTTCGTAATGTAACCGTCGAGTTCTTTTTTAGTACCTTCTGCGAGTAGAATTTTAAATGATCAAAGTAAGATTTTTCTATGTCAAAATAATTTATTTAAACTTGTCGAAGTAGGATATCTGGGCGCTTTAAAAGTAACAATTTGAAATGTCGTATTGAATGTCTGAAATGTCAAAGCAAAAATTCTAAACTGTCAAAGTAATAGTATAATCTGTCGAAGTAGAAATCAAATCTGTCAAAGTAAAAACTGTACTCTGTCGAAGTACAAATCTGATCTGTCAAAATAGAAGCTGTAATCTATTAAAGTAATAGTATAATCTGTGGAAGTAAGATTATGATCTGTGTATAGGTAAAATTATGAACTGTCAAAGTTTGTTGAATGTGTGGTAGATCGAATGTTCGATATATATGAAAATCGAATATTGGGCTATCTGTGGATGAATGCTCGAGACGCAATATAGTCAATTACTCGAGTGGGAGAAAGTGGGCATGTCAAAGGTTTTGCTAGATTTGACTGGACAGACTGACAGCCCAGAAAGCTGGTCTGTCAGAACGGTACGTGCTCCTAGGGTAGTGTTCCAAGCAGGTAATCATGATTTTCACTTATTTTATGGAAAATGTGTGATTTGATGCTGAGACTTGACTTGACAGCCTCGACTGGGGATCAAAAGGTTTGAGAAGCTTTAAGTTTAAAGTTAAATCAGAGTGAGTGTACGGTTCGCACATGAAGGGTATGAGGGGTAAATCAGTCAAAACCTGTCTCACCCAAAAAGCCGGGGTAGTGGGGGCGTGGTAATGATAGTGGTTTTGAAATCAAGATGGTTTTTGTTTTCTGGGAAGGTATACAAATGTGAAGGAAATAACCACTTTACTGTTCATAAAGAGAAACCAGAGAGTGAGAGGGAGAGAATATACGCCATTATCTTTGAAGCTTGAGAGAATTTGCTGAAGTTGTTGCTGGGACGGACTGACTTGCAGTTTCGAGTTTGCTTCTGCTAACATAGGTATGTGGATTGATCTCTGTCTATTTTTGTATTACTTTTCCTTCTGTATTTGTAAGTAGAATCACCGGGGTTCAGAATTGAGAGGTTATAATTGAGGACTGGAGGAATTCACGAGTTTAGGTTCGAGCCCATTTGGAGATTTTGAGGGTATTGACTTAGGGACAGGGTTTAGGATTAAGTTTTTGAATGTGTTTGTATATGTTGGTGAGGGTAGATGAAAAATGGGTTGCAGATACGTAATAGCCGAATGTATCGATCTAATTGCGTGCCTCTTCTTCTGTAGGATAAGATGCGTACCCGTCAAGCTTCGCGACAGAGGCTAATAGACGAGGAAATTGAAGAACTCCAGGCTAGTATTTCTGGTTATGCTCCAATAGATGAGGGCAGTGACTTAGAAGTGTTAGATGTTGTAACTGATGCCCCTTTAGCCGTGGAAGTTTCGACAAATGGGGTTTCGATTACTAGACGTCGTAAGATGGTAGTGGCAGTGACTGAGGATAGTGAGGAGAAGGAGATAGGAGGGGGTGGGGAGAGAAGCGAGGGTAATGTCGGGACTTCGGGTGTTAAGAGGGGAGGTAGCGAGTAGGGTAATGATAGTAGGGATTCGACTGAGTCTGATAATGTTGAGGGCTCAATCTCGGAGAGGGATAAAAAGAGACTGGATCGATTTGCTGCCCAGTTAGAGCTGTCGAAGGTGGGGGTAACATTACATATAGCAGGGGCGGGGTAGACATTCAAGTCGAACCCGCGGGAGGGAATAAGGGCGTATAAAGGCCAAATTTGATTGGGAATACAACTTCCTCTCCGAAGGCTGGTGAAAGAGGCGTTAAATTTTTGGGAGGTTGCTCCAGTTCAAATAAATGGAAAGTTTTACAAGGTGATGAGGGTAATAGAAGGTATGAATGTAAAATTGAGAAGTGAGAAGAGGGGTTTGATTGAATGGTATGATGTTGCATCATTTTATTCGAAGAAAGAAAATCATAATGTAGGGACGTACCATATCTAGTGTCACCCAGAGGAGCCCTAGTTGTTTGATCTGTGTTTGACGGGTCAAGGCTGAAATAAAGATTTAATTGCGGTATAGGGTAATTTTAAGAATGTCGAAGGGGAGGGCACTTATAGGCTGCATCGTATAGTCTATAACCCGAGTAAGTGTGTTGTTAAAGGTTTTATTTTGATATGTTGCTCGAATAAGCTGTGATTATACTTATGTTGGTAGAAGGTACTGTTGTCAAGGAACTTGCTGATGAGGACTCTTTGCAGGCGAAGGAGAGTGAGGTAGAAGCTACTGTTGAAGGTGTTGGAAGGGGCATGGAAACTCTTGTGGTCGAAGGTATTGCTACTAGCGCTATAACTGGCATGATTGCAGATGATGTAGGGTCGAGGCCTTCTACTGTGTGTACTGAATGTGTTGATGCTGCAAGGCCTATTGGGGGAGAAGCTGTAGCCACCCCGGTCTGAGGTATTTGTACTTGAGTGCCATGCCTGCTATTTCTAATTTTCTGTCGAGTTGTAATATTTGAACCATCTTTATTTTTATGTGGGGTTGACCTTGGAACTTGTTTTGTCTTAGCTGATTTGAACTGCTGTGTTGAAACTAATTTCTGGGAATTTGATTTGATTGACCTGTTTGTGCTTCATACTTGATGTATATTTTGAACTGAATTTGATGTATTGTTCTGAACTGATTTGAATTGTGTTGTGTTTAAAATGCTTCTCTGATATATGATGTTTTAGAAATTCTTGCATGTCCTAGGATTGTAGATATTCCTGTATAGTAGTATCTGCATGTACTGTTTCTGTCGAATGATTAAAAAGTGATTAAACTCTGAAGAGCTTCGAGGTGGTTGTGATACTCTTTTGAAATTAGGGGATATGCTGGACATCGAAGGCCTAAGCCACAGCGATGTAAGACGTGGTCTCCCTCAATGCATTCTCAAGGGTCCGGTCGATCGACCATTCGTGCCCCTCGAATTAGCTCAAATGTTGGGAGTTTGAAATTTTTTAAGGTCGCCCCTGAGTATCGGCAGGGCCGAAGTTGACATGACACTTAGAAGAAACCCAAAAATTTACTAGACTTTGAAGGCCTAAGCTACAATGAAGTAAGACGTGTTCGCCACCAACGCATTCTTGAGGGTCTGGTCTTTCAACCATTCGTGCCCCTCGAGTTTACTCGAATGTTGGAAGCTTTCAAATTTCAAGGTCGCCCTAAAGTATCAGTCGGGGCGAGGGTGGACATGATACCTAGGGTGAACCGAGGAATCGACTAGACTCCGGCGGTTCTAAACCTTATTGAATCATATATGTTCACCCCCAATTCATCCACGATGGTCCGGTCTGTCGACCATCCTTGCTCCTCGAGTTTGCTCAAAATTTGAAGCTTGAAAATTTTAATGTCGCCCCCAAGTATCAGTCGGGTTGAAGGGTTGACATAATACTTAGAGGGAGCCAAGAAATTGACTGGACTTCAAAGGCCGAAGCCACTGCAAGCATAACTGTTCACTCCCAATGTATTCTCGAGGGTCCGGTCTGTTGACCATCCTTGCCCCTCAAGTTTACTCGAAATTGGAGGCTTGAGAAATCTCAAGGTCACCCCGAAGTATCAGTCGGGTTGAAGGGTTGACATAATACTTAAGTTAAACAGAGAAACTCATTGAAAATAGGAGATGAAGTAGGGGTGAAAAAACAATTTATTGATTATTCTGTATTTATATCGGTTGTACAAAGTAGAGGCCATGGCCTATTGTATGAGACTAGCTGCATTGTATTCCACGGATTGGGTAAAGGCTCTTCGTCTTCTATCATTAAATAGTATGGACCCTTGTCGGTTTTGTCGTACACGGCATAAGGTCCTTCCCAAGATTCGGCTAGTTTGTAGGCATTTCGAGGCTTCGAGGATTGGTTGACACCTCGAAGTACTAGATCTTCAATATTGAAACTTTGTGGACAAACTCTCTTATTATATGACTTCTGGAGCGACAGATGGTAAATGCCAAGGTTGACAATTACTCGGTCTCTGGTTTTGTTAATCAATAACATGTTGCACCCGAGCTCAAACTCATTGTCTTTGTCTGGGAGGTTGGGATCTCGTATGGGTACTTTGAATTGAGTAGGGAGCACAGCTTCGGTACTGTATGGTAGATGAAAAGGGGTGCAACCTGTGGATTTTCTTGGTGTTGTCCGATAGGCCCAGAGGACATACTGTAACTCTTGAACCTATCAGCCTTTCTTTGCAACGACTCTTTTCTTGAGACCATCGACTATGGTTTTGTTGATGGCTTCGACTCGACCATTTCCTTGGGGATAGTAAGGTATTGAGGGTGAGAGGATGATGTTGTGCTTTTTGAGGAAATTTATGACTTTGTTACCGATGAACTGGGGACTATTTTCACATCGAATCATATAGGGGAACCTGAAGTGTGTGATGATATTTTCCTATAGAAATTTGATGACTTCTTCATCTCTGGTTCGGTATAAAGGTACCGCTTCGACCCATTTGGTTAAATAGTCTATTGCCACAAGGATATTTTATCTTCTACTCTAGGCCTTAGGGAAGGGACTGATGAGATCGATAGCCCATCTTTTGAACAGCCAGGAAACCTGACTAAAATGGAGGTCATGAAATGGGCAGTAGATGTCATGAGCATGGCGTTGGCATTTGTCACAGTGTTTGGCGTACTCTTTGGCTTGTTTTTTCATGTTCGGCCAGAATTAACCTTGAGAAACGGCTTGATGGGCCATAGAACAACCAACAGTATAAGCACCGCAGGTACCTTGATGGAGTTCAGCAAGAATTGTAGAGGCTTCAGTTTGAGATATGTATCGAAGGAGGATGCCATTTGGGGATTTGCGATATAACTCATGTTTGTGGATGGTGTATCTGCGATAGTTTTCTAGCAAAGTTTATTTGGCTTTGGGATCATCTGGGAGGGTTGCATTGTTGAGGTAGTGGAGGAATGGTGTCCGCCAGTCGTCTGGATCGAGACTCTTTCCCCTAGTATTGATGGCATTGATTTCCATCTGGTCGATACTTGGGCGTTTGCATAGTTCGATGTGGAGGGTTCGGGATTCTGATTGGCCTAACATAGCTGCTATGTAGGCGAGGGCATCTGCAAGTCAATTTTCTCCTCGAGGGTAATGAGTGATAGTAGATTTTTCGAGGAAACGGTTCATGCACTGTCGAACGAGACCAACATATTCAGCCATGCGATCGTATGTTTGATATTCACCTGTATAATGTCTCTGAACAAGTTGGGAATCTGGGAAAACTACGAGTTTGGGGACGCCGAGTTTGAGGGCATGGTCGAGGCCATGAATCAAAGCTTTATACTCAGCTTCGTTATTGGAGCATTTGAAGTTGAGCTTGACTGCCTTCTCTATTCGATCATTGGTATGTGCAACTAGGACTATACCAATCCTTGAACCATTAGGTCCAGCGGATCCATCTATGAATAAACACCATCCGGTGTTAGGGTTCCATGGATCTGTTAATTTAGGTTGCTCATTTGTTGAGTCGTCTTCATGTTTCTGCTAATCGACATCTTTTACCGGCAAGTCAGCAAGGAAGAATGCTACTGCTTGGCCTTTCTGGGATATCTGCTTCTCGAATGTAATGTCATGTTCACCAAGATACACAAACCACTGTTGTTCTAGTCTGGATTTCTCTTTTTTGCCGAGTACTTCTCAAAGGTGGTAGCTTGTTATAACATGGATGGGGTGTGCTTAAAAATATGGTTTGAGTTTGTGGGCTGTATAGACAAGGCTAATAATGGGTGGTTGACCAAGATAAGTTTTAAGTTCGAGGAAGGCCTATTCGAAGTTAGGTGTCCAGTTAATCTCAGGGCTATTTTTCTTTTTTGCTTTGTGGGCCCCTTGGTCACGTAGAGGAAAAAGAGCTAAGCACATCTGTCTGAGGATTTGGAAATGAAACGGTTCAGGGCTGCTATCTTGCCAGCCATTTTTTGGACATCTTTTTTGGTTCGGGGCGAAGGCTGCTATCTTACCAGCCACTTTTTGGACATCTTTTTCGGTTCGGGGCGAAGCCATGTTGATGAGGGCTCGAATATGGGTGGGGTCGATCTCGATACCTCGTTTGCTGATAGGGTGGCTTAAAAATTTACCAGACGAAATACCAAATTGGCATTTATCTGGGTTGAGTTCCATGTTGTATGTTCGAAGTATCGAAAAGACTTCGGTTAGGTCCTGAATGTGGGTCTGTTTTTGAAGACTCTTGCATAATATGTCGTCGATATAAACTTTGACTGACTTGTCAAGCAAAGGTTTAAACATGGTTGTGACAAGGCGTTGGTAAGTGGCTAACATTAAAATAGTAAAGGCCCTGCACAATGTTGAAAGAAGTTTTAAGCTGATCTTTAGGGAGGAGGGGTACCTGGTTGTAACCCAAAGCTGCATCCATCATAGATAGGCGTTCATGTCAAGCAGTAGCATCGACGAGTACTAAAATGATCGACAATGGGAAACTGTCCTTCGATATGTGCTTATTGAGGTCTATAAAGTCGGCGCAGATTCTGATCTTGCCGTTCTTCATAGAAACTACCATAATATTTAATATCCAGTCAGTATACTTCACTTCTCTGATAAAACTCGCGGCTATGAGATTGTCCACTTCATGGTTCACTGCTTCTCGAAGTCGAGGCGCCAGGGTACGCTTCTTCTATTTTATTACTGTGGAATGGGGGATAAGGTCGAGGTGATGGCATGCCAAACTGGGGTCGACACCAAGAATCTCCAGGAATGTCCATACAAAGACATCTTTGTTTGCGGGAAGAAAATCTATAGGCTCGATGCGTTCTGCCTCGTCTAAAAATGTTCCAATGAATGTACCTTGACCATGACCATGACCGTTGAGTTCTATATAAATAGTAGGTTTGATGGGTGGGGTGGTATCTGTCGAAGGCATAGGGAGAAAGAAATAGTGATTAATATGGGCGGCTGACGAGTTTCTGGGTCTGATCGATCTCCGGGTGCTCGCATGAATGGGCAAGGCGTTGAGAGCCTTTTAGATTCCAAGTACCCTCGGGTGTGGTAAAATGAAGGGTTTGATGATATGTCGAAGGTATGGCAAACATGGTATGGAGCCAGTCGCGTCCGAGGATACCGGGGTATTCTGATTTCTTGTCGACGACAAGAAAACTTGTTTGAAGTGTGATCGGGACGGTAGTAAGTGGGAGGTTGATTCGACCAACAACAACTTCTATGGCCCCATTGAATCCTTTCAACTCAACATTGGCAGCGGTTATGAGGTCGGTTTTCTTCATGGCTTGGGCAGTTTGGTAGAAAAAGGCATCAGTTGCACTTCTTGTATCTATGAACATTATGTGGAGGACGATGATTTTGATCATGATCATGATGACTAATGAATCAGAATGGGGGAAATGGACATGGGATGTGTCACAGTCGATAAAAGAGATGCCTTCAGATTGAGGGGAGAGGCATGATCCTGGCAAGAGGGCGGGTATCTTCTCCTGATAAGTGAGTTTGTAACATTCTTCGACATCCTTACGCTTGCTCTTGGCACGACCACTATCGATGCTGTTGGCCTCGATGAAATTTATTTGGTAGATATGCTCCTCGGACGGGTTGGCAGTGGGGGAGGGTTGAGACTTGAGGTATGACCCATCAAGGTAGCTAGGAAAGTCGGCAACATACTGATGTAGAGGACCTGCCTTGAGGATGATTTCGAGGGAACGCTGCAAGGTGAAGCATTTGTTGGTATGGTGACAGTTACATTTGTGGTTGGCGCAGTAAGGTTCGCCTGATCTGACTTTGATAAGGAAAGGGATACGCTATATGGGGTTTGCCTATATATGTTGTAGAAGAGTACTGAGGGGGGGGCAGTAAGTTTGGGTAAGACTGGCTTCGGTCACTTCTTGAAAGTTATAACATTATTGTCGTTGTGAGGGCGTTTGTGGCTTTAAGTCTCATGTGAGACAGGAGTGATCAGGGGTGTAGGAGTAGATGGAAATCCTTGTCGAGGTTTACTGAAGTTAGCGGTTGAAGGTTGGCCCGTTTTACGGGAATCGTGGAGGCACTCAAGGTCGATATAGCTATTGACCTTTGAGAGTACCCACTCGAAGGTTTGAGGTTTGTGGAGAACCAGATGTTCTTTCACATGGATGCGATCTGGTAGGGCATTTGAGTACGCGAGCATAGCATTCACGCAGTCAAGGTTCTTGACTTTCCGTGATTCATCGAGAAACTTCTTGGTGAAGGCTTTGAGTGCTTCACTGCTAGATTTTCTAAAATTGTAGAGGGCATCAATTATGACTTCTCTATCTTTATTGAAGGCAAACTAGGCGATGAAAAGTTGTAAAAGTTGCTCGAAACTCCGGATCGAGCCATTAGAGAGATTGTGATACCATCGAAGGGGGCTGTTAGTAAGGCTGGTGCGAAAAAGGTGGCATAACAGGAAGTTTGCTCTAGAATAGAGGCCCAGAGCGTCTTGGAATTCAATAATGTGCAATTGAGGGTCTGTATTGTAGTATTTTCTGAGTTTGGGAGCACGAAAATTGGGGGTATCTCGATAGCGAAAAGTTTGGGTCAAAGGGGGCTATTCACTCGACTCCAGGAGTTTGAGGCTATATTTTGTGATCGAGGTCCTGCTGTGCAGCATAGGTAGGGTGAGGGGGCGATCGAAGGGTTCGAAGGTGATGAGGTCGAGTATGTAGTATGTTTTCGGCGCTGCGCTTCACGAGACGCTGTCGAGCAGGGTGGTGTTTGGGATGTCTGGAGGAGCGAAGGGTGGAGTCAGAGGAGTTTTCTGTGGGGTGGATGCCAAGATGGATGAAGCCAGTACGCGGAATAGTGTGGGGAACACCCTCAGCACCAATATAGACTGGGGGTACTTCAAGATTGGGCAGGGGTCCCAGACAGATGCCGACAGACACGCGTGATGTGTCTGGTACTTGGGATGGTCGAGCAGCTTCCAGAGGCTGTAGTCTCTACAACTTTCAGACGGTGTTATGTAACTCCTCAATCATCCGGTTCTGTCTGTCGGCATCGTCCAGGCGACAATTCCGTTAGGCTTCAAACTTCAGCAGGTGCTCCTCGGCTTGAGCGAATTGTTGAGAAAGTAAGGCTATTTGGGCCGCCACTCCGTCGACAGTGTTGCTGGCATGGGTAGAACAGGAATGGAGAGTGGGTGCCATTGAGGATAATCTGTTGGAGTTGAGATCAAAGGGAGGGAAATAAGAAGGGGAAATAGGTAGGGTGGAAAGTACAGACGGTGCCAAATGTAGGGGACAAACTTCTTAAGGAGGGGAAGTCGGATCTTACACCACGGGGTTTAATCTTCAAACTAAGGGATTCAAGTATATAGCCTAGAATGTGAAAAATCAGTAAGACAATACACTTGTGTAGAGGCCTAGAATGGGACTCTCCACGATCTCTGATGAAGAATTTAATGAGTGCTTATATTTTTGTCGAGTAGTCGAAGTACTGGGTTTTTACAAGGTGATCGAAGGTAAACTGCAATAGCTCAAAGGGGAGATTTTGTAACCCTTCCTTGGTTCCCCATTTCTCCTATTTACAGATCATAGGAAGGGTTGAGTCACCAATGTTAGGTCGCATTATAAGGGTACTATCCGGATATCCCAGAGTGGGTATGGGCGCCATAAATGTCGGAACTGTCACTGTAATAGTTGTTGGGCCTGTCTTTGTACTTTGATACTGTAGCAGTGGTTGGGCTTGTCACAGTAGCTGCAAGGACCAATAATTGCGTCGTCCTTTCTAGTGAGCCGGCTGTTTGTCCCGTCATACTTCGACCATGTGCGGATATGGTCGAAGTGTTTCTGCTGCGTTGCGGAGTTCATCCTCAAGTCTTCGTCTTCAAATAATCTTTGGGAGGCTTATTCAGGGATTGGACATGCTTCAATATATTCGAGTAGGCCTTGATGCAGCCTTCGAGTGACTGACTGGGCAAGAAGGCTGCGAGTAGGCTACTACAAGTTCTACCAGGTCAGGCAACCCCACATCCAATCCCTGATCAACAAAAAAATTATGCTTCAGAGCCATCATCTTCTCCTCAATACGGCGTTCCCTCTCCTCCATTATCTTCTTGTAACGAGTATGTGGAGTAGTTTCCATTATTTTGCTTACTCAAGTGAGAAGATGTAGAATGTTTGAAATTCCCCCCAATAACCTCTATTTATACCTTGATTAAAGGGTATTTATTAACTCCTTAATCAGCACTTACATTAATTACTTTCCTCAAAACTGCTTATATTTAACTAGTCAACTCTTCAACTTTCCATGCCTAACAGTTTTCTCAGCACGCGCCATTTGCACTTTTTTATGAGACCCCCACTGAGAAGGGGCGAATGTAGTAGCCTACCTACAACCTTCCAGTACCAGCCAAATACTTAAAGGCTATATTGAAGCCTACCTAGAGACTAGATGCCTAACAAGGCAGTAACTATGTCCACGAAGCCTTCCGAGATTAATCGAAAAATCGAAGGCATCATCGAAGCTAACGACCATAGTCAAAATTGAAGATAGATGGTCAGCACCAGAACTCGGAATTAATACCAAAGAGACTTTGACTATGGTAATACATGGTCGAACACAGACACATCTGACAGCCAACTCACCAGACAGAACAGTGAAATGAGCTGCCTGGCAACTACACTGTCAGAACCGACTCCACGTACAGAACAACTATCCCCAAAAGATATACATGTAATCTAACCTCCCATGGTAACTCACCCCTTTTCCTATCTCCTATAAATATGAGGGAGGAGGCACTATGAAGGGGATAGAAAAACTTTCCCAAAAGCCCTTCAAGAATACTTTCGAATACCTTATAACTTGTTTTTTACTCGATCTGCCATCAAACTCAATAAATATCAACAATCAATCAAATCCTCACTAGAGGTCATGGGTAAACCAATTCTAGAACTCCACGCAAGTGTGTTTATTCAGTAATATAGTCTATTATTGCCTTATATACTTGCTTAAGCCCCTAGCTGAAGATGAAACCCGTGGTGTAAGAGCTAGTTTTCCTTCTCACGAAACTTGACCCCTATAATTGTATAGGGGCAGATTTCTAATCTCCGTCTCCCCACTCCACCACCATCACCTCCTCCTCCTTAATCCTTACCAATATAGAGTTCGTAGAGATGAAAGGGAGTCCTACCTTAGAATATAATCCTACGTAAGATACCGGTGATACTGCCTCGCAGTTACACCGGCCCCCACGTCTATCTCCTCAACCTTGTCCACCACAAGGATGTGAAGACACCTCCAACGCTGCTCGCCTGCCAAGACAATGTAATGAAATCTCCACATACAATAAAAAATTTCCTCAGCTTCAGCCGCTTCTTCTTTCGATATACCTTGATACGTCGGTGGAACGAGAATTGGGGTAGGCAACTTCAAAGATTGATCCCTGAAGTATCTCAACTTAAATCTCTGCATCTCAGCAGAAAACTCTCTCTTCATAAACCATTCTCCGGGACTTAACCATTATTACTCAAGAATTCCAGAGGATTTTTCAACAACAACGTACTTTGCTAGAAGCCACACACCACCAAAATAAAGATCTTCGACGATGGATTTTATTTATCACCAAAGCCTTTTAGCGATGGGCAAGGACCGTCAGATTACTGTCGTTGATCCTAGGGTCACTAAAAGTTTGGCAACGGGCAAACCCATCGCCATAAGTCATAGATTCCGCGACAAGCTTAATTTGTCGCTAATTATCACTTATTGGCGACGGTAAATTCCGTCAGTAAAAGATTAATTTGTCATTTTAGCATCATAATTTAGCGATTGAGAGTAACCGTCGCCAATTAGTATTATTTAAAATATATATTTATATATTATTATTATAATATATAGTTTGAAAATAAAATTAATAATCAAAATGAACCTGCAATAAATGCAAGAAAACACCTAAAATATTTTATATTGATTACAAATGTCATTACAATTAGAAAATCAGAAGCACTATCTATAGATGACTCGGCATAAGCTGAGTGCAAACATCTAGAGCAAAAGTTCAATGAAGTTGATTCCTACATAACACCTCTTCTTCCCATTCCCATTGCTTGCCTTTTAACTTGTGTTTTATAATAGAGGAGGATGCTAGGGCTCTTGGATACAAACATTTGTAGTTGATACTTATTATAATTCCTGGTTAAGGTGTCTTGCCATAACCTCTGCTTGCATTAGCATAAAAAAGCAAAAGCAAAAACATAACACCTCTTCTTCCCGTTCTTGAATACACCTTAACATTATTTATGATTACCAAAATATTTATAGTCTTCAGTTTCAATCTCTTTAGGATGGCCCTCCCTTCTACCATATATCAATTTTGTATTTTCAATTTTATCTCAGCAAGCACATGCCACAATGCAAAGCTTTTGGTCATCAAGAATAAAATATCTCAAACCAATTTGGTTAGTGCTTGAGTGCCGCATGACATCAATTATAAGCAAAAAAGAATTACTAACACAAAGTTCATCTAAAAGCTTAAGTCTGCAGAGCTGTTCATTATCATACTTGCATGGTATGAAATATCTCATTTATTTGATTTTTTACAGCATGTAATTCACAAATTCGATGGATTCTTAAGTTATATCTGAAATATATGTATGGGCAGTCGGCACAATACTGAATTAAAAATAAATGCACCTTAAGCGCATTTTTTTATGCTCGAGGGCCTAGTTTTGGACATTAACCAACAATCAGAAGTTTCCATTATTGGATTTAAGCATATACTCATATTTCATAGCCTTGCTACTTTAAAAGAGTTATTGAATCACAATCATTTTTCTCGCCCAATATCCTACCTCCATTAAATCTTCGAGCTTTTTCTCTTATCAAAACACATTCAGGTAAATGGATTATGATTCTATTTCCTGCTAAGACAAAACAATAAGAGACATAACTAATAATAGATGATAAACACAAGTTATAAGCATTTGATGAGATAAATTGGAAAAATTGAGACATATGAGGAAAAAAATACCCCTATATCGGGTGCTAAAATTCTTTTCTACCAAACAAGGAACTGGTCCTCATTGATTGTAGTCACCCAGTGCATCTATTGGAATATGAGACCTAACTTATCATTTGTTTCCGAGGTAACCCGATCCAGAGCCAAACTGCCCGGTCTCAATAGCTAATTTGTCTAAACTATGACATCGATGTCACAGCTAGATAACCAAAAAAAATATTAGGATAAGGATTGACACATGACACTACAATCAATTTGGCTGACAATGAAATATGTACTTAAGTAAATAAATTTCGAATGTAAATGTGATTTAGATCAACGAAGAATCATCTTTTAGATTCCTAAGCATCTTAGTTTAACAAGGGTATAAGAAAATATTCAATCCAATCTATTGTTTTCATTTTCTACCTATCTAAGCTAATTAAGGCTATTGAAAGCAAGAAAAAAAGTACTCTATTATTCTGTCTAGTGAAGTAAGATTAGATAATCTAGAACTTTTTCAGTTTCCCAAATATCAACTAAGCTTAAACTCTGTCATAGGATAGAGCAGGGCCTAGGAAGCTTAGTGTTTATTGTCCTATCTATATGGTCTGTTCACAATATTGATAAGACATCAAAGAGTACCTATGTAAAGTAAGACATCAAGGAGTAGCTATGTAGAGTAAGTCAAATTTGACAAGAAACAATTGAAAATATTTATTAGAGATATAAAAGTTAGCCAAGCTTTTTGAAGTAGTAAGATAAGCTCGACAAATATATGATTCTATAAGCTTGAGGATTAAAGAAAAACTCACAGAAGCTAACTAGAAATTACTCACATACTACTACTCATCCTTTGGTTGTCAGATTTATGCTCATTACGTAGCGTTTCAATAACTTCATCTAAAGGAGGATCTAATGGTCTTCGATGAACTTGATCACCTATCTTGATTTTGTATGCCTGTGGTTGGCTCAACACAAATTCTTTCAGCTGATAATAAATAAGCAAAAGTTTCATTTAAAAACACATTCATGAAGGTTTAAGATACATTAGGCGGCATGAAAATCAACATACGGATATGTGATCATCTAAATTTCCCAAATTTCAAAACTCCACATATCAATTGAGCTTACATACTTTTAACTTTGAAATAGATATAGGTATATCTCAGCGAAGTCCTTCCATGGTGAACATGATTGTACTCAAATTGACTCCCATAAACTTGGCATCTACTGATCCAGTTTTTAGGACCTTTGTCCACCTCATAGCAATATCAGCCACCATATCCTAAAAATTGTTAAGATCCAGGTAAGATAGTTTCCCTAAATGCTAATTAGTTTCTCCCACATGGCCACACCCAATGCTCTTAAAAATAATCCTCAGCGAGTATGGAAAAATTAAAAAGAGCTGCTATATATAAATAGATAGAGCTTGAATTACTTTTAAATTTTATAACTTTAAACAAACATATTGTTTTAGAGAAACCTAGATTCCTGTTCAGAAATTAAAGAGTACTCAAACAAGGATCTTAATTTGGGGGTTTACGTGTTGATTGGAATTTCATTTCTTATAGGTCACAGAAAAACTCTTTAACATATAAACGTTGTCACCACACAGTTTTTAAACATTAGCTATTGCATACACCCAAACACATATCTCCCACCAACTGCTACCTGCTAATCATCAAGATTTATCTTGGCTCAATTGGAATGAGCAACTTTCAGAGTACTGCACGAGCCCTAAGGAACTAGTTGGACAAATGGTGATAAATAATGATCTCGTAATCCCCTGAATATCAAAAACAAGTTATCTATCTCCAAGTGAATTCTTCGTCTATAAGGTATCTAACATGCTACAACTTGTGGCATGGTCTGTATGGACAACACTCGTGAGAGAACTCCAAGCATAAAACCAAAATTTATAAGAATACAAATCATACATAATTTAGATTAATTTGAAAGTTATTTCAGATTGTTTTACGATATTTCTTCAACTGGTTTATTAATTGATTAGTCCTCAGTTAACTTGATCCTCACTTATAGTTGGTACAAGTTTCTTAAACATTCAAACCTATAAATTGTGTGACAATAATGTAGATGTCAAAGTTCTACATGTCTGATTTGCTAAAATATGGTGAAAAATACCCAAAACCCATACATAATTGTTGTTAAAAATACAACCCCAAACCCACAAAATACTAAAAACCTAATCATAACTACAAAATCTGACTAAAATCACAGAAGGGGTAAAGCTATAAAACAATTTGTTAGCCGGGAGCAACGAACAACAAATCAGAGTTTAGCAAACCCGAAAGAGGGGCCCTGATGATGCTTTATCATCTCAGATTGAACCTATAATGGATCCATATTGTACAAACAAATCAAAACATTTTTCCAATCTCCCATTTAGGCATTTTGACAAACACACATTGAAATGGGCTAGTTTACTAATCCAACTGTTGGTTTACTTCAACAAATGAACCCATTTTTATTAAAAACTAGAAATAGTTAAAAACATAAAACCTTGTTGTTCCATCAAAGAGAGAAGGTGGGTCTGAATTAGAATCAAAATTAAGGGGAAGAATCTCATGCACACTTCTGCAAATCAATGAAATAAAAATAAAGATACACATTAAAAAATATCACAAGTGTTACTCGTGAATTATAAAAAAACCCAATATAAATACTAAAACATGGGAGAATTTCAAAAACCTACTTTGTGGTCATGGATGTAGTAGTAGTAGTAGCTCTGGGTTTGCTGGAGGGAGAAAGATTATAGGTCCCATGGAGCTATAAATTGAAGGGATTTTTAGGATAGTCCTTATGAAGATTGTCTGGTGGGTATTTGGATTGTAAAAGTAGGGTGGGTTAAGAATGGTTTTGGTGGCTGGAAGATGATCTTGGGTAGAAGAAGTGAGGAAGGATCATCAACTCAGAGTCCAGTAAATATGAAATTGAAAGAGAAGATGGAAAGAGTACAACAATAATGAGGTTTTGGCACAAAATTGAGGCAAGTATGGAGAGAAATCATAAAGAGAAGAATCATGAGAGAGAAATCGTGAGAGGGAAATGGGGATTTGTGGGAGAGAGCAAAAAAATTACCATTCCGTTTTATGTTTTTAGAGGATGAGAGGAAAGACGACAATAAACTGCTTCATATACCTGAAAGTGGAACCATTTGCGATACAATAGCTTTGTTGGAATTACAATTACGTTTTCCAAATAATTGACGACAGTGATTTTAATTTTGGTGACGGAAAACGCCTATCGTAAGCTTGTAACAAGTTTATGTGTCACTAAACTTCTACCTGTTATGTCACTGAAAGTCATTTTTTTGGTAGTAACTCTCGTTTTTAATGCATAGGTGCATTTCCAAAACAGTCATTATTCACAATAGAACTACTCTCAGAACCCCAAGCGTCCATTACATCAATACTTTTCATCGTCATTTAATGCAGATACATCCCTCCACACAAAGAAAATACCCATTTCCATACTAGTCAAATAACCATTAAATACATCATTTCTTTTCAACTTCTAATAATGAAAATACACAGGGTCTTTCTTAACCAAAGCCACTGATGCCTTTAGTTGTGAGGGGGCGATTGAAGGGACCTATCCCTTAAACTACCTCCAATTTAAACTACCCCCATATCAGGCTCACGTATTTCACACATGACATTAAGCAGTCAGCAGTACCACCTAGCCCATGAGCTGATAAAAAATGGGAATCAAGCGAAACATATGAATATGAACAAGTTAAAGACACGTGTCTCCCACGAACTCAACAGTTAGACAGTCAACCACCACTTACCTCATTGTTTGGAGAATGTGCTTTAGTATGATAACGAAATGTGGGTAAGGCCTATATAAAGGAAAAGTTCCAGAAGAAACAAAGACCAAGAATAACCAGAAAAAGACCATAAAGAAAAACTTCTTATTTACAAGATCAAGTATTTCTAGTTCGAGAGTTCACTTGAAATAAGATATCAGCCTCAATCAATAAAAGTAACTGTTACTAAAACCCTCAACTCAAGGTCGTAGTTTTTTTATCTATTCAAAAGTTTTCTACGCTAAATCACCTGTGTCATTTCTTGCTTTACATTAGATTTTTTCATAGGTACATTGGTGTAAGAGCTAATTATGAGCCATTTTGAGCTAACGGAATTAGGCCATTACAATTATAGTTTCAAACTTGTTTTTCTGCTTTGTGGTATCCCTACATTTGAGTGGGGTAGTTAGGCCGCGACGTCATTGGGTACTTCAGATGTATATTTTGAAGGTCTTAAAATGTTTTTCCCCCATTGTTCTTTAAATTCTCTTTATTGGTAATAGTATATCTTTATCATTCACTGATCGCTACTATTTATGTAGTTTTGTTCTTTATTATTGCTTAGTGGGGTCTCTTCTTTGCACTATTGCACCAAATGACTACTAGATCTGAATGTATTACTTACATTTTCCATTATGTGAAGGTAATATATCCAATAGGTTTATCTAATGATTTGCTTGTCATATCGCAATGATGACAGGTCAACGAGGAGTTAGAAACCCAACATACAAGAAAAATGTCTCTTCAGCCATATCTGTAATGACCACATCCGTCTCAAGGTCAGTACACATGCACTTAGGGAATTTCCATGGCTATCTGTTAAATCTTCTCTTGTAATGTATTCCATAAATTCTTATATACCCAAGGAATCTGATTTAGTTTAAATGTTTGGATGGTTGCGGACGAACCTGATACAACCCATATCTAAGTCCACCCTCTACTCACTATTTTTAAAATGCCATTGATGATTGAAAGTATCTCAGCCATGTAGTTAGTTGTACTTCCAACTAATTTACTATATGTGCCTAGAATAGCTCATTTATGATCTTTGAATATAATGCCAATGCCTGAAACATCTCTCAGTGATTTTGCTTCCAGATAACATTTATAATATTTTTTGCCGTAAAGAGAATGAATTATAATGGCTACTTCTTTGAAACCAAGAAGCTTAGATTGTTGTGTTCCTCTTTGGATGATATATATATATATATATATATTATATATAATTTTTTTATTTGTTAAAATTAAATATATTTATGTGCTTAATTTTAGGCAATTGATGTAACATTTTAGAATATTTGATATGGACAAGAGTTGGATCTCACTTGATTGGAGTTCAAGGGAATATATTGATGAGGTCAAAATGTTTCTTAGCTTTTCTTATAAAAACAAGAATATTGAAACATCACATATCTATTGCCCTTACATTAAATGTGCAAATCGAGTATACCATAATCGACAAGCAGTTCTAACTTACAAAGAGATGTACGATTTTGAAAAGACCTATAAGGATTGGATTTATCATGGGGAGCCTTTTGGTGGTGTGTGTAGCAATATAGATAATATGAGGGATGAAATGCTAGTTGATGATATACATCATGAGTCGAACATACATGCTAATATGACTGCAATTTTTCAAGAAGGAATGAGGATTGGGGATGGTGGGAATGCGGGCAATGATGAAGAACTTAAAGAAGAAGATGCCATGGAGTTCGGTGAAAATGTTACCAAATATTTTGAATGATAGACACGTAATATTTGCGTGTACAACTTCTAAATTTATATCTACCTAGTCATTTATTAAATAAATGTGACAATAATAGTATTTTTGTTTGTATTTACAGAAATTGGTCACATGATAAACATGTCGTATATTTTGCCGGTTTTTAATGAAGAACAAGGGTGATGCATTCTAGCAATGATTTTTATTTGAAGTTGCCAACAAAAGGCCCATGCATGGAAGCCCATTGAATAAAATTAGATATAGATATTATTTTCAGGAGTTGTAATATATAAGCATGATTTTAGGCATTATTTAGGGGATTTTATATTATTGGTAATATTTTGTAAACCCTTCCTATACTCTATAAATAAGAGGGGAATCCAACCAATAAGAGAGTATCTTGGAGAGTGTAAATCAAAGTTCAATAAGCAATAAAGTTCTTGTTCTTGTCTTTTAATTTTATCGTAGCAATAGTAGTATGGCCATGATCAAAGGGATGAGTAGATAATCTTCTTAGCCAAGGCTAGAGGAAGCTCCACCCAATGTAGTCTTAGTATAGATTGCGTAGCTTAGTTAGAGTAATTACTTTCTCTTTATCCCAGAATATTGCATATTCATATTCCTTCGTCCTATGTATGACCATAGCTAGGATTAGGAGGAATAATGAATCTATGTAACCATCATGTTGGACCATAACAGGATAGGTTAGGAACATGGAGAAGAGGACATAATCCATGCATATCAACCGGACCATGGTTGAGTAAGTTGGTCTATGGGTAGTTCCCAATTACTAAATCACTTATAATTTTTGATGTATTGCATATGCCCAACCAAGGATATGCGATACGGGAACTCGTATTACTTTAATTATTTATGCTATCTAACAGTTACAAAGGGCGAAGTGGAATCGATGCCTTAGTTTCCACTCTAATTTATCTTGTAATTTGTTTCGTTCTTCTTTTTATTTCAAAACTTGCACAAAATCGTTGTTATTGGATAAAACTAGTAGCCCGAAGAATAATTCGCACCACAAGTCTCTTGGGATACGACCCAACTTTCCTTTGTACTCAACGGTACACCGTGTGCTTGCGAGTTATTTAAGACGCCGGTTTATAAATCGATCAAGTTTTTGGCGCCGTTGCCGGGGACTTGCAAAGTTGCATTTTATTTTTGAGTCATTTTATTTTAAGCAAATTTTTCTTTCTTGTTTATTTATTTATTTATTTTTTTGGATCCAGAAACAAAGTGAACTCTCTTGGCGCTACAGTAGCTGTGATGTCTGTCCCTGAATGTTTCACTATTTTCGATATACTTCACTGTTGGGAAATACATTTGCTACGAAAGTTTTAGATAATTCAAAACCCTTTCCGAATTTCTGTAGATCATATTTTTCTGCTTAGTCGTCTGTGGGTTACAGCATTTTGAAAAAATAGTACAAAATAGTCTCTGTAAAGGACACCGTGTTCATTAATCACTTGTTTTGAGCGGTAGGGATGCTAAATTCTAGAAAACTTCCTTCTTGAATGTCTTTCCTTTCTAAATTATCTTTCCAAATTGATATTATTTAATGCTCTTTTTCAACCAAGCTGAAAGATATGCGCATTTGAAAATCAGGACATCATAGACTGCAATAAACTTGGAAATTAAATTAATATTGTTGTTGCAAGTTTACTAATATTTTTTCTCTAATTTTGCAGGATAGTCACAAAGTTGGAAACGAGACGGACAATACACAAAGCTAGAAGCATCATCAAATCCATCCTTCATGTGCACCCTAAGTGAAGAGGCACTTCCTTTTTTCGCCCCCTAAGTAAAGGGGCGGCCACAACTACACCGTGAAATATTTCCCGTAGGTTGGTACTTCTTAAAACTTAACATCTAGAAGGGTTACATATCCGCTCCGCCCCGGCACTAGGACATATAAAGTTATGTGGACTGTGCAAATACACGCTGCTCTAATAAAAATTTGATGTGGTGGGATTGACCTATTGTTGTGTTTAATATTATTTCTCATTCCAACATTAGTAAAGGCAAAAACTGTTAGAGACTTGCGGGATTTCATCACCCAAAAAGCTCTCCAATAAGTGGGACCACCCATTAGGGATTAGAAGAAATTTGTATCACACAAAAATTAAACGTCCCGGACCTCAAAATAACTGTTAATAAAAAAGAGTAGCTAGATTCCCTCGGGATTTCATCACCCAACGAATAGGTATACCGGACCGGGGTACAAACACGGGTTCGTAGGATACGGCCCCAGCCTAGCGCCGTGAAATACTGGTTGTAGGTTTACGACGTCATCATTTCAAGTGCCGACGTACGATAAGGTGACTTCCTGAGGCGTGAGGACTAAACATCTACTTTAAGCTGGTAGTAGCATAGTAATGTAGGGGAGTATAGGAACCAAAGCCTTTTTGCCATCGTACCCATTTTTGAACATAGAAGAATATACGGTAGACCTAATTATTACTTCTAAAAAATATTGATATACTAGAGTTTTGGCTTGATTTGTAATTTATTGCATTGGGTGTTGCTTTTATTTTAAAATGTCATACATGCAAGAACATTGGAATCCATAGAGCTCACAATTCGACATCCCGCAACAACCTCAAAATCATTTTCAATCATGGGATCACCAAAATTCTTAGTACATGAAACCTTTCCAATCTCATTCATATATGCAGGCCCATCAGTCCGTTCAGTCATCCAATCAGTTCCTACCCGCTCCACCCAAACCATCTTTGGAAGATACCCTTGCTCTCTTTATGCAACAATAAATGAAAAGCCAAAAACAATCAATAGAAAGCCAAAAACAAGCGTTGCAATTTCAGCAACAAATGATGCAATTTCAACAATAGACTTTGGTGAATCAAAATTCTATGACCCAATCTATCTCTTGATTAGAGACTCAGATAACTAAGTTGTCAACTACACGGAGTGAAATGGGGCATAAAAAACTTCTAAGAAATGAAGAAGAACAATCCGAAGATAAATCCCTTTGTGATTTAGAAATGGATGAATTCAAGCGTAATCATGGAATGTTTTCTCCGTCGGGTGAATGGATACCATATTGTAAGATAGATTTAGAAGATGAATATTTTAAGGTCGACGATCTTATGTTACAAGAAGATCTTGAAGAAGCCCTCCAAATTCAACCATCGATGTCATCATCCATCTTTTCATTTGTCAACCCAATAAATTTATTCGAAGAAGATATGACAGAGACTAAGTATTTTTTCCTCTCCTCTAATGATATTTTTGACGATGATGACGACGAGATAAAATATGAATATATGGAATCACCGTCTCATTATACGATAACATGCGAGAAATTTGTAGATGTTGATATTTGTACCAAAGTCAAGAAATTAGAAATTGCCGAACCTGTTGCAGATTATATCAACTTGTCCTTTCCTTTTTAGTCTCCTTATGAGTCACCTCAGCCTTGCCTTGAGCCTCATCCATCTGACACAAATTATAATATTGAAAACCAGTGGGTGGACGACCCTTCTTTACAGAATATATCACTATTATTGGGGGATGATTTTATTTTGGTTACTCCTTCACCAACCACACCTATACTTATGCCTACATCTCTATTTCACAAGCCACTTGGGGATAGTATAATTGTTAATGAATTTACAGATTTGTTACGCGATAACTCTAGTTCTACCTACTCTATTGATCAATGTCTTAATTATTTTAATTATTGGGATGACCCCATAATTCTTAAAATAGTACAAGCATTATCATCTGCAACTGAGTCATACAAACTTGAGCCTGGCCCACAACTACCCGATCGACATCACTTTAATGGTTCAAGTTTAGGAAATGATGAATATCAAGATACATTTTTTATGTATGGAGTTATACCTTGTAAAATATCACAAAGTGAGATTCCCCATAAATTAAATAAGGAAAATCTTGATCCAGGGGGATTAGACTCTAAGTTATTTTTATGTATCATGATTGCATCAGCACAATTAGGTGCAAATAAGGAGAACCGCTATATTTTTATTATTTGGTTATTCAAGGATAAGGACAATTTTGGTGTTCCTCGGTTATTTAAGGAAAACTTGCAACCTGGATAGTTCATCACTTATTGTAATTTGTGCCCCTATAGTACCATTATAAATTATTTAAGTATGGGGGTACATTCGTCTGGCTGAAGACAGTAAACTTAGCGCTTCTTGGGAGGCAACCCATGACACATTCAGGTGAGAAATTCTAGTTTTTATTCCTCCAGTTTTTTATGCTCTCAAACATTGAGGGCAACGCTTCATTTAAGTTTGGGGGTAGGAAAACATTTCTTTAAATGCTTTTTGAAGAAAGTAAAATAATGGCACTTTGATAATTTATGATATATTTTTGACGAATTTCCAAACACTTCAACTGATTTTACCTTGACATAAATATTATGGAAAAACCTTAATTTTGAAATTGTACCAAGTATACACTAGAATATTTTGGAATATCTTAACATAGATTTACTATCTTTTTATTAGCGACTAATTTAAGCTAACTTGGTATATTTTGGAAACGTGCACTTCACTGTAGTTTTGTAATTAATACCTTCAATAGATTTTTGCTCAGTATAAGGAAAATTTAGCATTTATGTTTGGAATAGTTTACTACAAGGGAGACAACTGCCTAATAATAAGTTCATTCCTAAGAATAAATAATAAGCTAAATCTATTCTAAAAACTTTCACGCTACAAGGCTACTCGCATGATTAAGAGCTGAAAGAGAAAAATTATCACCAGTCTCGAGTTTGACCATGAACTTTGAAAAAGGAGCACAAGAAAATGTTACTTGTGAGAATCTTGAGTCTAGGTCATGATGGGGCATCACATTCTGACAACCTTAGCTAACTGGCAGGGATTGTCAACCGAAAACTGTAACGGAGGCTTCACTAAGAAATAATGTACTCAATAAGAAAAGGCTTGTAAAATAAAGAAAAAAAGTAAAATTCTAGGAAGACGAATTGACTAAGGTACTTGTCGAACTGACCGTTGAATTTATTCTAGTGAGAACTAGACAAGCAAAAAAATTGAGTAAATTATTCTTGACAACGTATTAAACGATAAAATTATTTTCATCTTACACTCAAATATAGCTAAAGCAAAATACTTGAATCTCTTTCTTATCTTGAGGTAGTACCTCTAGTTTCGGATAAGCTTAAAATATATTATTTGATATACTTGGGAGAATAACAAATTTAAGGATTTTTTCATTGGTATATTTTTGACACAACTAAGTAAGGTTAAGATCACAGGAAATGAGTTATGTGTATTCTAGAATTGTTTAAAATGTCATTATTGTCTTTTGTGGGTATAGTCACTGCAAACACTCACGAGACAATACTCGTCCACCAGGCTAAACCTGGGGGTTTAACGGCTTATTGCATACGCTAAATGAAACTGCGTGACATGCAAAAATTGTTTTTGTTTACTTTTGCTCGAGGACTAGCAAAATATAAGTTTGGGGGTATTTGATAGACACATAATATTTATGTATACAACTCCTTAATTTATATCTACCTAGTCATTTATTAAATAAATGTGACACTAATAGTACTTTTGTTTGTATTTACAGAAATCGGTCACATGATAAACAAGTCGTATATTTTTCCAGTTTTTAACGAAGAACAAGGGTGATGTACTCCAACAATGATTCTTATTTGAAGTTGTCAACCAAAGGCCCATGCATTGAAGCCCATTCAATACAATTAGATATAGATATTATTCTCATGAGTCGTAATATATATGCATAATTTTAGGCATTATTTAGGAGATTTTATATTAATGGCAATATTTTGTAAACCTTTCCTATACTCTATAAATAAGAGGGGAATCCCACCCATAAGAGATCATCTTGGAGAGTATAAATCAAAGTTGAATAAGCAATAAAGTTCTTGTTCTTGTCTTTTAATTTTATGGTAGAAATAGTAGTATGGCAATGATAAAAGGGATAAGTGGCTAATCTTCTTAGCCAAGGCTAGAGGAAGCTCCACCCAATGTAGCCTTAGTGTAGATTGTGTAGCTTAGTTAGAGTAATTACTTTCTCTTTATCCTGGAATATTTCATATTTGTACTCCTTCATCCTATGCTTGACCATAGTAAGGATTGGGAGGAATAATGAATCTATGTAACCATCTTGTGGGACCATAACAAGATAGGTTAGGAACATGGAGAAGAGAACATAATTTATACTTATTGACCGGACCATGGTTGAGTAAGTTGGTCTATGGGTAGTTCCCAATTAGTAAATCTCTTGTATCTTTTGATGTATTGATTATGCCCGACCAAGGATATGCAATACAGGAGCTCGTAATTTACTTTAATTATTTATGCTATCTAATGGTTACAAAGGGTGGAGTGGAATCGATGCCTTGGTTTTCACTCCAATTTGTGTTGTAATTTGTTTTGTTCTTCTTTTTATTTCAAAACCTACACAAACTCATTGTTATTGGCTAAAACTAGTAGCTCAAAGTATAATTCGCACCACAAGTCTCTTGGGATACGACCCCGCTTTCTTTTGTACTCAACGGTACACCGTGCGCTTACGGGTCTTTTAAGACATCGGTTTATAAATCGATCATTGAACTTCTTAAAGAGGTAGAAAACAATTTGTAAAAGAATTGTCTAACGAGCATTACACAACTATCATTCATTATCGAACTCTTATACTTGAAGCAACTTAATGACTAAACTAATCGTTCAGCTGTCATTCATCATAACAAAGTGGTTGAAGAAGAATATAGACCACTTTTTCCACTAGAGGATGAATATTTGAGTAAAGATAAAATTGAAGAAGATTTAGTTAGTGAAAGTGATGAGCCTCTAGAGACTGACAATGTCGTAGGTATATATGTAAATTTTTTTTGCAACTTATATAGAAAATGATCTAGCGAGTATGAGAATCTTATTCCTTATATTTATCTTTAATCCTTTACTATGTTATTCTTTGTTTATCTCTGAAAATTAATAGGTATTATTAAGGGTTCCTCATCTTGCAATAAGACTAATAAGAATGGAAGAGGTTATGCCAAATCATGGAATGGGTGGGATAATGGAAAAATCAAGATCTTGGAGTGGAATGATGATTACTAACCACTTGAACCTAATGAACCTAAGTTAATGTGTCATCTAGGTCAGTTTTTATGATCTTGGATATATATTTTTTTCTTTACGCATATCCAGATTTTTTATACGAGATAGATTTATTCTTTGGGCAACTAGCACCTTAATCTTTATTCACGCACCTGAATACCCCAGTTAATTACCATCAATATATTTTACTTTAGAAAACCTTGAACAGAATGGAGCGATGTTCCCATTGACAATGCTATCTTGGAAGGTGGCAACTACGTCTCTTGATGGGGTTTGGAAATCTGTAAAGGTAGTAGTTAATATACGTAGTTAAGCATTTTTAAATTGTATAACTTGATTATTCAAAATTTTAATTTGTCATAATTTTTTTTTGAATTTATTAGGATAATATAAATGCTCCAGATGATTTTAAAGAAGTTTGTTTCCAAAAAATGGCATTTTATTGGAAGGCCTTTAAGCTATAAAAAGTAAAATACTAATGAGGAGTGTCTTACAAGCATAGCCCCCCCTGCATGGAGCCGAACCAGTGGCCAACTTTAGTAAGATATTAGGGTATAAAAAAGATACAGGTATGATTTGTTCTTCTATTATATTTTATATTTTATATAATTTGGGAACTTCTAAAATTTGGCTACTATTTTATAGGCAATTTCACAGAAAAATAGTAATAATCGGGAAAATCTCACTTGTCACCCTAAGATTGGGAGGAATACATTTGTACGAGTAAAAGCAAGGGTATATATATATATGTCAAACTTATCTTCTTTGTAGTCGATTGCTTATGAAACTCATATTCGCTAAGTAACACTTAAATATCACACTTTCTTACGCTTGTTTATAAAATCTTTTATCAATAGAGAATATAGGATAATGAACCTATTGACGATCTTAGCATTTACAGAGCTACTCGATGTATTGGAAATGAGTTATACAAAATGGAAGATGGATAAGCTGAAAGGGAGGTAATGAAAAATTCTTATATATGTAGTAACTGTAATAAATTTAGAACAGTAGGTATCCATTGATCTTTGATGTAGGGGGTGGACTCTTTACAATTTATATAGTTTCATTAATTATGAATGACATATTTTCATATATTGGTTAGGAAATAATGCAACGATGTTTGCTTGAGTTACTAGAGGAATAGCGAGAGACTAATATTAAGGCAATGGATAAAATTTACAAAGATGTGATTGGATAAGATAGACATGGACGAGTTTTATGCACATGAGTAGTTGCTCGTCCCAATAATGTAAGGTCACAAACCTCATCATCATCATTTCAAAACTATGAGGATGAACTTACCAAGTTACAACGAGAAGCTGACGAGAGAGAAGCTCGATACCAGCAAGAAATTGAGAATTTAAAGGCCTATGTAAATAGTACAATCTAGGTCAAAGTTTAGCGATTGATACAAATTACAGGCATCCCTTTTCCAGATAAAAATTAATATCGTCGGTGTGGCAGCCTACACGCAGCCTTCGACCTCCTCACTCGAAGTCTACTTCGTATCCTACTCAAACATATCGAAGACTATTTCGACTCTGAATCAATCCCCTCAAGGAACTCTTGTACGTTCGAATAGCAGAAGTGTGATGAGACTAGCAGTCAGCTCAAACGGATTGGATGGCGTATTAATTAGTCTCTCAGCTACGGTAACAGGGATGTCCGTAATAAATGCCACCGCCAGAAAACCCGGACAGTAATCATGTAGCCTGGCCCACTCTTGGTGACTCAGCCTCTTATGTCTCTATGAATAAGGGAGAGGGGAAACCAAGAAGGGGTTAGAAAAATCCTCTCCAAACCCTATGCTTTTTACCTTTGACCACTTACAAACTGTATTCGATCTTTATTATTACTCATCAGTAATAAAATCACAGTTTAAAAATCCTCATTAGAGGTCGTAGAGAGTCACATTCGGGCCTCTACGCAAGTATTTATCTATAATTAGTCTCTTTTTAGGCCATATACTTATACATCTTTGATGAGAGGTTGACCTCTATGTTGTAAGAGCCTTCTTCGCTTCTTAACGAAGATCAGGCCCCTATAATTGGCACTGTCTGTGCTTCCCATACAATCAGTTACCTCGTCTTTGTTACCTTCCTTTCTTTCCTACCATTTACCGCTCCTTTTCAATGGCCCCTTCCCGCCGTGCCAACTCAACTCAGGCAAGCAACTCCATTGACGGAGTCGCTGCTCAAGTCGCTTTACTATCTCAGCAAATTACTCAAGCAGAAGAGCGCCATCAATATCAACTCACCCTGGAACGAGAAAACCACCACCAGCCATTGGAAACTGAACGGAATCGCCGAGTAGACGACGAAAGTAGACAAAATCGAGCAATCGATGAGTTACGCAACACAGTCCGAGAACTTCAAAGGTTAGAGCCCTTGGAACTCGCCCATCAGTCCCAGGTATCAGATCAATCGCGCGTATCTACCCGCGCCCGCCTTAGACTCTCAACAAACCTCAAGTTACCCCCAGCTCCCATCGGTGCCGAAGGTATTCCCCGTACTATTCCCTCCACTGGCTCTATCCACCTTAGAATCCACCCCACAAAAGACTCTTCTGAATCTACCCTCCATTCATCAAGACACCCTCAGCCCGTCAAAGACCGACTCGGTGAGCATCGTCCCACTCGAGACCGAATCGGGGAGCACAGTATTGAATATATACCACACATTTGACCCTGTAACCATCGACATCACCAATCTCCCCCTCCTGCATATGTCACGAAGCAAGACTTCAACCACAAGATACAACCCGCTATTTGCGTCAGCGCAAGCCCTGTCTTAAACTCATGGAGCCACCTCAAAAATAACATTTGTGCCACCCTAATTGCCATCGACATACTCCCCAATATCCGTGCCCCCAAGCTCAGCAAATATTGCAACACAGACACCAAAACCCACATTCTCAAATTTCAAAACTCACTAAGCCTTTACTCTACTGCGGACTACTGTTATGTTGACTTTTCCCAACTAGCCTCACTGAAAACCCACTTCGATGGTATCACAATCTCCCAAATGGCTCGATACAAAGCTTTGAGCAACTCACGCAACTCTTCATCGCCCAGTTTGCCTTCAGCAAAGACAGAGAAATCAGAGTTGACGCATTATTTAATTTTAGAAAGTCAATCACAGAGACCCTCAAAGCCTTCACAAAGCGATTCCTCGACGAGTCACAGAAAATAGAGAACCTCGACTGTGCAAATGCTATGCTCGCATATTCAAATGCTATGCCTGATCATAGTCAAGTAAAAGAGCACCTCGTCCTCAACAAACCCCAAACACTCGAAGAGATGCTCTCGAAGGTCAATCGTTATATCGACCACGAAAAACTCCAAGAATCCCGCAAACATACCCAACCTTCGAACACTACCCACATCAACAAAATGCGATAGCATTCGCATCCCACTCTACTACCCTTGATCGTTCCCGCCTCACAGGAGACTGAGAGCCGCAAACGCCCTTATACCGACAGTAGTGCTGAAGCTCACAAGAAGCAATCAAAGCCTATCTTGCCTACACTCGCCGTCCCCCTCAGTACCCTCTTACCACACATTCAGGCATACCCCATATGGCGCATCCCTCTCCCAATCGAAGTCAGACCTGGGGAACCTTATTGCGCCAATCACAAATGCAATTGTCACCATACGAATAAATGATTCACCCTCCAACGTTCTCTCGAACTCATCCTCCGAGCAGGACGTCTACACCAGTACGTTACCAACCTTCCCAGTTATCTCGATGGGTCTTACCACAAATCCCTCTTCACCACTACTGCTGATCCAGCCGTGGTACATATCTACCAATCATATTTTATCGAAGTCAATAATATAGACAGTAGTCGTTCGCATAGCAAACGAAAGCGCATCGGCGAATGTTACAAACATTCTTACCAGGAAAAATTCCCTACCCTACTGCCAGAATACAGTCGTCACCCTCATCTCGAGGGCATTTCTTTCATCCATTATGATACGTCACACGTCCGTTTCACTCATTCCGATACTCTGGTCATTATGATTAATATTGAAAACATTTTCCTTTACACAATGCTCATTGACACAGGAAGTGCAGCTGACGTCCTATCTCTACCCACCGTAAAAAAAATGAAGAAAACTAAACTCATTACCCCAGCCAACGTTGAGTTAAAAGGATTCAATGGGACTACCAAAGTCACCGTCGGTCGTATCAGCCTACCTGTCACCACAGGACCCCTCACCCTTCAAACCAGCTTCCTTGTTATCGACAAGAAATCCGAATACCGCAGTATACTCGGCCAGAACTGGCTCCATGCTATGCGAGCTATACCCTTGAACTATCACCCAACCCTTCGTTTTATAACTCCCAAGGGTACGTGGATCCTCAAAGGATCTCAACATCTCCCCCGCTCATGCGAGCTTCTAGAAATTGACCAGACCAGAAAACTTGTCAGACGCCCATAACAATCACTGTACCTTTCTATCCCATCGACTTCGACAGATACCACCCCCCATATCAAACCTACCATTTATATCGAACTCGACGACTCTGGTCGAGGAACATTCATTGGAACTTTTCCCAGCGAGGCCGAATGCCCCGAGCTTACAGATTTCCTTTGAGCAAATACGAACATCTTTGCTTTGGATTACAATCAGGAACCCCTCCTCCTAGAAGATCAACTTAAAACTTCCTTCATAACTGAACAATGCATTTATTGTTTTAATGTCATGCCCTTTTGGCCATAAAAATGTGGGTGCCACTTACCAGCGCCTCATCACAACCATGTTTAAACCCTTGCTTGGCAAGTCAGTCGAAGTCTACATCGACGACATGTTATGCAAGAGTATACAAAAATAGACCCACATCCACGACCTGACCGACATCTTCTCAATACTTCGTACCTATAAAATAAAACTCATCCCAGAGAAGTGCCAGTTTGGCTCTCATCCGGAAAATTCTTTGGCCACCTTATCAGTAAACATGGCATCGAAATCGACCCCACCCATATTCGAGCCCTCATTGACATGCCCTCACACACAACAAAGAGAGACGTCCAAAAGGTGGCTGGCAGGATAGCAACCCTTAATCATTTTATTTCCAAGTCCTCTGATAGATGTGCTTGGCTCTTCTCCCTCTTACGCAGTCAGGGCGCCCATAAAATAAGTAAGAAAAGCAACCCTGAGATCAATTGGACCCCTGAGTGCGAAGATGCCTTTCTCAAACTCAAAACTTATCTTGGCCGCCCACCCATCATCAGTACCCCCATCGAAGGTGAAACACTCTCCATATATCTCGCAGCCACAGAAACTTCAATTAGTTCCGTACTCATTCGCCTTGATTCCATCATTGAAAAACCTGTGTACTTCATCAGTAAAACTCTAACCCCTGCCAAAACCCGTTGTTCCAAACTTGAGCAATTGCTCCTGACACTTGTTTATTCAGCCCGTAAGCTCAAACCATATTTTTAGGCCCACCCCATTCGTGTCATCGCGAGTTACCCTCTCCGCGAAGTACTTAGTAAAAAAGAAAAATCCAGACGAGTACAACAATGGTCTGCATAACTTGGCGAGCACGACATAACCTTTGAGAAGCAAATATCTCAAAAAGGCCAAGCAGTAGCAGATTTCCTCGCCGACTTCCCAATGAAAGATTGCGACTGGGAAGAACACGAAGACGATCTGCCGGAAGATCAACCAGAAGTCGTAGATCTATGGGACCCCCTTACTGGTTGGTGTTTATTCACAGATGGCTCTGCAGGACCCAATGGTTCAGGAATTGGTATTGTCTTGGTTACACCGACTAATGACCGAATAGAGAAAGCTGTTAAACTTACCTTTGAATGTTTCAATAATGAAGCAGAGTATGAAGCACTGATCCATGGTCTCGACCTCGCACACAATCTCGGCATTCCCAAACTCGCAGTCTTTATAGATTCCCAACTTATTCAGAGATATTTCTCAGGAAAAAATCGACCTAATGGTCGTATGGCTGACTACACTTTACTTGTGCGACAGAGCATGGACCGATTTCCCGAAAAATCAACAATTACCTATTATCCTCGAGGAGAAAACAAACATGCCGATGCCCTTGCCTACATAGCAGCTTTATTGGGACAGACAGAATCTCGAACCCTCCACATCTAAGTACTCGAGCGCCCAAGTATCGACCAGATGGAAATCAATGCCATAAATATTGGGGGCGAGAGTCTCGATTTAGATGATTGGCGAACACCATTCCTTCGTTACCTTGCAACGCTACCCATTCTGATGATCCCAAAGACAGATGTCCACTATTAGAAAACTACCGCAGATACACTATCCATAACAATGAACTACTCGCAAATCTCCAAATGGTGCCCTCCTTTGACGTATATCCAATACCGAAGCCTTTCAAATCTTAGCAGAGCTTCACGAAGGCACCTGTGGTGTTCACACCGCTAGTCGATCTTTGGCCCTTCGAGCTGTAACCCAAGGATTGTTTTGTCCTGATATGAGAAAGCAAGCTTCAAAATATGCAGCACATTGTGATAAATGCCAGCGTCATGCACATGACATCCATTGCCCCTCTCGAGATCTGCATGTCAGCCAAGTTTTTTGGCCATTCAAAAGATGGGCCATCGATCTTATTGGTCCATTTCCAAAAGCTTCGGGTAGCAGAGAAAACATCCTCATTGCCACTGATTACTTCACCAAATGGGTCAAAGCTGTTCCCTTATGCCAAACCAGAGAAGAGGAAGTTATCAAGTTTTTATGGGAAAACATCATCACTCGCTTTGCCTGCCCCCACATGATATGGGAAAGTAAGGAATTTCCTCAAAAAACACAACATTATTCTCTCGCCCTCCACACCTTACTACCCCCAGGGCAACGGTCAAGTCGAAGCAATTAACAAAACTATCGTTGATGGTCTAAAGAAGAGAGTCGATACAAAGAAAGGACGATGGGCTCAAGAGTTACAATACATCCTTTAGGCCTATCGCGCAACTCCAAGAAAGTCTACCGGATGCACCCCCTTCCTCCTAACATATAGAACAGAAGCAGTACTACCAACTTAGTTCGAAATACCCACTCGAGATCCTAACCTCCCAGACGAAGATAATGAGTTTGAACTCGCATGCAACATATTGTGGATCGATGAAACCAGAGACCGAGCAATCGCCAACCTGGGCCACTACCACGCATCACTTTAGAAATCTTACCACAAGCGAGTTCAACCACAAAGTTTCAATGTTGGGAGATCTAGTACTCCGACGTGTTAATCAGTCGACGAAGCCTGCGAATGCTGGCAAATTAGCCGAATCTTGGGAAGGACAGAAGACGAAGAGCCTCAACGAACCCTTGGAACACAATGTAGTTGGTCTCTTATAACACACCTTACCTGCAATCATGTACCACCGATATAATCCAGGATAATCAATAAATGAGGCTTTTGTCACCAATAATTTGTGTCATGTTTTACTTTAAATTTTGTGGTTTAACTCGAATATCATGTCATCCTTTGACTCAATTGGTACTCGAGGATGATTTTGACAATTTTTCAGTCCCAAAATTTGAGCAAACTCATGGGGCATGTATGGTCGAAGGACCAGACCCTCGGGGATGTATTGGAGGCAGTTCGATATTCCTTCGCTGTGGCTACGGCCCTCGAAGTACAATCCTTTTCTTGGTCTACCCCAGGTATCTTGTCCACCCTCGCCCCGACAGATACTGGGGGCGACCTTGAATTGCTCAAGTCTCTAAAATTCGAGCAAACTCGAGGGGCAAGAATGGTCGAAAGACCAGACCCTCGGGGATGCATTGGAGGCGATTCGATATTCCTTTATCAAGGCTTTGAAATCGACGAAGTACAGTCCTTTTTTTGGTCTACCTTGGGTATCATGTCTACCCTCGCCCCGACAGATACTTGGGGGTGACCTTGAATTTCTTAAGTTTCTAATATTCGAGCAAACTCGAGGGGCAAGGATGGTCGAAAGACTGGACCCTCGGGAATGCGTTGGAGGCGATTCGATAATGTTTCGTTGTGGCTTAGGCTTTCAAAGTTCAACACATTTTTGGGTTTCCCCTAGGTATTACGTCCCCTTTTCCCGACTGATACTCGGGGGCGACCTGGAAATGTTTTGAGTTTTCAACATCGTTGTGGCTTCGACCTTCGATGTCCAAAAGAGCACACAGAGTTTGATCCACATTACATCCACAATCTACATGGATCGACAATGCTACAGTCATGTAAACATCAAGGAAGTATCTTACATATTATCTGTCAATGCAATAGTCGCAGAGCAAGTCAAAGATCAATCATCAACAGTTCAAAGCAAGCAAAATCGGCAGAATAAGCATGTAAATTCCAACATTTCACGATTAGCATAAGATAGCATGACTACTAAGGCACTACATCAGAAAGTCTGATTCAGCAGACTCAGAATGTACCACAAAAAATACACATCAGCATGTTCAGAATTAACTACAAAAGTTCAAAGAAAAACAGCAGCAGCACAGTTCAACAAATTACAAATCACTACATGTCAGCGGAAAACGACGAACAACCCCAACTATAAGTACCTCACACCGGCACGGTCTCACATTCTTGTTCCACAGACGTTCTACCATCAGCAACCTCGGCGGCTTCATTCGAGACTTTGACAGCTCTACCATCAACAAGACCACTACTGGGTACTCCAAGAAGAGAAGTATCTCCACCACCTTCAGTACTCCCAACTGTCTCATGAACAACGGGCGACTCCACTTCCTTCAGCTGGACCTCATCACCTTCAACAAATTCTGGAGACACAGGGTACGGTTCAAGTGTAGTCTTCAACCTCATAGTCACCTTGCATTCGCCATCGTACTAACCCTGGAACTGCACCTTTTATTCAGCCTTCTCCTTCTCACACGCTGCAAGCTTAGCAGCTTACTCCCGCTCCATCCTTGACCACTGAAGTTCGAGTCTCTCATCATAAGATTCGGTAAGAACCCCAAGGTTATGCTTCAACTTCTTCACCTCAAACACCAATGATGCCTTTGTCCCACGAGAAAGATCAAGATTTTCCCTTGTTTACTGCAACTCTGCTTTTATCGACTTCATAGCCTTGCTGCACGTTCGCACCCAAGCATCCGCTTGCTAAAATATTTAATCAGTCAGTGAACCTCAAAACTCGAAGAATTCAAAAGACATTTCAAAATATCACAATAAAGAGTAATATATAGTTACCTGAAACATGTACCTCTTTACTTCCTTCGACGCCTCGTCTGGGTCGTTCTCCCAGAGTTCGACCATCAAAGATTTCTTAGCAACAGCCTGCTCCTGTCATTCTGCCTCTATCATTTCTTCATCCTCCTCCTGTGTATCGTCTTCCCCCAGTACCCTATGCCTCTTGCGTTGGCCATCCTTTGATTACTGCAATTTCGGGGCCTCGGGAGCAGCACGACTCTTCCCTTTCACAACATGAGTCGATACTGGCCTTGACCTCAACCTCGAACCATCGACAACCATTTCGGGCACCGTTGCCACTTACTTCGACCCCTTGCAAGGTCTCGACACAAACTGATAGTTCCTCGGTAGCTCCTCGCCTCCCATTTCCTTTGACCTCTTGGAAGAACCTTCACTTCTTTTTCTCTTTGCAAGCTTCGGCGTAGTGGGTACGCTTCGAGGCAGGGAATCACCCTTCCTCCTCCTTTGCCTCATGATTTTGAGATTGTTAAACACCGAATTTACTCAGTCTTCACTAGCTTTAAGCAAATTATCAATATAATTCACCAGATTATCCTAAGTCGAACTTCCCGGACCTGCAATAGTAAAACAAAACACAGTTATCACTTATTTCATAAACATATCAACAACAACCCTTCAGCAGAAAACTTACTTTCATTATATACCCTATGATGCAATTTATAAGGGTCATCCTCGTCTACATTCTCGAAGTTACCTCTCACTATCAACAAATCTTTATTTCACCCTCGACCCGTCGAGCACAGATCAAAGAACCAAGGTTTCTCAGGGTGACATTGGATGTAATAGGTCCTTTGGTTCTGACTTGCCTTCCTCGAGTAAAAGGTAACAATATTAAACCACTTAATCAAATTTCAGTACTTACCAGCCAATTTTACATTCATCCCCTCTATCACCTTCATCATCTCATAAAAATTCATGTTCATTTACACAGGAGCTACCTCCCAAAAATTCAGCACTTCTTTCACCAGCCTTCGGTGGGGTAACTCCATCCCCAATCAAATCTGGCCCCTATAAGCCATAATCCCGCTCCCAGGATTCAATTTAAAGGTCAATCCCGCCCCTGCAACACTCAAAAATATCCCCACCTTCAACAGTTCTAACTTAGCAGCAAACCGCTCTAACCTTACCCTATCCTTCGCTACAACGAGACCCCTAACGCCATCCGACTTAGTTGAATCCCCACTATTGCTACAATACACTTTATCTCCCACTCTCTCACCCGAGGGCCCTTCATCATCCCTCTTCCCCCGTACTTTTTCCTCCACCTCACTATGCTTAATTACTATCATCCTTCTATGCCTCGAAACAACAACCTCCTCAGCAGGTAGTACCATTGATAATGGGGCCTCGGTTATTACATCTAAAACTTCTACATCATAACCATCACCCATTGGGGCTCGACCAGAAATACTAGCTTCGATTTTTTTGATCTCTTCATCTAACAGTGCCCGTCTCGAAACCGAATGATTATCCATTTTTAGCCTACAGAAGAAGAAACACGCAATTAGATCGACAAACTCGACAAATTCTGTGACCATCCTCTTTAACCCCTCCAAAACAAACCACAGACCGGGTCGTAACCCAGACCTTTCCCCTCTCCGACCTCTCGAGTGCCATTTCTAAACCACAAACACAGATTGTTCCGCCTCCGCTATCTAAACCAAAAAAAACAACAGAATAAAGATCACAGAGATTAAATGCCATAATTGAAATTAGTAGAACTACCCCCAAATCAGAAAGATCACAGCCTCAGATGCCCTAACATTTTCCACGTTCGCAATAGCGCTTGTCCTTCTCCTTCCAAATCTCTATGGTTTTCACAGCAAACTAGTACAATAATTCCCCATCTCTTACTTATATATATATTTTGAAAACCCGAAAATATCTCGATTTATTAACCGCTATTATTACCAGGACCCCACCTCCCCGGCTTTTAGGCTAACGGTGTGCTTTGACAAATATGCCGTTAACATTTCCCACGTGCGAACAACCCGTTTACCTATAATTACATGTACTGCCGAAGCTTCACGAACCTTATTCTCCCAGATTGAAACTAAACAGTCAGAATCTAATAGTCACTTCACCACCTTTTTCATCAAACAAGTAAAACATAATCATTATTTCCTGGCACACTGCCCTAAACACGTACCACTCTGACAGACCAGTCATTTGGATTGTCAGATTGGCCAGTCAAATCAAACTTTACCTTCGATACACTAGTAAACTTCACCTTCGATACACTATCAAACTTCACCGATGTTATACTTCCGAACTCGAACATTCGACCAGTCTACACCTCGAAGAATCTTCAACAAATTACCTCAGATTTATTAAATCCCTCATACCAACAAGCCACTATTTGACCAGTCAAAACTTCATGCCTTCAGAAAAAAAATTCAGTTTCGGCAAAGTATATTTTTTATCCCAACAAGTTCAGTTTTATATTCCAAATATTCAATCAATACAGTTATACTACCGACCTCGTACCAAACAGTATTATATTCAGAATTCAGATTCTACTACCATATCCCACAGTTCACAACAATTTCTATTAGTACTATCAACAAAAGCACTTTTCATTCCGATAACGAGGACAACACTACAAAAGTTATGTAAAAAAAACAGAAAGAAGAGAGAAACAAAAGACATGAAAATAGTAATATGAGAAACTCCAAAAGGGAACCCTATCTATTAGCAGGTTGCTCCTCTGCAATAGTGGCCACCGTAGCTTCATCCTCCTGATCTACTATATCCTCCGCGAAGCCTTTGAGAAGCGACAGCCGATGGCCTGGTTGCGTCCCCATCATTTATGCAATTCCCCACCAGTACGCGAAGGGCATATCATAGAGAGGTGCTCCAGGTTCCGCTTCAAAGAGATCTGGCATTTCAGCGTTATTGCCGTCCTCTATCCCAAACCTTTGTTGAAGACCTTGCAGGGCCTCTTGAATCCTCCTTGCCCTCACGGCCGTTTGATCTTTAGCAACCGGTACGTTCTTAGCCATATTGATAAACATGAAGTACTCAGTTAGAAGAGAAGAATGCTATAAGACAGATAAATAAATTTCTCCCTCCTTACCCCTTTTTATACCTCCAAACTTACCAAAACTTTCCCTCTTCCCTAGCCGAATTAATGGTAACCTTCAATTCTCAACAGCGAAAAGTCAACATGTAACCTCTCCAACTTCCTAGATGTAACTGATTCGTCTGTACCTGTATTCAAACCTCCTCTCCAGCGACTCCCAGTCGAACATATCTCCAACATCGAACATTCAACCATCGTAAGACTCGATCTTCACAACAGCCCATCATCAACCTTTGATCATAATTTTCTTCGAGCATATCTTTATACCTCTCGCCTAGAAGACTAGTCATTTGCATTAGTCTACATTATCTAGCCAAATAGCAGGAATACAGACACGAGTAAAATATTATGTCCATTTCAATTAGCGAATCAAGAAAAACAAATTAAATTTTCCCCCTACCACCCCAAACTCAAAACAACTTCCTCCCACATAAGAAAACAGAAACTACGCAAAATAATACCAAAACATTCACAACATCAACCCAGCGCCCTACTTCTGGAAGAAACTGCTCCGCTTGCCGCATGTTCCTCCGCGATGATCTCCTTTGCACAGACAAGGCTTTCAGCTAATGCCATCAAGAAAAGATAACATTTTTGCTTGGTCGTAAAGTGCGACCTCAATTACTCCCAGAGATAGGCGTACGGTTCGCAATTGATGAACTCCTCTGGCCTTTAATCCACAAGATCCGGCATGTCCCAATTCAGATCATGTTATCCGAAAAAACCTCATGTGCAGCTCTGCCATTTTCTGCCCCATACGATGATCACGGACAGACCCCATCCTCTTCTGATAACGGATATTGGGCGGGCTATCCATTCCGATATTCAGGATGAAGAACATAGCAATGTTGAAGATGGAAGAAGATATAGAATCCTCGTAGAAGAACAAAATTTTATAGCCTTCACCCCATTTATTACCTTTTACCCACCTGCACTTCTTAATTACCGCCTCCCCCACTTTATTACTTTCCCGGAAACCAGCAGTCAAATAAGAATAGGTTCCAAGACAACAGTTTTTTCAGCAAACACCTCTCCACCTGGCTTTGAGACCTTGCAGAGAGGGGGCGAATGTGGTAGCCTACTCGTAGCCTTTGACCTTCTCACTCAAAGACTACTTCGTATCCTACTCTAAAATATCGAAGACTATTTCAACTCAGAATCAAGCCCCTCAAGGAAATCTTATAGTCGAAGCCTCGACAGCAGGTGGACCTTCGAGAATGGATCAGAACATAATAGCAGATACCCTTTGACTGCACATTCGAATAACAGAAGTGTGATGAGACTAGCAGTCAACTCAAACGGATTGGGCGACGTATTAATTGGTCTCTCAGCTATAGCGACAAGAATGTTCATAATAAATGCCACCGCCAAAAAACCCGGACAGTAATCATGTAGCGTGGCCCACTCTTGGTGACTCAGCCTCTTATGTCTCTATAAATAAGAGAGAGGGGAAACCAAGAAGGGGTTAGAAAAATCCTCTCCAAACCCTATGTTTTTTACCTTCGACTACTTACAAACTGTATTCAATCTTTATTATTACTCATCAGTAATAGAATCACAGTTTAAAAATCCTCATTAGAGGTCGTAGAAAGTCACATTCGAGCCTCTATACAAGTATTTGACTATAATTAGTCTCTTTTTAGGCCATATGCTTGTACATCATTGATGAGAGGTTGACCTCCGTGTTGTAAGAGCCATCTTCACTTCTCAACGAAGATCAGGCCCCTGCAGTCTGGTCGTTAAGCTTATCACTATTCTAAGGTAACTATGCTTTTCTTTTCTGGACAAGAAATCTTGACTAGAGTTAACCCTTGCTTTTATTATTGCAATGATCCCATTAGTGATTTGTTAGTGGGATTTTTGATAATTTTACCCGATATGTTAGTTTTTTATAGCTAAAATTGGCTTAACTAACATATGACATTTGTAGACCAGCATGATATAGTGGTATTTTCTGCTATCTTATCAATTGCACATAGGTCCAATTATTATCTTCTAAATTTTCATTTATGATTTAATTTATATTAAGAAAATGCTAATTAAAATTGTGGATAACTTCCTTTTCGCAGATCTTTTTTATTCCTTCATAGATTGGCATTGATATTTTGTTTAGACAAAATACTGGTTACAAGATTCTCCTTGTCCTTTTAGGTATGTTTATTCTTGGTGTATACGAATATTTTACATTTCACCATACTACATGTCGAGTAGCATTTGGTGGTATAGTATCGCCATTTCTAGATATTTATACTCATGCTATGAAATTAGATTTATATATACTATCAAGCCTCGTGTTCGATTTGACCATAATGTAATATCCAATTGTTGTACAATTTGTGTAAATTTCAAAATTTTAGGAATCGGGAGCGTGCTGTGTGTATACTGGCCTTAAGTACTCTCAAACCGAATGATTACGTTATTCACTTGAGTGTTTATAAATTTTACATATTTTCTAGCAGATACACAATAGAAATGTCCAATTTACAGGGAAAGTGCTCCCGAATTTTTACAGAATTTTTCCTATTTGATTTACTTCTGGGCAGGACTCTGATATAGATATGACGTGTTGATCGATTATAAACCGACGTCTTAAAAGACCCGTAAGCGCACGGTGTACCGTTAAGTACAAGGGTAAGCGGGGTCGGATCCTAAAAGACTTGTGGTACGAATTATGTTTTGAACTACTAATTTTATCCAATAAGAATGAGTTTTGGGTTTTTATAAGTGAAGAAATTAAAATAAAACACAAACTTGAAAAGGTGCTGATACGATTGGAGAGGAAACCAAGGCGCAATTCCACTCTATCCATTTTAACCTTGAGATAGTGTACCTAGTTAGAGTATTCATGAATTCCTGTATCGCATATCCTTGGTCGGGTATATGTAATATATCATGAGATAAAATAATTATTGATTGGGAACTACCCATAAACCAACTTATTCAACCATGGTCTGATTGATAAGCATGGATTATGTTCTCTTCTCCATGTTCCTAACCTATCTTGTTATGGTCAGACAAGATGGTTACTTATATTACTTATTCCTCCTAATCCTAGCTATGATCAAGCATAGGGCGAAGGAATACGAATATGCAATATTCCAGGATAAAGAGAAAGTATTTACTCTAACTAAGTGACACAATCTTCACTAAGGCTACATTGGGTGGAGCTCCCTCTAGCCTTGGCTAAGAAGATTAGCTACTCATCTATTTGATCATTGTCATACTACTATTACTACGATAAAAGTAAAAGACAAGAAAAAGAGAAGAACAAGAACTTTATTGCTTATTGAACCTAGATATTTATACTCTCCAAGGTGATCTCTTATAGGTAGAATTCCCCTCCTATTTATAGAGTATAGGAAGGGTTACTAAAAATAACCATTAATATAAAATCCCCTAAACAATGCCTAAAGTCATGCATTACAGCTCATGAGAATAATATCTATATTTAATTCTCTTCAATGGGCTTCCATGAATGGGCCTTTGGATGACAACTTCAAATGAGATTCATTGTTGGAGTGCATCACCCTTGTTCTTCGCTAAAAACTGGAAAGATGTACGACTTGTTTATCATGTGGCCGATTTCTGTTAATATAAACAAAAGCACTATTAGTGTTATATTTATTTAATAAATGACTAGGTAGATATAAATTTAGGAGTTGTACACGTAAATATTACGTGTCTATCAAATAGCCCCAAACTTATATTTTGCTAGTCCTCGAGCAAAAGTAAACGAATACCATTTTTGTATGTCATGCAGTTTATTTAGCGTATGCAACAAGCCTTTAAACCCCCAGGTTTAGCCTGGTAGACGAGTGTTGTCTCGTGAGGGTTTGCAGTGACTATACCCACAAAAGTCAATAATGATATTTAAAACAATTCTAGAATATACATGATTCATTATCTATAAAGTTATCCTTACTTAGTTGTGACAAAAATACACCAATGAAAAAAAATCCTTAAGCTTGTTATTCTCCCAAGTATATCAAAGATAATTTTAAGCTTATCCAAAACTAGTAGTACTACCTCAAGATTAGAAAGAGATTCAAGTATTTTTATTTGGCTATATTTGAGTGTACAATAGAAATAGTTTTATTGCCAAATACGTTGCCTAGAATAATTTACTCAGCTTTTGGTAGTCTAGTTCTTACTGGAATAAATTTAACGGTCAATTCGATAAGTGCCTTAGTCAATTCATCTTCCTAGAATTTTATTTTTTTCTTTTCTTTTGCAACCCTTTTCTTATTGAGTATATTGTTTCTTAGTGAAGCCTCCGTTACAAGGAGTTTTCGATCAGTAATCCCCGCCAGTTAGCTAAGGTTGTCAGGGTGTGGTGCCCCATCATGACTTAGAGTCTGGATTCTCACAAGTAACATTTTGTTGTGCTCCTTTCACATAGTTCCTAGTCAAACTCGAGATTGCTGATAATTTTTTCCACTTTCAGCTCTTAATCATGCGAGTAGCCTTGTAACGTGAAAGTTTTTAGAACACATTTGGTTTATTATTTATTCTTAGGAATGAACTTAATCTTAGGCAGTTGTCTCCCTTGTGGCAAACTACTCCTAACATAAATGCTAAATTTTCCTTATATTGAGCAAAAATTAATTGAAAGTATTAATTGCAAAATTACAGTGAAATGCACATTTTCAAAATATGCCAAGTTAAATTGAATTAGTCGCTAATAAAAAGATAGTACATCTAGCTTTAGATATTCCCAAATATTTTAGTGTATACTTGGTACAATTTTAAAATTTAGGTTTTTCCATAATATTTATGTCAAGGTAAAATTAGTTTTAGTGTTTTGAAATTCGTTAAAAATATATCATAAATTATCAAAGTGCCATTATTTTACTTTTCTTCAAAAAATATTTAATGAAATAGTTTTTCTACCCCTAAACTTAAATAAAACATTGTCCTCAATGTTTGAGAAAAAAAATTAATATATGAAATGGGAAATAAAAAAAATTGGATTTTCTCACCTAAATATGACTTGGGTTGCCTCCTAGGAAGCGCTAGGTTTTACCGTCTTCAGCCAGACAAATGCACCCCCAAACTTGAATATCATGAAATAAGTCTAAATGGGTACAAAGTTACATAATTGATGAACTATGCAGGTTGCAAGTTCTCCTTAAATAATCGAGGAACGCCAAAATTATCCTAATCCTTGACTAAACAGATAATATTAAAATAGTGGTTCTCCTTATTTGTACCTAATTGTGCTGATGCAATCATGATACATAAAAACAACTCAGAGTCTAATCCCCCAAGATAAAAATTTTCCTTATTTAATTTATAGGGAACCTTACTTTGAGATATTTTACAAGGTATACCCCCATACACCAAAAATGTATCTTGATATTCATCATTTTCCAAAAGGTGACTTGAACCATTAAAGTGATGTCGATCGGGTGGTTGTGGGTCAGGCTCAAGTTTGTATGACTCAGTTGCAGGTGATAATGCTTGTACTATTTTAAGAATTACAGGGTCATCCCAGTACTTGAAATAATTCAAGCATTGATCAATAGAGTAGGTACAACTAGAGTTATCACGCAACAAATCCTCAAATTCATTTACAATTATGGTACCCCCAAGTGGCTTATGAAATGAAGATGTAGGCATAGGTATAGGGAGGGTTGGTAAAGGAGTAACCAAAATAGAATCAACCCCCAATAATAGTGATATATCCTGTAAAGAAGGGTCATCTATCCACTAGTTTTTAATATTATAATTTGTGTCAGGTGGACGCGGCTCAAGGCAAGGTTGAGGTGACTCATAAGAAGATTCAGAAGGAAATGACAAGTTGATAACATCTACAACAGGTTCGGAAATTTCCAATTTATTAACATTGGTACAAATATCATCATCTACAAATTCCTCTCATGTTATCGTATAATGAGATGGTGATTCCCTATTATAATAGCCTATTTTTGTATTGGACGAAGATAGTGCCTTACACCCTTAAAATATAGAGTTTTAATTGAGAACTGAAAGCAATTGACACGTAATTTAGCGTAGAAAACCCTTGAATGGGTTAAAAACCATGACCTCTTCTGAGGATTTCTGAAAGAATGGTATTTTTATATATATGCTAGCAATTACAAAGAGAAAGACACTGGATATCTGAGTTTTGGCAGGGATGACTTTCTCTTAGAGTTTTCTAGGTAATAATAGCTGTCTTTTATCCTGATCTTCAGGTCTCTTTTTATAGGTCTTATAATATGACTGTCAGTTACATTGATGAGGAACGTTATAATATCAGGTTTCGATGAGTCTTCAAAATAGTTTATTATAATGTCTTGATACTTGTTGATCTATAACGGATCTATTAATACTCTTAGCTGTAGCTTCAGACCGTTAGAGAAGATACGATTTCTTGTAATATTCGCATATATACGACCTGCTGATAAGTGGAGGAGTATCTCTTGCATTGCAAAGTTACAGGATGCTTCGATATCTCCAAACTGTTAATGGAGATGCCATCTCTAATAGTGTTCCCATGTATTTGAACTATTGATAGACATCTGAGTATTTTTTGCAGTGCGATATTATTGGATGCTTAGACATCCCCGAATTGTAGATGAGGAAGTTTGTATTGTGAATTGCTTATCTTCAGCCCTTGGTTGGTTACCAGTGTACTAACTTCGAACTATATGAGCTTGAATATTGGACTTAGTATAAGGATTATAAATAAGCCCTCACAACTGCCCTCTCTTAGCCAAAAGCAGGAGGAACATGTGTATCGAGTGGTGTTGGTTGAGAAGTCCAGTCATTTTTAATGCTGTATTGATGGCTTCCTAGGTATCTAGGGGAATAATTGTTTTGAGTGTTGGGTCTCCCCAAAATGTTGCTTGAGATGTGTGCTTGTGATAAAGAATGTATTGGAAGTGGTGGTGGGGAATTAAATGTTGTGACTATATAAAATGGTGAATAGTTGCCATCACTGTTCATCCTGGTTGAACCTGTCAACCATCTAGATTTGTATTAGTAGCAGCGATGGTGACTACTCGTCGTCAGGCGTATGAGGAGAGAGTTCAAAAGAAGATGATGATTATGCAAACTCGCTACTTTGGGAACCAAAGTCTTTCTCTGCCAACTCCAATCCCTGTTCCTCCAACTTTTCATGGGATATCGCGGGAAAAAGTAGAGAAGGCAGAGGATGATTATCATCAAATGTGGTGCTTCCACTACATAGTCTTGTTTGCTGCTCATTGTGGGGCCTGTCTGTGGATGCTTGTAGAGGATGCGGTGGTGGCAGAAGACGAGAAGGCGGGGAAGTTGTCTAAGAAGTACTGCCAATATCCTGCAAAAGATTGGGTGCTGTAATGGTGGAGAAGTTCCTTCGTCGGCAGCGGAGGTGGGGTTATGGAGGAGTGGTGGAATTAACTTTGTCCTCTACCTAACTCCAGTTCCACTTCTTGGGCTTTGAGTTCTTCTGTTGGGCCCACCATTGTTTTCTGCTCAAGTGTTGCACTGTCATGTGTAAGGTGGGCTATTTTTTGTAAAAAAAATATTTGTTTGAAGAACTTGTAATCTTGATTTTCGAACTGACTGAAGTATTCGTCCTTGTAAATCGTTTTCCTTGAATATTAAATTCAAACATTATTATCTTGTCTTGCAGGTATTTGAAACTGCTTGAATAAACTGTTGTAGGACTCCGTGGAATAATTATCGAACTATTCAAAGATGACCTAGCTCGAAAAATATTTAGATCGAATTGTTGCTGGGTTAGATAAAGTATATTTAAACTGTGTAGATCGTGATATATATTTACTGCCTTATTGAGATATATTGCTGTTGTCCACGATATCTTCCATGCGCGATATAAACTTTGGCTGTGAGAGTATTACCATAGACAAATTGAACAAATGATGATCCTGGTGCGGAACTTGGTCGCATCTCCCTATGTGGCTTGTTTATCAAACTTCTGTTACATGTAGGGCTATGTGAGGCAGTAGTTCGAGAATTCGTACTGAAGAAGCTTTCTAGAGAGGATGAGAGAGCTGCTGGTGAGGAAATGATTCTATGTGGTAGAGAGAAACATTTGTTCTGTAATTATATGTGAGGTCGAATGATTAATCAGAATAAAATGATTTGTTTGTATTGGGGTTGCCTTGTCTGTATTTTCAGTATCTCTGATATAATTGAAGCGAGATTTGTTGCTGATTTTCTGCTTCTGCAAGACGAAAAATGAAGTGACAGTTGTAATAGCTGTACTTTGGGTTTTGAACTGGAACCATGCTATAAAAGGCATAGCAGGATTGTGCAGCCGTAGAAGGTTGTTGTTGTAAGTAATTATGCTGTAAGATTTGTAAAAATCTTCTTGGGTAGTGAGTCCTTAATAATGGCAGAGGAGAGAGACAGATGTGATAACCAAACACGTTACTCCCAAAATCATTATGAGGGCAAATGAAAAGATGTGCCTGCTAGGAGAGATGATGCTGACATGTGTCCCGAAGAGCTGCCATTTCAGAAGCCGAGGGATAATATAAAAGCTTGTCTTTCGTCTTCTCTTAAACCAGAATTAGTTGCAGATAAAGGAAGAAGCATTTCTAGAGAGATAAAATCTTCAAACTTTGAATGAAGTCCTCCAGTATTCTGTGATCTTGCTAAGAGGAGCAAAGTTTTGTTGTCTGAGGTACGAGTGGTGACTGGAGCAGATGACTATTGCTCTTCTAGTACAAGTTAATATCTTTGCTTCCATCTTGCGGTAGATAGTGTGTTTATTGAATGCCATATTAGATTGCGGTGGCTTGCTTGGTAGATTGATGGCTTGATGGGTATGGCTAAGGGATAAATCATGTTTGATTGCAAAACATTGAATAGCCTTTTCTTGTATATGTTAGATGCATGTAAAAAATTTGAAACCCAGTAGTAAAATGGCTGTATCCTCCAGTGATGACTCATCGTCGTCTGGTAGGACTATTGATGATGCGAAGGTGAGGGGTACGGTAACTGTTGATATGCCGGCTGTTGTCCAATCTGGGGTGAATGAGAGATTCGAAGAGGAAGTTGAGGCTGGGGACATTTTTATGTATCCTGTTGATGCAGACGTAGGGAAGACGCTTTCTAAATATAAAAAGGATTTAGCCGGAAAATGGGGGCATTATGTGATGAATGCGGGGTTGATTTTTAGGTCTCTGTTGAGACTAGATGGTAGAATAGAGCATTATCAAGTGCCTTCCCTGGATCAGTGGAGAAGAAATATGGATATAGGAGATGATGTAGAAATCTCTTACTATAACGGCATTGGTGTTGAGGTCATAGAGGAAAGGTTCCATTGCTATCTGAACCAGGTCGTTTATGGTTTGAGTATTCCTTTGACTTATTTCTAAAAGGGGGTAATGAATGCTCTGGAGTGCTGCCCTGTCCAATTGAATGGTTATGCTTTCGAGATGATGAGGGTCTGCGAAGAACTTAACAAGAAATGGAGAGGTGGTGATAGTGCAAGGCAGTTCGCTACGGATGATGTCTTGAAGTATTACAAGTTGAATATATGAAAGATCGAAAGAGCGGACACTTGCATAGTGATTCGGCGAGGCTGAAATTCCTTGATTTTAAATCTGCTGGGAGACCCTGGTGCGATCATCTTATAATGGTGAGGGGTAATTGTATGCAAGTGCCTGGGGAACCGGTGCTCAAGCTGTTATATAAGAATTTTAACGAGAGTAAGTATCTTCATTCTGTCTACATTTCATCTTTTAACTTGTTGTGAACTGGTAACGTAATATGTTGTAGATTTTGTAGAACCTAATCCAAAAGGTGCTGCTGATACATCGAGCTTGTTTGACGTCGTATCTCTGGAAGGAATCGATCTGAACCATGTTCTTAGAGAGTTAGGTATCCGTAGAGAGAAGCGACTGAACTCTGCAGTTACAAAAGTTTAACGAGCTCATCAAAATCGAGTTATGGCTACTTCTGGTTCTGCTAATGGTGACATTATGGAGATTTCTGCCTGTGTTATGGGTATTTCGAGTATCCAACCTCGACTACCTAGAGGAAAAAATGTGTTGCCCCTTCCGGAGCAAACAACTCTTGCGCAAACGACGCAGGTAGAGACTGAGGTGGATGATGCTATAAATATGACCCCTCCTCTAAAGAAGCAGAAACGAGAGTCCGGGAAAGATATCCAAGCTTCTTCAAAGGGGGTCAATCTTAAAGCGGTGGAGCAGAAGGCGCTAGACTTGGTTAAGCGTGATCCCATCCGCCTAGATACTCAAATTTGATCTAGTATCTCACAGGTATGCATGATATTATCTGATTAAATCTTTTTAAGTAATGATCTGATCTTGTAATACTGCTTTGTTGTATTTGTGGTGCAGCTTTTTGTTGCTTGGAAGTCGGCCGCGGAGGTGATGAAGGTAGCTGTTGCGGATTTTGCTGAGTATGAGGCTGAGAAAGCATATTTTGCTGAACATTTGAAGGAGAAAATTGTATTGTGTAAGCGGTTGTAGAAGGAGAAGGCTTTATGGTTGGAGCAGCTGAAGTATGAGAAAACTCTACAAAAGAAACAATTCGAGACAGATAGTGCCGCATTGAAGGAAGAACTCAGAGCTGAGGGTAAAAATGCTCTCGGCAGTGTGGTGACTGTTCGAAATAGTCTGGTTCAATCGTTTTACTTCTGAAGGTTGAAGAGAGAAGATGTTAATCTTGCTATTGCTGGGAAGTATGGTAAAATAATTTTCCCAGAGGAGGATCCCTCTTCGGTGGCTGAACGACCTGCTGAGCAGACCTCGGCTCCTCCAGTGGCGGATGATACGACCCCGGAGGTAGCAGGAGCTAATCTTTGATTATGTAGTTGTAACATAGCTCTAGGATATGTCTGGTTGAAGTTGTCTTCTGTATTTGTGATAGAACCAATTTTACTAAGACTTTAAATTTTTTGTTGCTACTATTGATATATGTTTTGATGGTGAATTTATAATGTGTATGTAGGAGGTAGTTCGCTTGAGGTGGAAAGTGATCAAGATGGAGAAGGCCTTGAGCCGAGCAAGGGATTCTATCCATCGTACTCAACAGGTACACAATAAACTTGAATATGAGAGACGTATTCATAAGTCAAACTTTGATAACACCTTTAAGGAGTTATTCGAGCTTCAATGTAGATATGGGAAGATAAAAATTGAGAGGGATGAGGTTTTGCGCAAAGAGTACGATAGATTTATCTTACTCCAAAATCTCTTAAGGATAAGTGGTTCGTAGATGAGAGTGATAAGTTAGAGTGTGAAAGGTCATTATTGTCTTTGACGCTTTATTTTAAGGACGAAGTTGATAGTGAGCGGGGCTTGAAGGAAGCCTATTTAGAACTGTTAACTGAGTGAGGCATAGTGTCAGACCCAGCTCGGGTAAAATTCTTAGTGTAAGAAGCGCGTAATCGCCAAAGTATAGAAGCACAAAGATGCTCAGTTCGGGTTAGAGTATCCATCATATGGGGTGGTGTAGGTCCGTTGCCTGATGAGCTTGACTTTTGTAGGGGCAAAGAGCAATGAGGATCCTTTTCTTCAACATAAAGAAGGAAGATAGAAGGATCCAGGCACAATTAAAAATTGATCTGAGGCATGCTTGTGATGAACTGGAGCGATGCAAGGGTCATAATGCATGTCTGGAGAGGGAAAATATAGAGTGTAATAAGTTGTTGTAGAGTTTGGATAAGAGAGTAACATTTTTAGAAGCGCGTTTACTTGATGCGCATAAATATTTGCTAATGTCCAAATCACGCTTGAAGAGGGGAAAACGTGCTAGTAATACGGATCACGAATGTCAGATAGCCGATGTGATCGCATTTTATGGGGGTGAGCTCGAGAGAGTAGAAAATGAATTTAGACGTTATATCACGAGCTTTGGCAATGATGTTGAAGTAGAGAATGATAAGGTTGAAAATATGTAGTTTGCAAAAGGGAATGAGGGTAGAGGAGCTTCAACCTCAAGACCGCGAGCTGAAGAGTCTGAGGAGAAGGAGGTCAAAGATCTGTTACCTTACACACGGCATATGACCCATCTGCAAGAGGTCGTAATCTTCAATTAACCTTTGTAAGTAGATGCGAGTAGTAGTAGGGTTCAATCAGAAGCCAACTAAATTGTGGCATATGATTGTGCTCTGCATAATGTTGTTTATTCGTGTATCATAGCTTGATGTTAAAATAAATGTTGTTAAATGATATGTCTTACATAAATGAATATCTGCTGATAGATGTATTGTCATTTGTAATCTGTTCTTCTAAGCTGAAGGCAATGAACAAGGCAAACTGGCTGTCTTATCCGCATAAAATAAGGAACTGTCTGCAAAGTTGCTGCAATGTTCGTTGGCGCTTGAAAATATGACTTTGATGAATTCAAAACTAGAATCTGATATGTTGGAACTGCAGAGTCGGCTAAATGCTGTGACTGTAGAGTTATCATGTAAGGATGCAGAGATATTGACTACTAATAATGAAGCCGAACTGTGGAAAGAATCTCTGAAGAAGAAAAAGTTGGAGACCATGGCTGCAAATCAACAAGTACTGGATCTGTTAAGTACAATTGAAAAGCAGAAGAACGATCTGTTATACCATCAGTCGGTGGTAACAAATAATACTGATCTCTTAAAGAAGTATGATGCTGAAATCCGTCAAATGCGAGAGCTTCTAAAAAAGCTAAACTGGGATTTGCGTGAGGCTCGAGATTCATGCCAGAAAAAAAGTGACCATGCCAAAACTCACGAGGAAGCATGTTCTAAGAGAGATCGAAAGCTGAATGAAACCATCAATAAGTATAACACACGGATCGCCGATCTAGAGCGGGAAAAGCAATCCTTGGCACTGGAGTGCCTGTAAAGTAATACGGTTTATGAGGTGCTCCATCTGAAGTGTAAGGAGTTGCAAAGGTTGGTGGATGCAGCAGACAGCGAGAGAAAGTATTTTAAGGAGGTGGATGAGAAGTTGCAACGTCTGAAATAGGAGGTGGAGCATAGTGTACAGATAACGAAGCAATATAGGGGTTCGTTGCTGCTGGAGAAGAAGTCTCTGGTAGATCGATGTAAAGATCTTGACAATGAGCTAATCAAGGTGAAGGCCGAGTTTTGTGAAGCTACGTTGTTGACTACAGATAATATTGCGTTGCACGCTATGGCTATGTTGCATGTTGATGTAGAAATTTTTTGAACAGATCGTGATTCGATCTAGGATGCTTCAACTAAATACGACATGGAGTATGATTTGCAGCAAGCGCGGTTATCTTATATAGATAATCTGATGCAGAGAGTTATAGAATTGCTAAATATACCTTCTACTGTAGTTGATGCGGCTATACCTTTCCCTACCTTACTTTAATCTGGGCCTGGGGAAAGTTTGAATGTTGTATGCCCGAAGTGTGAAAGGCAGTTTTATTGTTTATATTGTAAAAAGACAGAGTGTAAATATGTCTTTGCTGTAGAAAAATGTCAAAAGTTTAGTAGAAAATGTTTTAGTTCTATAATCTCTTTGTATGGTCAAATTAGGCGAACCAATAAACGACAATTTAGAGATATGATTACAGCGGTATTATATTCTCTTGTACATAGGTCGAATTGAGCAAGTCAATATGCAACCGTAAAGAGAGTTATAAAATGTTTGAATAGCTGAATAATACATCTTTGCCAGATCGAATCGATTGAATCGATAAACGACCTTTGGAGAGCGAGTATATTTGAAAATTGATGTTGTAGGTCTCAGTCATAGGTCGAATTAAGCGTATCAATAAGCGACCGTACAAAGACATCTTTAAATATTGAATAGCTTTATGACGCATCTCTGCCAGATCGAATTGTTGATTATCTCAATAAGCGACCCTCCGAGAGCGAGTTTATTTGAACAACTATGGTGTAGGTCTCGGTCAAAGGTCGAATTGAGCGTATCAATAAGTGACCATACTGAGACATCTTTGAATATTGAATAGCTGTATGGCGCATCTCTGGTAGATCGAATTGATTATCTCAATAAGCGACCTTATGAGAACAAATTTATTTGAATAGCTATGATATAGGTCTCTATCACAGGTCGAATTGAGCGTATCAATAAGTGACCATGCTGAGACATCTTAAATATTGAATAGCTGTATGGCGCATCTCTAGCAGATCAAATTAATTGTCTCAATAAGCGACCTTATGAGAACAAATTTATTTGAACAACTATGATATAGATCTCAGTCACAGGTCGAATTGAGCGTATCAATAAGCGACCCTACTGGGACATCTTTGAATATTTAATAGCTGGCGCATCTTTGCCAGATCGAATTGATTATCTCAATAAACAACCTTCGGAGAGAAAATTTATTTGAACAACTATGATGTAGTTATTCTTCGGGATAGACGGAGATAGCAGAAATGCTTGAATTAAGTAAACTTACAAAATGATGCTGAAAAAGTACTTTATTACATAATATCAGATATTACAGTTATTTATCTTCGATACAGCTTCAATCGGCGAGTATTCCACGGATTAGGTACAGGAACTCCATCATACGTACTGAGATTGTTGGATCCTAAACCACTCATTCCAGTTATGATAAAAGAACCTTCCTAATTCTCTGCCAGCTTCCCAACATTAGGTATTTTGCAATGTTGTGGGATTTCTTTGAGAACGATGTCTTTAACTTTGAATTCTCTGTGTCGGACACGTTTATTTTATGACCGAGATATAACAAGATGATATATTCCCAGATTAACAATGGCTCTGTCACGTATTTCCTCGATCAAATTCAGATTACATGCGATCTGAAATTCATTTTCTTCATCGGTCATCTTGTGATCTCGTATTGGGTGATGGTATTAAGTGGGAATGATGGCTTCAGTTCCGAAAGCCAATAACAATAGAGTACAACCTGTTGTGGATCTAGGAGTTGTTCGGTAGGCTCAAAGTACGTGTGGTAACTCATTCACCCAATTCCCGTTTTTGTCATCTAAACGCTTCTTGATGCCATCTATAATAGTTCGATTAGTAATCTCAGCCTGTCCGTTTCCTGTGGGTAATAAGGATTGGATGGGGAATGAATGATGTTGTGCTCATTGAGGAATGTAACAATCTTGGAGCTAACGAACTGTGGTCCATTATCAATTCGAATGAGATGTGGTCTACCGAATCGGATAATAATGTTCTGCCAGATAAATCTGATGACTTCGTCTTCTCGGGTTTGGTACAACGGAACTGCTTCTACCAATTTAGTAAAGTAATCTGTAGCGACTAATAAATGTTTTCGTTTTCCTGGCGCTGTAGGAAACTCTCCTACGAGGTCGAGAGCCTATCATCTGAATGGCCATGTAACTTGGCTCGAGTGTAGTTCAAGTGCTGGAGCTCGAATTTTAGGTCTGTACCGCTGACAAGCATCACACTTACAGGCATATTCGATTGCATATGTATTCATCTTAGGCAAAAACATTGCTTGAGTTAAAGCTCTGTTTGCAGGAGATCGTCCTAGTGTATGGGATCCGCACTTGCCTTCGTGTAGATCGTGCAAGAATTGTTGTGCTTCTTTGTCAGATAGACAAAGGAGGTAGGGACAAGTGATCGAAATTTTGTATGGGAGATTGTCCTGAACAGTGTATCTTCGAGCATTATCAATTAATCTCCGCCGCTCCGTAAAATCCTCAGGAAGTGGCCCGTCAAATTTATTTTGAGGTTCAGTGCAAGTAATGAAAGGCTTTCTTCAATCATCCTCAATCTCTTCGTTGCCCCCAATATTAATGGCGTTGGATTCGATGGTATTGATACCGGAGTTAGAAATGACGTCAATCTTTAGGTAACGAGCTTCTGATCCGAGGACACCAGCAAGGTAAGCGAGCGCATCTGAATATCTATTTTCTCTCCTTAGAAAATGCTCCATAGAAATTTTCTAGAATTTAACCATTCGTTTGACCATTGCAGCAGCATAGTCGACCATTCTCCCATTGGTTTGATAGACGCCTATGTAATGGTTGACGATTAATAATGAATCTGTGTAGACAGAGAGTTATGCTACTCCCAGTATGATTGTCATGTCCAAGCCATGAATCTAAGCCTCATATTCTGCTTCGTTATTGTTTGCTTTAAAACTGAGGTGAGCAGATTTTTTGAGCTGATCATTGGAGGGAGTAATAAAAGCGATTCCAATCCCTGATCTGGATGGAGCGACAGAACCATCAGTCAAAAGTCACCAACCTTTCTTTGTTACCCAATCTGACTTATCTTCAGATTAATCTGCGAGTGGCTCATCTTTCTGATCAATAAATTTTTCTTCCCAATCAGGATCGTCAACTGGAAAAATTGCTAAGAAATATGCTACAACTTGACCTTTTTCAAAATGGCGTGATTCGAAATGTATATCTTGCTCCCCGAGTGTTACGGACCATTGTTGAATACGTCGAGATTTTTTGTACTTGGATAAGATTTCATGAAGTGGATAGTTCGTCCAGACACGAATAATATGAGCTTGAAAATGCTGCTTTAACTTTTGTGATGTATAGACGAGAGCTTGAAAAAGCTTTTCAATCTTGGTGTATCTCGTTTTAGCGGTAGTTAGAGTCTTGCTGATGAAATAGACTGGTTTCTCAGTCTTTTCTTCGATTAGGAGGAGAATGGAGCTGAGAGATGTATCTGTGACAGCTAGGTATATTATGAGCTCTTCTCCATCTACTGGTGTGCTCATAACTGGTGGTTTGCCCAAATAACTCTTGAGCTCGAGAAAAGCCACATCACACTTGTTTGTCCATTCGATCTCAGAATCTTTCTTTGATTTTCCTCGTGATATACCCTATTTTAACAGATCGAATAAAGGTCGACATCCATCTAAAGATTTGGATACGAATCTGTATAGCGCTGTAATCTTCCTGGCTAGCTTCTGAACGTCTTTCTTTATCTTTGGTGACGGCATAGCCAAGAGAGCTCGTATGCGTGATGGGTCAGCTTTAATCCCTCTTTTACTTATTAGATGGCCTAGAAAATTTCCAGATTACACTCTGAACTGGCATTTATTAGGATTTAGACGCATCTTGTAAGATCGTAAAATCTTGAAACTTGTTTGTAAATCAGCAAGATGGCCTTCTTTTATGAGACATTTGCAGAGCATATCGTCAATATAGACCTCCATTGTTTTACCGAGATGGTCTTTGAACATCTGTGTCATTAATCGCTGATAAGTGGCGCCGGCATTTTTCAGGCCGAAAGGCATAACTTTATAGCAATATAGACCTTGTTCAGTGATGAACGCAGTCTTATCTTGATCTTCACAAAGAAGTGGTATTTGATTATATCCTGAAGCGACATCCATCATTAAGAGCAGTTCGTGCCCTGCTGTAGAATCGAGCAGGTGATTGATGATTGGAAATGGAATGCTATCTTTCAGAGTGTGTTTGTTGAGGTCCGTGAAATCAACACAAACTCTGATTTTTCCATTCTACTTTGGGACTGCGACAATGTTCGAGATCCAGTCCAGGTAAATAGCTTTGCGAATAAAACCGACCTCAATCAATTTGTCGGTCTATTTATTCACTTCGTCACACAGTTTTGGTGCTAGAGTTCGTTGCTTTTGTTTCACCGGTTTTACTTTATCTTTCAACCCTAGCTAGTGGCATGCTATAGCTGGATCGATCCCTAGCATTTCATGAAATTTCCATGTAAAGACGTCATTATTTGCTATAAGGAATTGTATTAGATTTGAGCATTCCTCCGTGCTTAAGAGAGTTCCAATGTGAGTTCCCCTATTTGTGCCACTGATCTCGACATACTCTATTGGTTCGACGTCTGGTAATTGAGGTTCTGCTGGAATTGACTGCTATAATTGCTATGAAGGAGTTATTGCAGCTAGCTTAATTTCAATGGAAACAGTATTATCACAAGCTCGAGTTAATTTCTGGCTTTCTTCGATTTTGTAGATCCCTCATTTCCAATCGAACCGTAATGCCTGATAATATGTGGAGGGAATAGCTTTCATGTTATGTAACCATGGTCGTCCCATGATGCCCAGGTAACGGGATTTGGCTATGATAATGTAGAAAAATACGTCAAGTGTGACTGGCCCGGCAGTGATGGGAAGTATGATTTTCCCCACACGTTCTTCCATAGAGCCGTTGAATCTAGAGACATTAATGTACCATGATCGTATGTAGAACTATGTTATTCATCTTTAACATGATCACAAGTGCATCTTAGTTCAAAAAGTTGATGTGGCGAACGTTACAGTCTTTGAAAGAAATCCCAGCTTGTCGGTTGCTGGATTTTGGCAACAAGCGAGCTTCTTTATCTGTCAGTCATTGTTAGATCATGGCATTGTCCGACATGCCAATGCTTGGATCTGTTAGAGTTGTTGATTATCTGAGTCTCGATGAAGTATAAGTGTTTTTCTTCATTTGTTTTGTCAACTTGGACGATCTTGGCGTCAGTCTTGTAACTACCATCCTTATAACTTTTGATATTAACAATAGACTCCAGCATTCGACCTTGTGCAAATATATTATGGAGAAAAAAATATCAATGCGAAACATCGCTCTGTGTTGTGATGTTAAATCTGGTGGTGACTGCAGTATGGCTTTCCTGGTATGGGCGTAAGAGTATTGGCAGTTCTGAAGCATTCTACTTTTTGTATCAGCGGGTACAAGTCTGCAATAGTAGTTATTAACTGTGGTATACACAGAATTGATTTCCTCTGCCATTGGTGTTCTTGATTGTCATTAGATTTGAATCGCTTCTTATCACCCCCATAGTCTTTATTACTGTTATGGGCTCGTTCGCCGGGATGGCCTTTTGTTGGTAGGGTGGTACGTTAAGGTCTTGGCTTCTCAATTGTTAGTCGCTCAAGGTCGATAAAGTTGCTGACCTTCTCTATCATGTCCTCCAATTTCAATGGTTTGTTGAGAACCAGGTGCTCCTTGACTCGTCCATCCGCAATTAGAGCATTGGTGAAGGCGGAGATTGTAATTTTCTTATCGAGGTTGTCAATTTTCTGGGCTTGTCAAAAAAATTTCATTATAAACGTCTCTAATTTTTCATCTGGTGCCTGCTTGAGGCTGAACAAAGAGTAAAGACTCTCCTCCTTGTCTTTATTGTGCAAATAGTTTTTGACAAACAGTTCGCGAAGTTATTCGAAAGTGAAGATAGATCCTTCATTGAGTGTGTGGAACCATCGTAAAGGTTCTCCTTTCAAGCTGGTCAGAAAGAGGCGGTAGATGATGTGGGTTGATGTCGAATGCAGTCCCAAAGAATCCTGAAATTCTTGGACGTGTTCCACATGATCTCCCCCTTGATATTTATGTATCTTGGGAGTATAAAAATTGGCGGGCACTTCCACATCTAGCAACTCTTGTGTGAGTACGCTCTTTGTAGTTTAGGATAGCTATTTTTTATAGTGTGTATTTGAGCGGCTAACAGCTCCTTGATGCGCCTGTCCACCTATTCCGGAGGGAGATGTAGGCGAGACGTGACAGCTCATCTTGTTACTAGTCCTCCTGTAGGATTATGTTCTCCTGTTGCTTCTCCCATGTGGCCATAGACTGAAACTTGAGGTTTTCCTCTTTTTTGCTTTGCCTGTTGCTGTAGATCAATTACCGCCCCAGCGGGTAATGGTGGATTTATGTGACTCCGAGGTAGAACTGATTATTATTGAATTTGAGGAAGTGCTATATTTCGGCCTCGATGTCCCAAGCGATCATGGATTGATATCCTCGAGGTCGCAGGCAAAGCGTTCTGCTGTCTCAGATTTGCCGTTATTTGAGCTTGTAGCGCTCTGATTGTGTCTTGTATACTGGCGAGCTGTTTCACTAGCTCTATTCGTCGTTCGGCTTCTGGTTGCACAGTTATTCGCAAATCTGTCACTCCTTCAGCAGCGTCAAGCAGGACGTGGTGTGATTTTTTATGATTTTCCATCTTTCAAAAGTGAATAGGATAAAAAATAGATTGGAGAGCGCTGAGTGTATGCTTCAGTTCCCACAGATGGTGCCAGATGTAATAGCCTATTTTTGTATTAGATGAAAATAGTACCTTACACCCTTGAAATATAGAGCTTTGATTGAGAACTGAAAGCAATTGACACGTGATTTAGCGTAGAAAACCCCTGAATGGGTTATAAACCACGACCTCTCCTGAGGATTTCTGAAAGAATGGTGTTTTTATATATATGCTAGCTATTACAAAGAGAAAGAGACTAGATATCTGAGTTTTGGTAAGGATGACTTTTTCTCAGAGTTCTCTAGGTGATAATAGCCATCCATCATCCTGATCTCCATGTCTCTTTTTATAGGTCTTATAATATGACTGTTGGTTACATTGATGGGGAACGTCATAATATCAGGTTTTGATGATTCTTCATAATGGTTTTTTGTAACGTCTTGATACTTGTTGATCTGTAACAGATCTATTAATACTTTTTGTTGTAGCTTCAGACCATTTGAGAAGATATGATCTCTTGTGATTTTCGCATATATACGACCTATTGATAAGTTGAGGAGTATCTTCTGTAGTGCGAAGTTACAGGATGCTTCGATATCTCCGAACTGTTGATGAAGATACGATCTCTAATAGTGTTTGCATGTATTCAAACTGTTGATAGACATCTGAGTATTTTCTGCAGTGCGATGTTATTGGATGCTTTGACATCCCCGAACTGTAGATGAGGAAGTCTCTATTGTGAATTGCTTGCCTTCAGCCCTTGGTTGGTTACCAGTGTGCTAACTTCAAAATATATTAGCTCGAATATCAAACTTAGTATGAGGATTAGAAATAAGCCCTCACACATATGTTCATATTTTATCTCGTTATCATCATCGTCTGAATAATCATTAGAGGAGAGGGATAAATATTCAGTCTTAGTCGAAGTATCCTCGAATGAATTTATTGGGTTGACAAATGAAATGATGGATGATGACATCGATGGTTGAATTTGGAGGGCTTCTTCAAGATCTTCATGTGACATAGGATCGTCGACCTTAAAATATTAATCTTCTAAATCTGTCTCACAATATGGTATCCATTCACCTCACGGAGAAAACATTTCTTGATTATGCTTGAATTCATCTATTTCAAAATCACTAAGGGATTTAACCTCTAATTGTTTTTCTTCATTGCTTAAAATATTTTCATGCTCTATTTTACTCCACGTAGTTGATAACTAAGTTATCTGAGTCTCTAATCAAGAGATAGATTGGGTCGTCGAAGTTTGATTCACCAATGCCTTTTGTTGGAATTGCATCATTTGTTGCTGAAATTGTAATGCTTGTTTTTGACTTTCCATTAATTGTTTTATGAAAAGAGCATAGGTATCTTCCAAAGATGGTTTGGTTGGAGCGGGTGGGAAATGAATGGACTGATGGGCCTGCATATATTAATGAGATTGGAAAGGTTCCATGTATTGAAAATTTTGGTGATCCCATGATTGAAAATGATTTTGAGGTTGTTGCGAGATGTCGAATTGTGAGCTGTATGAATTCCAATGTTCTTACATGTATGACATTTTAAAATCAAAGCAACACCCAATGCAATAAATAACCAATCAAGCCTAAACTCTAAAACGCCAACATTTTTTAAAAGTAATAATTAGGTCTCCCGTATATTCTTCTACATTCAAAATGGGTACCATGGCAAAAGGCTTTGGATCCTATACTCCCCTGTGTCACTATGCTAGTACCAACTTAAAGTAGATGTTCAGTCCTCACGCCCGAGCGAGTCGCCTTATCGTACGTCAACACTCTGAACGGTGACATCACAAACCTTCAACAAGTATTTTGCGTTCCTAGGCTGGGGCCGTATCCTATGAACCCGTGTTTGAACCCCGGTACGGTACACCTATCTGTTGGGTGATGAAATCCTGCGAGAATCTTGCTACTTTTTTTTATTAACAGTTATTTTGAGGTCCGGGACGCTCAATTTGTGTGATACGAATTTCTTCGTATCCCTAATGGGTGGTCCCACTTGTTAAAGAGCTTTTTGGGTCATGAAATTTTGTAAGTCTCTAATAGTTTTTACCTTTACTAATGTTATAATAAAAAAGAATATTAAACACAACAATGGGTCAATTCTACCACAACAAAATTTTTATATGAGCAGCGTGTATTTGTACATTCCACACGACTTTATATGTCCAAGTGCCGGGGCGGAGCAGATATATGCCCCCTTCTAGATGTCAAGATTTGAGAAGTACCAACCTACGGGAAATATTTCTCGGTGTAGCTGTGGTCGCCCCTTCACTTAGGGGGCAAAAGAAGGAAATGCTCCTTCACTTAGGGGGCACAAGAAGGATGGATTTGATGATGTTTTTAGCTTTGCGTATTGTCCGTCTCGTTTCCAACTTTGTGACTATCCTGCAAAACAAGAGAAAAAGAATTTGTGAACTTGCGACAACAATATTAATCAAATTTCCAAGTTTATTGTAATCTATAATATCCTGATTTTAAAATACACTTATCTTTTAGCTCAGGTTAGAGAGAGTATTAAATAAGTGATTAATGAGCAAGTGATTAATGAACAGCAGCGCCTTTTACTGAGACTGTTTTTACTATTTTTTCAAAAGGCTGTAACTAACAAATGACTAAACAAAAAAATATGATCTATAGCAATTCGGAAAGGGTTTTGAATTATCTAAAACTTTTCTAGCAAACATATTTCCCAACTGTGAAGTATAGATGATCAAAAATGGTGAAAAATTCAGGGACAGACTTCACAGCTACTGTAGCGCCAAGAGAGTTTGAGCTAATCACTCAGTCACTTTGTTTTTGGATCCAAAAAAAGAAAAGAAAAAGAAAATGAAAAGAAAAATTGGCTTAAGCTAAAACAACTCTAAAATAAAATATAACTTTGCAAGTCCCTGGCAACAGCGCCAAAGACTTGATCGATTATAAACCGACGTCTTAAAAGACCTACAAGCGCACAGTGTACCGTTAAGTAAAAGGGTAAGCGGGGTCGTATCCCAAGAGACTTGTGGTGTGAATTATGTTGCGAGCTACTAATTTTATCCCATAAGAATGAGTTTTAGGTTTTTATAAGTAAAAAAATTAAAATAAAACACAAACTAGAAAAGGCGTTAATACGATTGGAGAGGAAACCAAGGTGTGATTCCACTCCATCTGTTGTAACCTTAAGATAGTGTACCTAGTTAAAGTATTCATGAATTCCCGTATCGCATATTCTTGGTCAGGTATATACAGTACATCATAAGATAAATAATTATTGATTGGGAACTGCCCATAAACCAACTTATTCAACCATGGTCCAGTTGATAAGTATGGATTATGTTCTCTTCTCCATGTTCCTAACCTATCTTGTTATGGTCAAACATGATGGTCACTTATATTCCTTATTTCTCCTAATCCTAGCTATGGTCAAGTATAGGACGAAGGAATACGAATATGCAATATTTTAGGATAAAGAGAAAGTAATTACTCTAACTAAGCTACACAATCAACACTTAGGCTACATTGGATGAAGCTTCCTCTCGCCTTGGCTAAGAAGATTAGCTGCTCATTCCTTTGATCATTGCCATACTACTATTACTGCGATAAAAGTAAAAGATAAGAAAAAGAGAAGAACAAGAACTTTATTACTTATTGAACCTAGATATTTACACTCTCCAAGATGATCTCTCATGGGTGAGATTCCACTCCTATTTATAGAGTATAGGAAAGGTTACTAAAAATCACCATTAATATAAAATCCCCTAAACATTGCCTAAAATAATGCATTACAACTCATGAGAATAATATCTATATCTAATTGTCTTCAATGAGCATCCATTCATAGGCCTTTGGTTGACAACTTCAAATGAGAATCATTGTTGGAGTGCATCGCCCTTGTTCTTCGTTAAAAGCCAGAAAAATGTATGACTTGCTTATCACGTGACAAATTTCTGTAAATACAAACAAAAACATTATTTAATAAATGACTAGGTAGATATAAATTTAGGAGTTGTACACGTAAATATTACGTGTCTATCACGCGTCATTTAATTTTTAATATCTTTTGTTTCATAATGTGTGTTTGATAGTTTTTATCTTCTGGTTTGCAATTATTTTTAAATGTCGTGGTTTAGGTTGTAACAATTTGATTTTTTTTTGTTTCATGTAGTTTCTTAACAACTATGGGAACGATACAAGTAAGTGTTTATTGTACATAGAGATATTGTTCGTGTGTTGATGGTTTCATATTTAGTGCATAAGAGGCTGGATTATTAATTTGAATGCTCAAGTTGCATTTAGTGATTGAACAGTAATTTTTAATGTTCTAGGAGGATTGAGACCTTGTTTATTTAGATGGAATTTTTTTTTTGCAGAACCTTGTAAATAAATCGTTCTTTCTATTAAACTAACTTGCGGTTGATGAATGATTTGTATTATCTAATAGGGGAGTAATTCAAATCACATAAATGTTACATTTAGCATTACCTTATTTAGGGACGATTTATTCTGTTTCTATTAATATTGTCGTAAACGGGTAAATTTTAGCGCCGTACTTTTAGAGACAAACAAATCCGTCTCGAATGTTATGTATTAGAGACGGAATAATCTATCTCTATTAATATTGGTGCTGGTAGGAAAATTTGGCACCATAATTTTAGAGATAAGCAAATTTGTCTCAAATATTGTGTATTAGAGACGAAATAATCTATCCCCGGTAATATTGGCACTGGCAAAAAAAATTGGCACCATACTATTATAGACAAACAAATCCGTCTCAAATATTGTGTATTATAGATAAAATAATCTGTCCCCAATAATATTGGCACTGGCAGGAAAGTTTGGGCGCCATACTTTGTGAGACAAACAAATTTATTCGAAATATTATGTATTAGAGACGGTTGTACTCCGTCCCCAAAGGAGTTAAAAAAAACCTTTAGAGATATATTTTTATCATCTCTAAAGCCGTCCTTAATATTATTACAAGTGGATGTGTCCGTCTCTAATGTAACTAGGACACCACCCTAAAGGAACGTAGTTTATCGCCCCTAATAGCTGTAGGAACGAATTACTAGCTTTTTGGGATACTTTTTTGCTCTTCCCAAAAGTTATTTTTCTTGTATTTCTAGATTCTAATAGAAGGATATTTGTTGGATATCAACTTCTTTGTCTTTCCAGAGCTAATATGTATGCTAAAATTTGGGTGAAATATGATTCATTTTGCCACCTTTTATGAATCCACCTTTCAGCTTACCAACGCAAGCAACGTTATCTTGATAAAGTGTTATCGGAGTAGAAGAAATAGAATAAAGACCACAACTAACTTTGATATGATCTTCCATAGAATGTAGCCAAATACATTATCTTCCAGCTTCGTGTAGGGCAATGATCTCAGAGTGACTCGAGGATGTCGCAACCATCATCTATTTGACTAAACGCTAAGATATCGATGTACCTCTATAAGTTAAAGCATATCTTTCTTTTGAACGACCTTTATGTAGATCTAATAGGAATCTTACATCTTTCTAATTGGCTAATTCTCGATTGCCTGCTGTAGAAGCTAAGTTTCATAAGAGGGGAAACTAGCTCTTACACTACGTGGTTATCTTCGACCTGGGGCTAAAACAAGTATATAAGACAATAATAAACTATATTACAAAAATAGTGCACTTGCGTGGAGTCCTAGAATTGGTTACTCTACGACCTCTAGTGAGGACATTGAATGATTGATGTTATATATATCAAGTTAGAAGATAGGTCAAAGAGGAAGTGAGTTACAGAGTATTCGAAGGTAATCTTGTAGGGCTTTTTGGGAAAAAAAAATCTAACCCCTTCATAGTTCCTCCTCCCTCCTATTTAAAGGATATAGAAAGGGCTGAGTCACCATGGGAGGTCAGATTACATGTATATCCTTTGGGGATAACTGTTCTGTACTCGGAGTCGGTTCTAACACTATAGCTGTCTGGCGGCCCGTTTTACTATTCTGTTTGGTAACCTAGCTGTCAGACGTGTCTGCCTTTGACCATGTATTAGCATGGTCAAAGTCTCTCTGTTATTGATGCTAAATTCTAGTGTTGGTCATCTATCTTCGGCTTTGACAATAATATCTTTGAATATTCGATTAATGTCGGAAGATTTCGTGGACTTAGTTGTTGTCTAGTTGGTCTTCGAGTCTCTAGGTAGGCTTCAATGCAGCCTTTAAGTATTCTACTAGTATTGGAAGGCTGTGAGTAGGCTACTACATTCGCCCCCTCTCAGCAGTGGCCTTAAAAATTGATGTTGATGGCGTGTGCAGAGAAAATTGATTAGGGTTGGGAAGTTGAAGAGTTGACTGGTTCACTGTGGGCAGTTTCGAGGAAAGTAATTAGGGAGAATAATTAATGTAAGTGGTGATTAAGAGGGTAGTAAATGTCCTTAAATCAAGGTATAAAAAGGGTTGTTAGGGGGTAATTTTTTCACATTATTCATCTTCTTCTCTGAGTAAAATGAACCATGGAAACTACACCAAACACACGATACCAGAAGGGGATGGAGGCGAGAGAGTTACATATTAAAGAGAAGATGAGGGTCCTGAAAGAGAAATTCTTTAGAGATTAAGGGCTAGACGTGGTATTGCTAGATTTGGTGGAGCTGGAGCTGGGGGAGGCCATCAGCGGATACCCGTATAAACACTGGTAGGGGGTGATGAAGTGGTTGGATCCGAACGTCGACAACTGGTACTTTTTACTGAAAATTATGGCAGAAGACCAGGTGGATGCTGAGGACGTGGTCAAAGATGAGGCAGGGCTTTCTAAGAACTACCCCGTATATAAATAAGGGGTTCTTCGATATGGTGGTGGGAATATAGAGGGTTTTTTCTATTGTTGCTGGAGTTCTTGGTGTTGTTCTTTCTATTTCTCCCTTTTTTGTAGGCCCGAGGGATTTTTTATTTCTAAATGAAAAACACATGTTTGTCGAAGTATGATAGTCGAACCATGTTAGGTGTTGTAGATGAAGATAAAGTAGGCGCAATATTAATTGTCGAACGTCGAGCTTAGGTAATGAAAATAACTAAAAATGGTAAGACACTGGGGTTCTTTTATATAAAGAAAAGTACTGACCGAAGGTTCGAGTACTAATTTGTATGTACAATGGGATGAGGTAGAATATAGGCGATGGTTCAAAGACAAAAGGATGAGAGGGCTCGAATATGTCAGAGCCTGGGCATGGGTGCTTCGACTGAGAAATCTAATAGCTTAAATAGTAAACATGTCAGAGGTAATACTATTCCTACTGCAGTGTGCCGCTGCAGGTTTTCATGATATTTCCTCGTATTATGGGAAAGAGGTGGAGGTGACACGTAGGTTTGAGTTGACAGTTACGGGCAGTGTGCTAGAAGCTTCGAGAGGGCTAAAAGAATATTTTGCTGGCGTAAGTGTGTGACACAGACGTGGGAGCAGGTAAGAGCAATATTGATAAAACACATCGCTGCCAAAAATAAGGGGGTAGTATTGGAGTGGTAATGATGGTGAGTGGGGAAACCGATGCGGTTTTGTGATCCTTGGGTGGTGTTTAATGGGGGGAGAGAGAGAGTCATTGTTCCTAAACAATAATCAAAGATAGAAAAAAAGAAGGAAGAGGGGAAAAACATATGCCATTGTTACGGTTGAGCTTGCTGAAGAAGAGAGAAGAATACCTCGTTGTTGCTGAGAAATTGGATCTACTCGAACAGGTATGTTCCTGATAACTTAGTAAAGATAGACCTTTTAATTTTGCAGCTTCTTCTTTATGTGTTCATTGTCTGTACGGTATGCTTTTTGGCTGTAACTATGTGATTGAGGAAGGGGGTAACCCATGTGGCTGGAGGTCTGGCCAAGTGGTGAATTAGGAGGAGTGAGGTGGTAGTTTGTGTTGCAGTCGAACATTCGACTGTGGGTGGGGTGATTTGAGGAGTGTAGAAAATAATATGATTTCAAAACTTGATACTCGAATATATCGAGCTAATTTTGCTCCTCTTCTTCTTCTGTAGGGTATAATGCGTACCCATCGAGCCTCGAGGATGAAGTTGGTAGATGAGAAGGACGAAGTAAAAGAACCAAGTATATCTGGTCGAGGTCGAGGGGGTAAGAGCAGTTATGTAGAAGTGTTAAAAATTATAACAGACACCCCATTGGCTATGGTAGTGTCAGAGGTTGGAGCTTCTACTAGGAGCCATCATAGGGCTCGAATAGTCGGGGAGAGTGACGAAGAGGTAAATGAAAAGGGGGAGGGAAAGGGGAACGAATTTAATGTTGACCCTTCAGGTGATGAGAAGGAGGAAGGAGAAGAGGAGCATAGTGACAATATGGATGATTCGGATGATTCGGGGACAACGGCGGGGCCAGTCTCAGCTCAAGAAAAGGCGAGACTGGATCGATTCATGTTAAAACACGGGTTGTCAAAGGTGGGTGTTATACTGGTGCCAGTAGGGGATGAGTATTCGTTCAAGGATACCCCCCAGGAGGGGATTATGGCATTTAGAGGCCAGATTTGATTAGGTATGCAGCTGCCTCTTTGAAGGCTGGTGAAGCAGGTATTAAATTTCTAAGATTTTGCCCCATGCCAGATGAATGGCAATTTTTATGAGATGATGAGAGTTATCGAGGGGATGAATGTGGAGTTGAAACATAAGAGAAAGGGCTTGATCGAGTGGTTTGACATCATATCGTTCTACTCGAGGAAAATAAATAAGAGGGTAGATACGAATCACATCCAATGCCATGCGGACAAACCATGGTTGTTTGACTTGTGTTCGACTGGGAATGGGTACGATAAGGATTTGGTAGTGGTGAGGGGCAATTATAAGAATACAGAGGGGAAGGAGGTACATAAGCTGAAGCATAGGCTGTATAATCTAAGTAAGTTGATAGTCGAAGGTTGTTTATTATGTGGTTCGAATATATTACTGAACTTATCTTCGCTGTTTTACAGATCCCTCAAATAATTCATTGAAGCACCCGAGGAGTTATATTAATGAGCTGATCAACCAGGACGAAGAGTGGGTAAATTGGGTGTTCAGGAAGTTGGGTATTGTCAGAAAGAGGTGAAAGAAGACGGATACTTTACTGAGGGACGTTCCTGTAGCAGTTGGGTAATCAAAGAAAAGGAAAGAAGAAGTTCTTCGACGAGGGCAGGGGAGATGGATTATGACCGATTAAGTCAAAAGTCGAGCTACGTACCGAGGGGGCGGCGAGGAGGGACTGGGACGGTATGGGCGAGCATGCCCATGACTATTCCCTAGGTACCGCGGCAGACCAGCAAGGGTAAAGGTAAGTTTACTACCGAAGCTTCAACTGTACAGCAGACGAAGATAACTTTGCGGAAGAGGCGTCGTGAGCAGATGGCCGATGACGAGGATGAACCGGCCGACGCGAGGCAACACGAGGTCGAGCTGGAAGAGAACGTTCAGGTAATGGCCACATCGATGGCCAACCTCTATGGCACGAGCCCGGATGAATCGAGGAAGCAAATGAACATGGCTCTGCGTTAGGTAAGTATTTCAGAAATTATGAAGTTACAATTATGCTTCGAGAACTTCTGAGTAGCCGAGTATTTGTACAGGTGAATGATTGGGCCTAAGCTTATGACAAAGCCCGAAAGGTATCTTGTGGAAAGCTGAAGCAGGCGAGGGATAGTCTGACGCTCGCACAGGGGACCATTATTTTGCTGAAGACCCAGATCGGTGTGCTAGGAAGAGAGAAGTTGCAGATTAGAGCCGATGCTACGAGGGAAGTCGAAGCTACGATTGCCAATAGTAATCAAATGTGAATAGTATTGAAGGCGAAGCTGGCTGAGAAATCGGAACAACTGAAGGATAACAAAGCACGTTTTCAGGTACCATACGATAAGGAGTGTGACACGATCACAGCTTTGAATAACTTTATAGATGGGTTGGGGGATAATCCAGAGACCTTGAGCGCTTTCCTTCAATCGAAGAGCCTGCCGTCAAAGATGTTGCGCAGACAGGGGGGATGGGGGTGGACCTTGTAGGGGGAGGTACTGGAGATGTTGTAGCTGATTCCACGGTCGAAGGGGATGGTGCTAGAAATGTTGAAGGGGGTTCTACAATCGTAGGTACTGCTGATGCTTCGGGAATGAACCCTGTTGTTGAAGTCAGTAGAGGTGGTGTTGTAGAAGAGCAAGGAGAAAATATGGCCAATCTTATGGTGAATGCGGCCAAACTTGTATGAGTTTGGGTTTGTAGAAGGTATTTTGTTTGGTATTTGTAAAAGTCATCTGTAATGAATTCTTGTCTATTGTTTCCGCTTTAGTTTGTTGGATAGGTTAAATTTTGAACAATGAGTATTGGATAGGTAGATTGAGTAATTTAGTTGAACTTGACCTGCTGGTATTTATTGAACATGAATTACTGGTATATCTGTATGCTTACAACTTTGTATGAGAATTGAAGTATAAAGAGCTTTTGATGTCGAGGGTCGAAAGATGATGTAGTCGGCTGCAATGTATCCCCGAGTATCTGGTCTGCCGACCATTCATGCCACGCGAGATTACTCAAACTAGAAACTCAAATAACTTCGAGGTCGCCCCCGAGTATTAGTCAAGTCGAAGGGTTGACATGATACTTAGGTTTGACCAACTCGGTGCTCTTATATGTTGAAGGTCTATCCGCGGGTTTGAACCTAACTGAAGTCTTATGTGGTTGGCCCCAATGCATCCCCGAGGGTCCGGTCTATCGACCACTCATGCCCCTCGGGTTTACTAGAATTAGAACCCTGAAAAATGTCGAGGTCGCCCCCAAGTATCAGTCGGGTCGAATGGTTGACGTGAAACTTAGGTTTGTCCAAGAAGTTCACTAAACTTCGAAGGTCGTCCCCAGATCTATCCGTAGGATTGAGCCTAAACAAAGCATTATGTAGTTGGCCCACATGCATCCTCGAGGGTCCGGTCTATCGACCATTCATGCCCCTCGGGTTTGCTCGAATTGAAACCTTGAAAAACATCGAGGTTTCCCCCAAGTATCAGTTGGGTCGAAGGGTTGACATGATACTTAGGTTTGTCCAAGAAGTTTACTGGACTTCGAAGGTCGCTCCTGGGTCTATCCGTTGGATTAAGCCTAAGCAAAGTATTATGTGGTCGGCTCCAATGCATCCCCGAGGGTCCGGTCTATGGACCATTCATGCCCCTCGGGTTTGCTCGAATTGGAACCATGAAAATCATCGAGGTCGGCCCCAAGTATCAGTCGGGTCGAAGGGTTGACATGATACTTAGGTTTGTCAATAAAGTTTACTGGACTTCGAAGGTCGCCCCTGGGTCTATCCGCGGGATTAAACCTAAGCAAAATATTATTTGGTAGGCCCCAATGCATTCCTGAGGGTCCGATCTATCCACTATTTATGTCCCTCGAGTTTACTCAAATTGAAACCACGAAAAACTTCGAGGTCGCCCCCAGTATCAGTCGGGTCGAAGGGTTGACATGATACTTAGATTTGTCAAAGAAGTTCACTTTGAGACATGACATAAAGCAGTGATGATAAAATATGTTCATTGATTCTGCTGTACTTACATTAGTTTAACAGGGTGGTAGCCACGACCTTTTCTATGAGACTAACTGCATTGTGTTCCAAGGGTTAGGCAGAGGCTCCCTATTTTCTATCATGAGATAATAGGATCCTTTATCGGTTTTGTCGTACATGACATAAGATCCTTCCCAGGAATCAGCTAGCTTGTAGGCATTGCGAAGCTTCGAAGAGGGTATGACTCGTCGAAGTACGAGGTCTTCAATATAGAAGCTGCTTGGTCAAACCCTTTTGTATTATGACTTCTGGAGAGAGAGGTGATAACGGCCGAGATTAGCGATGGCTCGATCTCTAGTTTTATCAATCCATAACATATTACATTTAAGTTTAAACTCATTATCTTCATCAGGGAGGTCAGGGTCGCCCGTTGGTACTTTAAACTGAGTAGGCAGCACAACTTTGATACTGTAAGCTAGGAGGAAAGGAGTACAGCCCTTCGCCTTTCCTGGTGTGGTACGATAGGCCCAGAGTACATGTTGTAATTCTTGAACCCATCGGCCTTTCATCTTATCGATACGTTTCTTAAGACCGTCGACTATGGTTTTATTGATTGCTTTGACCTGATCATTCCCCTATGGGTAATGCGGTATTGAGGGTGAGAGAATAATGTTGTACTTCCTGAGGAAATTACAGACTTTGTTCCCAACATAGATTGGAGCGTTGTCACATCAAATGATGTGAGGGCAGCCAAAATGCGTAATGATATTTTCCCATAAGAATTGGATGACTCTTCTTCTTTGGTTCGACATAGGGGCACGACTTCGACCCATTTTGTAAAGTAATCTATGGCCACTAGAATATGTTCCTATCAACCCGATGCTTTAGGTAAAGGGCCTACTAGATCAATGGCCCACCGCTTGAACGGCCAAGCAACTTAGCCGCAATGGAGGTCTTGTGAAGGGTTTCGGATGTCATGGGCATGACATTGGCATTTGTCACAATGTTTCGCATACTCTTCAGCTTGTTTCTTCATATTGTGCCAGAATAGCCATTTTGTTACGTCTCGAAGGGCCATAGATCGACCGACAGTGTCAGCACCGTAGTTACCTTCTTGGTGTTCGGTAAGTATGGTAGTGGCTTTGTTTTGGGAGATACAGCAGAGGTATACGCCATTTGAGGACTTGCGGTGTAGTCCGCCTTTAAGAATGGTGTATCAGCGGCATTTTTCCAATAACAAACGTTTGGCTTTGGGATCTTTTGGGAGGGTAGAACTATAGAAAAAAGCAAGGAAGGGTGTTCGCCAGCCATCAGGATCGAGGCTCTTGCCCCCAGTATTGATGGTATTGACTTCCATCTGGTCGATACTTGGGCGTTCGAGTACTTCGATAAGGAGTATTCGAGATTCGAACTGCCATAATATGGCTACTATGTAGGCGAGGGCATCAGCATGTCTATTTTTACCTCGAGGGTAATGTGTAATGGTAGATTTTTCAGGGAAATGATCCATGCGCTGGTGGACAAGTGCAGCATACTCAATCACGTGACCATTGGCCTAATTTTCTTCGGTGTACTGTCTCTAAACAAGCTGAGAATTGGTAAATACTGCAAGTTTGGGAACATCAAGTTCAAGGGCGAGATCGAGGTCATGTATCAAAGCTTCATATTCGGTCTCATTATTAGACATTCAAAGTTTAGCTTGACAACCTTTTCAATACGATCATTAGAAGGGGTGACCAGAACAATACCTATCCCAAAATCGTTCGGTCTAGCGGATCCATCAGTAAATAAACACCAGCCCATGGTAGATCATCTTCGTGTTCCTCCAAGTCGATGTATTCGACCGGGAAGTCGGCATAGAAATCAGCAACTGCTTGGCCTTTTTGAGATATCTATTTCTCGATAGTGATATCGTATTCACCAAGATAAACAAACCATTATTGTACCCATCCAGATTTATCTTTCTTGTTGAGGATCTCTCGAAGGGGGTAGCTGGTGATAACACGCATAGGGTGAGACTAAAAGTATGGTTTGAACTTTTGAGCAGTGTAGACGAGTGTAAGGAACAATCACTCGTGCTTGGTATATCGAATGATAGTAGGTGTCAGAGTTTTGTTGATAAAGTATACGGGTTTCCCAGTACTGGATTCGAGTCGAATAAAGACCGAGCTATTAAAAGTATCGGTGACTGTAAGGTATAAAGAAAGCATTTCATCTTTGATGGGAGTGCTGATAATGGATGGTCGAACAGGGTACATTTTGAGTTCGAGGAAGGCCTATTCATAATTGGGTGTCCAATTGACTTTGGGGTTGTTCTTCTTTTTGGCCTTATGGATGCCTTGGTCGCGTAAGAGGGAGAAAAGCCAAGTACAACGGTCTGAGGATTTTTATATAAAATAGTTGGGGGCAGCTATTTTTCCAGCACCTTTTGGACTTCCTTTTTAGTTCGAGGGGAAGGCATATCGATGAGGGGGCGAATTTGAGTGGGATCGATCTCGATACCTCGTTTGCATATGAGGTAGCCTAAGAATTTGCCGGATGAAATGATAAATCAGCATTTGTCTTGGTTAAGCTTTATGTAATAAGAGTGAAGTATCAAGAACACTTTGGTTAGGTCATATATATGGGTATGTTTTTGGAGGCTTTTGCATAACATGTCGTCAATGTAAACTTTGACTGACTTACCAAGCAAAGGTTTGAACATGGTGGTAACAAGACGTTGGTAAGGGGCACCCGCATTTTTAAGGCCGAAGGGCATGACGTTAAAGTAGTAAAGACTTTGATCAGTAATAAACAAAGTTTTAAGTTGGTCCTCAGGGAGGAGGGGTACCTTGGTGTAACTGGAAGCTGCATCCATCATAGATAATCATTCATGGCCAGCCGTAGCATCCAGAAGCACAAAAATGATCGGGAGAGGTAAATTGTCCTTCGGTGTGTGTTTATTGAGGTCTGTGAAGTCGACGCAGATACGGATCTTGCCATTCTTCTTGGGGACAGCTACAATATTTGAGATCCAATCGGCGTACTTGACTTCAATGATAAAACCCGCGGCCAAGAATTTTTCAACCTCGAGGTTCGTAGCTTCCCGAATCCACGGGGCCAAAGTACGTTTCTTATGCTTCACTATTGTAAATTTAGGGATAAGGTCGAGTCAATGGGAGGCCAGTTAGGGGTGGACGCCAGACATCACATGGAACATCCAGGCGAAGACATCTTTATTTGCTTGAAGAAAAGTGGTGAGCTCGAGGTGTTCGGCCTCATCTAAAAAACTACCAATAAATGTATCTCGGCTAAGACCATCTAGTTCGATGTAAACAGTTGGCTTGACAGGTGTGTTAGATGGGTTCGACGGTGTTGGGAGAGACAAAAGCATTGATTTCTATGGCTTAACAAGTTTTCAAGTAAGATCGATCTCTGGGAACTCGTATGAGCGGGCAAGGCGTTAAGAGCCTTTCATATTCTACGTGCCACAAGGGGTAGCGAAATGGAGTGTTTGATAGTAAGTAGAAGGTATGGCTTTCATGGCATGAAGTCAGTTGCGCCCTAGAATGCCCAAGTATTCAGATTTCTTTCCGATGACAAGAAAGCTGGTTTGGACGGTGACTGAACCATTGGTGATAGAGAGGCTAAGGCTAACAACGACAACTTTGGTAGCGCCGTTAAAACCATTAAGCTCGACATTGGCTTATGTAATGAGGTATGTTTTTTGCATGACTCAAACATTTTGTTTGAAAAGTACGTCTGCCGTACTGCCCGTATCAATGAGCATGGTATAGAGGATGAGGTGTTCGACCTTAATCATAATGACCAAGGTGTTGGAGTGGGGGAAACAAACATGAGAAGTATCACAATCGATGAAAGATATACCTTCGGGTCGAGGGTGTTGGCAAGATTCTGGTAGTAGGATGGGTAGCTTCTCTTGATAGGTAAGCTTGTAGCACTCTTCAACTCGTATGCGCTTGCTTCGAGTATGACCAATGTCGATGTAATTGACTTCGATGAGGTGGAGTTAGAAAATTTGCACCTCGACTTGGTCGGTAGTCGAAGCGGGTTGAAGCTTGAGATACGACCCATCGAGATAACTAGGGAGATCGGCAACATATAGATGTAAACGACCTACTTTAAGAATCATCTCTAGTGATCGTTGTAGAGCATAACATTGTTGGTATGGTGGCAATTGTACTTGTGATTTTGGCTGTAAGGATCATCTTTTTTGACCTCGATAGGGAAGGGGGTACGCCAGATAGGGTCGGTCTATATTTGTGTGAGAAGGGTGTTGATGGGGGCAGTAAGTTTCAGTAAAACCGGCATGGGTCATTTTTTGCAGATTTCAGAAGGGGTAACATCAGAGTGAGGGCATTTGTGGATCTTGGTCTCCTATGAGATGGGAGGGACCATGGGTATAGAAGATAGCTGAGGTTTATTGTAGTTGGGGGTTGAGTTTTGCCCCTGGCGATTAAATTCGTGTAGGCATTCGAGGTCGATGAATCTGTTAACCTTAGATAATATCTCCTCGAGGGTTCGAGGCTTATGAAGCACGATGTACTCCTTGACATAACTATGATCTGGTAGAGCGTTAGAGTACGCGAAAACTGTGTTCACACAGTCGAGTTTTTCGACATTGCGTGACTCATCGAGAAATCGCTTGGTGATAGCTTTAAACGTTTCGTTGGGGGATTTACGGAAGTTAAAGAGAGCGTCGACTCGGACCTCACGGTTAAAATTAAAGGTAAACTGTGCGAAAAAATGGCTTGTCAATTGTTCAAAACTTCAGATAGAGCCATTAGTACCATTTGAGAGGGCTATCAGTGAGACTGGCAGGAGATATACGACACAAGATATGGTATGTTGTAGAGTACAGACTTAAAAGCATTTTGGAATTCGAGGACATGAGATTGAGGGTCGGTATTGCGGTATTTGATGATTTAAAGGGTATGGAAATTTGGAGATACTTCTGCCGCGAGGAGTTTGGGGTAGATGGAGTTTATTAATCAACTCTAGGAATTTGGTGTGGGGTTCGCGCTGATATGAATAGCGGCATGGATTTTTTGATCGAGTTGCTATTGCGTAAGATAGGCAAGATGAGGAGGAGATTGCTGGGGCCGAGGGTGACGAGGCCGTGGGTATGGGGCATGTTCGGCACTGCTCTCGCCAAGGCATTCTCAAGCAGGTTAGCGTATGGGGTGGTAAGTAGTGTGAAGTGTAGAATAAGAGGAATCTTCCGTAACGGGGACACCAAGATGGGCTGAGCCAGTAGGTATGGCGATGAAAGCACCCTCGGCGGCAAGATGAACTGAGGGGACTTCGAGTTGGGGGTGGGGCCCAAGCCAAGCGCGGGCCAAAATGCGAAAGGGGGTTGGTAATCAAGAGCGCTGAAGTGCATCGTAGATGTGACCTTGTTGAAGTTCTCGAACGGTAAGGCATAACTCGTCCAGAGCACGGCGTTGCCGGTCAAAGTCGTCTAAACGGCGTTGCCACTCAGCCTTGAGTTCATGACAACATTCTTCACGCTTAATGCGTAAGTGGTTGTTGTGACGCTCTTCGGCCTGAGAAAATTGTTGGCTAATGAGGGAAAGTTGAGCGGCTAATCTGTCGGTGGAGTTCTGAACGATGGAGAGGTTGAGCGAAGGGTGGGGGCCATTGAGGAAAGCTAAAAAGAGGGGGGGAAGAAAAAAAAGGAAAGGGGTACGGTGGGTGTAACACAGACGGTGCCAAATGTAGGAACCAAGTTTCGTAAGAGGGGAAACTAGCTTTTACACCACAGGGTTATCTTCGACCTAGGGTTAAAACATGTATATAAGATAATAATAAACTATATTGCGGAAATAATGCACTTGTGTGGAGTCCTAGAATGGGTTACTTCACGAACTATAGCGAGGATTTTGAATGATTAATGTTATATATATCAAGTTAGAAGATAGGTCGCAGAGTAAGTGAGTTACATGGGAATTCGAAGGTAATCTTGTAGGGCTTTTTGGGAGATATTTTCTAATCCCTTCATTATATATCCTCCTTCCTATTTATAGGATATAGAAAGAGCTGAGTCACCATAGGAGGTCAGATTACATGTATATCCTTTGGGGACAACTATTCTGTACTCGGAGTCGGTTCTGACACTGTAGCTGTTAGGTAGCTCATTTTACTATTCTATCTAGTGAGCTGGTTGTCTAACGTGTCTGCCTTCGACCATGAATTACCGTGATCGATGTCTCTCTGTTACTAATACTAAATTCTAGTATTGGCCGTCTCTCTTCAACTTCGACTATAATGTCTTTGAGCATTCGATTGATGTCGAAAGACTTCTTGGACTTAGTTGCTGTCTAGTTGGGCTTCAAGTCTCTAGGTAGGCTTCGATGTAACCTTCGTGTATTCGACTAGTGCTGAAAGGCTGTAAGTAGGGTACTTCACCTGTGATGTTATTCAGAAAGAACAATCCCAAATCAACTGTACTATGCATATAGTAAAATATATGCTTAACTCCATTTTAATGTCTCAACGTCGGCTGATAACTATGGCGAGCCACAAGTTCACTTCAAATGAAATGTTAGGTCTGGTACAACATGTAATATATAACAAAGTACCAATAGCTCTTAAATATGATATTTTATGACCGATGAGTTTTTTACTGTCATCTGAGGGCGCGGAATAGCTTAGTCTTGATATCCAAATCTCCAATGACCATTGGTGTACTCAGCAGGTGATCAACATCCATGCGAAAGTATTTTAACACTCTTTTTGTGTATGTCGCCTGGTATACTAGAATTTCATCACTAAGATGCTCGACCTGGTGACCAAGAAAAAACTTAGTTTGGCCAAAGTCTTTCATATCGAATTCCTGCATATACAACTATGAGAACAAATCCAGCGATAGACTTCTTAATGAAGACGCATGGCCTAATCGGGCTATTCAAAAATCCTTCATTCATCAAATATTTAGTCGCCATTAGAGAATAATAATCCACATAAATCTCAAGGTATCTCTGGGGATCCATCTTAGTATGTTGAGGTGGTATAATGGGCACTTGTACCACACAACCAAAAGTGCGCAGATGGTGAACTACTAGCTACTGTCCGATGACTAGTTGTAATGGGGAAAACTGATGATATGTTATCAGCTGTAATCTAATGAGCGTATGGCTTGCAAGACTGCATGGCCCCAAGCATTGACCTGAAGTCTTGTTTGTAGTAACAAAGGTTGGGCGATCATTTGGATCCTCTTGATTTGATTTTCAGCCATACCATTCTGGGTATGCACATGGGGTACTAGATGTTCAACATTAATTCCCATGGACAAGCAATAATCATCAAAGGTCTGGGAGGTAAACTCACCAGCTCCATCAAGTCTGATACACTCAATAGAGTGCTCAGGGAACTGTACCCTTAAAATATGGGAGTCTTCTCCTAAGGTTCTCGAAAAGTACCTAACCCTAGCCGCCTAGGGTTTCTTCATTTTATCTCTCCAATTTTAATAAGAGGTTTTCAGGGCCTCTAGCAAAATACTCGCTCTAAGTACGGTTATCGAATTGTAGTATGGATGAGTGGGTCGAATCCAAAGGGAGGTTTGGGAAAATAAATACTTTCTAGGCCAAATAAGGTTTTATAAGAGATCGATTGAAGAAAAAAGAAATAAAACAAACAATTAACATGAGAATAACTACAACTAGAATTTGGCCCAACCAAAGCAATATAGTTATCATGTAGTTTTACTAAGCGGATTATTCATATCAAAAATCATTGGTAAGGCATTTTCGATGTAAACGACAACCCTAGATCCATGGTTAGTCATCTAAGATTTGGTCATAATATGTTTGCCTAAATCCAATATATAGGAGAAATTCTTCCAACTTTGGTTATGCTTGGTCGAATCTCTTCTAACGAGTCCTCAATATTTTTACCCTAAAATCTGGTTTAATGGTTATAACACTGAATTTTGGCTAAATAGTCTAAATCTACTTACTAGTTATGGTTAAGCCTAGAAGCCGATTATAGATATATCAGAATATTGAAAAAGAGAACTAATCCTAGAGCTATAATATAACTGTTGCTACTTAGATAAGGGCTTATTTTTAATCATAGCTAGAAGAGATTAGCCTTCTATCACTCCCAAGATCATTATATGAACTAGCTAACTATTTACAAAAGAAAATAAAATAGAAAATAGACAATTAAATAAAACTAAGACTTTACTTTTTCTAAACATCCTCCAATATGAGATAACCCATTACAATGGGGGGGAGGATTCTTTTTATAGAAGGAACCCAAATTTAAAAACTATACATTAAATTCCAAAGAATATTTTCACAATAATTTCTTTTAATATTACAACCAATCACCTAAGATTCTTGCATATATTCCTTTAAGTGATGTAGAAATCTTTCTTCATGGAAACTCTTGCATATATCTTCAAGGATCTTTTATGCAATATCTCATTTGATATTATTCCCTAAGAATATTTGTGTATACATTTCTTTAATCTTGAGACAAAATAAGTTGTGTATTTGACTTTTTGTGCTATGAACTGTTGGAGACACTTTTACTTGATTTTATGAGCTTGGTTTCAAATATCCATCTCCAATAGCTACAATCAAACAAACGCGTATAAGTACCCAAAATAAAATATAATGGACGACTAAAATACATGTTTGGATATATTATAAATATTATAATTACGCGCTCATCAAATTTTTTCTAGACTTTAACTCTTTAAAACTACGGATCTGTAGCCAACTCTTCCCATCTCTCTCACCCCTTTAAAGCATGGGCAACAACGTAGCTATCACTATGTTAGCGATCCAAGTTTAATAAAATTTCTTTTTTCAGGATAGTTATCGTTCAAATCTCGGTAATTTTGAGAAAATTAGTGGCTATTTTTGGCAACCCTGTTCATGTCAACCAGTCAGTGGGGCCCGCCTAAATGAATTATTAAAAAATAGTTTTTTAATAAAAATTTATTTCTTTGATTTTTTTAAATATTTAACATGCGACAATTAAATTGGCGCTATGTATATTTTTGTTTTTTTTTATTATTTCATATTATTTATATTATTTATTATTTTTATTTTTTTTAAAAATGCTGGCATAAATTCAATTGGCGCGCAGTGTCAATTAAATTAGCGCACAATAATTTATTTTATTTAAAAAAAAAAAATTGAAAAAATCTGACATCCATCCCCACCCTGAAAAATAACATTTTTTAGCCCTTGCTACATGTCATATTTTTTTTGAATTTATGCCTACGTGGCTCACTAACTTAGCTATCTTGCTGCCCATGCTCTTAATGATTTTATCTACACTACTAAAGGGAAAGCATTGGAATGAGACCCGATCTCGACCCTCGATCAGAATCCCCAACACAAACTTAGAAATATCAAAGCCTATTTTTATAACCTTAAAATGAGGAACCATTGGATGCATTCGACCAAAATCATTGAAAATCCATATTTTTCGGCTGCCTAACTTACCCTTATCAATTTTTACCTTTTAGTCTAAAATAGGTATACGAAATTGTCATATTTGAATTGTTAGAGGGAAGTATTGTATTCCTCATTTTTCCCCTGCCAAAAAATTTCTAAAATTTACTCAAGGGTATTATGGTATTTTCGACATAACAAAGGTCTAAGACTCTGTCTCTCAATTTCTAGGGCTCTAATGGCGATTTCTACAACTCTCTCTCTCGATTTCTAGGTTTCTAAGCAATTTGCAATCAATCCCAATTCAAACCGATCTCAATTGAAACCCTAACTTCTTCGATTTTGCTCTAAATTGAAAACCCGTACTACAAATCACCATCCCCAAATCAAAATTCCTTTATAGGCTGCTGTTATAGAGTGGTAATCACACTCATTCTCGGCCGAGGAATAGAGCACATAGTTATCAAGTACTTTATATCTTATTCCCAACCCATTATTTACATCCTACGCTAATTTATTAGTATATTATTACCCTTATTTGGGCATAGATGGGTTGCTTGAGAGCATGAAAGGATGATGGAGGTATTTTAAAGTGTTTGTCAATTCGTAATTAATAGGTGTTTGCCATTTATAAGCGGAAGAAATTGTCTTTGTCTATACTATATATTGATAATCTCTACTGTTTGTATTGTCCCTCATCAGTTTCTTCCATCTACTCTCATATATTTCAAAAATTAGTTATGTTAGTTATTTTGAACGAGGTGATCAAATGGATATTATTTGATACTTCTAGGCAGAAAGGTAATCTAATGAGTTTGAGCTTTGATGAAGGTTGTACAAGTTACTGAGATATGGTTTTTTAGAAGATCTGAAAACAAACACCTTTAGTAGAAAATACAAATTTGTTGGGGCGGAGCCAGGATTTCATGTTTTGGGGGGGGGGGGGGGGGCGAAGGTAGTGTAATGAATTATATTAGGATATCAGGGGTTTGGGGCTGGATCCCCCAATTTTTTTTTTCCGGCATTTAACAAGGTTTTAAGCTTAAAAATCAATCAAATATAGCATTATATTTAACTAAATAATTATCCAGATTCACTTCTCCTTTCGTAATTTTTTTTTACACTTTTTGCGACAATAAGATGGTCAACTTAAGGTAGAAAATAAATAAATAAAAATAAGTTCTTATTTGATGACATCAAGAATTGAACCTTACGCTCTTAGATAAGAAGCTCTACCATTTACCACTTGAGCTAACTTTCCTTGATGTCATTAGAATAAAGAAAAATGTACATACTTTTTTTAATTTTTTTATATTTCCTTGATACACCACTTTGGCAATTTATTGCTTTTACTAAAATAAAACCACTTTGGATCCCCCTTATGTACAGTCTATCTACCGTTCTTATTTATCCTCTTAAGATTATTTCATGTTACTGACGATAAATCTAGAATTTTAATCATGTTTCCGTGCATTTTGGGTTTGAGGTTTTGGAATTATATAAGTATGAAATGCACGAACCCACCTAAATAATTTTGTTTTACTGTCTTTCAGTGATGTCAAGTACACTTGAGTGTCCCCCGTCATATTGGAAGGTTTAGAGTGTGCAGACTTCAAAAACTTTTCTTATTGAGTGTAATTGATCTCGGTATGGTTCCACTTATTGTTTTGCTAATTGTGTCCAATTATTTGATTGGGGACAGATACTTTTGAGTCTTAAGCATTTTTCAAGATGGTTCTACGTAAATTGAACTTACTTCAAGTTCTGAAATATTCGTCAGTTCAAAGCCTACTTTTGATCGTGCTAGCTTTGCCACAAGCGAGATATAAATTATGTACAAACTTGGCCAAATATTTTGAGTGGCATCTAAATTAGAATTTTGGTAGCAAGCTTGCTATAGGTAAAGTTTATCCTGAATTCAGAAATTTCAATGGTTTGATTGATGATAGGTAGAAGGCAAATAATCTTAAATTATTTAATAAGTAGTGGGTAGATTTATAGAACTGGGCTTAAGTAACCTTCTGGGAATTACAGTTTTTTTTATTAAAAAATTGTAGACGTTGTAGGCATTTTAATTGTTATAGTCAAGTTTTACGTCATTTTCTTCAATGTTCAAATTCCTGTAGAGCTAGGTATGTTCTAGATGGGTAAGGAGTAGGCATGTCCTAGACGAGGTTAACATTTGATTAAACCTTGATGTCCTTTTTCTTTGGAGTCTTTGTGGAAGGAGACATGATCGTAAGGTGTTTAGGAAATTGGGGTGTGATGACTTTTTTTCTTTTCCTGCAGCTTAATGTTTATTCCTCTATTAAACCTTGTTTAGGTTGAAGGTGTTATCATAGGGATTTCTTGTTTAGGAATAGGTGGCATTTAAAGTGAGTATTTAACAAGCAGAAGAGGTGTCATTTTATTTTTATATCCTATAGGTTGGGTCAATCTTTTAGTCTTATGTTCTCTACCTAACCGGCTTCCTCCGCCTGCTCTGTTCCTTTGGCTCGAATTCTTGCAGCCGTTCTAAGTAGTGGTGATCCTTATGTAAAGTTTGGTCTGTATATATCAGTTTTGGATGGGTGTGTTTGATGTTCGTGGTAAACTGCCAGTTATTATTGTTAGTGTGCAGTTTGATTTGCCACATTGAGGTTTTATTGTTACATTTCATTATGTTCTCAATAGAGTAATTTTGTTGCTGATCTTGAATTTATATATGAGGATGCAATTTGGGAAGAAAGGTTGTTGGTGGTGGTAATGTGGCTAAAGAAGAGACGTTATCTTCAAAATCTGGGAGGGAAATAGTGGACATACAGCTACCATTGTATGATTCTCGATTAACCCTTAATTCGCTTTGCTTTTTAGTTGTTCTTTTTTTTTAATGAAATAATCAATCATTTAACTTTTGTCCCCTAATGATGAGGTAATAGACATTACGATTTAAAGTAGATCCACCTATTCTTTTGCTTGACAAAGAAGCATTAGAGAATATGGAATGAGATTCCCATATTATTTTATGATGCACAAGAGAACTACTGGAAGTATAGTTTTCTTTGGGACAGTGGGAGAACATGAATAGGATCACTACTTCTTTAGAACATGAAATATAACTCCCCCTTAGTACAAAAGAAAAGAAAAAAAATGAGTAATGATATCTGATAGTTTTGTAGTTTTTATTTATGTTAGTTTTGCAAGCAATAGTTATAGTTTCTTCTTCTTTCGTACAATGTGTATTATGATTTTTGAGATATTCATACAGTGACTTGTGATATAGTAATTTGGGGAACTAATTTTCAACGAGTTTAAATTTTCATAAAATTATTTTCCTCAAACTTCATTTCTTTCATAAGAAAGATTACAGATAGAAGTTGTATTCCAAAAATCTATTTCAAAACTATTTCACTCCACTAAACAAGTTTCATACTTTTTCATAATTAGAGTGCATTCCTTGGAACTAGTCCTCCAAATTCTTGTACTTCTTGTTGAATCTCTAGAGGTTGTTTGCATGCTCACAGCTAAGTTAACACCAGAGGAGATCAAATGTTGAAATGGATTAGGAGGAGTCAAAAATTCTACCATACCCTCTAACATCTGCACGACTCCCATCATTGAAGATCTTGCCTCGGGCAATTACTGAATACACCACAATGCAGCCGTACAAAATATGTTGTCTGAAATCCATATTCCCTGTTACAAAGCATTGCTAGTCCGAAATCCGCAACCTTAGGTGAGAATTTTGAGTCAAGGAGAACATTTCCAGGCTTTATATCATAGTGAATTATGATGTCATCGCAGTCATGATGCAAATATCCAAGCCCCTTGGCTGTTCCAATCGCAATTTCATGCAACTTCTCCCACTCCAGACTTTTGTAATTGTCAAATAGTATGTAGTCTAGTGATCCCTTCTCCATGTACTCATAGACTAATGTTTTTATGTTGATGTCAAAGCAGAATCCATAGAGCCTGACAAAATTCTTATGATAAGTTCTTCCAATTGTGCTCACTTCTGCCATGAATTGTTATTTTTGTTCTTTGGTTGCACAGTTTTTGAGTACTTGTTGAGAATATATCAATTACAATACAAAAAGAAAGAAAGAATTGGATTTGGATTTCAGACTTTTTTCAATTCTTGTCATTACCTGGTGTTAACTTAGTTGCCTTTACTTTATGGAGTGCATTTAATACACGGTTTGTGATAAAATACATGCCAGAAGAAATTCTGAAATGGTATGTATAATTATACTCCAAAAAAACTCATATATACCCAGTAATTTATTCTCTACAGTAGTTGAAATGGCCTCTAAAGGGGATCTTAAACCATGAAACTTAATTTTACAAAGGCCCTAAAATTAAATCATTGTAAGAATTGTATTAGATTATTATAAAATAATTAATAATCCAGTTTCCTTCGCAATTGAAATTTCCTGCAGCTCATTCCTTACCCAAACTGCGAATATTGGATAATGCTTACACCATGATCCCATAAAAAATTATAATTTGTACTATATTTAACCATAAACAGGTAATTATTACTGATATATTGCTGCAAAGGGTGAATAACCAAATGCTCCAAAAGAAAAAGTGCAATCAAAGTGTCGAACCAAGACAACCTAGAAACATAATAGATCAAACATTGCATTGTATTATAGTATAGTCACTTGAGAAACATGAATTGTGCAAGTAAGATGAAAACCCTAAAATTACAGTCAATAAATTACAAAAAAATAAAAATAAAATTAAAAAATTGGGTAAGCAACATTGGGGATTATTGATCAAACTTGCTACATATCATCATCCATGGAGCATTACCCAATATTTATCTTGTTTTTATTAATCCAACCATTTGTTCGCCTAAAAGAATTTGACCATGCCCCAACCTTCCACGCTCAACTTTGTTACTTAAAGTTGCTTTCTTTTAAGAGCTTTTAACTACTGCAACTTCTTGTTCATCTGTAATTAAAAACGTACATGAGACATGAGACTAAGATAAAACGTACTTCATAGAAAGTGTACTTATCAACAAATGGTTAGATTAAGGCTACATTTCTTTTGAACTGAACTTTGTTATTAACTGGCTATGTTTCTGTTGTATTTTTTTAGTTAAGGAGGATGAAAAACTCAGATGAAACTTTGACAGGGGAAGTTGCACCGTACAATATTATACCCTTGGATGTACCGCACCAGCCTTAACCTATGCAATTGGAACCTTTGCTGAGGTGTGCGAACTAAATTCCTTTAATTAGTTTACTTTATTTTGTATTAATATTTGATTGAAGGAAATGAGTAGCTATAGCAGTTTACTTTATTTTGTATTAGTATTTGATTGATTTAGAAATTCCTTGAACGTCCCAATCAATAGTATTATAGATTGGATACATAATATGTTTTAATTATTTATGAATTGGAGGGGATCGATTACCTTGAAATTTACCTTTGATTCCTCTACCAAAATCTTTGATAATTAGGGCCCATATTTGTTCCTCTCTCAATCTGATATTTAATTGACAGATGTGAGCTTTCTACATAGGTCTCATAGTTTCAAAGTGGTAATTGCACTCATTCTAGACAAGGAATAGAGCACATAGTTCATAATTTTGCTGGCATTCTTGGCCAAGACCTTGTGTCAGGTACTTTATATCTTAATCCCACTCTTCAGCAAGGGATATGATGAAAAAGACGGCCATCTAGATCCAAGGAAGGCTAAAAACTAAGCAAGGGTCGCCACTATTTCAAGCAGGTAAAACTTATTCAATACTTGTATCATTTGATGATTATGTTTAAGTATATATGGTGCTATATTTGTGACTTTTGAGATTGAAAATTCGCGAGTTAAAAGTTAAGTTATTAGAGGTTTTAGGGATTGTTGCATATTTTTTAAGAAGATGTAGATGATAGTAAGTTCATTTTTTGAACAAAGGGATGCTTAGTTATTTTTTGTGTGGATGGATGTTTATTTGCGTGTATACATATCGTTCATCTTTTACAAAGGGATCAATATTACTGTAAGTCATGTTTGAACCAAGTAGAAATTCCCCGAGCATACCAATCAATAGTATTGTAGATTGGATACATAATGCGTTTTATGATTTGCTATCAATTTAATGAAAGAAGACAAACTTGAAAGATTCACATGGGGCAGTGATGGGTATTGGCGAATTTTAGTAGGAAACAAAAGGGGAAGTTGAGGGATGGCATTGCTATATAGGAGCCGTGACTTAAAAAAATGGACTTAAGCATAACACCCGTTGCATTCTAGAGTAGG